>OX422209.1:672303889-672980556 GCA_949130495.1 Sambucus nigra
ACCTCATCAACTAACAACTTTACCCCAACATTTTTATACAACAACAAACTAATATAATCAACTCACAACATATATACATCAAAATCTAAGGGTTAAACACCACAATTCATCAAAACCCACAAATGGTTTAAATATCCAAAAACACAACTATCAATACAAATTATCCACACTAAATCATACATTTGCAAGTTAGAAACTTGCCTTAGGATTGTAGTCTCGGATTATCAATACAAATTATCCACACTAAGTTGGGCATTTAAGTCTTCAAAGAACATTTATTTCTCATTTAAAATGCTACTACACAATTAAAATGACTCGCAACAATATAATTAAGTCATAACCGGTCAAAAGTACCCGGAACCCAAAAATACAACTTGGTACTTATTTTGACTATTTACAATCACTTAACAGTAAATATGCAAAACTCGATAAATATTATCTCTTAAATCACTTTAAGTAATATTTACTCCAACTTCCTTTATTTTATATAATTAACCCGCATGGAAAATTAATATAAAAATAATTACTCATAAATAAGGGGTATTACACTCGCCTCCCTTCCACCACCACTCAAAACCCTGACCCTGACCCTGACCCTAACCCTAATCCTAACCCTAACCCTAGCCACCAAAATGTCTCTACCCATGCTTCCGCCACCATCTCCACCAAAAAAACATCACCACCACTCGTGACCACCACAAAAACCCTAGAAAACCCCACCACCAGGGCCGGACCAGACCTACCCGTCAGAGGAACCACCGGAATACCACCGCCCCTGCTAAAAAAAAGGTCAAACAGCCATTACGGCTGCCGCCCAAAACCCCTAACCCTTCCACCACGCAAGAAACCCTAGTTTCTCCACCAAATCCTCCGATTCCATTTCAATTTCATCTCCAACCAAAAATTTTACCTAAGAAACCCTAATTTTCGATCCAGGAGGTTCCAAGATTGCTGTCAAGAAAGTCCTAGACCAAGCTTTAACTTCTGAATCCCTTGAAGAGTTTAAAAGTGAGAATCCATCAGGAAAAAAATAACTAATAGAGGATGGTACCCACCTTATGAAATCAGAGGGGTTTACAGATCCATATCCAACTTCAATGATTGATTAGAACCCCAAAACACCATCCTTCGACAACAAAGCTGTAACAGGAAAATCCTCAAAAAATGAATAAGAACAGAGCGGCGACTCAAGTAACTCGCAAGAAAAGACCCTCAAGAAACCAAACAAGATAATCCCGTGCCCCCGCTGTAACAACATGGACACTAAATTCTTCTACTACAATAATTACAACGTAACCAGCCCCACCACTTTTTGAAGAACTGCCAGAGATACTGGACAGCTGGCGGGACCATGAGGAACGTTCCTGTTGGTGTTGGTCGTCGCAAGAACAAGAACTCCTCGCAATACCGCCATGTCACCATCTCGGCAGTCCTTCAGGGTTCCCGTGTAGATCAAATAAACGGGACCCACCACCAAAGTGTTTACACTAATGGGGCTGTCCTTACTTTCGGGCCTGACACTCCCCTTTGCGAGTCAATGGCTTCGGTTTTGAAAATAGTCGAACAAACAAAGCAGAATGAGCGACCACTCGTTTCTTACAGATTTGGTTGTAAAATGGACAATCACGATCACTAGAGTGGATCTTCAGTCAATACTGCAAATTCAAAAGATGAGGCCGGTAGGTTTGGATTGCAGGATCCACGATTGCAGAATTGTCAAAACTATCCTCCTCAGTTACCATGCTTTCCACGGGCCCCATGGTCTTATCCATGGAGTTTTGCTCAATGGGTTCCACCAAATTTCTGCCCTCCCTAACTTTTGCCAAAATTATTTTGAGACCCCAATATTTTTCGTTGCCTCTTCGGACACATATTTAGGAATTTTTCACTCGACTCCGATTTTTGAAAGCTCGAGGACGAACTGTTTCGAAGACTGGGAGAATGATGTGAATCAAGAAGCTCGAGGGAATTTTCGTCATTTTTAGGATTTTATAGTATTTTTGTTATTTTTTTTTATCTTCTTTATTTGGTTGTATTTTCTTTTAGTAAATAGTTGCTTGGTATTTAGGGAAGGAAGTAGAAAAGGCTAATAGGGGTATATTTGTAATTAGATCATTGCTTGGAGCCTAAGCTACTTTCCACCTATAAATACCCCATTTGTAGCCTCATTTGAGAAATTCTATATTTTGGAGAGTTTATTGATAGAGAGTTGAGATGTGTGATATCTTCTTTTTATTTCCCATTTGGCGTCATTTACGTCATAACCACATCTCAAATTTCATTATATTCGACACCAAACATAGGATGGGATAAAATTGTTGGGGGCCAAGTGCAAATGTCGCTCTCATACCATTTGATGTTAGTGCATAAGTGTATACACAAATCTATACACAGAGAAATCCGGTACTAATGGAATATTCTACAGAATATCTTTATTCTCCCAAAAATAAACTAAACAAAATTATAATTACAAAACTTCGCATGCACCCACAGCCATCCTTCATATACACCACAATAACTTGTCTCCACCGACTACCTTATCCTCTAGTGTATCACCATAACCATTTACCTAGAAGAGCCTTATTGAATAGGGAAATATCCTTATATCCTTTTTATAAGTAATCAGTATGATACACATATATATATAACCTGCCTGTGGGGAAATATACAAAGATACAACAAAGAGAAATAAGGGGAATACACAAAAAACCTACTCCCCACAAACAACCTGAGCAGGAGCGAGGCTACTCCTGCCCTTAAACTCCTCTAAAAAACTCATCCAAAAGAATAGTCAACGATAGCTACTCTAAATGTAAGAACTTAACAGAATACACCGCAGCTTGGTCGGGTTCATCTCGATGTCATCAAAACACCTTATATTCCTTTCCTTCCATAGTGTCCAAAATATACAAAGAGGGGCAGCACCCATAAACACGGATTGAGCTTGTCTACCAAAGAGAAAAGTCGCATTCCAAAAGCTCCTTGACACCCAGCAATGTAAACATGAGTGGCCCACCATCTTCTCCTCCTTGCAAAGTAACGACAACTAGTCATATGCTTGTGGTCCCTCATTACCTTTTAAAAGAAAATCTCTCGTAAGCTTCTCGATTTTTTCCTGACAAAGGTGGGGAAATGGAGAAATCGGAAAATGGAAGGCTCGAATCGTTAAATACTATGGTCAACTTGCTAACAAGAGAGCAAAGTTCCTTCCATTTTACCAAAAGATATTTAACTCGTCTTCAATGCTTTCCGATTGGAAAATCTCATCTAATTTTATCCAACATTTTTCTTAATGATACCAGAAGAGTGAAGAGAGAGATTAAATAAATCAGAAAGCTAGACAAAGTGCTGCAGAATAAGAACAGTGAGCGAATTAGCATGTACCTTCGCATATTCAAACATTGAACATGTGTCGAGGGAACAAAACACAAAGGCAGGTGCCCCAGCCAGTCTCGCAACTTCTCTGTCTTTACCAGAAGGAGAATCCATGATGGTTATGGTAGCGGAAGACTTAACCAAACACACTCAATCAAGTAAAAATGAATTTGATAAATATTTATTCAATACTCACAAGAGGGGGAGAGAGCTAAAATTGGTATACATAGACCTAGGTGTAGAAGAGGCTTCGGCTCCAAGCAACCGTAAAAGAGCAAGAGGACAAATTAGGCCTAATAGACAACTAACTAAAGAAAAATCCGATAAATCGAAACAAATTATTCTCAACAGAACTATTGCCTCTCTGTCTTGTTTTTTACACCAAAGGGCCCCACCATACGCATCATTTTCCCTGCTTCAACCAGCCCAAATTGATTTTCTCAAAATTCCAATGCTCATAATAATACGCTTCTCACCAATTCAAAATTCGTAATAGACCCATAATTTTCAACTCCAAGAAAATAATCAAATTGTCCCGTCGAATTAATTTTCTTCTTCGACTCGAGAATATCAGGCAAATAATAACCCTATGGTTTTTTTCATAATAATATACCCTTTAAGGGGTTAAGAAGCACCAAATTATGCATCCTAGGGTAAATACCTTGTACCATTCTGCCATAACCTTCAACCACATTATCGATTTACCCAGAATATCACGATTTAGACACAAGGCTTGATGCCTTTGTTCGTCTGGCACTGAAATTCATACGTATGGTTTTTACTTTCAACTCCCTTTAATAACCTGTCATCTTCGTCCAGAAGATGCGTTAAGTCAAGAATGGGAATAGCAACCCCAGCCGACTCGATGCAAAAGTGGTTGTTGGAGCTTTTTAGTCTGACAAGTGTCACTGAGGAGGAGAGGTGGGAGAGGGTGGTTGGGGTGAGAGTGGTGAGGCTTGACTACCTACGACATTAAGGACTTCTTTTGTACCCTTTTTTTTGTCAGCGCAAGATAGATGGAGGGCTTTTGCATTGGAGATGGCAAGTGCAAGGATCGCAATGTTAAGAGATGGGTCGTAGATGCTACCGCCACAATGGGTCACGGTTGTCTTCTTCACTCTAGCTCTGGCTGATTGTGTTTGTTGTGCAATGTTCTCCGTCATGGGCACTATGTTGACATTACCATCAATATCAACTCCTAAATTTACCATGATCACCTAAAGAACTTACTTTTGTCTTTGTAAACACATTGATCAAAATGATTGCTTGTGGGTGATGGCCATGACTGGCGATTGGATTTCACACGCAAGTTAATAAGCAGACACATACGACTACGAAAGGCGTACGCCACTTATATACCTATTTGACGTAGAATAGAAACAAGGGGAGACTTAAGCAAACACCCTTAATCAGTGCACCGAGTATAAAGGAAACTTTATTAATATTTCTCCAACACCTGCAACAGAGAGAACTCAACAAAGGATATATATTGGCCTTGGTCAACAAGACCTTTGGCTCAAGCAACCCTAAAAGGGCAAAAGAACAAAACCCCAAACGAAAGCTAACTAAAAACAAAAGATATGATAAAATCAAACAAAATATTCAAACGAAAGCTAACTAAAAACAAATGATACGATAAAATCAAACAAAATATTCTTAACAATATAATTCCTCTCTTTGTTGTTTGTTGCGCCCATATAGGGCCACCATACGCATCACAAAGTACTCTAATGAATGATATTTTTACTCCTTTTAAATAATATTGTCTCTTCTAACAAGCCAGTCTTCTTTCAAAACCTTTACCCTAGGATCACAAATCACCTTCCACTGATGACAAGCTCAAATGTAAGTTCAAAAAAGTCACATGATCGGAGTCGGCTACACAACTAACTATAGTTGCTAGGCTCTTAATGATGTGAGGTTAAAATGCGGAAGCGTAAATTTAAAAACTACACAACAACAACACATATGTTCAGAGACTAATGGCCCAAGAAATGACTCCAATTCATCTCTTAAATTCTAAAGTGAGTACAATGGATGGCCAAGGTCCTTATTTATAAGACAAATTTAGCTTGCACACAAACTAAGCCTAAAAAGTAAAAAGACTAAAAGGACACTAAAAGACAAAATGCCACCCTCTACCTAAAATAACAACTAAAATAGGAAATTAACCAAATAAAACATCAAAAATAATATAAACAAAAATATGAAATAAATCCAGGACCCCATATACATCACTTTCCCCCACTTGAAAAAGCTCATAGACTCCCCTTGAGAGGGAAGTCGTCCTCAAAAGCGCCTGACATATCGGCTAGCAAAAAGTCCCGGGAGAAGAGTCACAAAATCCAACCATGGCCAACGAATGAGAACTCGGCCCCGAATTTTGCCATGCTGAAAGCTAATGCGCACATGCTGTGGGGAAGGCCAACGGTACCAAATGTGGTCCGAGTTCTCCAGGGCGCATTTCCTCAACAACAAGCCATGGAAAAGAACCTTGGAACGCTCCTCATACGCATCCCAAATGGGGTCCCCGTACCCATCTCCAAGCACGTCCCAGCAAAGTAACGGCTCACCCTTCACCACACAAATTCCATCAAAATCATGATCATTCCTAAAAATTGGGAAGAAATCTGCCAAATCATGACTCCACCTCGCGAAAATGCGTGCAGTCACCCAACCATCTACAACGAAAATATCGAAGAAATCCTCGATAAAGAACCCGACCTCTTATTCCCCATAGACGGGGAAAAAGTTCCCAAGCGCAAAAGTCTCCAAATCTCGAAACTGAGTGCGAGTGAGCCATCCGTCCTCCTGAAAAATACAAATGAAATCACATGGGAAGAATCAGTGTCCATACCAATCGCCGACAGGGCCTTGACATCCTCAGGGACATCCTCACTAAGCATGATAGGGTAGCGGACATCATCGTCATGTACGACGTCGATCAGAGGAAGAGTCGCACCGGAGGACAAACATTCAAAATAACGAGCCAAACGTCGTGCCCACTCATGTACCCAATGCTCACGTGCCGCCTCCAACTCAAGATATTCCGAGCGGCATTGACTGAGGAGATAATGATGTTCCTCGTACTCCCCGATGGAGTAGGAATTAAATTGAAAGCTTCGAAGCTCTCGATGTAGTGTTTCTTCAAGTCAATCCAAACCGTTCAGGCAAATTTCGAGTTCTTCGATGAGGATACGGCTCAATTGCCCAAACTGGACACAAATCCCCATATCCGTGTTTCATAATCAGCATCATCACCTTCATTCCATAACATATCAAAATGGGAATAATCCTCTTCAACTAATGATGTGGTGAAACAATTGAAGGGTTGGGAAAAAGTAGTGGGTAAATTATGATTTTCAGGAAGTTAGGAGCAAGAAAATTATTTTCAAAACTTTCAGGGGCAGAAGCGGAAATTCCAGAAAATATAGGAGCTGATTCACAATTTTCAAAAACTTTAGGGGATGAAACGTAAATTTCAGAAGTTGGGAGGGGCTCCAAATAATTTTCCGAAGATTTGGAGGTGTAGCTGGAAATCAGAAGGGGTAATTTCAGAAATTACCTCACAAGTGGGGAACGACTTGATAATAAAAAGGGGTAATATGGGTATCACATCTACTTTTTGTTCCATCTCTAAAACACCCAGCAAGAGATTGTGTTTTGTCATAAAAGGTTGCAGCCTCCTCCCATTTGCCTGCTGGAGCGCCGCCAACGAGAGCCTCTACTGTCCAGCGATGGTCGCCAACCTCCGGCGAGGACTATAAGGCCCGGATCTTGGTCGGAAATGGCCAAAAATGTGAGTCGGAGGGTTGCTTTGTTAGGGCTGGATTTTTGTACAGGTCTGTTGGTGGAGGTGACTGCTATAGGAGTTTCGGCATCGGAGGGCCGAATGTGTCAAAAAGGTGGCCGGAGGTAAAACGCTGGTGGGATGGACCCGGATCTGGGCTGGAGAAGCGGACTTAGGGCCAAACTGCTACTTTGCTTGCATTCTGCCCAGATTTTGCTCATGATCGAAAAGTTCCTTGGAGTTGTCGGCGGTAGTTCGGTGGAGCAAATAGATGCCAAAAAAGGTCTAAAGGGATCGGAAGTTGGACAGGGTTAAAGGAAGGTCAACTGGCAGCAGATATGGGCTGGACCTGTGCCGATTGAGGCTGATCGGAGAGAGGGTTGGCCGACAGGCGTGAAGGGTGGCCAAACTTGGGGTTTTGGGTGGTTTTGTGGGTATTTGGGTGTGGAGCAGCAACAGATCATGCTGAAATTTTCAAATCTAGGATTTTGGGACAGAAATGGGGGTGGTGCCACTTGACCACGGGCAGCGGGGGTGTGTTTTAGAGGAGTGACTCGTCGGTTCCTCCGAGCCATACCCATGGCTCTACAACAACCACATCGGCGAACACATCACGAGTAAATCTCAACACCAATTTGATGTGAAATTAAAATGGGGAAGTGTAAGTTTACTAGGGCCTCGTTTGAAGTGTTGCATAAGAGGGTCGTATTGGATAAAATTATCCTATCCAATGTTTGGTGTAGTTTAGAATGAGATATGAGATGGGATAAGTTATCCCACGTGAGCTCCTTATCCCCACAAGGAGTGGAACAAAAAAATCCCACCTCCAAGGTGGTATAAAATTATCCGGAGTCAAGATTTGATGGGAAATTACTATCTTGCCCTTATTAAGTTAAAAGAAACTCACTCAACTTGCACTCTCAAATATTAGATAGCAGTCGCCGATCCCTTTCATTCACACAACTCTCCATTCAAATTTTTCATCACAGTAAGTAACCTCCTCCTTTCTTATTTTTTTCTATTTTTTTATATTTGTTGTTTTATCATGAACTACTATTTTGGTTTAAATCGATGCAAATATTATCTTAACCCACCTACTAGACAAGTTGAAAGTTACGTGTTGTTAACCCACCACTAATATTTTGTTACAAATATTATTTTTTTATGTGTTGTTAACCCATTTGCTAATCAAGTTGAAAGCTATATACAATTCAGTTTGTTTGTTTTCGTATGTTTCCAGCGGCTATTTTGGATAATATCGATGTTACCTAGTTGTGGCCTCAAGCAATTTTCAGACAACTAGTTTGTTTTGAATTGAAAGATAAGATAGTAAACAACCAGTTTTACTATCTCATTATTTCTAGCAGCAGGTTTGTGTGCATACGGTTTTTATGTGTGTGAGTGATTGCTAATGGTTGACTATGTACAAATTATAAATACAAATACATATACATATGTCCATCTCATTAAATACTATGTCATTGAGTTAAAATATGTGATAACAGTTTTTTTTTATTATTATTAAATACAAAATAAGGGTATTTTTGGAAAACTGGAGACAAACTAATCCTATCCGGAGCATTTCAAACATAAGATTGTATTATTATATCCCACTCCGTCTTCTTATCCGGAACTGTTCCAAACGCAGTATTGGAATAAGTCTTATCCAGCGCATCCTTATCTTATCCAATCCGGCTCTTGTCCTATCCTATCCGGACCCCTTATACGGTGCATCAAACGAGGCCTAACTACACAACAACAATGTGACACCCCGACTAATTAAATACCGGGTAGCTACTCCTTTATTAAATTAATTCAAAATGCCAAGTTGGCCCAGTTAATAGCATCACTGTCGAAAACATTTTAATGATTACTAACCACCTAGTATTTAAAAAGTAAGTGCCAAATTTTAATTAAAGTCTGATTAACATGCAACAAGTGTAATAAAGAATAATAACACCATTCACCATAATGAAGTAAATAGAATGACCATCACATAACGTAAATAAAGTCTGGAGGAAAAACTCCTCACTACAAATCCCACAACTGATAAGTAAACTGAATACTAAATCAATACATGCCAAAGTCTGAAAACTGTAATGGAAAAGTAACTCTAATAGAAATGGGCAACATGCCCTACAACTGATAGATAATGAATCTGGAATCCAAGTGATAGAGGCGTCTACAAGCAAATCCCTGTAGCTTCCACAAACAGCTACAGCTCGTCACCTGAATGAATATCCTATGCATGGTGTCCTTATGGCTGGGCACCTAAAATGATTTTACAAAGAAAAATAGATTTGAAAAGCAAACGGGTCAGAGCCCGAATGTGGAGTTATATTTTAAAAACCTGCAAGTGCTTTAAAAACATTTAAAACATTAAATGCAAAGTACATGTTAGGACGTACACTCACATGATATTCTCACCTCTCGTCTAACTGTGCACTCCTAACGTAAGTACCCATCTACAACGACACAAACCACTAGCTAAGTGACATCATCTCTAGCTAGACTATCATAGGTCCTACCCATATTACTCGGTTCTATTAACATTATAACGCTCGTAATTAAGTAGGGGTTTAACGTAAACTCAGATGTTCAATATGCAATATATATATCACTATCAGTTAACTCGCTTTATTTCTCGAAGCAATACCGTAATTATATTCACAACATTAACATGAAGGTTCCCATTAATTAAGTGTATATTATTCACTTCATAAATATACAATATAAGCACCCCGAGAACTAAGCTGCGGTGCACACATACTCTGCTATCCATCCCGGTACATCACGTACATAAGGATTACATATTCCGAATCTCTCAGGAATAGTTCACAGATAACAACATCACAAACAATGGAGGCGAACACAGTCACATCACATAGGTCACGCACATACCTACGCTCCTACGATCAGCGGACTTATTAATATCCCAATAAGTCTTTCTATGACCTATGTTCATCAAGGTAACCAGTCTAAATCCGGGCAACACAAGGATTAGAGGGCCCTAAGCGAACGCAAACCTCCCGTGATAGCAAGTATGGTAGGTATGTCATACACACAATTCATATACCAATACTAAGTAAACACACGTCTTAGTAATCCCGTAGTTTAATCGTAGTACATATCGCTTTCTCGTACTAACTTATAATTATCACAATTTATACTATTCCGGTTTATAATCATACGCACCATAATTTATTCTCTCGTCGTAGTAGACACTCACGTCTCAACCCAAACCGTCCATTTAATATAACTCTCGTATATAATTTCCTTCTCATAAATACCCAAAAGTCCCAATTCTATCATTTCATCATCATCGGAATGTTATCTATATCCTCGAACAAGTTTACGGGACTCCAAAAATCAAAACAGTCCAAAAAGGCCCAAACTGTCAACTCGTTTGAAGTCTCGTTCTAACGAGACTGTTCGAACGAGATTCCTCTGTCAACTCGTTAGAAGTCTCGTTCGAACGAGGCTGTTCGAACGAGATCCAGTTCGTTCGAACGAACTGTCCCTTCTAACGATATCTCGTTCGAACGAAGTTATCGAACGAGGCTCCTTTTCGTTAGAACGACTGGTCAATTCGTTAGAAGCTCGTTCGAACGAGTTCGTTCGAACGACCTGGGCAGGGGCTTCTAACGACCTACCAGATTCGTCCCAGATTTTCCTAAAACTCGTTTTTCACCATTTTTACTCCTCAAATCTCTTCTAAACTAAGTCCCAACAATCGTTTTAAGGTCTCTAAACAATCCTAAACATATTATAATCACATCCTAACACGTTTTGAAGGATTAATCCATCCTAACATCAACCAAATTTACAAATCTCTACACTTTTTCCCAATTTATCAAGAACATGAACCCTAACTTTTTGAATCATGAATTAATCCAATATAAATCCGTTTTAATTTCTTCCAATCATAAATATTATGGGAATACTCATCTACCTATCATTCTACATGCAATTCTCCTCAAGATTTCAAGTTCTAAACTTCAAAATACATGGGTTTTCATTATCTTTCAAGAACAATTGATATTCTGCAATTTTCTAACATGGAAGGAACATTCTACGAATTTAAATATAATCAAAACACTTGCCTTGATTGTCTCTGAGTTTGGATGATGGTTTGATGAAGATTTCTGCAGAATTTCTTCTCTTCTCCAAGCTTCTTCTCCAATGGTGGCTTAAGGTGGCTAGGGTTTTCTTTGGGAAAGTTGTAAACCTAATGATAGCCTCCGTAGCTTAATGGGTTAATATGGGTTGGTTAGTGGGTTTAGTGGGTTAAATCCACATCAGATTAAAACTCCCAATTTTCGTCACTTTTAATTCCTCAAAATGTAAAATTACCAAAATACCCTTTAAGTTGCCGGTATGGCCTAAAAATACCCCGGGACCCAAACTACACCCCCGGCTAGTGTTTTCTGACTATCTCGACCCTTCCGGACGCGTTGGCGCACTCAAAACGACCATACGGATAATAGAAATAAAAATCACTTTTTATAATTAAAATAATATACCATGACGCGGCGGTCACACGCGTCTCAACAAAATTCCCAAATTGCCGTATATAAATCTCACGACAAATTTTTCATAATCCAATATTCATATAAGACATATAAGACATGTATGCACATAATCAAATACCAACTCGCATCTCGTTAGTATTTATAACCCGGATTAATTTCCAATTAATACGCATTTAATTAATTAATCCCAAAAATAAATATAGCCAAAAGTACGGGGTATTACAAACAACAACATATGTTTAAAGGCCAATGGCCCAAGAAATAACTCTAATTCATCTCTCAAATTGTAAAGTGAGTACAATGGATGGCCAAGGGCCTTATTTATAGGACAAGCTAAGCCTAAAAAGTAAAAAGACTAAAACGGCCACTTTAAAGACAGTAAAAGACAATGTCAACCTCTAACCTAAAATAACAACTAAACTAGGAAAATAACTAAATAAAACATGGAAAATAAAGCAAACAAAAATATGAAATAAATACGGGACCCCGTACACATCACTTAACTTTCGTCACATTGACTTAACACAGATCCTCCACTTACTTGAACTCAACACTCCAAAAATTCAAAATAAATAGATAAATTGTAATCAGTCATCACCAAAAGAATCATATTAAGCACACATTTGTGCAAAAAGTTGCTCATAAAATGATGTGGGAGTTATTGTTATTTGTTAATGATAGATAGTAGGGCCCACAAACTGATCAATCATAATTGTTGTGTTGCATATCATTCTGTGAACAACTTTCTATACCCATTTTGTGTGCTTAGCATTACCCTCAGCAAAAAAGGTATGTGAAAAACATAGATAGAAGAACCAACGCACTGAGACTCCTCTTTAACCCAACAGCACTTACACAAATTGTTGGATGAAAGCCATAGTCACCCCTTCTAGGTCGGGAGCTTATTATCATAGCAAGAACAAAGAACAAAGAGCCTCGACCACCCATTCTTCTATGAAGAATCTCTTTAGCCACTTTCTATGTATCGTAGATTTTTCAAAAAGGTCAAAGATCGCAATTAGGAATAGCCACTCTAAGAATCACATGTTTTTCAAAAGGGTTGAAAATTCAAGTTGGGAATCCAAATTTTTTAACAAATATTTACTTATGGGTTCGTCTAGGATTCAACTAAGCTTTGAATAGGATTCATGTAAGATTTTGTTTGGAATCGGAAAGAGCGCTGCAACATGAAAATTTCCTTGGAAAAATGGAGTATTCTTTGTATGTTCCAAAAGTGTGTTCATGTGTCAACAACATCATAAATGAAGTTCAAAATTTTTTTTATCGGAAATAAAATTTTAATAATAGCAAAACAGCGATTACAAGAGAGAGGGGAGGGGGCAAGATGTCCCCTAGGGCTTATATAGATAACCCCTAACCAAAAAAACTTTCTTTTTTTTTTATCAGAGACAAAATCTGTCATCAATGATCAAAATGTAGGCATATTTTGCAGGGACAAGCTGTCAACCAAAAAAATCTTCCTTCTCTTCATATAATTGACTTTAAATCGTCAACCCACTATATAACTCACAATTGATTCATCATTTGAAACAAAAAATGGGAAGACGAGAGGTGGACATCTTCTTCTAGATACACATTCATAAATACAAGAATGATAAAGGACTAATACATGGAACAAATTATATTAAACGAGAAATCACAAAAGCAAGCGAGTTAGTTCAGCATTTTACTCAATTGTGCTTAGCCATAATAATTCTAGAAAATAGAGAAAACTGAAACCTGAAAACATGCCCAATAACTGATGTCACTTTGTAATGCGCAAGAAATCCCTGAAACATTGCATTAAACTCGTGGACCTCAGTACTACCCCTCCGCGTTGACATCTGCAACAAATTACTCCTTGTAAGTCCCAATTACCTTCAAGATGTATTGGCAACAAGTTGGCATTCCGAAAAAAAAAATATATATATATATATAGCTTAATCAAATCTGAAGAGTGCTAAGTGTCAGGAAACTTACAATAAATATCACAAAACTGAAAGAGCATCCATATATTTTAAACACTCAATAGTCATGAGTAAATCTACCCATCAAAATATCACCGCATTTATTAAAAAATCATCGTTCATGAATCATTCAAACATTATTAAGTTTCTACTAAAAAAATGGAAAAATAAAACTGAGGTTGAGTTCCACTGACATCAACTTGGGACCAAATGACCTTATTTACCCCTATTCAATTATGGTAAAATTATTTTCAAGTAGCAGTAACTCTTGGCCTGTTCATTTTTCCCTGGCATGATCCTTTGATGCTCAACAAGAGATGTTTACTCTTCATGTTCAACATACGTCCGCATTACAAGCAATAGAGTAATAAAGTAGTTTTAAGTATGTGTTTAAAACTAGAGAGTTAGTTATAAGTCATTGATGAAATTAAGAAGTATCCAAGATGCAAGTGTGAGTATCATCCATGCTTCCTAGATGATGCTCCAGTCTCTCTCCCTCATTCCATGTATAAGAAACCGAGATTGGGTTGCATTGACATTAACTAGGGATCAAATGACCTTATTTACCCTCACCATGTCTCTGTTCTTTTTAAGGAGCAGTCTATACATCTAAAACTCTTGTACCGATTATTCCATAGCATGAAGCTCTAGTTCTCAACATGAGATGCGCCCTCTAGATGATCAAGATGTGTCATACATTTACAAGGGGTAGTGGGTATGTGTTTAAAAATTAATTGATTACTTTAAATCATTGATGAGACAACGTAATTGAGCTAAAAGTCTTTATTTTCATGTGTGCGACACACTTCTTTTTTCCTTAGAATTATTCATATAACTAAATAAGTTTTATTTTCACAATATGTGTGGCATTATTACTAAAATACCTGTTTTCCATTCCATATAGATTTTTTGAGGGCCCCGTACTCTTTTGACTGTTTACCCAAAAAAGGAACCAAATGGGCTTTGGTCCATAATGCTTTGTATGGGACTCACAACACATTGCCTCCCTCCTGTTCTCCATGTTTGGGCTCAGCCTGATCTAAAGGCCCAACAACATATATTTAAACCCTTCCCACCCCAACAAATTACTACTCTCCCGACATTCTTTGAAATTTTTCCAATTCACCAGTCCAGTCTTTGAGCACAGCTTTTATAATAAAATTATAATAATAGCGCATACTCCTTTATCCCTTGCTATTGTTCAACTTATATTCAAATCACCTACTAGAAACCATATAACCCAGCACAACCCATACAGACCACCCAATTCCTCCTGATTCTCACTTCACTCCTTATATTTACAAGGTCTATAGACCCTACACAACCATTACTTCTTCCCCTCCTTGGGCTTAAGGTAAGCCGACGCAAAGAATTCTCCCAAAACTAATTCTAAAGCACTAGTGATTCGGATCAGAGATCAGAATACCCCAGGTGTATGTATCGTAGGCATAGACAACCAGTCTTAGAATGTACAACTACCCACAAAACTGTGTTTTCTCTGACCAAAATCTCTATACTGACTTTCTCTCGCTTCTTTTTAGGTTCCCAAATGCCTTCAGTACAAACTGAACCACCCACCCAATCGAACACTCAGTCGCGAGCTGCGGCATATGTATTCATGTATACATATGTGTGTGTGTGTGCGCGCGCGCGCGCGCTTGCAAGTGATTCTGCAGAATATATATTTGTATATGAATGTGTGAATCTTAGATAGGCAAGAGCATGAAATCTTTTATTTTATTCAAAAGTTTCAGCATTTTATTTATTTGGAGCGGAAACAATATTTCGGTAATTATCCCGCCTTGGGGGTATAAAAGGCTTGGTTATTCTTTGTATTGGGTATTAATTATTTATTTGAATGAAGACTAGAATGAGGATTGCCAAGTACGGATGAAATTCCCCCCCTCCCCCACCCACAAAATAAAGAAATAATTGTTTGTATTGGGTATTAATTATTTATTTGAATGAAGACTAGAATGAGGATTGCCAAGTACGGCTGAAATTCCCCCCTCTCCCACCCCCAAAATAAAGAAATAATTGTGTAATTATGTACGGTGATTTATGTGTTGATTATTGTGTTTCAACTACTTCAGGTCAAATTGGTATTAGAGCTTTTTGCTCATCCGACTGTGTAAATCTGATTATGATATCATACGGTATGGATGGGAGTTTGCTTCGACGCAATGGGTAATATCATAAGGTATGAATGGGAGTTGGGTTGAACCCAATCGGTAATTGAGAACCCAGCCGCCGGCCAAGAAGCCTGCCGCGACCTCCAAACCGTGTCGCACCCCCTTCACCAAGTGTCAATGATGACCCCTAACCTACACTCCCACCCTTTTCCCTAAACTCCTTGTGACAAACACCGCCAACCTACCAACCATGACCCGATTACATTGTAGCCCACATCCTTAAATGCATGTCCTGCTTGCAAACCAAAATTTTCAACCACCCTTGGTGGAAGACCCATGGCCACTTCCCATCCCAACAACACCTAGTCCAGAACTCACCTCCCGATAAAACCAAACCCCAACCGCAAAACCCAAGGTTCATATACTACTCAAACCCTCTGTAACCACATGGGTTCATATACAACTCAACCATTCCATAACCACATGGGCTTTGAAACCCTACACCCGGATACCCCGATTTCAATTGCCCTTTCATGGTATCGGGGCCGTTAAGCATTATGCCAGATTTATTTTCAGCGGCAACTCTTGTTAATGGTGGGGCACATTCTCGTCATCTACCTACGAAATGGGCATTAATGGTTGTTGATGCCACAGCTTGTTTTAAACGAAGTGCTTATCATGAGACTAGTTGTGTACCGTTGTCATCGACAATGATTCCAATGACAACTTAGTCTCCACATAGATGGTATAAAAGCTCAAGTTACTCGTGGAACCGTTGGCCAATCTGTGTCGCATTGGATGGTTGAGTGGGGGTTCCGCGCTCGTTCCCGACTAGCACTGTCGAATTCCTCTGCCCATTGGATGCCTTGATGAGTATCTATGTAAAGTGGTCAATTTGACAAAGGAACAACCCATGATGGGAATACTAATATTTACACATTTGAGTTCTAAGGCGAGATGATAAAGTTAAGCCAACGCAAGAAAATCATCCACGCTCGAACGCTTCCCTCACCCCAGTTTGTTGCTTAGCAGAGCATAGGAGGTAGTGGGTGTGATATGCCCTCGTGAGTGACATTTTTGCCCGTAAACAGGTATTCCACACTGCGTAGTCCTTATTAAATGTGTTTTGCGATGTGTGTATCGCATCGATGGGCTAACCTCCCCTTTAAGATATGCAACAACCCATTGATTTTATCCCAAGAGCATCCCTCCTTAACTACCCCTGACGTAGACTACACGTCAATGGCTAAAAGAAAAAAACCAAGCCCTAACTTTTAGAAAGAGAATCAAAAAGATGTCTTATATTCAAGAATGGAAATGTAAGTACAAATGAGACTACATGGGGCATTTATATGGGAAGGATTACTTGCTAATCAAATAATTAGCTAAAATGACTAAAAGGACGAACTAAAAACAAAAGAATGCCTAATTAGTTTAGTCTCAAACATGATTGGAGACTAATTAAGGATAAAATGAAAAATAAAAAGGAAAATAACAATGGATTCCCATCACTCTTCCCGTCTTCGAAAAACCTCGTCCTTGAGCTTGAAAAATTGGAAAATCATGTGAGAAATTCCCAAAATGTGCTTGAAAATAGAAGCAAAGACTTGCGAGGCCAAAATAATTTCTGAAAATTTGAGGAAGAGTCCCATTTTTCAATTGTTGCTTCAAGTATCATCATCTTCCTCTTGCCTCTTAAACCATCAAAAATAACTTCCACCCGGGTCAAAAACTAAATTTGGATTGTCAAACCCTAGTTCTTGAATTTGTTGGAGGGTTCCACCTAGGGCAGAGGGGTGGTCCACTGGCATAGGAAGAGTTTGGGCCGAAATGGGTCGAAACCCTAGATTTTCGGAGCGGTTTTGGGCATTGACGATTGGTTAATGAAATTGTTCCTCGTTTGTTTCAAGAAATGGGGCAAAAGTCTTTACGAGGCAGAAGGCGGGATTTTCTGGTTTTTTAAGCAGGTCGCCGAAGGCAGAAGTGATACCTAGGGCCGACGTTGATTTTGTGAGAAGGTTGGCAGGAAATTCTTGGTCAGAGGGGCCTTTTTTGTAGTAGAAATTCCCCCCGTTTGAGCAGATCGGATAGGTAGGCTGCCATTATGGGGGGCGGCCATAGGAAATGGGTTGATCATGTGGGTTTGGGAATGAGGGTTAGGGATTTGGTCTTCCAACGTAGAAAATTGTTGCATTAGGGTTTCAAATTGGGCTTGTTGCCTTCATGACATTTCGGTCAATTCCTCTATTCTTCGATCGATCGATCTTCCGTTCTTGCTATTTGATCTTTCAATTCTTGAATCTCTTAAACTTGAGGTTTAGATCTCTTCGGAGCCATCGAGAAAGTAGCGTATGATTTTTTTGATACACTACACACACTGATACAAACTAACACACGGACACCAATGTTTGGAGCGACACCCGCTCTGATACCAATTTGACGTAGACTACACGTCAATGGCAAAAAGAAACAAACCAAACCCTAACTTTTAAAGAAAGAATCAAAAGATGTCTTATATTCAAGAATGGAAAAATAATTACAAATGAGACTACATGGGGCATTTATATAGGAAGGATTACTTGTTAATCAAGTAATTAGCTAAAATGACTAAAAGGACCAACTAAAAACAAAAGAATGCCTAATTAGTCCGAACATGCTTGGAGACTAATTAAGGATAAAATGCCTAAAAGAACTAAAATAGGAAATAGAAATAAAATGAAAAATAAAAAGGAAAATGAAAAATAAAAGGAAAATAACAATGGATTCTCATCAACCCCATTATCGTATAGCTCTCGCGGGGCCCGACAAGTTAAGGCAACAGATGTTTGAATTTTGGATCAAGGTTTGGTAACTTTGGTGGGGAAGAATATGTCGCCTTGTGTTGTACCGGCCCTTTACACCCCGAAAGAAGGATGCGAGTTAAAGGATGTGCGTGGATAGTCGAGCCATCAACAAGATCACAGCTAAGTGTTAGTTTACTACTCAACTTGAGGACATTCTATATCAGTTACATGGAAGCGAGGGCTTTCTCCAAGATGAATTGAGAAATAGATATCACCTGATTCTTATGCAACTCGAAGATGAGTGAAAGGAGACCTTCAAGACAAAGGTTGGTTTGTATGAGTGAATCCATTCCACCCCACTAATACCTAGTGTACCTTTATGCGAGTGATGACCCAAGTACAAAGGCAATTTTCGCGAAAAATTCACAGTAGTCTACTTCGATGACATCTTGATTTATACTCGTTTAGAGACAGACAGCATTTAGAGCACTTGAGATGGGTTCTTGTTGTATTACGTAGAGAGCGCTTTTGCCTACAGCTCAAAAAGATCTCCCTTATGGTTAGTTCAGTGTTCGTGTTGATGACAAGAAGGTGCAAGCCATTGTTGACTAGGGTCCACTGTGTCGCAGATGA
Source organism: Sambucus nigra (assembly GCA_949130495.1). Lineage (NCBI taxonomy): Eukaryota > Viridiplantae > Streptophyta > Magnoliopsida > Dipsacales > Adoxaceae > Sambucus > Sambucus nigra. The sequence goes on from OX422209.1 coordinate 672,323,102, forward strand.
GGAGATTCTATGGATTAGCTAGTTTGTAACGTCGATTTATTGAGGAGTGATACTACTCCTATATGTGATCTTATAGGGTTGACACCCGCCGAGTTCCGATGGACTAAGGAGGTTGATAGTGCATTTCAGCAAGTTAAATAGTGCATGATTAGTGCTACGCAATTCAATTTTTATCAATTATTTGAGTTGTCGTGTGATGCCTGTAAAATAAAAGTGGATGTGGTGTTAAGTCAGGGAGTTGGGTAGCGTTGGGTTGCCTTGGATTGCGTACTTCGATCAAAATTTGTGTGGATCTGCACTTAACTATTCTACTTATGATCTTTAATTCCATGTTGTCAAGAACTGGGATAAGTTTCTTTTACATTGGGAGTTTGTTACAAAGTTCGATCTTAATAGTCAGCGTACACCACCATGCGAAACACGAGGCGCTACTACGATTAAAACCAAACTAAATCCTCAACAATTAGTAGAGCATCTATATTCCACAAAATAAATATAATGAATCCAAAATTTACGCTTCCAAAATAATTACAATTAAATTTCACTCGAAAATAATACTAAGCTCTCCAATTAAATTACACTGCCAAGCTATACAAAAATAAAATCCTCCAAATGTCGTGCTCTAAAATCCTCCAAAAATCCATAGTGTCCAAATACATGTTAAACTGCCACTAAAAGAAAAATACGGGGAAGTACATAATATGACAAGAATAGATGCTAAAAACAATAACGGTGAATAAAATGCAACAACACGAATCTGAATTCAAGTCCAATGCGACATCCGAGCATTATACCAATTTATTTTTCAATAACACAACAATAGGTCATCGCGCCTCACCTTACCTCACCTCACCTCAACTTCGTAAAGCCTCATCTTGGCTATTGGACTTTTGGACTATTGGCCGGTGACCATTCTCCGTGTCATATAAAAATTTCATAACACCATGCCCATCAACAAATACAATATCTCAATCAAATCAATATTTTAGATTCCAATAAACATCATGATATCAACAATATAAGTACAAATAAATGAGGAACAAAACGACTACTCGAGAGAGATTCAAGGAGCATATTGCGTTAATCCCGTACCTTAAAATCATCACAAGAAACTCATAAGATTCTTGCCTCAAAATTCTAATCATACCACTGCGTTCCTCTCGCGAAAACAATCAAAACTCATTCTAGCCCAAACTCGAGAAAACACCAAATAAGCCTTCAAATCATGAACTGAAATCTTGGTTTAAATGGGGGCTAGGGTTTTGTAGATGGAAGAAGATGAAAATAGAGGAGGCTACTGATCTTTTAGAAGGCTAAAATGTGTTTTAAAAGTCCTAAACCCGTCATTTTATGTATATATACCAAAAAGAATTTGAGTCCTGCTCAAACACAAACACTAAAAAATTTATTACGGACGATCGGGCCGTTGGAATTGGCTGAAATTTGGAGGCGTAGTAGCTGAAGGCGAGAGAGAGCTGCACAAAAAAATTCAGCTCAATCGGATGGTCGCATATTTGTATTTATATTTTTTTCTCCTTAGGTCGGATCCTCCCCGAATTTTTATACAAAAAGTTATAATTTACAAATTTTAATTTCAATTTAAAATCCACTTAAAACCTTCTTTTTATATATAAAAACAACATTTTTACATACCAAAATAATTAAATCCCAAAATTTTATTTATTTATTTATTTTTCGAAATCCAAATTTATTTAATTAAATACCAATTTAAAAATTATGGGTTGTTACATACTTTCCCACTAACACAGGAATTTCGTCCTCGAATTTCGACCACGAATCACTTCTCGATTATATCTTTCAAAAATCATCACAACAATAAAATCCTCAAATCAATTCTAAACATCCTCACATTAAGATTAATAATCATAACCTCGATGCCTACCACGTCCTCAACAAGAACTCCTTATCTCCAACGAAACACATCTAACACGCATGCTAGACCCAAACCCAAAGACCCGAGGGTTGTTGTATTCCTAAGTTCTGATACCATCTGTAACACCCCGCGTAAAACACGAGGTGCTACTACGATTAAAACTAAACTAAATCCTCCACAATTAGTATGAGCATTTATATTCCACAAAATAAATATAATGAATCGAAAATTTACGCTTCCAAATTAATTACAATTAAATTTTACTCAAAAATAATACTACTCTCCAAATAAATTACACTGCCAAGCTATACAAAAATAAAATCCTCCAAACGCCGTGCTCTAAAATCCTCCAAAAATCCATAGCGTCCAAATACACGCTAACTTGACACTAAAAGAAAATTAAAGGGAAGTACACAATATGACAAGAATAGATGCTCAAAACAATAACGGTGAATAAAATGCAACAATACGAATCTGAATTCAAGTCCAATACGACATTCGAGCATTATACCATTTTATTTTTCAATAACACATCAATAGGTCACCGGGCCTCACATCACCTAAACTTCGTAAAGCCTCATCTTGGCTATTGAATTTTTGGGTATTGGCAGGTGACCATTCTTCGTGTCATATAAAAATTTCATGACACCATGCCCATCAACAAATACAATATCTCGATCGAATCAATATTTTAGATTCCAATAAACGTCATGATATCAACAATATGAGTACAAAATAAATGAGGAACAAAACGACTACCCGAGAGAGATTCAAGGAGCATATTGCGTAAACCACGTACCTTAAAATCATCACAAGAAACTCATAAGATTCTTGCCTCAAAATTCTAATCATACCATTGCGAACCTCTCGCGAAAACAATCAAAACTCGTTCTAGCCCAAACTCGAGAATACACCAAATAAGCCTTCAAATCATGGACTGAAATCTTGGTTTAAATGGGGCTAGGGTTTTGTAGATGGAAGAAGATGAAAATAGAGGAGGCTACTGATTTTTTAGAAGGCTAAAATGTGTTTTAAAAGTCCTAAACCCATCACTTTATGTTTATCTACCAAAAAGAATTTGAGTCCTACTCAAACACAAACACTAAAAAATTTATTACAAACGATCGGACCGTTGGAATTGGCTGAAATTTGGAGGCATGGTAGGTGAAGGCGAGAGGACGCTGCACACAAAAATCCAGCTCGATCGGACGGTCGAATATTTATATTTATATTTTTTTCTCTTTAAGCCGTATCCTCCCCCGATTTTTATACAAAAAGTTAAAATTTTCAAATTTTAATTTTATTTATTTATTTATTTTCAAAATCCGAATTAATTTAATTAAATACCAATTTAAAAATTATGGGTAGTTACAACAAAGTAGCCAATGCCCTTAATCGGAGAGCCCATGTGTTAGTGATTGCATAGGGTACAGGTTTAAGTTTGTTAACATTTAGCGATTATATACGGATGACCCACACTTTGGCCCGATTATTGAGGAATGCCAGTGGAATCACGAGACCTATTCTTGAGCCTTCACGAGACCCAAACTTGTGCTTACTCATCAGCCATTATTCTTAAGCCTTCGGATTCAAATTTCTCGGTAACTTCTTATTCCCTTTTTTTATTCTTTTTAAATATTTTGAATTCATTTGAATAGATCTATTTAGTATGAGTTATTGGCCTAAATTTGATGGTTTTTATTTTCTGAAGATATGTTTGGTGAAATGTTTGTGTTTTAATTTTTATTTGCTGAAAATAAAATTGGTGAAATATTTTCTTGTGAATTTTTAATTTGTGATTTATACTTGCTAAATATTTGTTTGTTGAAGATATATTGGTTGAAATATTTGTTTGCTATTAGCTAAAATTAAAAATATATTGGTGAAAGTGACATATTTGTTTACAAATTTTTAATTGGTGAAAGTTGAAACTATAGGGGGTGAAACATTTGTTTGTTATTTTTTACGATTAATAACGTTTAGTCCCCCGAGATAAAATCCATTAAATGTTTAAAATAATATAGTTTGTTATTTAATGAAAAGCCCCTTTAACACGTTAACCTTTATCACTAATGAACTAGTGTTCGCGCTAGCGGTACCCCACCCCCCACCCCATCTTCTACCGGCAGCTGACCGGTATGACGGAAGGAAGAAGAGAAGGGCAGACGAGGACTATTTGTTAACTGAATAATATGAGTGGTGGGCTTTTTATAAAGTGCCCCGAGTTTTTATTGCCAAATAAATATTTGATGAATTATTTGTTTGTTGAAAATATACTTAGTGACATAAGGTGAAGTATTTGTTGGGCTAAAAAATTGCTGAAAATTAAAAACTAGGCCTACAAAAATTCTCCTCTTGAGCTCACGCCCCTGAACACCAAGCATTGGCGGAAACATGAAAGCCAGGGTCTGCCAGTGTTTGATGTTGTGGTGGATTTCAGCTCGTCGGGCTGGTCTACGATAGTAGATATGGTTGGGATCCACATCCCGCACTGCGATATCCAACAACACGGGTTGTAGAGCCCCTGTACTCGTTTTTTCTGCTGATGAAGTGGGTAAATCTCTTCAGGCATTAAAATGGGAGCAATAGGATGCTCCATTTTTTAGAGGATGATGGAGAGGAGAGTGATTATAAAGAGGGTTTGCAAGTCCGAATTATGGCAATTGCACCGGCTGGCTCTCTCTGGAACCATTGTTGTATCTTTCTCATCATTGCTCTCTAGAAAATGCAATATTTATTTATGGGATGAAAATTAAAGTTTGTTCATTGTCCGGTTTGAGTAAAATTCAGCTTGTTGAACACGAATAAACAAGATACTTGGTTTGCAAGTCCATGATTGCAGGAATGAACATAACATAATTAAGTGAGACTGTTCAAGATCAGTTTGTTTTTAGTCATCGTATCAAAGTTTAGGGTTTCGTAACAGAAGAAGAAGAAGAAGAAGAAGAAGATAGGGGCATACTTGACCACCGGATAGTACGGAGGCAATTGAGAGAGCAATACTTGGCTTCTCTGCAACCTGGAATGGAAAACATGAAAGATAAAAACGAATTACTATGTATTATTGGTAATCCAATTTCCAAACAATCCCATGTACTCACCATCACAACTTTGGGTGCCATCTTTGTGTGTGGGCAACTCAAATGAAACACAACTCGCGCAGGGGGGAAAACAAACGGTGCCACACAAGTTTTCACCGGAAAATTGATTCTCACTGTACCAAGAGTCGGCTACGCCGGGAATTTGAGAAATTAAATTTAATAGTGTTAATTAACCTAACATAAATAATTAGTCCATCTCAAAATACCTACTTAACTAAATTTAAATTATTTATAAAGTATATGTGACATATATATTATTATTTTTACATTTAAGCTAATATTAATATGAAATGAAGAAAATGCGTAAAATGTTTGAGACATACAAACATGCCTTTATTTTAAAATTACAAATTAACTACGTAGTTATATTTTTTGAGTAAAAATGATTATTCTATAATTAATATATACTAAACACCGAGAGACTTTTTTTATTTACGACATAATTATATTTTTATGTCTATATGGCACATTATATAAGTACTAATAATAGATAGAGAGAAAAATGACGCTCCTTCATTAAGCTTATATAATTATGATAATTACTATCATATATATATTTAAAATATTTTATTTAGACACTTAATCAACTTTAAATAAATTATACTTTAACCTCTATTTTTGAAAAATTATATTGACTTAGTATCATGGACACAATAGACGGAACATGTAAATGACAAACAATTAGAAGTTGTATTTTAGGAAAATAAAGCATAGAGGATATAATTTGTATGAAAGGGAATGTGTAAATGAGTCAAATTAAAAATATCAAACAATTATCAAAGCACAAAAATGATTTCGCAACCCAAAAAAGAATACGGTAATTTTTATTTAAAAGACAATCATATAAAACATGGAAGCATACTTCACTTCCTTTAAAACATGGCAGCATATACTGTACTTCTCACTAACTAAACTCGTATTTCACTATAAATTTTGTTAAAAAATTCCAATTGAAGTTATTCCCACAAAATAATATTACTGTAGTCCTCACAGAAAATACTCAGAACAAAATCATAATTTACTCTATAGCTCTATGTCAATTTTTAAATTTAATATATTTTATTATGCCTTTTCACCGCACGTTATACTAAGAGATTAACACAAAAAGAAAAAAATGAAAGAGTTTAGTTATTAAGAATGAGAGAGAGAAAAAAGCTCTTAATGACTTTTGATTTTTACCATTAGTTCTACCGGAAATATGTATTTCCGGCTTTGGAGGTAAAGACTTGTATTTTGAGAGACTTTAATGCTTTAGTTTTAAAACACATGGAAATATCACATCTAAATACACTATTTTTATATTATTAGATTAGATTAGATATATCTTATACAAGAATTGACCACTCTCTCGATTAAAAACCCACTTATTCAAAAAGAGGAGAGAAACCAAAAATATTATAGTGCCTCTCTCTTTCTCTCTGCACAATTAAAAAAAAGACAGAGAACACAACTTTCAGCGTTGTTGATGAGGACATGTACTTCCAACTTTGAAGGTAACCAATTATCCACCACTCCAACTTTATGTTTATTTACATTTAATCTACTCATACTACACCGTTTTTTAATGAAGTTTAAAAGGGTATAATTTGTGAAAAATCTAATTTTTAAATCCTAATTTTTGGGTTCTTATTTATCATAGGCCATTGATTGTTGATTAAAGAATCAATTGATGTTAAATCCATCATTAAGGTATGATCATTTCAAAACCCTAAGTCTTAGTTTATATTCCAATTCATTACTTTTTATCTTGCGTAGGATTGTATGATAACGATTTTAGTCTATAATTTTCAGTTAAAACTTGTGCAAAAATAAAACTAAAAAGTGAATTGCTATATAATTTTATAATATTAATTGCTATGTATTTATATAATCGCTAATTAACGTAATATTTAATTGCTTTTAAGTAATTATTTGGTGAATACTAAAAAATAATCTAAAAAGATTAGGCTTGGGGCCCCCGCCCCTAAACAACGAGAAATCATCGTTAAGCTACCCCGATCGAGTGTAAAATTCTAGCTAGCTGACACTGATTACCCTGATTACAAACATGTTTAGTTCAATTCCCCTTGCACTTTTTTATAGTAGTTAAGTTTCCAAAAATACCCTTTGCATGGTAATCATTTATTAACAAATTGCAAAATGTATGTGATTAAAATGATAAGTCACATGTCCAACACCATTTTGAATTCAACGATCATCTCAATTATGGTACCTGGAAGATTACCCCCGTAATTTTAGGTTAGTTGTATGTTATAATAGATCTTCTTATATACATAACTCTTCATTTTTCAATCTCATGCTTCAATTATAGCTCTTATCATTTGAATCTTGATAATTCAATTTTGTTTAACAAGTTAACTATGAAAAATAATTATGTAATGTGTTTTGTCAAAAATGATAAATTGAGTGCTACTATAGTGATATCTATAACGTGTTCATATAAGGTTTTTATTGAAAAAATCTGTGTGAAATGGGTAAAGTTGAGATTAACATCATTTTCTATGAGCTACGAATTCTCAGGTAATCCATGTTGTATGCTAGATGATAAGATTGATATGGAAAACATGCTTTGACATATATACCCTAATAATTTGAATAGGGTTGATATAATAGTGAGTCTTGAAAGGTGTGACTCTGATTATGAATCTGATAAAGCTTATAACACATTTGACGAGGAATTACATTGTGTTGAAATTGATAGAGCTTTGTAATCCAACTATAATGCGCTGCAGAATATGACATTAATGTCAACTCGATGGGCTTATTTCATTGCAGGAGTTCGTCAGGTATTTGAAGGTGGTGCAAGGCAATTCAGAATAGATTTCTGCAAGTACATTGTTGAAGTTGGTTTTCACTTTAATTATTTAAAGAATGGACATACTAGAGTGACTGCACAGTATTAAATGAAAGCCTAAATAGGTTGTAAATGGAGAATTCATGCTTCAATTAAATAATGTAATTTTTTTATTATAAGGATTTCCAATAGAGATCATACTTTTGGTTATGTTGTGCATGATTGTGACACTCCGCCCAATTAAATATCGGGTGATCAATCCATTATAAAATATAAAACAGAATGTTCGGTTGGTTCATTCTTAGCATCACTGTCGAAAACATAATAACCTTATTAAGCACCTAATAATTAATTAAGCTAGTGTCAAAATATTTTCCTTTATAAAAATAATCTTTCAATTATTAATCCAAGAATATAAACATCATCCATCCACCACAACTAATTAATGTAATTACTAAATCTGAACTACATGCAGATATAATTAAGACTGGATAAAACATTCGAGTTCAAAACTCTAAACCAAGAACCACAGGAACAATAAATCCAACTGAAATGAAAGGAAAGTAAACTGAATACAATCTCAAATAAATGTCTAAGGAATGGGCGACACGTGCCCTAAATGAATAGTCTATCCAGGACTGAGTGAAATGATAGAGGCGTCTAATGCAAAGACCTATAGCTTTCATAACAGCTGCAGCACGCCAAGCAATCCAAATCTCTACGTCTGGTGTCCCTGTGGCTGAGCACCCGATATAATACATATATATAGCAAGAGAGAGAAGAGATGCAAGAAACGGGTGAGAGCCCGATGTGTTAAAATATTTGTTTTAGCAAGTATTTAAAATTTGCAATAAAGCAAGTATCAAATGCATGTTAGTTCGAACTCTCACATGAGAATCTCAACTCTCGTCTATTGTGCACGCCTAACATACAACTATTCTCACCTAGCCATTCGTAACACTTATAACTAGATAACGATTTATACTTCTTGTTATACCTCGTGGTAGCAACCCGTGATTCCTAAATTTCTACATTATTAATACCATCATTTATTAATTCGTTTAAGTGTTATCACTCTAGGTTAAGTATTCACAGCTTACATCACTTAGGACTATACTATCCCAATAACCTACAATTATCTCACAGTAGGAATAACATAAGTGTATACATATATATATATATATATATATATATATATATATATATATATATATATATATATATATATATATATATATATATATATATATATATATATTCACCACTATAATATACATATACTAATACAACACCCCAAGGCTAAACCTGTAGTGCATTTGCATACTCTGCTATCATGTCCCGGTACATCTCGTACTCCAATAAGGATTGTCAATTCAGAAGTCTCCCACGAACCATATAGACAAAACACACATAGTGGCGGCGAACATAGTTCACATACCTATGGGTCACGCATATACCTACGCTGCCATAGTCAACTGACTTATCAACTCACAAATAAGTCTTCACAATACTATGTTCTCAGATACAAGTCAAATATCATCTCGAAGGTCACCCAGGATAAGACTGTCTCTACACAACCCTCCGTGATAGCAAGCAGCTAGGTATGTGATACACATAATATTAAGTAAGTAATAGGTATCCACACATCCTATTAATATTTATGGGTATTCTCCCAACCTACCTATATACTTTTGATACGTATTTTAATCTCAACACTACGTATAGTATAAATATTTAGATTACTATCTCTCTCGAAATCTCCAGGGTATCCCTCAACACTACGTATAATATAAATACTTATATTATTATTTCTTAATTATCTATATCCCTCATTAGTTTATTGAATCATTAACCAGTGTAAAACATTGCTCCAGTTTTTAGTCAAGTTTATCATTAAAGTATTAAGCTCGTATATAACTTATTTCACTACTACATACGTTTCTAAGACATGTCACACAAAGACATTATACACATACATATCACTCATAATATATGCAGTCGCATTTTCGAATGTCCTCCACATTCTGAAAATGAACTCACTAGCATGCTATCGTGCTCCAGAAATGTCCACCACATTCCGAGCAACTGGGCCAAAATCTCACCACCGGACCCAAAAATCACATACGAACATTGGAGGTGGTCATGGCTTTAAGTGCGTGGTCATAACCACACCACATTATTCCATGGTACTCCAACCCTACATCACACGGGCGTGCACAATACCTATGACTCTAGGGAACGATACTACCTCTGTTGGGATTCGCCAGAGTGACCTCCCATGGCACGCAACCTGCCTGAAAGCATAACAACTAGGATAGGTATGTTTCATATAAATATCATACATACAGATATTATTTACATTCATATATATACTATCTCTATACCTGTAGTCGTGCCTATTGCTCAAAGCATTAGTCTACAAATCATGAGTCTATGTCGCGACTCTTAATTAATTAAGTTCTCGTCCTTTAACTAAAATACAATAGCATCACCCTACTAAAAGCCCGTTGTAGGTCCCCAAAATATAACTTTCAACAAAACACTTTTTGCTCGAGCGGAATTAAGTTAAGGATGAATGCAAATCTACTTTCTCTTTTTGAAAAACTCTTTTTCAATTTTATCAAACCAAGTTGTACACAAATTTACTATGCCAATTTTATCTTGTTTAAGTCATAAACATGCATCTAGGTGATAGGCAAGTAAAATAAAGTAAAGATACTCACAACGCCGGATATACGAGGAAAAACCCAAAATGAGAAAAACTTCGAACGACCCAAGCAGACAATCACTATGAACAATGGTTTTACAAAGATAGATTAGACTTACTCAATGACTCGATCCTCACGGGTCTTTGACGATCCTTCTGATCTTTTACCGTTCTTCAATAGTGCCCACACAAAAATTTCGTCTTCCATAATGCTCATCCACAACACTCGACTCCACGAATGTCTCGGCGTCCACCGATACGGCTTGATACGGCTACGATGTTGAACATGATGTTCGTCGCTTCTTCATCGCAAAACTAGCAATCACAAGTGTTCAATGATGAACAAACTCAACTTGGTGCAGCAAGGATCGCTTAAACATTTGATTAGAGCTGTCAACGGGTCGTGTTAACGGGTTAACGGGTCGGGTTAACGGGTCGGGTTAACGGGTTAACGGGTGAAAACACCCTTAACCCGTACACGACCTGTTAAGACTAACGGGTCAAATTATAATACCCAAACACGACCCGTTAATATTAACGGGTACACGACCCGAACCGTTAACACCCGCTAATATTAACGGGTCTAAACGGGTAACGAGTTGGGTGACCCGTTATTACCCGTTAGTACCCGTTAGTACCCGTTAGCACCCGTTAATACCCGTTAGTACCCGTTAATACCCGTTAGTACCCGTGTAATATTGGTTCGGGTCACACGACCCAATAAAACCCGGTACCACTAACGGGTGATAATGGGTATAAACGGGTTTAATCGTGTAAGAGTACAAACCCAAACACGACCTGTTATGATAACAGTTCTACCGTGTCGACCCGTTAATGACCCAAACCCGATAAGACTAAACCCATTAACTTATAATTTCGTGTCGTGTCGTGTCGTGTTATCGTGTCGTGTCTCATTTTGCCAGGTCTACATTTGATAATGAAAGCTAGGATCTTCGCAAACTCTAAGGATGTGTTTAATCCTTTGAAATCTTAGGAAACATGTGCAAACAGGTTTTTCGATCATAAAAACTATTTTTACAGAATGCACACACTTCAAGAAAACTGGACACATCTATTTAAAAATAAAATTGAGTCGGTGTCAGAATCTCGTTCGAACGAGATGCCACGTCGTTCAAATGATAGTGGATCTCGTTCGAATGATATCAAATGTCGTTTGAACGACGTCGTCAGATAGAGTTTTTTTTATTTAAATAGAGTTTTGATTAAAACCAACTCTTATCCAATTCTCATCCGTCCTTATCTGACATAAACGAAGTGTAAACAATTAAAACACTTTAAAACATTTTTCTTTTAAAAATAACATCCTTATTTTTATAAAATAAATTATGAGTTTCATTAACATTATGCATTCATACCCGTGTGATCTTGGAATGCAATTAAACCTTAAAGACGCGAAATCATTCTTCGATAGGTTATAGACTCGTGGGATCAGATAGTAGAAAATCTATATATAACTCAAACATGTTTTGTTCCGAGAATAAGTCAAAACTACACTCAGACTTAATTGGAAATTTGGTCCTTACAAATCTTCCCATTTGACTATTCCGGGACAAAACCAACAGTGAAATGCATAAGCCGGGCCGTCAAGCCGTATGATGCCTAAATCCCATCCCATAAAACCCAAAATGAAAAATACATCATCGGTATAGGATAAGATTCTTCAATAATTGACCGGTAAGCAAGAAACTGTCGCGAATGTTTGAATGTGATGTAAACTTGAAATCTCGAATATCTTTAAGCACACCTACACACATGAAACAGAAAAATACACAGTGAAGTATGAAGGAACAAATGATATAAATTAATATAAAACTTTTAAACCCGAATCATTTGTTACGTGAGCAAACATGAAACCAATATGTGAACATAAAACTGCACAAAACTCACAAAACTCCCCCTACATCACAGACATCTCTCCCCCTTTTGTCTCGAATAGACAATCCCAGTACCAAAATATGACATAAACAAAATCTCAAACGAAAGACAATGTCGTTTGAACGACATAAACAAAATCTTACAGTCTACTCAGAAAATTAAACATAGTCGCCCAGTTAAGAAAATTCTAGCTTGAAGGGGATTAAAACTGTGAAACAGTAGTAAAACTAGGAAAACTCAAAACATATATGAGTAACATGCTAACATAGTATCGATGTGCCTAAAAATGAACATGGAATGAATGTGCGTGAACTAAAACAAATAAATCACCAGTCCAACACATCGAAACGATCAAGAAGCTCTAATCAATAGCAATTTATCACCAAACTTTATTATAGCCATATGTGACAATTTAAGTGTGAGCTTAATGAACTACAAAAAGATCATGCACACGAATCTGAAATTTTGACGATTCTACAAACAATAGGTTCATGCACGATTTTTCAACTACAGGATTCTTTGTGCAAACCCGTTTAAATTTTTAATCCATCCAAACTCCCTCAAATATATCATATTTTTTCTTTTGAATGAACTAAACTAATTTGGCCCATTTTTGGCATATGATTCTTTTTATTATTTTGTGATTTTTTTGGGCTCTTTTAAATGGTGGTTTTCACGACGAGTCAATTTTACACTCTCGCAGCCCTTTCCCGTACACTCATCATATTTTCAAATTAAAATGCTCGCGGATAAATGGTTATTACATGCACACCTCCTCCTTATGTCTACTTACCCCATAGATGAAAAAATTGAGATAAGAACGTCTCACCAAACTCAATTATGCAAGAGTAGTCAAACATTCATATAAACTCGTGCATGTGTGCAAAGGTGGTATATATACAAAGTCAAATCAAAACGCATGTAAACTTCGAAACAACCCCATAATACAATGGTTAAGATCATTATAAGCATCGATAATAATGACCAAATGTCCTAGCCACATGGATAATGGAAGGAAGGGGGTCCAAGCACACCAATATGCCACATCAAACATGTTAACTCATGACATAAAAACAAAATCGAAAATATTTTTGTGTTTTTCTCAAAAAATTTCAAAATTAAAAATCTTTTTGTACTTTTCAAAAAAAATTATTAAAAACAAAATCTTTTTGTATTTTTCCAATAGGATGCAATAAATGAAAAATATAATACATAAGATAAACCTGGTAACTCACTCAACCTTTAGATTTAGCATGGGAAGAATCATGTGCAACCATGTGAGAACCATGAAGTTTTATTCCTAAAGCCACCAAATCCGACTTCCTAACCCAAGTAGGTATGTAACGACGCATGGGGGTGGGGGGAATCGGGGCAACTTTATTCCAAAACTTCCTAAACTTTCGAGGAGCATTCCTAAGGTCATAGCAAAACTTTCTAAGGTGACATTTCCTTCCACAAAACGTGCAAGTGTAGTGATGGTATGGAAAGTGACCTACATGTGGACCTTTTCTAAACGTTTCTATGTGGCTCCCTCACATGTGCGGGGGAAATGGGAACAACACGATCATCAAAGCCAATACCTCCCTTATCTCTCTTAATTTGGACGGTGCCTAACATCATATCCAACTTCTAACTTCTAACCTCCAAGTAAATCTTAACTCTAGACGAGTCTCTCAAACTCTCCTCCAACTCCTTAATCCTAGACTCGAGTAGATGCCTAGACTCCTCGAACTCTAACACCTCCTTTTTCAAAAACTCCATCAAACCTCTAAGGGTGTCTCTCTCTTTCTCGACATACTCTAGTTGCTCCCTAAGCTTCTTCTCCCGTGCCCTAAGATCCTCAATTAACGGATCATTATTTTCTACGGCACGCTCTTTCAATTTAGCTTGCAATTTCGAGTTATCCTTTTTAACCTTCACCGTCTCCTCAAACAACTCTCAAAATGCAACTTGCAACTCTCCTACGTCGATCTCCTCATCCTCGCTCTCATCACCCTCACCCTCTTGGGAAGCACTCTCAACAGCCTCGAAAGTGTCATGCACATGAGTATCCTCATGGAAAGATATATCATCGTCACTCACTTGACATGGCATAAACGTAACAAGGTTATGCTCAATGGGGGAATCCTCTCCCTCTTTCGGTTCATCATCACTTAAGGTGGCGTTGTATTCTATCAGTTTCTTTCCCTCTTTCTTAAGTCTAGTGGGACACTCCTTGACTTTTTGACCATACCCTTTACACTCGAAACACCTATCAAACTCATCTCTCTTAGGCTTATCACTATTATCCTTAGGGGTGGAGTCTTCCTTGTTCTTGAATTTTTCAAACTTTTTAGCATCTTTCGATTGCTTATGAATTTGAAGAAATTTATTGAGCTTTCTTGCCAATAAGACGACATCCTCAAAGTCGGAATCAGAGTTGTCATTCGAAACTTTAGTTTCCTCCTTCAGGTATTTCAATGCAATGCCCCTTTTCTTTCTTAGGCACTTGCTTGGAGGTAAACATATCGAGTTCATAAGTTTGTAAGTCACCTACGACCTCTTCTAGTTTTGACGAGTCAATCAAACTAATGGAATTCATAACGGTCACTTTAGCGTCAAACCTACTCGAAAATGATCGCAAGATTTTCTTAATCACTCGGTTATCGGGAATCTTCTCAGCTAGATTAAACACCGAATTAACAATAGTGGACAACCTAGTGTAAAATTCATCAAACGTCTCACTCTCTAACATCTTAATCGTCTAAAATTGTGTAGTGAGATTTTGCAACTTAGACGCTCTAACCGTGCTTGTGCCCTCGTGAATGAGTGCAAGTGTATCCCAAGCTTATTTCAAAGATTCACAAGTCATGATACGATGATACTCTTCAGGTGTGACATGTGAGGAAATAACGTGCAGACCTTTAGAGTTAGACTATTCAAGCCTATGATCAGTCTCTGTCCATGACTTAACGGTTTTCAAACTAGTGACCTCACCTTCTCGTGTGACAGGTGGTGACCAACCTTTATCAACAGCTAACCAGACACGCTCATCAATGGATTTTAAATCACTTCTCATTCGCATTTTCCAATAAGCACAATTAGTGCCATAAAAAACAGGAGTGCAAAAACTATCAAAATTTCCAAAATTCATCCTTGAAAGCAAAAAGGGATCAAATACAATAAAAATGTATTTCTAGTTCTGATACCAATTTGTAGATCCCCAAAATATAACTTTCAATAAAACACTTTTTGCATGAGCGGAATTAAGTTACGGATGAATGCAAATCAACTTTCTCTTTTCGAAAAACTCTTTTTTAATTTTATCAAACCAAGTTATGAACAAATTTACTATGTTAGTTTTATCTTGTTTAAGTCCTAAACATGCATCTAAGTGATAGGCAAGTAAAATAAAGTAAAGATGCTCACAACGCCGGATGTACGAGAAAAACCCAAACGAGAAAAATCCTCGGACGGCCCAAACCAGACAATCGCTATGAACAATGATTTTACAAAGACGGATTAGCCTTACTCAATAACTCGATCCCCACGGGTCTTTGATGCTCCTTCTGATCTTCTACCGTTCTTTAATAGTGCCCACGCAAAAATTCCGTCTTCCACGATGCTCGTCCATAACACTCGACTCCACATATGTCTCGGTGTCCACCGATACGGCTTGATACATCTATGATGTTGAACACGATGTCCGTCACTTCTTCACCACAAATCCAATAATCACAAGTGTTCAATGATGAACAAACTCAACTTGGTGCAGCAAGGATTACTTAAACATTTGATAATGAAAGCTCGGATCTTTGCAAACTTTAAGGATGTGTTTAAGGTTTTGAAACCTTAAAAAACATGTGCAAACAGGTTTCTGGATCGTAAAAACTATTTTTCCAAAATGCACACACTTCAAGAAAACTGGACACCTCTATTTATAATAAAATTGAGTCGGTGTCAGAATCTCGTTCGAACGACAATGGATCTCGTTCGAACGACATCAAATGTCGTTTGAACAATGTCATAAGATAGAGTTTTTTTTATTTAAACGTAGTTTTTATTAGATACAACTCTTATCCAATTACCATCTGTCCTTGTCCTTATCTAACATAAACTAAGTGTAAACAATTAAAACACTTTCAAATATTTTTCTTTTAAAAATAACATCCTTATTTTTATAAAATGAATTCTGAGTTTCATTAACATTATGCATTCATACCCGTGTGATCTCGGAATGCAATTAAACCTTAAAGAGGCGAAATTACACCAATTAAATATCGACATATCTTTGTAGCTTTGCCGTAACGTCTTCAATCATTCTTTGATAGGTCATAGACTCGTGGGATCAGATAATATAAAATTTATCTATGACTCAAACATGTTTTGTTCCGAGAATAAGTCAAAACTATATTAAGACTCAATTGGAAATTTGGTACTTACACCCATCGTATAATCATTCACATTTGTTAAGTAACATCATTAAAATTAAACACTCGGACTTACCCCACTAACCCGTTCATTTATTCCCGAATTTAACTCATCGATTCGATATTTAACTTTATCGTCAATTATCTATCTCACGATTTCTAATTCAAATTTAATTACCCACTCACCCGAGGCAACAAATCTCTTTAAATCATCCTACTAAACTTTATCTGACCTTTAGGGTTATAAATTTCATTTGGAACTCCTCGGATTTTACCCAATAACCAAACCTCAAAATTCTCCAAAAATTAGCTTTCATCGATCGAGCGATAATACTAAACTACTTAAGCTATGGTTCCAATAATTTATATCAAGTTTTACACCTAAACTAACAAAATTTTCATTTTTTAAGCACTGAATCGGGTCGTAAATTTTTTGGCAGATTAAACACCTTGTAGTAAAATTGCGATTTCTCCCTTTACCGAAGTCCAAATGACATCATTCAAAGCTCATTGGAAATCTAAGACGTAGACCTTTCCAGACATCTATGGCACGCCATATAATTCGAAGCACACTTAACATGGCGTAAGTTTAAAGTAACATAAAAAGTTCTAGCATAATGTCATCTTATGTTCACCAATTAAACCCTAGGTTATTGAAGATTCACGTTTTCAACCAAGAACCCAACAAGATTCCATCTTTACGTGTCTTGAAAATTAAATTTTGGAATATAATCTAATTCCAACAATCATAAATGGATTTAGTTTATCAATTGATCATCTAAACTACCCATGATATCAATTTCATCAAAAACCCCATTTACATGTGAGAACACTTCCCAAATTTTTATTTATTTTACACCTACGATGATATGAATATGAATACACCTCAATTTGATTTAAAAAAAGTTAATTACTTGCCTTTGATGTTTCGTAGGGTCTGATCTCTCTCTTGTGTGTGTTGATTTGATGTTAGAATCCCTGCCCCCCCTAAAAAAAACAGTCTCTTTTAGCTTTATCCTTTGATTTCTCTTCTTCCTCCCCTCTCCCTTCTCTCTTAGGGTTTAGAATAAATGTTTTGGAGGAATCTTATCTTTAACCTTTTTATTTTAATTCACTAATCCCAAAATCTTCCTAGGAAATTAAAACTCATCATATTATTGTTCTAGTGATCAGTCGAGGCTTACTCAAACATTTTTTTCATTGCATTTGGTTATTCTTGCGCATAATTTGTTCCTAAGCTCTCCTCTTGATTTAAAAGTCGAAGTTTCTCCCTTTATGTGCTTTCTCAAAGCTTCGTTACCATCTGCAAGCTATAGTTTCTGCCTCTTCTTTGGTTCTTCTGCTTGTATCAATTAGTTACTATAGTTAGGGTTTCTTCTTTTTTGTTCAGCTACGACGATGCTGTATGGTAAATCTGTAAAAGAATTTAGGCGTAAATATAATATTCCTGAGTGGGTAGTTATCAACTGTGCTCCCTTACCCGTAATGTTCGCATAGTGGATGGGGGGCACTAGATTCATACCCTTTTGATAACTCAATGAGGTATGACTTTCCCCCCAATTGAGTTATTCCTTAGATTTTTTAGGTATTTCTCCATTGTTCCTGCTCAGTGTGCCCCCAATGTATGGAAGATAGTAAACGGTATTCATGGGATAAATACTCTTTATGGAACAAGTTTAGGGCTTGCCGAGATATGTTACTGTTACGAAATCTAAAAAACCAAACGGGGTTTGTTGTATTTGAAAACTAGAAGAGTTGAGCGAGTTCTGATTATAAATCTCCCGAATTCCCACAAAGACTATTGGGAAAGTGGATTCATTGCAAAAGACTGGTAGCACCCCTCACTGTTGGAAGGGGAGAGACCACACAATCTTACCATTTTAGACTATGGGGTGGCCGAAATAGGTTGCTTCCTCTTTTTTCACTTCTGCTAACTTCTTGTAGGTTCCTCTCATTCTTGTGGCTGATTTTCTTCTCCTTTGTTATCGTAGATCGTGCCAGAAACCAAGAACCTGACATTGCCGAGATCAATACTGATTAACTCATGAAGGCCTGGAGCATAAATGAGAGATTAACCAAAGGTGATCATCATATGTTGGCGACCTTTCTCTTAGAATATAAGGACACAAACACCAATTTTATTACTCGACCCATCGATTAGGTCCTAGTTTTGAGAGCTCCATAGGTAGGTTCTTCTAAAGATGAGATCTCTGAAGAAGAAGAGGAAGCGAGCGAGGAAGAATGAATAGGAGGGGAAAAAGTTGGAGGAGAAGAAGAGGAAGAAGAAGAAGAAGATATGGCTCTGTTAGTTAAGAAGAGGTGGTTGAGGCTTCCTGACGACGATGATGACCATGTTGTCCTGTCTGACATAATATCTACTTTAAAGATTTATGCGATAAATTCTCCCAAAGGAAGTGGTAATAGCCCATCTGATAAAGAGGGAGAGGGAGAGCTAGAGAAGGAGAAAGAAAATAAGGGAGCAAAAGAGGAGAAGGAGAGAGAGATAAAGAAAGAAGAGAGAGAGAGAGAGAGAGAAAATAAATGCTAAGATATTTCAGTCTATTAATGGGCCCACCGTCCCTAGTCTCGAGGGGGCTAGTGTGGGCTACTCCCCCTTTTTACCTCCAAATCTGTTGAAGAGGCTAGTGCTCACCGCTGATCGTGAAAGGTCTTCGAGACTGGGGCCATCTCAACTTGCCATCAAGACCGCACAGGGGATGGCTCTGATAAGTTTCTTTTCTCGTTCCTTCTTTCTGTTATTTCTCATTTTTGTTCTGATTCCCTATTGTATTATTTTATCCGTCGATGTTATCTAATTTATCTACTCTCCTAGACAATCATTCGGACAGCTTCAGGAGGGAGGAAGAGCTGAAGAAGGCCCTAGAGGCCAAGAAGATGGCCTTGGAGGCCGAGAATGTGGCATTTACCAATGCTTGCCAGTCATGGAAGCATGAAAAGAGTGACATATCTAAGGCCTATGATGCCCTCAGGGATGCTTAGAAGGTGATTATTGCTGAGAAGTCCGAGTTAGTGGAGGCCAATAAAGAGCTGACTGGCAAAGTGGCCACACTAGAGGGCGACCTTTCCTAAGCCAAGGATGACAACTATCATGAAAGCTTTTACAAAGCTTATGAGGATACTGGATGCCAAATCTCTTATGCTTTTAAGGTTTCCTTTAAGAGGGGATGGGACCAGGCCTTGAAGGCTACTGGAACACCTGCAGGGTCTGAGCTCTTCGGCTTTCATTCTCTTGGTCCTGATCCTTATATCGAAGATGAAGAAGAAGAGGGTAGTAAATAAGCTAATGGAAACACTGAGATCATTACTTTTATGGTTGGTGGGAGTGCTGGTGCTGGTGCTGGCCAGGAACATCTGGTGGTCGACAAAGGGACGACCAAAGCTGGGGAAGACCAGGTAAAAGACTAGGGCTCTTATAGACTAGGAGTTCCTATTTTCCTTATATAATTTTTAGTTTTTGTTGGTATGTACCCTTTATTTTTTAATCTTTATTACTGGTCAGTGGCATTCTTTATATTTCAAGTGTTAATGAAATTTACCCTTTGGTACATGTTCATGCAAATGCTTGCTTCTGGTTTGATATGTATTATTTGTAGTCTATTGATTTAGATCGCTATATTTCTCTTAATTCTTAACTGAATAGAATTCTTGGACCTGATATCAGCTTATAAGCTCGTAAAGTCTTCGTGAAAATCTACAAGTCACCAAGGGCTAGAAACGGACAGTACAAAGATAAGACTAAAGTGGTTGCAAAGATGAAGGAAGACTTCCAGGAGATGGAAGAGATAGGGGAAGTTAATTCCCTAAGGTCCCATCTTCTGGTGAGGACTGAGGTCGACCAAGTGGGCGAGGTCTTGTAATCTAAAAATGATGCTCTGCGAAAGGAGGTGGTGAGCTTGAAATCTTTTATAGGAGTTCTAATAGATAATGTTAGTAGGATGAGATAGATACACCTTTAAGGTAGTACCCAGAGAGGTATGGGGGGAAGGTTATTGTTGATGTAAAAAACTAGATTTGATCTAATGAATTAATCACAGATAAATATGAATAAAGAAATAAGACAAAGGATTTTTAAAGTGGTTCAGCCTTAGGGAAATGGCCTACGTCCGCTATTTTGTATTGCTGGGTATTTTGCCTTAATCTTGAGTATGTTCGCTTATGTAAGCTTACCCCGCTATGGGGGTGTTACAAAGTATTTATAACCCTCGGGCTATCAGTATGAATAGACAATATGCCGTTATTTAAGAGACATATCCATCTGTACTTGGTAAGAATGTTCATTGAATCTGTCTTTATCATTTGATCTTCTTGACTAGATGCTTGGTATGTTGTGTAGCTCGGTGCGCTGAGTAGCTCGGTACTATAAGTTGCTCGGTATATACATTTATGCCACGTTGGATAACACGTGTCTTTATATAATTGGTCCACGTTAGCTGACTAATTTTTGTATCAACAGAAGCCCCCAATGTTTCACAGTTGAAATTGGATGTGAGAATGTGGAATATTATACCCAAAAGTTGCTCGAGCATACTTACCCAGTCTTATTAGATTACAGGTCTCCAACACTTGTGCCATTAATAATTTTAAGCGTGAAATGACAAACTCGTAAATGTTTTGAATCTTCGATAGACGCTTGGGTATTTGCGTCTTTTTCATCATTTAGCCGCCGAAAATGCAATCATCGTCTCTCGTGATCATTACTTTTCTCGTTTCCCAAAGTAGCGCATTTAAAGACGATGGAATCAGATTGTCTTCTACCTTTTGCCTTTTAGATTTCCAAACTCTTTATCTTATCACTTTTTCTTCTTACGATCATTCTTTCTGTCGTCCGCCTTAGCTGAATTCTTGAATTTCTGTAATAATTTCTTTTTTCTTTGCTTTAGTCATCATGGTTTACCTTATCGAATCATTGGATACGTTTAGGGATGATTTTGCAATTCCGTCATGGGTTATTCTGGAAGAACCTCCTTGCCATTCTGATTTATTTTCTCTAGCTAAGATACATTGGTTTCCTTCCATTTTTGTAGCGGAATGTGGTTTTTCTTTCCCACCTAATCCCTTGTATTTGGAATTTTGCCAATATTTTGATATTGTTCCTGCAAGAGTATTTCCAAACACATGGAGGGTTATTAATGGCGTACATAGATTGAATCAAATTCATGGAACTCATTTAGGGATTCCTGAAATTATGTATTGCTATAAATGGGTTACCAACGACACCACATTTTACTTAAAAACTAGGTTTTCTAACAGAGCTTTAGTGGTCAATCTACCTGATGCTAATAGGGATTATTTTGGATATGGGGTTGTGATGAAAAATTGGCAATACCCCCCGTTAAAAGGGAAAGATGTGTACCATGGTCCCATATGTCCACTTTATGGCAATGGGATAGGTTGTTTTTATTTTTTCAATTTAGCTCTGTTTTTTTTTTATAAAATGCGTCACCGACATTTATTTTTTGTTTGTTGCAGTTGACAGTAAGAGAAAATCCCCAAAAGAGAGTGATATTAATATAAAATATTTGAAATTTATCAGGGGATTGCATCGAGCAATAGCTGGGGAACACGTGAGGTATACTTCCTATTTGCTGCAATACAAGTGTTGACACAAAAATTAGTCAGTTGACGTAGACCAATTATATGAAGACACGTGTCATCTTACGTGGCAAAAATATATATTCACCGAGCTACTCAGCGTACCGAGCTACTCAACATACAGAGCACCTAGTCAAGAAGATCAAGCGATAAGAACAGATTCAATGAACATTCTTATTATGTACATATGTATATATCTATTGAATAACGACACATTGTTTATTCATACTAACAACCCAAGGGCTATAAATACATTGTAACACTCTCCATAAAAAGGTACCGATCATTTGCGATCATAATTGACATCAAGGCAAAACACCCAACAATACAAGACAGTGGACGTAAGCCATTTTGATTAAGGCTGAACCACTTTAAAAATCCTTTGTCTTATTTCTTTATTCATATTTATCTGTGATTAACTAATTAGATCAAGTCTAGTTTTTTACATCAACGGATTGGTGTCGTTCGTGGGAAATGACTATACATTGCGTTTTTCACTAATAAATTCATTATGCATGGCTGAGCTCCCATAATCTTGCAATAAGAACAATGATGGAGTTCCTCCTAACCCGTTTGTTCCTCCAGCTATCAATGAACTCATTGGAATAGTAGCCAGCTTAGCCAGGGGACAAACAACTATGGAGGATACCATGCAACAACTCATTCAAACTGTTCAAAATGCAACGCCCGCTACCGTCTTCGAGATCCAGATGTACTTTGTTCCCTCATGCTTCCTCGTCCCGGCATACTAAATCGCATCATACTGAGAGGTCCAGCGATCCCTCCTATCAGCCTGGTCAGACATCTCCCATAAGAGTCATGGGCTCTCAAGAAAATGTTACTTTAACACCGAAACGAGCAAGAACCCTGAAAAGGTTGAGTAGAGTCTCCCCCTTTGATCATTTGGGCCCCAGGAGGAACAAAAATCCTCATCGGATTGCATCGGGAAATTCTCAACGACCAAATGATCTAAGGGAAGGTTCTGCCCAATCACACCCTGCAGCTCGAGGAGAATTCAGCGCGATCGATTGCTCGGGCGAATAGATCAGAGGTTAGAAATGACGCCTGGAAGGGATCCATTCAGAGGTTGGAAGATAGGTTAGAGGAAATGGCTAAGGCCAGAAGCCCTCTCCAAAGAACATTTGTCAAAGGATCACCCTTCGTACAAGCAATTGTGGATTTTCCCACACCATCGAAGTTTAAAGCTCCTGTAATTACACCGAAGTACGATGGCAAAACTGATCCTGTCCTCCACATAGAGCAATACCAAGCTATTACCGATATGTATGCAGTTCCCGATGAGATGAGATGCAGGGCATTCTCAAGAACTATCACTGGGTCAGCTCAAATATGGTATAATAACCTTCCTCGGGGACAGATTGTGACTGTCCATCAACTGGCAGAGCTCTTTATATAAAATTTCTATTTTGGTGCAAAGCCAGTCAAGAGGATAGCACATCTGTTGAGTGTAAGGCAGAAAGCAAGAGAAAGGACCAAGGATTACATCACCCATTTTAATAACGAGAAACTAGAGGTAATCGATTACGAAGAGAAGGCATCCATTACGGCTCTGATGAGAGGTCTTTTACCAAACAAGTTGTATTATACTTTAGGCAAATATCCCCCAAATCCATAGCAAAATTAATGGCTAAGGCTGCCAAAATTATGAACGCCGAAGAAGCTATGGCCGCAAAGAAGAATGGTGAGACCAAAATAGAGGCTAAAGCTGAGGGCAGGTCAGAGAGGAATATCAAAAGCATAATAGGGGCAGCAAGCAATCGAAAGGTTAGGAAACTATAGAGAATTTGAGGAAGTATGCTAATTATACCCCCTTAAAGGTCGGAATAAACCATATTTTGGAGGAGATAAAAAACAACGAAGAGCTAAATTGGCCGGAGAAATTGAGGACAACCCCTGAAAGGAGGGATAAGTCTAAATATTACGAGTTCCACAAAGACCACGGTCACATGACCAAGTAGTGCATAGCTCTACAGAATGAGATCGAGGCACTCATTAGACGAGGGAAATTGAACAAATTTGTTGATTGCCAAAACGGTGAGAAGACCAACGATAGAGCACAACAAAAGTCCAAATCGCCTCGCCGACCAAGAGATAACAGGAAAAGGGACCATGAAGATGACCCAAAAGATAACCCCGATCTCCTTAAAAAGCCTAGACAGCCAGAACGCGAGGTATTTTCAATCCACTTTGATTTATTTGACTGTAACATGATAACAGGTAGAGATGCATGAGGTGGTGATCATACCGCCGAAAAGAAAGATTACCTCAACGAGGCCCAAGCTTGATCCTATATATAGCAGATAAATCTGGCAGAGGAGAATCGTCCGAGGAAGGTCAATAAGGTTAAACTTGTCATCGGTTTTTCCAAAGGTGATTTGGAAGGTGTTTTGTATCCTCACAACGATACTTTGGTGACCAAGATGAGGATAAAGGATGTAGTAATCTCAAGAGTATTGATGGATAATGGTAGTTCGGTAGACATCATGTTCTACCCCTGCTTTGACAGTTTAAACTTAAAACTCGCCCAATTGGAGCCATACCATAGGCCCCTTATCGGTTTCTCTAGCGAAAAAGTCTTTCCACTTGGGACGATCAAGTTGGACATGCTTATTGGTACCTGACCTGCCTACGGAACAGAAAAAGTATGCTTTTTTATAATAGATAGAAACATTCAATCAACTTACAATATAATCATAGGAAGAGTCGGTCTAAAAAAGTTCAAAGTAGTGCCATCCACGGTACATCAATGCTTGAAGTTCTCGACCAACTTTGGTGTGGGACTTATGAAAGGGGATCAAAAGGTAGCTCAGGAATGCTACTATTCATTTATAGCTCAGGAATGCTACTACTGAGAAGAGTTGGAGGATACCAAGAAAAAGACCACCACTTACCAATTGGATGAGTTTGAAGATTCCGAGATTGAGACACTGGACCCTAGAGATGAATCAGAGCTCGTGAAGGGTCAGGTCATGGAAGCGACGGAGAACATTATTCTGGATGATGAATGAACAGAAAGAACAACCCAAATTAGCGCTTCACTTGATCCAATAATAAAGCAAGAGTTGGTGGCATTTTTTAGGCACAAAAAGCAAGCTTTTGCGTGGAGTCATGAAGATATACCGGGGATAGATCCAGTTTTACCGTGATACGAACTCAACGTTAATAAGGAGGTCAAATCGATGAAACAACGAAGAAGGGTCTTCAGCCCAGAGAAGAACCAAGTTATTCAAGAGGAATTCGAGAAACTGCAAAAGGCCTCTTTTATTGAAGATGTTAAGTATCCTGACTGGTTAGCGAATGTAATCATGGTAAAAAAGAAGAATATTAAATGGAGGATGTGCGTAGATTTCACAGATTTCAACAAAGTTTGCCCAAAAGATCACTTCCCTCTGCCCCAAATAGACCAGTTGGTAGATGCTACCTCGGGGCACGAATTATTGAGCTTCATGGACGCTTACTCCGGCTACAACCAGATTAAGATGAAACTAGAAGACAGGGAGAGTACCTCTTTTATTACCCCAAGGGGAACATACTGCTACAATGTCATGCCATTTGGTCTTAAAAATGCAGGTGCAACGTACCAGCGGCTGATGAATAAGGTGTTCGTAGAGAAAATCGACAAAAACATAAAGGTTTACGTCGACGACATGCTGACTAAGAGCAAGAAAACTGCTGACCACATAGCTGACCTTCGCTAAACTTTTGACCAGCTGGAGATATATCAGATGAAGCTGAACCCGACTAAGTGCGTATTTGGCGTACAAAAAGGCATGTTCTGTAATACCCCACACTTTTATGGGAAATTAAATTTAATAATTAAGTGCAATTTGGGAATTTAAGAAATTATCGTGAATAGTTATTTTTGAGGTTTTCAAGGATTTAATCATTTTCGACGTATGTTATATTTACTTTGGGGATTAAGTAAATGAGTCTGAGTATTTTATTATATGTCGCAGTTGAATAAAGCGACAAAGGGTAATACTTTAATTGGAAAACCCGCATTAAGTTATATTGGGTTAAATTAGTGACTTGCGGTAAAGTGACTCGGATGTAAATTTCGATTGCGCGATTCGTCTCGAAATGGTTGAGATAGTCAGAATATACTATCCGGGGTAAGTAATTGAGTTTTGGGAATTTTTGGACCCGTAGGGACTCGTAATTGAGTAAACGAGTCATTTTTGGGTTTATAAGGGACAATCCCTTATTTCTCTCTTATAAGAGACACGGGAGAGGGAAAGAAAGAAAGGAAAAAGAGAGAAAAGAAAGAGGAGAGGAAAGGAAGAGAGAAAATAGGAAGAAATGGGGGATTCCAGCCAAAACTCTGCCGAATTCGACTCGAGGTCATCGGATTTCATCCTCCAGGCAAGTTTATACTTGCTTTATTTCATTTTGTGTATTTATTTCATATTATAGTTGTAAACTATATGATTTTGGGTTAGAACCCTTAAAATAAATTTGCAAAAATTTGAATATGAGTTTAATTATTGATGCAATGTAAACTCTTAATGTTTTCTAGTATTAAATCCATGTAATGGAGTGGAGAAATGGATTGAAACGGGTTAAAATGATAAGTTGGGGTTTTTATGGTTTTAGGGTTTAAATCTAAGAGAAATGGTTTAATACCCCAAATTAATTGATGTGTTAGTTGTAAAACAAAGATGAGATGTTTATGGAGTTGTTGGATGAGATTAGATACAACAAAAATGGAGAAAAACGGAGGTTTGGATTTTTAGAGAAGAAGATGAATAGTGACCAGCGTCACTTCCGAATCAATTCGGATAGGAAGGGAATCGATTCGGCTCTTGGTCAAAAAATTAAGATTGCATATCTTTTCTATACGGCCGCGTGAGCGCCGACCGCGTATTTTTCTAATTTTTTTTGGATTTATAATGATTTTTCTACGGAAGGCTGTCCGAGATCAAAATCGTTAGTCAGAAATTAAGGCTAGAATTATTTTGAGATAAATATTAGGGATTCCCAAATAGAGTGTTAGGACCTATATAGTACTTGAGGAGATATGAAAACTTTGGGTTCGTATAAATCAATCCGAGTTATAATTCAAATGGAGATTGGATTGAGTTTTGGGATATATATAAAACCTAAGTAGATTTGGGAATTTCGGACCAGCCGAATTGATTTGAACAAGCCGAATCGATTCGGTATGAGACAGTAAGAAAGTGGAACCATTTCGAATCGATTAGGACAGGACGATCGATTTGGTGGCTAGCAAATCGATTCGGACAGGTCGAATCGATTCGGTTCTGGGAGATTTTTGAGGTTTTCTCCTTTAAGTTTAGGGAAATTTAAACTATGGTTTTGGAGATTTATTATAGGGGATTATAGATATGATATTAGGACTCCTAGATGATGGTATTGAGGGTGAGTAAACACCGG
This sequence comes from Sambucus nigra, assembly GCA_949130495.1. Classification (NCBI taxonomy): domain Eukaryota; kingdom Viridiplantae; phylum Streptophyta; class Magnoliopsida; order Dipsacales; family Adoxaceae; genus Sambucus; species Sambucus nigra. The sequence continues at coordinate 672,350,931 of OX422209.1, forward strand.
GATGAAATAAGGAACCTCAGATTAATTTAGTGTACTATCTGGGGTATGGATTTAATGAATGCTTGGGAACATTTGGGGTTATTGGCCATCGTTATGTGAGATTGACAATTATGGCCACATATATATATTTGAGGAATGATGTAGGTTATATATACAACTAGGTGTAAACCCGCTTGATGTGCGAGCGAGACTATCACTGAAAGTTGATCTACGTTTGTGTTAAAAAAAAATCAAATTGCTACGTGAGTTAGGGGTGGCCATAGGCCCGAGGCCCGCCAAGCCCGCCCAATAAAAAAATAGGGCTCGGGTAAGGTTAATAGGCCCGCACAGCGGGCTTGGCAAAATTTTATAGGCCCAATTTTTTTTCGGGCGGGCTTGCGCATGAGTTCTTAAGCCCGATGAGGCCCGGCCCAGCCCGAGGCCCGAAAAATATATATGTATAATATTAATATATATATATATGGGAGGGGGAACTTTTATAAATATAAAAACGTATACCAAGTCTTTTCATGTAGAGTGGGAAACTTTATATATGGATTTTGTAATATATGGAGTTTAAAACATATTTTTAATTTAAAAAAAATGGTCTTTAAATAAAAAAATAGGTAATTTAATTTTTTTTTAAAAATCTTTTAATTAACATAATAAGCCTGATCGGACAGGCTGGGTAAAGAGTTTTCAAATCTGGGTGGACTTGGGATTACATAATAAGGCACGATCTGAGCTCGAACGAACTTGGGATAGCACTTAATTTTTCAATCCCAACCGGGCCTGCCCAGGCCCGGCCCACGGCCACCCCTAACGTGAGTATACCTTATTTACATATATAAAGAAGACCTAATAAATTATAAATAACAAAATCAAAATTTTTTAGATTTCATAAAATTAATGTTCTCAAATATAAGATCAAATCTAAGAACACTAAACAAATAAATAATATTTGTAAGAAAAATAAAAACAGCAAAAAAATTAGATTTGTAAAAAAAACTCTCATAATAAAATAACTAAAAAATAATCATCATCAGTACACCAAAAAGTAAAATAACTAATTTTTCTTTTTAATATTTGAGACATCGAAGTGTTTATGAAATACATCACTCTTTAAAAAATATTATCATCACCATCCAACAAAATTGATTCTTTAGTGTATTTTTTAAAAATTTGAACACAACCGAAATGATATGATTTATAGTATTCACCTATCTATAAAGATGCCCATAATGCAGTGCGAACATTAAAATTAAAAATATTCGAACAATTGAAAGCAAATAGGAAAATCAAGTTTCAGACATGAAAAAAAGTCATCAAGGTCGGATCGAGATTAAATAAAAGAAGTCAATGAAACAATGTGTCCAACATAACATTATTGAAAGGTAGAATACAGAAGGCACACATGACTTATTGCATCAGAAGAATGAGGAAAATCTATCATCTAGTTATTGCTAATGAAGTGGAAAGGCTAAATGATCATGGCAAAGACTCTCACGACATCATCATTCATAAAAAAAAAAAGCAATTCCAATGTAATTATCACATTTTAGAATAGTATTCTGATGACAACAGACTCCGATAACTCACTCCCCAAGTTCAGGATCTCCACCTTCAAGTTCAGAAACTCCCTTGACACCGAGAGAAAATCTCTTCACAGAGATGCCTTTTTTACAAAACCCAAATCTCAATCTTTTTGCAGAAAATCTTGCCATTTGGTGCTAATAAATCCCAATCACCAACCCATTTGAAACAACAGCAATCCCTATTTTACAAAACCCAAATCGATTAACCCCAATCAACAGCATCTCAATCCTATCATCATTTAAAATTACAAGATCTGAATTGATCAAATGATCTCTTCTCACATTAATCTGGAACCTTTGTGTCCAGGTTTTTCAAATAATTTATCGGTTTTCTCCTTGTCCTTATAGTTTCAGCCGACACATATCTTTTCTCTTGCTCCACTTCCTCATTGTAAACTCGTAAACTAACACATCCCTAATCGGGTCCTAACTAAGCAAGCAGTTTTTTGGGTCTAACTCAATTGTTTTCTGTGGTGGTAAAAATGCTTGCTTTGGAGGAGGTGGCGTCAGACTCGAGATCCGAACCCATGAGAAGTGGAGGGGTAGAGATTGAGAAGTGGTTTAGAGAGGGGAAAGGTGAAAATGAGAGAGAGAGAGTCGTTTGGGTATTTTGTTTATAGCGGGTGAAGTGAATTGAAATTCATGGGAGGCATAGAGATTGGAAGTGGTTTAGAGATGGGAAAAGATGGAAATGAGAGACATGCATTTGGATTTTTTGTTTATAGCGGGTGAACCGTTGAGCCTCCCAAAATTTTGAGCTTTTAATTCATGTATAATATTTTAGAAGATATAAAAGATTTCTCCAGAGATTGGCCAGCCACGTGGATGGCCTTAGATTTGAGAGTATTAAATGCCTTGTTTAGCATTTTATAGTATATAGAGATGTGATTACAATATATATATAAAATGATATGAATGTGTGTATATATATATATATATATATATATATGTGAAGCATACCCCCTCTTTGCTATGATGGGAAGTTACGCGATGTGGGTGAGGCCCCTGGCTTGAGGAGCAGGGAGCGTATAGTCCCCGGGTCATAGCATCCATTTTTATATTATGTGACTTTTATTAGGGGTGAGACGTGGTGGGTATGTTTCGTCTCACTTTCGCGGAGGAACTATGACCGTTTTCCATATGTTGAGATTTGATTTTTACCAAGGCGGTGTGAGATTCCGACCATTGGTACCCAGGATGATACGTGAGCGATTCCCTGGTAGATGATAGCATAAAGACTGTATCCTCGAGTTATAGCTCGTTGGGATGGTTATTATACTTGTGTGTACAGTATATTACTTGTGTATGAGAACAAGATATTATATATCTTTAATAAGTGTAAAGAGATAAATTGAATATGAAATAAATTCTCGTTTTGGGAGATTTTATCCGGACTTAAACTGTGATATGAAAAATAAAATTAGTATGTTATGTATATGTATTTATATGGGCATAAATGTATACGTTATGTACTGAGGGCCTAATGGATCTCGACGATCGACACTGCCAATAGTAGTGTATCGGGGGGTTCCTTGTTTGGATTTCGCTTTGCGACACCCCACGCACGAAAACGCCACAATGTTGAGACCGAGGAGAAGTTTAGCCCTTAGTACTTAGGTTAAATAGGATTTGTAGAATTTTGGTGAAACGATTAGTTAGGCAGGGTAGCTGAACTAGGATTATGTAGGAGATATGCACTAGGTGTGCACTATTAGAAGAGAGGTGAGGGGTATCTCATGGGAGTGCGATACTAATTTAAATATGAGATAAAACATATTTTTCATAAGTAAAGTATTTATGTACTTGCTAAATATTTTCACAAATCGGGCTCTGACCCGTATATCTATTTTTTCTCTCTTTTGCTATATATATATAGGTCTCTAGACACAGGGATGCCTGGATGACGATTCCTTCGAGTCAGACGTCTGCTGCAGCAGGTGTGGATGCATCCAGGTTTACTATAGACGCTTATATCCTTGTAATATAGATTGGAGGTACTGTATAAACATTCGGGCTAATAACCCAACTGCATATATTAATTCTTTTACCGTCTTCTATGAGGATTTGATTTGGTTGTATATTGTTAAACCGAGTGTTCGGTTATTTTTATTTCATCTCAGTTTCATTTTTACATAAACTATGTGAATGTTTTTATTGATTAATTTGTTTAAAAGATTAGTTAAATAAAATTTTGACACCAGCCTAATAGGTTATTAGTAATTAATTTGGTTTTCGACAGTGATGCTAAAAATGAACCATATGTGACTCCTCTTTTAATTTGGTACATGAGTGATCACCCGATATTTTATTAGGCGGGGTGTCATAGATGGTATCAGAGCATCAGGTTCTAGTGGTCTTAGGAATCTGTGCGGACGTATTACGCTTTCAGCGTTGCTCTTGACTTGATATAGAGCCTTAGGATTAGGATCGTTGATTACTCTTGTGAGATTTCATTTTCCTACCATTATGTAAGATTATAGTAAATCTTTTGCGCGCTCGTTCGAGACTCAGGCGTTGATCGATGAAGGACGACCATAGGAAGGCCGCGATGAGGGCAACAGGAGGCGGGGCTTAGTTAGAGTTATGAGTTGAAGTTGGGAATGAGGACCGCAGTAGTGGTCACTCCCCTTTTTGTGTTATTATTTAGGATTGCTGCAATGACTACTAAAGTATAGTAGTTATAATCATTCCAGTATCACTGTTGTAGAGAGTGGTGCTAAAGTTGGATTACCTAGTGAAGTAAATTGGGAATAAGTCTTTGATAAGGACCATGCATTGAATTTAAGTTATGCGGAGTAAGTGTAGTATTACTCAGTGGAAATGCTCCTATGTGAAAATTTAGGGAATTTTTTTTCACTCGTGGGAGCAATATTGAAATGGTGGGAACGGTGGTCACCATATTCGGGGGAGCAGGATGTTTTCCTTGTAAAGGGATCTTATAGATGGATTTAACTGTTAGTTCCTTTGATTTAGCAGGAACGAAAAGAAAACAATTTTTGTATTATTCACATAAGGATTGGTCAGAGGCCGGCAGTGAATAAAGAGTGATAAGGAGAAGTGAACCTTGTACTGAATTAAGGTAGGTACATTGCAGAGAGAGTCCTTCAGAGGAATGATAGGCTCGCTAAAAAAGTATTGTTAACACTTATGGAGAATTTGGGATCGTAGAACCCCACTGGTGGACATCCACCTAGGGAGTTTATTGAAACAGGGCTGTTGAGGTCACTAGTAGAGTTTCCTTTGATATAGAAGTTAAGGGGACTATGAAGGCAATTTTCAATATCGATACTATTGAGTCTGAGATACTGATAACCTCAACATGGACATGGTAGATGAAAATGGGGAAAGTTGCAATGTGGAATGTAGAACCACATAGTTAGTCCTTGGCCAATAGGAGTTAAAGGAAAAGAGTAGGATGCCGAGGTGGGGCATCGATTAAGGTAGTTTTGTTTCGATTTGGGAAAGTATATCATGTCTGGCAACCGATTGGAGCGGCCAGGAGGTATATTTTGTGTGACTAGATTTGGGTCACAGTATTTTGTTAGCCATAGATTCGTATGTGATTTGAGTTTGTTGGCGATATCGATAATATTATGTAGCATATGTCTATATGTTTTTCACGATAGCAGAATTCTATTTTAAATTTGCATTTGGTTTGTACTACTCGTTTTATATGTGTTATACAAGTGTAGTACTATTGTAAGAATAATACTACTGTTCGATAATAGGCTAAGGATGGCAAGACTATCGTATTCACGGTTCCAGGATGGAACTGGTTGTTGTTGCAATATCACACCTGGATACAGGTTGAGTTCGCCTTTATTATTACGGGTAGATAAAACTTCGGTGAGTAGATGCTTCATTATCATGATTTGAGTGTGTGGCGACCTTATCGATATGATTTGAGGTATGCAGGATCTATTATTGAGCTGTGGGTTTAAGCTCATTGTTGTTTGCGCTAAGGACTTAGTGTTAGTACGAGCACTGGGTGGTACGGCTCCTAGAGAGAAATAGGAGTTCTGATAACATTTTGTCGGCAGGATAAATTGGATTATCTGAGTGGCATATTTGAAACTAATGGACCTCCACTACCGACAAAGTTAAGTAGTAGTGTATAGGAGGGGTTCCTTGTTTGGTTTTCACTTGTGAGACGCCCCACGCCCGAACCTTAACGACGTCGGGGGTGGAGAGATGTTATAGAATGCGAGGATATTGGTTTTGATGATAAGTCACATAGTGTGCAGAAAACACTATAGACTGAGACCCGTGTGATGATGGTATGCTTATGGAAATATAAGTGCTATAAAAAAGAACTAAAATGGTTCTCTCACCGTAAGTATGTGGGTGAGGCAATGCAAAGGATATTGATTTAAGTCTTGTAGCCTTAATGCAAAGGAATTTTTTGGAGGAAGTATGTTTTAGGTACGATGTTTGTAACACTTTTGCAGAGAGTAGGCGCCCCAATTTGATAGACTTTCCATATCATTAAGAGGAAGGGACATGGTGGTAGAAATACGTTAGTAGGTTACCGAGATAGGACTTAGGACGTCCCGCTGGTGTGCCTTAGGCCGTTATATCTCAATGACCGACGACGCGAGGGAGTAGTGTAATGGAAGGGTTCCTTGTTTGCATTTCGCTTTGCGAGACGTCCCACGCACGAAATTGAGCAAATGTCTGGAGTTGAGAAAGGTCTTGGTCAGCAGGGACACAATCTAGGATACTACTCATATTACTTGTGTCGAAAACACATCGATTGTAGGGTTGTGAGGAAGTAAGGTCAGTAGGACTAGTGGCGTCGATATCGGGAAATTATTAGAAGTAAACCACAAGAAGATTAATTGGTTAACCTTGAGAAGGATTGGATTTCCAAGTATAGGAAGAATTGAATTTTGCGGGTTAGGAAAACCCATGTGTGAGTATTACCCCAAAGAAATAAGGCCCATTGTTTTGAGAGAGGGTAGGTGTCTGACGTTTACAATAGTTATGCAGAGAAACACGAGTTATAAGGTGTGTAGGCACCCTGGTAAATTGGTTTTATATACTGCCTCAAATAGGAGGGGCACAGTATATAAAGTTGAAGTATATGCTATGAGACAATCTTAAGTAAGATTGAAGTTTGTGGATGGAAAGTAGTAAGAGGCACGCGATAATCCAAATGCATAGGCGCAGTTAGAGGTAGCACGCCTAAAAACTAACCAATGAGACTAATGGGAATAGTCGAATGTTAGTATAGTTTCCTTTTGAAGGAAAATTCGAATTCCCGAGGTGAGTAAACGGACTTTTAGAGTAAAGAAGTAAGCATATGTCCGTTTCCTTTAGATACGATTATATAAGCACCAGGTGCGACGTGACGTTAGAGTCAACCTTACGACCGAGGTATCAGTGTAGCATATGTAGATTTAGATATGCTAGTAATATAGTATAATCTTTAATAGAAGTGAAGGTTGAATGAGTGTATGGTTGAGAGCCATCAGGTTTGTACCATTCCACTTTGAGGCATTAAGATGTGGAGTGATTCACGATCCTAGGTTAGTGTTGGTAGTAAAGGTTGTATCTGAATTTCGAGGGAGAAATTCCGTTGTAAGGGGGGAAGTATGTAATACCCCACACTTTTATGGAAAATTAAATTTAATAATTAAGTGTAATTTGGGAATTTAAGAAATTATCATAAATTGTAATTTTTGAGGTTTTCAAGGATTTAATCATTTTCGATGTATGTTATATTTACTTTTGGGATTAAGTAAATGAGTCGGAGTATTTTATTATATGTCGCAGTTGGGTAAAGCGACAATGGTAATATTTTAATTGTAAAACCCGCATTAAGTTATATTGGGTTAAATTAGTGACTTGCGGTAAAGTGACTCGGATGTAAATTCCGATTGCGTGGTTGGTCTCGGAATGGCTGAGATAGTCAGAATAGAGTATCCGGGGTAAGTAATTGAGTTTCGAGAATTTTTGGACCCGTAGGGACTCGTAATTGAGTAAACGAGTCATTTTTGGGTTTATAAGGGACAACCCTTATTTCTCTCTTATAAGAGACACATGAGAGGGAAAGAAAGAAAGGAAAAAGAGAGAAAAGAAAGAGGAGAGGAAAGGAAAGGAAGAGAGAAAATAGGAAGAAATGGGGGATTCCGGCCAAAACTCCGTCGGATTCGACTCGAGGTCGTCGCATTTCATCCTCCAGGCAAGTGTATACTTGCTTTATTTCATTTTGTGCATTTATTTCATATTATAGTTGGTAAACTATATGATTTTGGGTTAGAACTCTTAAAATAAATTTGCGAAAATTTGAATATGAGTTTACTTATTGATGCAATGTAAACTCTTAATGATTTCTAGTGTTAAATCCATGTAAATGGAGTGAAGAAATGGATTGAAATGGGTTAAAATGATAAGTTGGGGTTTTTATGTTTTTAGGGTTTAAATCTAAGAGAAATGGTTTAATACCCCAAATTAATTGATGTGTTAGTTGTAAAACATAAATTAGATGTTTATGGAGTTATTGGATGAGATTAGAAACAACAAAAATAGAGAAATATAGAGGTTTGGATTTTTGGAGAAGAAGGTGAATAGTGGCCAACGTCACTTCCGAATCGATTCGGACAGGAAGGGAATCGATCCGGCTCTTGGTCAAAAAATGAAAATTGTATATCTTTTTGATACGGTCGCGTGGGAGATGACCGAGTATTTTTCTGATTTTTTTTGGATTTATAATAATTTTTCTATGGAAGGCTGTCCGAGATCGAAATTGTTAGTCATAAATTAAGGCTAGAATTTTTTGGAGATAAATATTAGGGATTCCCAAATAGAGTGTTAAGACCTATAAAGGACTTGAGGAGATATGAAAACTTTGGATTCATATAAATAAATCCGAGTTATAATTTAAATGGAGATTGAATTGAGCTTTGGGTTTTGGGGATATATATAAAGCCTAAGTAGATTTGGGGATTTCGGACCAGCCGAATCGATTCGGTATGAGACAGTAAGAAAGTAGAACCATTTCGAATCGATTCGGACAGGACAAATCGATTTGGTGGCCAGCGAATCGATTGGGACAGGCCGAATCGATTCGGTTCTGGGAGATTTTTTATGTTTTCTCCTTTAAGTTTAGGGAAATTTAAACTACGGTTTTGGAAATTTAATATAAGGGACTCTAGATATGATATTAGGACTCCTAGATAATGGTATTAAGGGTGAGTAAACCCCGGGATGAAAGAAGGAACCTCGGATTAATTTAGTGTATGATCTGGGGTATGGATTTAATGAATGCTTGGGAACATTTGGGGTTATTGGCCATCGTTTGTGAGATTGAAAATTATGGCCACATATATATATATATTTGAGGAATGATGTAGGTTACATATACGATGTGATTACAGTATATATATATAAAATGATATGAATGTGTATATATATATATATATGTGTGTGTGTGTGTGTGTGTGTGTGTGTGAATGGTATATATATATTTATGTGAAGCAAACCCCCTCTTTGATATCATGGGAAGTTGCGCGAGGTGGGTGAGGCCCCTGGCTTGAGGAGCAGGGAGCGTATTGTCCCGGATCATAGCATCCATTTTTATATTGTGTGATTTTTATTAGGGGTGAGACGTGGGGGGTATGTTTCATCTCACTTTCGGGGAGGAACTATAACCACTTCCCATACGTTGTGATTTGATTTTTACCAAGGCGGTATGAGATTCCGACCATTGGTACCCAGGATGATACGTGAGCGATTCCCTGGTAGATGATAACATAGAGACTGTATCCTCGAGTTATAGCTCATTGGGATGGTTATTATACTTGTGTGTATAGTATATTACTTGTGTATGAGAACAAGATATTATATATCTCTAATAAGTGTAAAGAAATAAATTGAATATGAAATAAATTCTCATTCCGGGAGATTTTATCCGGACTTAAATTGTGATATGAAAATTAAAATGAGTATGTTATGTATATGTATTTATATGGGTATAAATGTATACGTTATGTACTGAGGGCCTAATGGGTCTCAACGATCGACATTGCCAAATAGTAGTGTATCGAGGGGGTTCCTTATTTGGATTTCACTTTGCGAGACACCCCACGCACAAATGTGGCACAATGTTGAGACTGGGGAGAAGTTTAGCCCTTAGTACTTGGATTAAATAGGATTTGTAGAATTTTGGTGAAACGATTAGTTAGGCAGGGTAGCTTAACTAGGATTATGTAGGATATATGCGCTAGGTGTGCACTATTATAAGAGATGTGAGGGGTATCTAAAGGGAGTGCGATACCAATTTAAATATGACATAAAACATAATTTTCATAAATAAAGTATTTATGCACTTGCTAAATATTTTCACAAATCGGGCTCTGATCCGTATATCTATTTTTTTTCTCTCTTTTGCTATATATATATATATATATATATATATATATATATATATATAGGTGTCCAGACACAGGGACGCCTGGATGACGATTCCTTCGAGTTAGACGTCTTCTGCACTAGCGGTGGATGCATGCAGGTTTACTGTAGATGCTTATATCCTTGTAATCTAGATAAGAGGTTCTGTATAAACATTCGGGACAATAACCCAACTGTATTTATTTATTCTTTTATCGCCTTTTATGCGTATTTGATTTGGTTGTATATTATTAAACCGAGTGTTCGGTTATTTTTATTTCATCTCAGTTTCCTTTATACATAAACTATGTGAATGTTTTTATTGATTAATTTGTTTAAAAGATTAGTTAAATAAAATTTTGACACCAGCTTAGTAGGTTATTAGTAATTAATTTGGTTTTCGACAGTGATGCTAAGAATGAACCATATGCGACTCCTGTTTTAATTTGGTACATGAGTGATCGCCCGGTATTTTATTAGGGGAGGTGTCACATGTTCCTTGGGTATATTGTAAATCAGCGAGGCATTGAGGCAAATCCTGAGAAGATTAAAGCTCTGCTGGAACTATAATCTCCAACTACGAAGAAGGAAGTGCAAAGCCTCACGGGATGTGTTGCAGCTCTCAACAGGTTTGTCTCACGAGTAACGGACATATGTCTTCCATTCTTCAAGACACTCAGAAAAGTTTTGAGTGGAATGGTGAATGCGAGAAGGCATTTCAAAAGTTGAAGAGATATTTGGGGACACCTCCACTGTTGTCCAGGCCGGTGATGGGAGAAAGATTATACTTGTACCTGGTTGTCTCGGAAAGTGCAGTCAGTTCAGCGTTGATAAGAGTAGAGGACAGAGTGTAAAAACCGGTGTATTATACGAGCAAAGCATTCCGAGGAGCAGAGATCAGATATCCATGATTGGAGAAGCTGTCATTAACACTAATCAAGGCAAGTAGGAGGATGAAACCATACTTCCAGGCCCATACCATAGTGGTATACACTACTGATATGCCACTCAGATCGGCTTTGCACAAACCAAAAAAAATCGAAAGATTGATGTTTTGGGCAGTGGAACTAGGCGAGTATGATATTATTTATGAACTAAGGTCTTCGCTCAAAGGGCAGGCAGTGTCGAATTTCATTGCGGAGTTCACTTACCCAGATACCTCTGACCAACAGGGGTCTAATGAAGAAAAACCCAGGGATGTCAGAGGATCATCAAAGACTGTCTTCGATCAACGTCCATCAGTAGATTTTCCAGAGGGATAGTAACCGAGCAACAAGAATCCGCTGATAAAAGCCCAGCGTGGGGAGATGATAAGAGGATGTACTAATTATTCCACCAGGGAACATTGTCAGACCAAGAGTTTGATAATTCTATCCCCGTATGGATTTTGTACGTTGATGGCTCTTCATGCGCCACAAGCAGCAGAGCCAGAATAATTCTTAATATTCCAGATGGATTGGATATATAATATGCTCTACGTTTCCAATTCAAAGCTTCCAACAATGAAGCTGAATATGAACCTATGATTGTGGGCCTCGATTTAGCCAAAACATTAAATGCAGAGCAAGTTTCGGTGTTTAGTGATTCACAGTTAGTCGTAAATCAGATTCTCGGGCTGTACGCGGCGAAAGGAGGCTTTATGTCTAGGTATCATGCCAAAGTTATGGAGATTGTATCCAATTTTACAGAGGTCCAAGTGATCAGAATACCAAGACCGAAGAATGCGAGGGCCGATGCACTAACTTGGTTAGCATCAGCTACCCCTACCGAGCTACGAAGAACGATTCATATTAAGATATTGGCAGACTGAAGCATTAATGACGACTTGATGGTGAAGTTTATCACTTTGGATATGGGACCTTCATGGATGGATCCCATTAGGGCGTATATTGAAGAAGGAATTTTACCAACTGACCAACTTCCAACTAAGAGGCTAAAGTTTAAAGTTGCTCGGTACGTGCTAAACAATGGAGTTCTATATAGAAGAGGTATGATAACAGGTCTATAGAGATGCATTCATCCATCAGAAGTTAAAGATCTGATAGAAGAAATTCACGAAGGCTCTTGTGGAGCTCATGTAGCAGGTCGAACTATGTTGCAAAGGATAATGACGCAGGGATACTATTGTCTAACGATGCGAGCTGACTGCACAGCTTATGCTAAGAAATGAGATAAGTGTCAACGGTTCTCCGCCATACGAAGAGCTCCCCAAGAATTTTTAACTCCCATTACCTCATATTGGCCATTTCCCATGTGGGGAATAGACTTGGTCGGGCCTCTGCTAACTACCAGAGGACGATTCAAATACTTGGTGGTAGCTGTAGATTATTTAATGAAATGGGTGGAAGATGAACCTCTAATTGACATGGCATATGAAAGGGTCTATCAGTTCATCTGGAAGAATATTATTTGCAGATATGGCCTGCCATATGCTTTCGTCACTGATAATGGTACCCAATTTGATAATAAGGAGTTCGTCGTATATTGTCAACAGTTCAATGTTCAGAAGATTCATTCTGCACCAAGCCATACCCAGAGTAACGGGTAAACAGAGGTAATCAACAGAACTCTATTGAATGGGTTGAAGAAACGGTTGGATGATGCGAAAGGAAATTGGATTAACGAGCTGCATTCCGTGTTATGGGATTACTGCATAACTCCCCGAACAGCAACTGGGGAATTTCCTTATATGCTGGCCTTTGGAAATGAAGCAGTCATACCTGCTGAACTGGGTCTACCTACTCACAGGGTACTTAATTTTAACACTTCAGTAAGCGATTTGATGAGATGCTTAGATTTGGACATGCTCGAGGAAGTTCGGGAAGATGACGCAATCCAAAATGCCTCTTACCAACAACAGACTACTATGTTCTACAATAAAAGGGTCAAGAAACGTGACCTTAATGAGGGAGATTATGTGCTCAAAAAAGTTATTCAGAAGCATAATAAGCTGGAGGCCAACTGGCATGGCCCTTATCGCGTTACAGAAATTGTTCGATCTGGAACTTACAAGATAGAAACTTTAGAAGGGGAAGAGTTCAAAAATGCGTGGAATGTAGAGCATATGCATAAGTATTATCAGTAATGAAGAGTCACATGTATTCCGTTCTTTCGATATGAATAAAAATAATATTTTCCCCATGTTCTTTTTAGTTCAATTTTTTTGGAGTACTCATGCTACACACTACACTTGATTTGTGCAAGAAGGCATCAACAACCACCAACTAAGGTTGGTCGACACATCAACAACCATTGACTACGGTTGGTCAGACCTTAACAACCACCAACTACGGTTGGTCAGATATCAGCAACCACCAACTAAGGTTGGTCGGCATCAATAAACTTAATCGATAATGTTGGCATAACAATCCTACAAGGCGTGGCGTGTTTGATTATGGGTGACCTCACGGGGCATCCAAAACTAGGCAATAAGATGGGTGACCTCACGGGGCATCCACCGCTTAGGCACCAAGGTAATCTAGATAAGATTGCTACAACTAAGTAGGACTATGGGATGAAAATAATTCCATTACTTAGGCACTTATGGGTGATAAGTCACTACAACTAGGCAGCAAATGGGGTAAAGTTCCATTTTCTAGGCAATCAAAACAACACATGACAATGAATAAGAAAAATATCATACAATGAATTCATTTCCAAGGAAAGGAAAAGTACAAAAGATGATATGTCATTTAATAATTACTAACAACTACAAATTTCCTATTCTATTAGCTTTTTTCCTTCTGATTTAGGTACAGGCTCCATTCCAGCTGGAGGATCATCTGGAGCATAAGAAGAGTTGATAAAATTTAAATCTCGTAACATTCGGGCGTTGAAGCAGATGTTGAGATCGAGATATCTTAAAATCTTCATGAAGCTGGTAATCGCCAAGATACCTGAAGATCAAACACTGAGGAATAGCACGGGCTGGAATCCAACTGACATCCAGTTTAAAGGGAGGATTATGCAGATCAAGTACTCCAGGCTCATACCAATCCCATAAGGAATTTCCTTCCTTAAGCTTTATCACAGTCAAGACATTCAGCTATCCCTGTTTGTATCCTTCATTATTTGATTATTTCAACCGAGCATCAAGATGGCACAAAGCTTCATTGTATCCCCCCATCCAAAACTCTTTGGGCTGTTTGTGGAATTGATACGTCAATCTCTCCACATGTTGATGAAGTTTTTTTGCTAAGTTCTCTTTACTCTCTAACACAGAACTCTGATTAGGAAGTTGCTCGGTAAGACTTTGAAGTTCTGGGACATCTCAACCAGAGCTTGATTTTTTGCTTTCAGCTGAACAACCTCATTTACCCAGGCTTGTTGAGTCCTAGTCTTTTCAACGTTGCTCCGACCAGCTCTGGCTCTACCCCGCTAGGAAGATGTAGGTCTGACTTATTTCAGAGCCTCCAATTCTTCTCTCAACGTAACATTTTCAATTTCCAAAAATGAAAAAACCTCATCACTGACCGGGACCAGAGCTCCAGAAGAAGGCGCAAACTTTAGTTATCTTATTTCTTCTTGCAAGGTAATATTTTCCTCCTCCAATAGTTTGGCAATGTTTCTGAGCTCCTCAACTTCAAGTTTAAGCACACTCTCTCTTTTCCTATGGACTGAAATAAATTTGTCATAACCATGATCAACACTCAATAATTGGTACTTTTTCTTATAACCTTCCTGCATAAGTGAAGTGGTTTCCTTGTTTTGAAGTTGAAGTTCCTCGATCACTCCTTGAAGGTCTTCGATCATTTCATAATAAGCGGCATTATTGGACACCGTCCGATCAAGCAAACACTTTAAATATTGGTAAGCCTCAGTTGCTCGCTCAGAGGCATCAGGTCCAAGTATATTAACTATTTCAACTCCAGTGAAATCAGTATGACTAGCCTTGAAATAATCAGTATAATTCTTCATCAACTCTGTATCATGAGCTGACAAGAGTTCCATCTTGGCAATAAACTAACAAGGACAAGTAAAAATGGATTAATAACGATACAGATTGGGAAAGTAAAAGAGAAAATGTCAGAATATATAACAAAGTCCACTTTACTGATAACGGGAGGAAAAAGTGAAACCAAAGTTACAATGAAAAGGAAAAATAGAAAATAACATAATTAGAGAGCCGAATAACTCTACACATTCTCCTTATTTCCTACAACATCTTCAACCGATTTGGATGAAGGAGTTGGTTGCTCGGAGGGCAGTTGGCGCTGCTCAGTAGAAGTTGTTGACCACTGAACTTGCTCAGAGGATTGAGGAAGGGTAGAAGCAGGAGTTTGTTCTACTATCACCATAGAAGATTCATCATATGCAACTTCATCTTCTTCTTATTCTTCAACAATAGGTGGAGGGCCATGGGTGTGTTTTTGAAATAGTTTAGAATCATCAGCAACATTCAACTCCTTTAGAGCTGTTACCCATCCATCTCTGAAGTACTTCAAACTTGCATAGTCCATCTGGGAAGAGACAGCAGCTAAAGCTCTATTCCATCCTTTGTCCCATCCAGAGCTAAAGGACTTCTTCACAGCAGTTTTCCTCTTCGCTCTCTCTGAGGAAGTTTTTTCCCTAAGAAGCTCTTCAACATACTTCACTTTTTCCTCAAGCTCTTTCGTACGCCGTTCAACCTCTTCAAGCTTGCCATGAGTCTCCACCTTACTGGAAAGAGTAAATTTTAATTTTTCCTCCAACTCCTTGGAGGCATTTACAGCCTGACCTCGAGCTGTATCAGCATATTAGAATTTATTCTTTCAGACAGCTTTGTCCTCTTCGTACTTCTACCGGGACTCCCCCAAAGACTTTAATAACCCAGCAAGGGATTCCTCTACTCCACTGGATAAGGTTGAAGCTTTAATGGCTTCATCCTTCTCTACGATATTGTGTAAGTACACCAAAAACTGTAAGAATAAGAAAGGCACGAATCAGAGTATGAACATGGAAATGAAGAATTAGAAAGATAAGTATAGTGATCACTTACTGAGGAAAGGTGTTGGGTAGCCACATCGACAACCTTATCCTGAGGAGTTAAAGTTTCAAAAGCTCGACAGTCCGGGAGAGTCCCTGACTTGATCAATTTCTTGGCCAAGCCAAGGGTAAGGATAGCTGGAGAACTAGACCTTAGGGAAGAAATCTCAACTCCAGCAGGTTTGGCAACAGTATCCACATGCCTCTCAGCAAGACCCCTCCTCAACCTCCTCAAAAGAACACCTTTAATCTCAGGTTCTGCCTCTTCTTCAATCAAAGGTTCTGCCTCTTTTGGGACAATAGCTTCAATCAAAGGTGCTGCCTCTTTAGGGACAACAGGGGACTTCCTGCTGATATCTTTGGCAGGAGGAAAAATATTTTTTTTCTTAGTTGAAGCATCGTCTTTTCTCTTCTTCCCCCCTTCAGTACCAAGAGTAGGCTTGGCAAAGAACTCAGGAACCCTCCTCTTCTTCATCAGATCAGCAATTGAGGTACCCAAATCATAAGAAGATTCTTCTATGCTGGCTCGAGATGCTGGTACTTGATCAAGATCAATTAAAACAGGAGGGGTAATAAAAGATGAAATGGTATTCTTGTATCTCAGCAAATAAGAAGCAGACCTCACGTGCTCCCCATTAATGGACTGATTCAAACCCCAGATAAATGTCAAATTTTTTATATTTATGTCACTCTCTTTTGGAGGTTTCCATTTACAGTCAACTGCAATAAACAAAAAATACATGTCAGTGACGCATTTCATCACACAAAAATAGAGATAACTTGAAAAACTAAAAACAACCTATCCCATTGCCATAAAGTGGACATCTGGGACCTTAGTACAAATCTTTCCCTTTTAACGAGGGGTGTTGCCAAGTTTTCATCACAACCATGTGATCAAATTAATCCCTATTATCATCGGGAAGATTGACCACTAAAGCTCTATTTAAAAACCTAGTTTTTAAATAAAATATAATGTCACTGGTAACCCATTTATAACAATACATAATTTCAGGAATTCCTAAGCGAGTTCCATGTATTTGGTTCAACCTATGTATGCCATTAACTACCCTCCATGTATTTGGAGCTACTCTTGCTGGAACAATATCAAAATATTGGCAAAACTCCAAACAGAGGGGATTAAGCGGGAAAAAAAACCACATTCTGCTACAAAAATAGAGGGAAACCAGTGTCCCTCAGCTAAAGAAAATAAATCAGAAGGGCAAGGAGGTTCCTCTAGAGTAACCTAAGAGGGAATTGCAAAATCATCCCGGAACTTCTCCAATGATTCGGCAAGATAAACCATGGTGGCTAAGGCAAAGAAATAAGAGGGAAGAAGTTCTTACTAAAAACTGAGAAATCTGCTAAAGCGGATGACAGAAAGAACGACAGTACAAGGATAGAATAAAAAGACAAAGAGTTTAAAAGTCTGGAAGTAAAAAGTAGAAGATGATTTGATCTTATCACTTTTAAATTCCTTGTGTCGGGAAACGAGAGAAATAATGATTACTAGAAAGGACGATTGCGTTTTCGGCGGCTAAATGATGAAGAAGACGCAAATACCCAAGCGTCTGTCAAAGATTCAAAATATTTACGAGTTTGCCATTTCGCGCTCAAAGTCATTAAATGTCACAAGTGTTGGAAATTTGTAATCTAACAAGACTGGGTAAATGTGCCCAAGCAACTTCTGGGCATAATGCTCCACACTCTCATATTCAACTTCAATTGTGAAACATTAGGGGCTTCTGTTGATACAAAAATTAGTCAGTTGACGTGGACCAATTATATGAAGACACATGTTATCTTATGTGGCAAAAATATATATTCACTGAGCTACTCACCATACAGAGCATCTGGTCAAGAAGATCAAGCGACAAAAACAGATTCAATGAACATTCTTATTATGTACATATGTATATGTCTATTAAATAACGACATATTGTCTATTCATACTAATAGCCCAAGGGCTATAAATACATTGTAACACTCTCCATAAAGAGGGACCGATCATTTGTGACCATAATTGACATCAAGGTAAAACACCCAGCAATACAATACAGTGGACGTAGGCTATTTTTATTAAGGCTGAACCACTTTAAAAATCCTTTGTGTTATTTCTTTATTCATATTTATCTGTGATTAACTAATTATATCAGGTCTAGTTTTTTACATCAACAACAAGAATACCACTTCTTCTTTTATTGCTCGACCTCTTGTTCCTCCCTTGGTTATTGACCTTGAGCAGGCTCCAGCTTCTTCTTCCTTTATTGAAGAATCTTCTCCTGACTTGGTTACTTCTATTGCTGACCTGATGATGAAGAAAAGGAGGATACCTGATCTCTTTGCCAAGGTTGCCCTTGGTGCTGATGGGGCGAAGAAAAGCAAAGATGACGTCCCAGCTGAAGGGACTAAGAAAAAGGATGTTGTTCCACCGGGTGAAGTAGTCACAATTGACAAGGATATCAGTAAGAAGCCCATGTTTTCCCTAAAGAGGCAGTATCTTTGATTGAAGGGGTTTTCCTTATTCAAGAAGAGACAACACCTTTGATTGAAGCTGCTCCTTTGAAAATATTGAGAAGGGGTCTTGCTGAGAAGACTGTAGATGCTGCTACCCAACATTTTGGGCTTGAGGTACTTTATTTGAGAGTTAGTACTCCAACTCTCTTTGCTCCTAGCTTGGCCAAAAAATTAATCAGGTTTGGGACTCTTCCTGACTACCGAGCTGCTGAGACTTCTACTCCTCGGGAGAACGTTACTGACTTGGCAGCCCAACATATTGCATTAGTCAGTATTGTCACACTTGCTATTTTATCTCTTTGTACTATGTTCATATTCTGACTTATGCTTATTTTCTCATGCAGTTTTTGGTGTATTTTAACAATATCCTAAAGAAGGATGAGGCTATTAAGGCTTCAACTTCATCCAGTGGGGTGGAAGAAGCCCTTGCTGGGTTGTCAAAATTTTTGATGGAATCCCGACAGAAGTACGAGGAGGATAAAGATGCCTGGGAAAATAAAATAAGGTCCGCTGAAACAGCTCAACAAAAAGCTGAGGAAGCTGCTAAGGCGACTATAAATATTTCCAAGAAGGCAGAGGAGAAGTGCAAGGTTGCCATTTTTAGTAAAGTGGAAATTGAGGGCAAGCTTGAAGAGGCTGAACGACGTAAGAAAGACCTTGAGAAAAAAGTGAAGTCCGCCGAAGAGTTTTTTAAGGAAAATACTCCCTTGAAGAGGTTGAAGAGAAAAGCTACAGTGAAGAAGGACTTTAGCTCTGGCTGGGATAAAGGGTTAAATAAAGCCATTACTGATGCTTCAACCCAAATGGAGTATGCAAGTGTGAAATTCTTTAGGGATGGATGGACTGTCGCTTTGAAACAATTGAATGTTGCTAAAGATTCTGAGTTATTTCAGAGACACATTCATGGCCCTCCTCCTGCTATTGAAGAAGAAGAAGAAGAAGATAAAGTTGGATCTGATGAATCTTTTTTGTTAGTTATAGAACAAACACTAGCTGCTACTATCTCCCAGTCCTTCAAAAAATTTCACCAAACCACTCCCTTTGCTGAGCAACGTCAACTGCCCACCGAGCAACAAATTCCTTCCTCAAAGTAGACTCATGATGTTTAGGGAATATGGAGAGGGTGTAAAGTTGTTCAGCTCTTTACTTATTTTGTTTTTCTGTTTTCCCTTTTGTTGTAACTTTGGTTGTACCCTCTCCTTCTATGATTAATAAAATGGACTTTTTTCTTTTATTCTGAGTTTCTCCTTCACTTGCTAGATATAGCTGTATCGTTATTGCTCTATTTTTACTTTTCCTTGCTAGTTTACTGCCAGGATGGAACTATTGCCAGCTTATGATACAGAGTTGATGAAGAAGTGTACGGACTACTTCAAAGTTGGTCGTACAGATTTTACTGAAGCACCGATAGTTGATATTTTTAGATCTGATGCTTCTGAACGAGCAATCGATGCTTACCAGTATCTAAAATGCTTACTTGATCGGGTTGTAGCAAATAATGTGGCTTACTACGAAATGTTTGAAGATCTTCAAAGAATGATCGAAGAACTTCAATTGCAACACAAAGAAGCCACTGCTCTTTTACATGAGGGTTATGAGAAAAAGTACCAACAGTTGAGCGCTGATCGGGGTTATGACAAGTTCATTTCATCCCATAATAAGAGTGAGAGTGTCCTAAAGATTGAGATTAAAGATCATAAAAACATCGCTAAGTTGCTGGAAGAAGAGAATAATGCTTTGAGAAAAGAGCTGAGACAACTAAAATATGCCTCTTCCTCCAGAGCTCCGGTCCCAGTCAGTGATGAGGGATTTTCATTTTTGGAAACTGAAAATGCTGCATTGAGAGAAGAATTGGAGGATTTGAAATGAGCCAAACCTACATCCTCCTCGAGGGTTAGAGCAAAAGCTAGTTGGAGCAACATTGAAGAGACTAGGACTCAACAAGCCTTAGTAAATCAAGTTGTTCAACTGAAGGTAAAAAATCACGCATTAACTGAGATGTCCCAGAAAATTCAAACTCTTATCGAGCAACTGTCCAACCAGAGTTCTGCGTTGGAGAGTAAAGGAAACTTGGTGAAACGGCTTCATCAGCACGTTGAGAGATTGGCTTATCAATTCCATAAGCAGCCCAAGGAGTTTTGGATTGGGGGATATAATGAAGATTTATGTCATCTTGATGCCCGGTTAAAACAATTAAGCAATGAGGTATACAAATAGGGAAGGTTGAACGCCTTGACTGTAATGAAGGTCGAATAAGGAGCAGAGTTGTGGGATTGGTATGAGCCCGGATTACTTAATCTGCCAGTGCCTCCTTTTAAGCTATATATCAGCTGGATTCCAGCCCGTTCCATTCCTTAGTGCTTGATTTCCAAATACATTTGTGATTACCATCTTCATGAAGATTTTGAGATATCCCGACCTCCAGATCTGTTTGACCGACCAAGCTCAATCAATACCAGAATGCTACGAGATTTGAATTTTATTAATTCTTCTTTTGCTTTAGATGATCCTCCAACTGGAATGGATCCTGTACCTAAATCTGAAGGAAAGAAACCAGTAGAATAGGCAATTTGTATTTTGTCAATGATTATTTAATGAAGAAAAATCATCTTTTTGTTTCCTTGGAAAATCAATCATATGACGTTCGTCTTATCAATTTACTAAATATACGTATATATATAAAGGGACAATTTGTCCTATGTGGATTTGATTGCCTAGATAATTGAGCTTTTCCCCATATGTTTGCCTAGTTGTAGTGACTTATCACCCATAAGTGCCTAAGCAATGGAATTATTTTCATCCCATGTCCCTGCTTAGTTGTAACAATCTTATCTTGATTGCCTTGGTGCCTAGGCAGTGGATATTTTACCCATCGTCTTGCCTAGTTTTAGATGCCCCGTGAGGTCACCAATAATCAAATAGGCCTTGCCTTGTATGATTATTGTGCCAACATTGTTGGTTATGTTTGTTGATCCCGACCAACCTTAGTTGGTGGTTGTTGATATGCCGACCAACCTTAGTTGGTATTTGTTGATATGCTAGTTGTTGACGTCGACCACTTAGTTGGTGTAGTGTGTAGCACTAGTACTCCGAAAAAAATTAAACTCAAAAGAATATTGTGAAATTATCATTTTTATTCATATTGAAAATATGGGGTACATGTGAATCCACATTACTGGTAATATTTGCGCAGGTGCTCTGCATTCCAAGCGTTATTGAATTCTTCCCCCTCTAGAGTTTATATTCAGTAGGTTCTAGGTAGAACAACAGTTGTGACACGATAAGGCCCATGTCAGTTGGCTTCCAACTTATTGTTCTTCTGAATGACTTTCTTGAGCACATAATCTCATGCCTTGAGATCACACTTCCAGACCTGTTTATCGTAGAACATGGTAGTCCGTTGCTGATAAGCGGCATTTTGGATTGCTGCGTCTTCCTGAACTTCCTCGAGCATGTCCAAATATAAGCGTCTCATCAAATCGCTTATTGGAGAATTGAAATTAAGCACCCTGTGAGTATATAATCCTAGTTCAGCAGGTATTACTGCTTCACTTCCAAAGGCTAACATGTAAGGAGATTCTCCAGTTGGTGTTCGGGGAGTTGTTCGGTAAGCCCATAACACAGAATGCAACTCGTTGATCCAATTCCCTTTTGCATCATCCAACCATTTCTTCAACCCCGTTCAACAAAGTTTTGTTTGTTACCTCCGTTTGCCTGTTACTTTGGGGATGACCTGGAGAAAAATGGATCTTTTGGATGTTAAACTGTAGACAGTACGAGGCGAACTCCTCATTATCAAATTGGGTACCATGATTAGTGATAAAAGCATGTAGCAGACCATATCTACAAATAATATTCTTTCAGATAAATTGATAGACCCTTTTATATACTATATCGATGAAAGGTTCAACTTCTACCCATTTTGTGAAATAATCAACAACGACCACCAAATATTTGAATCGTCCTCTTGTAGTTAGCAGAGGCTTAACTAAGTCTATTCCCCACATGGAAAATGGCCAAGGTGAAGTGATTGGCGTCAATAATGCCCGAGGAGTTCTTCGTATAGTAGAAAATCACTAATATTTGTCACATTTCTTGGCATAAGCTCTACAGTCAGCGCGCATTGTGGGCCAGTTGTTCCCCTGCGTAGTTATTCTCTGTAATAGAGTCCGACCTGCTACATGAGCTCCACAAGATCCTTTATGAATTACTTCCAATAGATCTTGAACTTCTGCTGGGTGAACGCATCTTTGCAAACTTGCGATCATACCCCTTCTGTATAAAACTCCATTGTTTAAGACATATCTAGCTGCTTTAAACTTCAACCTCTTGGCTGTAAGTTGGTCGACTGGTAAAATGCCTTCTTCGATGTAAGCCCTGGTGGGATCCATCCAGGAATGTCCCATATCCAAAGTGATAAACTTTACCATCAAATCTTCATTGATACTTCTACGAGCCAGTATCTCAATAGGAATTGTTCTTCGTAGCTCGGTGCGAGTAACTGAGGCTAACCGAGCTAGTGCATCTGCCCTTGCATTCTCCATTCTTGGTATTTTGATTACTTGGACAACTAAAAAATTGGATACAATTTCCATAGCTTTAGCTAGATGCCTTGACATGAATTCTCCTTTTATTGCATAAAGATTGGGCATTTGATTTACCACTATCTGCGAATCACTGAACACCATCACTTGCTCTGCGTTCAATGATTTGGCTAAGTTAAGGCCCACAATTACGGCTTCATACTCAGCTTCATTATTGGAAGCCTTGAATTGGAAATGCAAAGCATATTCTATATCTATCCCGTTCGGACTATTGAGAATAATTCCACCCTCGTAACCCGTGGCATACGAAGAACCATCAACATACAAACTCCATATTGGGATACTTTTATCAAACCCTTGGTTTGACAAAGTCCCATGATGGAATATCTGGTGCTTTCTTTCATCATCCTTCAATTCTGGGTTCTTACCAGAAGATATTAGTTGTTTGGCTAAAATCCCTTCTGATAGGTCTGTTGCTGGGAGTTGGTCGAAGCCAATTACTGGTGATCCTTTATCCTCCTTGAGCTGTTCTGTATTAGCCCCTTGTTGGTTGGAGATATCTGGGTAGGTGAATTCAACGATGAAATCTGCCACTGCCTGCCCTTTGAGAGAAGATCTTGACTCGTAGATAAGGTCATACTCCCCTAACTCCACTGCCCAATACATCAATCTTCCATATTTTTCTGGCTTATGTAAAGCCTATTTGAGTGGCATGTCAGTATATACCACTATTATATGGACTTGAAAATATGGCTTCATTCTCATGCTCACCTCAATCAATGCCAATTCTAACTTTTCCAATTTTGGATATCTGGTCTCTACCCCCTGAATGCCTTACTCGTATAATAAACTGGTTTTTGCACTTCGCTCTCTATTCTTATCAAAGCTGAATTGACTGCATTTTCTGAGACAGCCAAGTACAAGTATAATTTTTCTCCCAACACTGGCCTGGGAAGTAGAGGAGGTGTCCCCATGTATCTCTTCAACTCCATGAATGTTTTCTCACACTCGTCATTCCACTCAAAGGTCTTTCTGAGCACCTTGAAAAATGGAAGACATCTGTCAGTTGCTTGGGAGATGAATCTGCTGAGAGCTGTACACGCCCCATAAGGCTTTGCACTTCCTTATTGGTGGTTGGAGATCGTAATTCTAGCAAGGCCTTTATCTTGTTAGGATTTGCTTCAATACCTCATTGGTTCACAATATACCCGAGGAACATGCCTTCTCGTACGCCAAAAATGCACTTGGTCGGGTTCAACTTCATCTGATATTTCTCTAGCTAGTCAAATGTTTGGCTCAGATCGGTTATATGGTCAACAGATTTCTTACTATTGGTTAGCATGTCGTCGACGTACACCTCCATATTTTTGTTGATCTGCTCTGCGAACACCTTATTCATCAGTCACTGATATGTAGCACCTACATTTTAAGACCAAAAGGCATAACATTGTAATAATATGTTCCTGGCGGGGTAATAAAAGAGGTACTCTCCCTATCTTCTGGTTTCATCTTAACTTGATTGTATTCGGAGTAAGCATCCATGAAGCTCAACAATTCATGCTGTGACGTAGCATCTACCAGCTGATCTATTATGGGCAAAGGGAAATGATCTTTCGGGCATGCCTTATTCATATCTGTGAAATCCATGCATATTCGCCATTTATTGTTCTTCTTCTTTACCATTACCACGTTAGCTAGCCTTTTGTAGCTTCTCTACTTCCTCTTGAATAGCCTGGTTCTTCTTCGGACTAAAGACCCTTCTTCGTTGCTTTACTTGTTTGATCTCTTTATTGACATTAAGCTCGTGGCATAAGAAGGCTGGGTCTATCCCCGGCATAGCTTCATGACTCCACGCAAATGCTTGGTTTTTATGCCTCAGAAACACCACCAGCTCTTGCTTTATTATCGGATTAAGTGAAGCACCAATCTGAGTTATTCTTTCTAGTCGTTCGTCATCCAGAATAATGCTCTCCATTACCTCCATGACTTGACCCTTAACAAGCTCTGTTTCATATCTGGGGTCTGATGTTTCAATCTCAGACTCATCAGACTTATCCACTTGGTAAATGGTGGTTTTCTTCCTGGCATCCTCCAACTCTTCTTATTTGGCAGATGAGTAGTAGCATTCCCGAGCTACTTTCTGATCACCCTTCACAATTCCCACCCCAAAGTTGGCCGGGAACTCTAAACATTGGTGTACAGTGGATGAAACTGCTTCAAACTTTTTCAGGCTTACTCTTCCTATGATTATATTATAGGCCGATAGGATATTTTTATCCATCACAAAGAATCGTTTCTTTTCTGATCTGCAGGTAGGCCAAGTCCCAATCAACATGTCCAACTTGATCGTCCCAAGTGGAAAAACTTTTTCGCCAGAAAAACCTACGAGGGGCTTGTGATACAGCTCCAACTGGGTGAGTTTCAGGTTTAAACTGTCAAAATAAGGGTATAACATGATGTTCGTCGAGCTAGCATTGTCCATCGATACTTGTGAGATGATTACATCCTTCATCCTCATTTTGATCACCAAAGGGTCATCGTGAGGATACAAAATGCCTTCCAGATCATTTTGGGAAAAACCAATGAGCAGTTTATCTTAACCTTCCTCGGACGATCCTCTTCCGTTAAATTTGTCCGCTGTATGTAGGAACAAGCTTCGGCCTCATTGAGGTAAGCTGTCCTTTCAGCGGTGTGATCACCACCTCCTGCATCTCCACCTGTTATCATATTACAATGAAATAAACCAAAACGAATTGAAAATACCTCACGCTCTGACTGTCTCGGATTTTTAGGTAAATCGGGGTCTTCCTCTGGGTCATTTTCGTGATCCCTTTTCCTTTCATTTCTTGGTCGACGAGGAGATTTGGACCTTCATCGTGATCTGTTGTTGGTCTTCTCATCATTTCGACGATCAACAAACTGGTTCAGCTTCCCTCGTCTAATGAGTTTTTCTATCTCATTTTGGAGAGCTACGGACTGTTTGGTCGTGTGACCATGGTCCTTATGGAACTCGCAATATTTAGACTTATCTCTTCTTTCAGGAGCTGTCCTTAATTTTCCTGGCCAATTTAATTCCTCGCTGTTCTTGATCTCTTCCATAACGTATTTTATATCCACCTTTAACGATGTATAATTTGCATATTTCCTCAAGTGCTCCAATGTTTCCTTACCTTTCGCCTGCTTGTTCTCTTCGTTATGCTTGCGATCTTTCCTCTCAGACCTATCTTCAGCTTTAGTCTCTGCCTTTGCCTCAGTATTCTTCTTCGTAGCCATATCTTCTTCGGTATTCTTTAGCTTGGCTGCTTTAGCCATTAACTCTGCCATAGATTTAGGGGGATCCTTGGCCAGAGTGTAGTACAACTTAGCTGGTAGAAGACCACTCATGAGGGTTGTAATTGTTATTTTCTCCTCATAGTCAATGACTTCCAATTTCTCGTTGTTAAAACGAGTGATATAGTCCCTTGTGCTATCTCATGTCGTTTACCTTACACTCAACAGATGTGCCACCCTTTTGACTCGCTTCGAGCCAAAATAGAAGTTTCCTATAATGAGCACTGCTGGTCGATGGAAGGTTACAATCTGCCCCCGAGGAAGACTGTTGTACCATATTTGAGCAGATCCAGTGATAGTTCTCGAGAATGCCTTGCATCTCATCTCATCTGGAACTGTATAGATATCTGCAGCAGCTTAGTACTGCTCTATGTGGAGGACATGATCAGTTTTTCCATCGTACTTCGGTGTAACTACAGGAGCCTTAAACATTGAGGGTGTGGGAAAAATCCACAATTGCTTGTACAAAAGGAGATCCCTTGATAAATGTTCTTTGGAGAGGGTTTATGGGCTCAGCCATCTCCCCTAACCTGTCTAATCTTTAAATAGATCCTTTCCATGCATTGTTTTCAGTCTCTGATTTATGTGTACGAGTAACAGATCGCATTGAGTTCTCCTATTGGGATCTTTCTGGGCGAGCTGCAGGCCTGATATTTGGGTGTGATTGGGCAAATCCTTTCCTTAAATCATTTGGTCGTTGAGAATTTTTGGATGCAACCCGAGTAGGGTTTCTATTCCTCCTGGGGCCCAAACAGTCAAAGGGGGAGATTATGCTCAACCTTTCCAGAGCGCTTGTTCGTTCTGGAGTTAAAGTAATGTTGTCTTGAGACTCTGCGATTCTTATAGGGGATGTCAAACGAGGCTGATAGGATGGATCACTCGAGGTTCCGGTACGGTGAAGTTCAGTACGTTTGGATCGTGAAGACGGTGGTCGCATGATGCTTCGTTGGCCGGAGTGGGCGGATGCTCCATCTTGAAAAGTCTGGACGAACTGTTGTATAGTATCCTGCATGGCTGTTTGTCCCCTGGCTAAACTGGCCAAGATTCCTATGATATCGTTTGCATTTGGAGGAGCAGAAGGGTTAGGAGGATTCCCGTCATTGTTCTTATTGCTAGATTCTGGGATATCAGTCATTTACGATGAGTTTTTGGTGAAAAACGCTACGCATAGTCATTTCCCACAGACGGCGCCAATCTGTTGATGTAAAAAACTATATTTGATCTAATTAATTAATTACAGATAAATATGAATAAAGAAATAAGACAAAGGATTTTTAAAGTGGTTCAGCCTTAGGGAAATGGCCTACATCCACTGTTTAGTGTTGCTGGGTATTTTGCCTTAATCTTGAGTATGTTCGCTTATGGAAGCTTACCCCACTATGGGGGTGTTACAAAGTATTTATAGCCCTCGGGCTATCAGTATGAATAGACAATATGCCGTTATTTAAGAGTCATATCCATCTGTACATGGTAAGAATGTTCATTGAATCTGTCTTTGTCGTTTGATTGTCTTGACTAGATGCTTGGTATGTTGAGTAGATCGGCGCGCTGAGTAGGTCGGTACTGTAAGTTGATCGGTAAATATATTTATGCCACGCTGGATGACATGTGTCTTCATATAATCGGTCCACGTCAACTGACTAATTATCGTATCAACAGTTATAATTAATACGACTTTAAAAAGTGTTTCTAGTGCGTGTGAATACGGTTAAAGTGTAAACCGGTTGCGTAAGTAATAATTCGAGAAAATCGGGTATCAAATATGGGGAATAGGACAAAGAATCGTTAAGACATATAGGAAAGACTCTTAACCATATAATGACTCAGAAAAAAGTAAGGAAATGGTGATGAGTTTGGAATTTTACCTATCAACTAATGTAATATAAATTAAATTAAAAACTAACTAAACATGCAAGACTTAACAAACTACGAAATTATAACTGTGAAACAGAGATAAGGTGGAAATATAATCCCCCACCCCTAATGAATTCATTTGATACAAAATTAGTCGAGAATTAAATAGTTAATTAAAAATAAACTTTATTCTTTTCAAGTATACACATATGAAGTAATAAAACGGCACCATATGAAATCAATAATACAAATAAAGCATGTGACGAGATGGTTAACATGCGCATTGCATTCTTAGATACCCCGGTTACCTAGGGCAAACGAGGTTAAAAGTCCTACGATGTTTGTATTAACGAACTGGCACGTTTCAATTAATTATTTAACTTAAGAACTTATTTTTATATCCATGCGAACCATTTAGGATTGGGTTCATGCATCTCAACCTTTAAAAATCTAACCGGACATGACGTAATTGCTAAAAAAGATGATTGCTACGTTGCATGTAATAAGAATCATGAAGAAACTATATATAAATACGTATGAAAGATTTCTAATAAAGAATTAATGAATTATCAAGCAAAAGAATAGAGAAATTGAAATCAATAACGAACTATACTTGAATTGGAGAAAACCCTTGAATTTGATGCCAAAAGATGAATAAATTGTTAAAGAATGATAATCCTAAGGTTCTTGCCTTCAAGAAGCTCTCAAAATTATGTAAAAAAAATCCTCTCTAATGTCTGTTGGTACAATAATATATAAGTCTCAATTTTTTTTTTAGTGTTTGAATGATGCAAAACTCTAATTTTGAGAATAAAAAAATAGAAAATTCTCCCGCCGAACCGATCCGACTTTTGCTTATTTAATGGGGCAAATTGGTCCGATTTTATGTAGTACGACGGATCGGTCCAGACTCTTTGGCATCGGTTCAGTTTTCTCTTTCCAGTAAGGGAGACCGGTTCGCTGCTTGTGATATCTGTTCGGTTCGCTGGTTTTTTCTTCTTTCCTTTTCTCTTGATTTATTCTCAACTTTGAAGCTTCATAAATTTTCACCTGGCAGTCGGATTTGGATGTCGTTTCTTCCTATATGCTTATGGACTCGAGATCTTCAACTTTCCTTAGGTTTTGCATATGAATTACTGGTGTAAAATTACCAATTTTCCCTGGACTTTTCTTATTTTCTTTATTTCTTTAATTTGAGTTTTCTCTTTTCTTCACTTGTGTAAAATTCCTGCAAAATGTAAGAGAAAAACACGAAACTTGATGCACTATATAGAAAAGTTCAATAGCAATGATATAAGATAAATAAACTCGATTTACATCGCACAAGATGATAAAAACCTCTAAATTAAGGGGATAAATATGAAGAATTTACGCCTAATAAATAATGCTGGTTGGCAGATGCCCCAACAAGACTTAAAGAGGCTGAAAGCATTGCTTTTTCTTGAGGATGGCTAAGCGCTCTTAAAGAGACAAGAAACCAAAAGGAATCCAAGCTTTGGTAAAGTACCAAGTCGAATGTCCTGCTTATAGTTATAATAATTTTTCGAGAGATGATGAATGGATCCCGACCGATGCTATCCCCCCCTCCCCCCCCCCCCCCCAACTCTTGGATCAATAGCTCAACGAAGATGTCGAAGAATTTACTCCAAAGCCAGATGATGGTTAGAGGGAAGCAGTAACAAAACATCGTGCTCGATACCCTAACCCTTATTAGGCTTTTGTATATCTTGTGATGGTTTTGTGATTGTAACATTGTGTTCGTAATAAAGAATTTTCTTATGTTTTGAGCGTGTGTTGACTAAACATATTTTGAGTTTACATGTTCATAGGTTACTTAGCACTTTTATTAATCAAAATGATATTGATTGGCCGATCGTAGGATTTGGGTAGGCTCATGCTTAGTTTGAATCGTTTTGGCTTTGGCAGCCGACTAAATGATTTTTAAGTGTTGCCATTCTGCCTTTCATATGTTTGAACATTCTCCCAAATCCAATATGACTAAGCAGTATCATTCCATTCACTTTAACTTTTAGGTCGTGCCATCACACTTCCTTAGGCCTAAGTGAGATGATGGCGAAAATGTACCTGGTTATTGGGCAATCTATTCGAGCAGTTTTTTTGTGACTAACAAATGTTGGCGACCAACAAAAGTTGGATTTATTGCCTAAGGATCCCAGTAGGATTTTTGTTATTTTCGGGGTAACTCATGAGGCCTCTTGTGTTTACAATAAGGGACTGGGGTAATTCTAAGTGATAGAATTTCACTTGCTAACCTTGTTCGTTAAACATTAAAAGTGTGCACATAGGAGATATCATTGGAAAAGGTGCAAATTAATGAGACGAGACGAGTCAAGCAACTGATGTAAATTTTGAGAATAGGTGGGCCAGTCTGGCCTTTATTCATTGCAAATTGTCGTATCAAGTAATAAAAACTACAAATAGGAATTTAAAATTTTTGCTAAAATAAAATAAAATATAAAAGTAGAACTTCTTGAGATTGGCAGCGTTCCATGCTCTTGGTATCTCTTTGCCCTCTAGCGTTTCCAGATGATATTCTCCTTGAAGATCCTTTCTGATCACTCTGAATGGTCCTTCCCAGCTTGGTCCTAGATTTCCTTTTGATGGTTTTATGGCACTGTCGAGGATTTTTGTAGGACATAGTCTCCTATTAAAAACTTCCTCGGGTTGACCCTTTTGTTGTATTGCTTTGCTAGTTACTGTTGGTATGAGGCCAGATTGATAAAGGCTAGCTCTCGTCGCTCATCTGCTAGGTCAAGCTAAGTGCGTAAGGCTTCATAATTAAGGCCTTGGTCGACCTGTGTGTTTCTCATAATAGGGAGGCCTGCCTCCAAAAGGATAATAACCTTCATGCTATAAGCGAGGGCAAATGGTGTTTTCCCAGTTGGTTTCCTAGGCACCGTGCGAAAGGCCCATAAAACATGAGGGAGTTCATCCACCTAAGTGCCTTTAGTTTTTTCTAATCATTTTTTAATTTGATCGATTATGGTTTTGTTGGAAGCCTTCTCTGGCCCATTGCTTTGGGGGTACGCCACATAACTAAAGTGGTGCTTAATGTCGTGCTCGTCACAGAAAGCTTGGAAGAAACCACTTTCAAATTGTGTACCGTTGTCAGTAATGATGGTTCTTAGTATCCCAAAGAGCATTATAATGTTTCTCTATATGAACCTGGTCATGTCAGATTCTCGGATGTTCGCCAATGGTTCTGCCTCAACCCATTTAATGGCAACAATCTAATAGTTGCGATTTGCATGAGCAAAAGGTTGTGGTCCCACGATGTTTATTACTTATTGCATGAAAGGCCATGGACTAGTAAGAGTTTTTAGGTCGTTTGTTGGCCGGTGAACCATAAGCAAGTGATTTTAGCATTTTTAACATTTGCAAACATATGTGCTAGCGTCTTTTTGCATGTGAGATCACCAATATCGTTCCTTGATCGCTCGAAAGGCTAGCGATCTTCCACCCGCGTAACTCCCATATTTGCCTTTTGTGAAATCACCAAGTACTTGCTCGCATCTTATGGGTGGACGCATTGGAGGTAGGGGCCTATGAATGATTTTTTATAAAGTTTTCCCTCAAGGCTAAGGTAGAAACGAGTAGCCTTGAATTTGATTTAGTGGGTCGACCTCTTATCATCTGGCAGTACGTCGTTTCGTAGATAATATATGATGGGATCCATCCAACTTGGGGCTTTATCTACGAGAAGGACTTGTATGGCTACGACTGTATGATCGATACTGGATTGTGTGAGGAATTCAATTTGTATTGTCCTTTTTAGGTCAGAGTCAATTGTTGAGCTCAATGCTATTAAGGCATCAACATGACTGCTCTGCCCTCGTGGAAACTGTTGAATCTCCACCTGCTTAAAGTATCTTATGAGTCCTCTGACTACGTCGAGTAATGCTCACATTCAATCGTCTTTGGCGTTGAAATATTCATTTACCTGTTTGGAGACCAGATTTGAGTCACCAAATACATTGAGATGTTGTGCCTCTAGTAGTTTGGCCTTTCGCAAATCGACGATCAATGCTTCGTACTCAGCTTAATTGTTATAGGCTTCAAATCCCACCCTAATTCCTTGTTCGATTATTGAGTCTTCGGGGGTACGAGAATAATTCCTACTGCCACCCCCTTGGAATTTGAGGCTCCATCAACATACAATGTCCAGTCTTTAGACGTTGCATCACATGTGACCAATTGCTCTTCGTTCAGTTGATCTGTTGGGCGATCTTCTCTGAACTCAACAATAAAATCTGCTAGGATCTATCCCTTGATCGCCGTTCTGGGCTGAAAGTGGATGCCGAATCTTTCGATCTCGATCGACCACTTTGAAACACACCTAGAGAGGTTAGCTTTTCTTAGAATGGACTTGAGTGGGTAGGAGGTGATTACTGTTACGGAATGGGCTTCTAAGTTGTGCTTCAACTTTCTCAAAGCGATTACTAGGGCATATGCGATCTTTTCCAAAGGCAAGTGCCGATGTTCAGCATCTGGTAACGTCTTACCGGCGTAGTAAACCGGATGTTGTTCTCCCTTTTTTCATAAACTAAGGAGAATCTCACATAATGGTCTTATACTGGAAGGTAAAGGTACAGTTTTTCTCCATCATCAGGAATTACTAACAACGGGGGCTTACTAAGGAAGGACTTGACCTCTTCTAAAGCTTGCGAGCAGTCTTCATTCCATACTACGCGTTTACCTTTCTTTAGGAGCTGGAGAATAATCGGTAATGCTTTAAAGACTTGGATATGAAGCAATTGAGCGCAACGAGCATTCCAGTAAGCTTTTGAACGTCTCTTAGTGTCGAGGCCGGACCTTGGTGATAGCATCAATTTGGTCTAAATTGACCTCAATTCCCCTTTTACTCATTATGTGGCCTAAGAATTTTCCCGTCTGGATCTCGAATGAACATTAACTCGCATTAAGATTCATTCGGTACTTCCTGAGGATTTCAAAGGTTGATAGTAGGTCTGAGAGGTGATCATCCATTTTCTTGATCTTGATAAGAATGTCGTCTCTGTACACTTCCATTATCTCTCCTATCTGTTTGGTAAACATCTTGGTTACTAATATTTGGTAAGTTGCCCCTGCGTTCTTGAGGCCAAAGCGCATGACCTTATAGCAGTACAAACCAACTGAGGTTATAAAAGAGGTCCTGTCCTGGTCGGGCCCGTACAACGGGATCTGATGATATCCCGAGTAAGCGTCAAAGAAGCCCATCCTTTCATGAGTTGCTGTGGCGTCGATCGGTTAATTTATCTTCGGGAGAGGGAAGCTATCTTTATGACATGCCCAGTTGAGGTCGGTGAATTGATGATCACCCTCCAACGGCCATTGCTTTTGGGTACTACCATTAGGTTTGATAGCCATACGGGGAACCGAACTTTCCTGATGGATCCTGCATTCAGTAACTTCGCTACCTCTTTCTCCACTGTCTTAGCCTTCTCGGGTGACGTTCAGCGAGCATTTTGAGTAATGGGTTTGAAAGTAGGATCGATGTGTAGACGGTGGCATGCCAAACTGGGTTCAATCCCTGGTAACTCGTAAGGCTCCCATGAAAAAACCTCTATGTTGATTCTAAGGAGTGCAACCAATTCCCTTTTCTCTTGATCGGTGAGAGTAGATCCAATAAAAAACTTTCTTTCCATTAAGTTTTCATCGGCTATAACTTCTTTCAGGCTTTCGACGACCCTGTTTGCGGGGTGGATCCCAGTCTCTTCTAGCCCTAGTCGACCATACCGTAGTTGCTATTTGGAGAGAATAACCCCTTCATAGGCTTTATCTTGGGCATCTTTGGGCTCCTTCTTTTTCTCTTTCTTTGGGCGGATGGCTGCGATAAAGCACTTTCGGGTCGAAGCCTGGTCGCCGACGATCTCGACCACTACGGCCTTCATGGCATGGAGCCAACCTCTGACCAAAATAGCGTGGTATGAGGACTTGATATCCACAACCAAGAACTATATTAACTTCGAGATGTTCCCTGCCCTAACTGGCAAGGTGATCTTTCCCAATGGCATGGTAATCTTTCATGCAAAGTCAACTAATAGAACTGTTGATACCAAAATTTACTATCCTACGTGGACCAATTATAAACCAACACATGTCATCCATTATGGCTCAAATATAAGTCAGCATGATGCAAAAGCCCGACCAACAGGGGAGCCCGAGCAACTAGGAAGATCAACCAATAAGGAAGCCCGAGCAACTGGGAAGACCGATCGACTGCCAGAAATCCACCCTGCACAGCCAATAAAGCGACAACAATCATACAACCTGTGTAAATAGTGAAGCGATTTCAATAGTGTATTTAATTCTCATTATGTATTGATGAAAATGCCTAACAAATAGAAGCATTCCATCATTTCACACGACAACTATCAGTACCCCTCTTGGGCTATAAATACATTGTATCAACCTCATTACAAAGCATTGAAAAACAAATCAAGGCAGTTAATACATAACAGTGGATGTAGGCTTTTCCTTTAAGCCGAATCACTTTAAAAATTATCTTTATCTTATTTATTTCTAATTATTTATCCGTAATCAATCAATTAGGTCTAGTCTAGTTTTTTACATCAACATATTGGCGCCATCTGTGGGAACATATTGCTAAATATTTTCACTCATTCATTATCCACGGCTGAAATTCATGAATTAAGCACCAGAAAAGAGAGAATTCTGCCTACTCCCTTTATCCCTCCAAATAACAATGATTTAACAAGAATTTTGACTAGCTTGGCTAAGGGTCAAGAGGCTATGCAGGATACTATACAAAAGTTAGCCCAAAGTCTGTAAACTGGAGTCCCTGCATAATTTAATCAAAGGAATATGCCACTGCCACCAACAAGGAGTGTTGGGCATAGCCGTTACAGAACTTCAAGGGATCCTTCATACCTTCCTAGAGCAACTTCTTCTATCAGGATTACTAATTTCTCTGATGGACAGTCCCTCATCCCTGAAAGATTGAGTTCCATAAAAAGGAAAAGTAGGGCCTCTCCTTTCGATCATTTGGGACCCGAGGGAAATGCCCTATGAGTTATGTCGAGAAATACTCGACAACCAAGCGATTTAAGGGAAGGTTCAACCCAATATAGATTAAACACATGACGAACGATCGGTCCAGTTAGAAAGAAGGTTCGCAAGAAGAAATCTCAGTATGATCAGTTGGTAGGCATAAAAAATCTGCCACCCATAGATCTGGTGCTGACAGTGATGCTTGGAAAGGTTCCATTTAGTATTTGGAAGACAAGTTGGGAGAAATGTCTACGGCCAAGAATCCTCTACTGAGAAGTTTTATTAAGGGATCCCCCTTTGTGCAAACCATCGTAGATTTCCCTACGCCGACCAAGTTTAAAGCTCTAGTAGTCACTCCCAAGTATGATGGGAAGACTAATCCAGTTCTTCATATGGAACAATACCAAGCAGCGGCTGATATCTATGATGTTCCTAATGAGATGAGGTATAGAGTATTTTCAAGAACAATCACTAGATCTGCTCAAATCTGGTATAATAGTCTTCCTCGGGGGTAAATTTCTTATTTCCAATAACTCGCCGAGCTATTTATTAGTAATTTTTTCTTTGGAGCAAAACCAATGAAGGGAGTAGCACATTTGCTTAGTGTGAGATAGAATGTATGAGAAAGTACCAGGGATTACATCACTCGTTTCAATAGCGAGAAACTGGAAGTCATTGATTATAAAGGGAAAACTGCAATCACTGCCCTCATGAGTGGTTTGCTCCCCGATAAACTATATTATACTCTGACAAAAGATCCCCTGAAGATAATGACAGAATTGATAGTCAAAGCAGCGAAGATTATGAACGCAGAGGAAGCTATGGCTGTTAAAAAAAATTCAGAAGCAAAGGCAGAAATAAAGATAGATGGAAAGTCAAATAAGAAGGAGCACAAGAATCACAATGATCACGGGAATTCGAAAGTTAAGGAAAGCTTAGATCGGCTCAGAAAATTCACTAATTAATCTCCTTAAACGGTGCATATACATCATGTATTAGAGGAAATCAAGAACAATAATGATTTAAGTTGGCCTGAGAAGTCAAGGTCACCTAATGATAAGAGGGATAAGTCTAAGTATTGCGAGTTTCACAAAGATCATGGTCATACGACCAACTGGTGCATTGCTCTCTAGAATGAGATAAAAGCACTCATCCGAAGAGGAAAATTGGATAGATTTATTGATCGGCAAGCTTGTGGAAGAACTGGAAGTAGAGGACGACAGAGATCTAAATCACCTATTAAGCCTAGAGAAGATAAGAAGAGGAACCATAACGATGATCCAGAAGACGATCATGATCTCCCCTAGAAACCTAGACAGCCTGAGCGCGATGTATTCACACTCAATTTTGGATCCTTTGATTGCCATATGATTATAGTTGGCGATGCAGGGGGAGGAGATCATACAACTAAAAGTAAATATTACCTCAATGAGGCTCAAGCTTGTTCCTACATCCAGCGAACCAATCTCACAGAAGAAGACCGACCAAGGAAAGTTAACAAGGATAAACTCGTAATTAGATTTTCCAAGAAAGATATATCCGGAGTGTTGTACCCTCATGATGATCCTTTAGTGACCAGAGTCAGGATGAAAGAAGTGTTGGTAGTAAGAACATTAGTGGACAACGACAGTTGTGCTGACATCATGTTCTATCCCTGTTTCAATAGTCTGGGTTTGAAACTTAGCCAATTGGAGCCTTACCAAAGGCCACTTATTGGATTTTCTGGCGAGAAAGTATTTCCATTGGGAACAATAAATCTAGACATGTTGATTGGAACATGGCCAACAAGTAGGATAGAGAAAGTGAGATTCTTTGTAATGGACAAAAATGCTCATTCTGCCTATAATATAATCGTGGGAAGAGTGGGACCGAAGAAGTTCGAAGCTGTACCTTCTACTGTTCATCAATGCCTGAAATTCCCAACCAACTTCGAAGTGGGAGTAGTAAAAGGAGATCAGAAAGTAGCTCGGGGATTATACTATTCATCTGCTGAGGAGCAAGATATCTTAGAAGTAAAGAAGAAAGCCACCACTTATCAAGTGGATATGTCTGAGCCGAACAATGAATATGAGGTTGAAACCTGTGACATCCTGACTAATTAAATACCGGGTAGCTACTCCTTTATTCAAATCAATACAAAATGTCAAGTTGGTTCAGTTCATAGCATCACTGTCGAAAACGTTTATTTAAACAATTACTAGCCACCAAATATTTTAAAAAGTGAGATGTCAATTTTAATTTACTTAGATTAACAAGCAACCAATTAAATTATGAGCTAAAGGTAACACAATCACATCATAGTCACAATAGAAAAAAAAATGGAATAAAATGAGTCTGGAGGAACACTCCTCTGAATAATCCGAATACTGAATAAAACAAAATACAAAGTCTGAATAAATAAATTAATTAACTCCAACACTGAAATAAACTGAGTATGTTAAAACTGTCTCCAAAAGAAGTGGGGCAAAGATTCCCTAACAACTGAAGAAAAAATCTGAAATGGAATCAATGTAGAAAGTTGAGGCGTCTACTATCGAGGTCCTGTAACTTCCACAGCAGCTACAACACGTCAATAGAATGGAACTCATAAGCTTGTCGTCCCTCTGGCTGGGCACCTAAAAGGTTTTTACAAGAAAATAGATTTGAAAGCAAACGGGTCAGAGCCCGATTGTGAAAATAGTTAAAAATATAGCAAGTGTTTAATATCATTAAACAGTGAATATAAAATACATGATAGTGCGTGCACTCACATGAGTTCCTCACCTCTCAACTAATTGTGCACGCCTATCGTACCCGTACCCATTCTAGTTATTCTACTATCTAACTAGTCCAATCCGTAACCTGACTTTACTTTACAATTCAAAGTTCAATTCCTGACATCTTAATATAAACTGAGAGTCTTACTTTTTATTCCTCAGAATTTGTTATAATAATTACTATGGATTTCCCATTTTTAACTCTACTAAAAATGTCACTATTATTTACACTTACATTTTAATAAAAGTCCATTTCAATTACCAGCATATTAATCTCAACATACATATACAATAAGGGCACCCCTAGGCTAAGCTGCGGTGCACACATTCTCTGCTATCGAATCTCGGTACATCACGTACATGAGGACAATGTATTCCGAATCTCTTAGGAACCGTTTCAATAAGCATCAAACACACATAATGGAGGCGAACATAGTTCACATACCCATGGGTCACACACATACCTACGCTCCCATGGTCAGCTGACTTATTAACTCACCAAGAAGTTATTCTCTGACCTATGTCCTTGAGGTACCAATCTAAATCCCCCGTAGGCACACAAAGATTAGATGTCCCTGATCGAAAGACGACCTCCCGTGATAGCAAGTATGGTAGGTATGTTATACACATATAAGTCCATATACTAAGCATTCACACATCTTAGATATCTTATAATATTAATAGAGGTATATTTTACATTCCTATATTGTCATTAAATGTTGTACATTTACAAGTCCCCGGATAATATACAATATAGATTGCCAACACTTCTCACGTCGCAAATTCAAGTACTTACAACCTAACCCATAGAAGTCACCAGGTCTTTTATATAATTCCAAGTTTTAATCCTCAACGTACTCCAATCTCACAAATATACCCATCAATTAACAAGGGAAGAATAACATTCAATTAAATATGTCCACGGAAAATTTGAAACTAACATCGGCCGAAAAAAGACCATTCTGTAAACTCGTTAGAAGTCACTGAAATCTCGTTCGAACGAGTGTCGTTCGAACGAATGGCTTCGAACGAACTATGAACTCGTTAGAAGGGGTACTGAAATCTCGTTAGAAACTCGTTCAAACGAGATCGTTCAAACGACCTGGGTTGGTCTTCTAACGAGATGGCAGAGAATGCCCAGAATTTCCCCAACTTCATTTTTTCACCAAATTCCTTTCTCCAAATCCATCCTAAGTCCGTACCAATTAATTTTTTATGTTATTAAACTACTCTAAGTCACCCTAGGTCACTTCTTAACATATTTTTGGGGTCTAATCTGTGACACCCCGACTAATTAAATACCGGGTAGCTACTCCTTTATAAAATTAATTCAAAATGCCAAGTTGGCTCAGTTAATAGCATCACTGTCGAAAACATTTTATTGTATCTAACCACCTAGTATTTAAAAAGCAAGTTGCCAAATTTTAATTTAAGTCTGATTAACATGCAAGAAATAAAATGAAGAAATAGATAACACCATTCACCATGCTGAAATGAAATGAATAACCATCACAATAGAGTAAGTAAAGTCTGGAGGAAAATCCCTCACTACAATCCCATAACTGAAATGAGTAACTGAAACAAATACATGCTAAAGTCTGAAAACTGAAATGTAAAAGATGCTCTAAGTGGAAATGGGCAACATGCCCTACAACTGATAGATAGTGACTCTGAAATCCAAAGAATAGAAGCGTCTATGAGCAAATCCCTGTAGCTTCAATAATCAGCTACAGCTCGTCACTGGAATGAGTACCTATGCTTGGTGTCCTTGTGGCTGGGCACCTAAAATGGTTTTACAAGAAAATATATTTGAAAGCAAATGGGTCAGAGCCCGAAAGTGGAAATCATTTTAAAAACCTGCAAGTGCTTTAAAAACATTTAAAACATTAAATGCAAAGTACATGTTAGGACGTGCACTCACATTAAATTCTCACCTCTCGACTAACTGTGCACTCCTGACGTAAGTACCCATCTATAACTACCCTTTCCACTAGCTAAGTGACAACGTAACTAGCTAGACTACCAAAGGTTCTACCCATTTTACTCGGTTAATTTAACATAACAACGCTCGTAATTTAATAGAGGTTTAACGTAAACTCAGTTACTAACTATGCCATTTATATGACTATCAGCTAACTCATTATATATCTTGAAATAATACCGTAGTATTTTTACAACATTAACATGAGGATTTCCATTAATTTAAAGTATATTGTTCACATCATAAATATACGATACGAGCACCCCGCAATCTAAGCTATGGTGCACACATACTCTGCTATCCATCCCGGTACATCACGTACATAAGGATCACCTATTCCGAATCTCTCAGGAATAGTTTAGATAACACAAATCACAAATAGTGGAGGCGAACACAGTCACCATCACATGGGTCACGCACATACCTACGCTCCCATGGTCAGCGGACTTATTAATATCACAATAAGTCTTTCTATGACCTATGTTCATCAAGGTACCAGTCTAATTCCCCCCCGTAGGCACACAAGGAATAGAGGGTCCTAAGCGAACGCAACCTCCCGTGATAGCAAGTATGGTAGGTATGTCATACACACAATCCATATACTAATACTAAGTAAACACACATCTTAGTAATACCGTATTTTAGTCGTAGTACATATTGCATACTCGTACTAGCTTATACTTATCATGATTCATACTATTCCGGTTTGTAATTATACGCGCCATGATTCATCCTCACATCGTAGTAGATACTCACGTCTCAACCCAAATGGTTCAATGGATATAACTCTAGTATATGATTTACTCATCTCAATCACCCAAAAGTCCCAAATCAATCACTATATCCTCAAAGGGATGCTAACTCTACCCTTGAACCAATTCCCGGAACTCCAAAAGTCAAAACAGTCCAAAAAGGACCAAACTGTCAACTCGTTAGAAGTCTCGTTCGAACGAGGCTTCGAACGAGTTTGGACTGTCAGGTCGTTAGAAGTCTCGTTCGAACGAGGCTGTTCGAACGAGATCCCAGTTCGTTCGAACGAACTGACCCTTCTAACGATATCTCGTTCGAACGAGATATTGAACGAAATACCTTCTCGTTAGTAACGACTGGTCAACTCGTTAGAAACTCGTTCGAACGAGTTCGTTCGAACGACCTGGGGCTGCTTCTAACGAGCTGCCAGTTTCGGCCCAGAATTTCCCAAAAATCATTTTTCACCATTTTTACTCCTCAAATCACCTCTAAAATTTATCCCAACAATTGTTTTAAAGTCTCTAAACAATTCTAAACATAGTATAACCACATCCTATCACGTTTGTATGGATTTACTCACCCAAATCATCAATCAATTTACAATAACTTAAACTTTTCCCCAATTCATTTATGAACATGAACCCTAAAATTTGGAACCTTCAATTCATCAATTAAAATCCGTTTTTCTTTCACCCAAAACATGTATTAACATCAGATTAATCATTTACCTATCCTTCTACATGCAATCCTTCTCAAATTCCTCAAGTTTTATCATCTAGACTACATGGGTTTTCATATTTCATCAAGAACAACCATAAATCTGAATTTTCTAACATGGAAAAGACATTCTCAGTAATTAAATGGAAATAAAGTCACTTGCCTTGGTTTGATTTCTGAATTTGGTGTTGGTTTGATGAAGTTTCTGCAGAGTTCCTCTCTCTCTCTCTCC
This sequence comes from Sambucus nigra, assembly GCA_949130495.1. Lineage (NCBI taxonomy): Eukaryota > Viridiplantae > Streptophyta > Magnoliopsida > Dipsacales > Adoxaceae > Sambucus > Sambucus nigra. Next base: position 672,392,570 of record OX422209.1, read on the forward strand.
TTCTCCAAGCTTTCTTCTCCAAAAGGCTATGGTGGCTAGGGTTTGCTTGGGGAAACTTATGAAAACCTAATTTAATAAACCTCCGTAGCTAGTTGGGTTAATAAGGGTTGGTTGGGGTCAATCCTTATCAGATTACAACTCTCAATTTTCGTCACTTTTAATTACCCAAAAATACCAAATTACTAAAATACCCTTTATGGTGCCGGAATGGCCTAAAAATACTCCGGGACCCAAACTATACCCCCGGCTAGTGTTTTCTGACTATCTCGACCCTTCCGGACGCGTTGGGGCACTCAAAATGACCATACGGATTATAGATTTTAAATTCACTTTTAATATCAAAATATTATACCGTGACGCGGCGGTCCCACGCGTCTCAACAAAATTTCCAAATTGCCGTATATAAATCCCACGACAAATTTCATAATACCAAATACATATATAATCTTATATGTACATAAACAAATACCAAATCGCATCATATTAGTATTTATAACCCGGATTAATTTCCAATTAATACGCATTTAATTAATTAATCCCAAAAATAAATATAGCCAAAAGTAAGGGGTATTACATAATCTTACTAATCAACATGTAATAATCATAAATTCCCGAATCTTGCCCCAAACCCTATGAACATGAACCCATAATTTAATTGCATACAAAGACTCCTTATAAATTCGTTCTCAAATCATCAAAAGTTATATTTTTGGGTATTGAATTCGTCCCTAACCATTCTACATGCAATCCCTATCCAAAATCATGAGTTCCTCAACAATCTCATTGGGTTTTCATCAAAACTTTCAAGGCATATAAAGTTTCTACACTAAACATGGAGGAAATATTCATTGAAACTAATAACATCAGATCACTTGCCTTAGGTTTGTTGTTCAGATTTGTTGACGGTGATTATAGGTTGATTCTCTCCTCTTTTTTGTCACAAATCCTTCCAGAAATGGTTGATGGTTTTGGTTTGGACCTCTTGTAACCTCTCTCCAACTTCTCTCAAAACCCCCGTAGCCCACTCTCTTGTCTTTTGCTGATAATGGCCTTTGTGGCCTCCCTAATAATATATAATTAAACTCTAAAATTCGTGGGTTTTAATTCCTCAAATTTTAAAATTACCAAAATACCCTTCTGGGTTGCCGGTTTGGCCAAAAAATTCCCCGGGACCCAAACTAAACTCCCGGCTAGTGTTTTCTGACTATTTCGACCCTTCCGAACATGTTGGCGCACTCAAAATGACCATTCGATTAATAAAAATATAATTTACTTTTTAATCTAATTAATTTCATTCTTGACGCGACTGACACGCGCGTCCCAACTTAATTTCCTAAATTATCGTATTTCTGCCTTGCGATAATTTTAATATTTTCAATGCTCATATATTACCTTATATTCTCAGTAATATTTTATTCTAACATCATAATCAAATACCTACTCACATCTCGCTAGTATTTACCTCCGGATTAATTTTCAATTTAATTCTGATTTAATTCAATTAATCCATTAAATAAAAATCAATTAAATTACGGGGTATTACATACTTCCCCCCTAATAACAGAATTTCATCCCGAAATTCGGAACTAAAGAATACCTGGTACAAATAACTCTGGATAACGTTCGCGCATCTCATCCTCGTGCTCCCATGTGGGCTCCTCGGAATTATGATGCCGCCACTGAACACGTACTAATGGTACTATCTTCGACCTCAGTTTCCTCTCGCTGCGGTTCAGAATGGCAATCGGCCCCTCCTCGTAGAAATTATCGGGCTGTAGATCGATGTCCTCTAAAGCAATGTGAGTATGGGCCAAATTGTCCCTAAGATATCTCTTTAGCGAGGAAATGTGGAACACATCATGAATCCTATGCAAGTTTGTAATACCCCGTATTTTTATGGCTTTTAATTATGAGGTTAATTAAATGGAATTACTTTTATTTATGGGATTTATTAAATTAATTTGGGATAATTAATTGGAATATTAATTCGGATTTAAAATGCTAGCGGGACGAGAGTTAGTATTTGGTATTATTATGTTGTGGAATATTACTGAGTGATTATGGTAATATGTGATCATCAATTTTATTAAAATTATCGTGAGTTGAAAATATGACAGTTTCAGTAATTAAGTTGGGACGCGCGTGTCAGTCACATCAGGAATGAATTTGATTAGATTATAAAGTAAAGTATAATTTTATCAACCGGATGGTCATTTTGAGTGCGCCAACGTGTCCGGAAGGATCGAGATAGTCAGAAAACACTAGCCGGGGGTTTAGTTTGGGTCCCGGGGCATTTTTAAGCCAAACCGGCAACCCAGAAGGGTATTTTGGCAATTTTAAAAATTGAGGAGTTTACACCCACGAATTTTAGAGTTTAATTATATATTATTAGATAGACCATTAAGGCCATTATCAGCCAAAAATCAAGGGAGTGGGCTACGGGAGTTAGAGAGAAGTTACCACAGGGTTCCAGACCAAAAACCACCCACCACCACCATTTCGAGAGATAATTATGACTGGAAAAGAAAAGAGAATCAACCTTGATCATCAACAACGAAGAAGAAGACCAAACTTAAGGCAAGTGATTTGATATTTTTAAGTGCATTGAATATTTCCTCCATGTTTAGTGTAGGAACTATTTTATCTTGAAAGTTTTGAGAAAAACTAATGAAATTGTTGGAGAAACTCTAAATTTGGGATAGGATTTGCATATAGAATGACTATGGACGAATTTAGTATTCAAAGACTTAAATATGATGATTTAAAAACGGATTTATGATGAGTAATTGGACACAATAAAATTCTGGGTTCATGTTCATAGGGTTTGGGGTAAAATTTAGAGATTATTGATAATTACATATTGTTTAGGAGGATTTGACCCAAAAAATATGTTAAGAAACGACCTAAGAGGATTTAGAGAAGTTTAAGAACATTAAAATGCTATTGGGATGATCTTAGGACGAATTTAGAGAAGAGAAAAATGAAGAAAAACGAAGTGAAGAATTTCTGGACGCAAACTGCTATCTCGTTATAAGACCTGCCCAGGTCGTTCGAACAAGACTTCTAACGAGATGACAGTACCCCTTCTAACGAGTTGGTAGTTCGTTTGAAGCCATTCGTTCGAACGACCTCGTTCGAATGACCTCGTTTGAACGAGATTTCTAACGAGTTGACAGAATGCCTTGTTAGGCCTGATTTTATTTAAAACTTCCAGAAGACTTATATAATTGAGTGTAATCCGCCCCTTGTTGATTTGTGGGTACAGTTGTGAGATTAGAAGTATGTCAAGGATTAAAACTTAGAGTTTTGTAGTAAACCGGATGATGTTTATGGGTTATGACATTAGTGTCTAAAAACTTCGACGTGAGGAGAGTTGATAACTTTAATGTATATAAATCGGGGAACTTGTAAACGTGTAACATGAAATGACGGTATAGGAATGAGAAATATACCTCTATTAATATTACTGGGATACCGAAGATGTGTTAATGCTTGGTACATGTAGTTAGTTGTGTATAACATACCTACCATACTTGCTATCACGGGAGGTCGGCGTTCGATCAGGGCCATCTAGTCTTTGTGTGCCTACGGGGGGGATTTAGATTGGTACCTCGAGGACATAGGTCAGAGAAAGACTTATTGAGAAGTTAATAAGTCTTCTGATCATGGGAGCGTAGGTATGTGCGTGACCCATGTGATGTGAACTATGTTCGCCTCCATTATGTGTGATTGTTGCTATTTGAGAACGATTCCTGAGAGATTCGGAATGCGTGGTCCTTATGTATGTGATGTACTGAGATTGGATAGCAGAGTATGTGTGCACCGCAGCTTAGTCTCGGGGTGCTAGTATTATATATTGATGATGAGAATAATATACTGTTAATTGAAATGAACTGTCATGTATAATTGTGAGTATAAATAATAGCAATTTTTTGTAAGGATAAAATGGAAGATCTCTAGTAATTAGTATTACTAATATGGGAAACTGTGAAGAAAAGTAAAACTCTCTGTTTAAATGAAGATGTCAGAATTAAATTGTGAATCGTATAGTAATGTTAGATTTTTTATTGGACTAGTTAGATATGGGAATAACTAGAATGGGTACGGGTACGATAGGAGGGCAAAATTAGTTGAGAGGTGAGGAACTCATGTGAGTGCACACACTATCATGTACTTTATATTCACTGTTTAATGATATTAAACACTTGCTATTTTTAAACTGTTTTCATAATCGGGCTCTGACCCGTTTGCTTTCAAATCTATTTTTGTAAAAACCTTTTTTAGGTGCCCAGCCACAAGGACACCAAGCATAGGAGTTCGATTCCCGTGACATGCTGTAGCTGCTGTGGAAGTTACAGGACCTCGTTAGTAGACGCCTCCACTTTCGATCTTGACTCTATATTATCAGATTTACTCATCTGTAGGGAATGTCGCCCCATTTCTTTTAGAGATATCTCATTTACTCAGTTTTTATTTCATATTTTGGGTTGTAATTAAATTAATGATTCAGGCATGTATTTGTTACTTCAGTATTCGGATTGTTGTGAGGTGTATCCCTCCAGATTTAGTTTTTTTACATCGTTATTTATTTGCGACTGTGATGTGGTTATGGTATCAGCATTTCATAATTTATATGGATGTTATGTTAATCGGATTTAATTAAAATTGATAACTCACTTTTTAAATATTAGGTGGCTAGTAATTATTAAAATGTTTTCGACAGTGATGCTATGAACTGAACCAACTTGGCATTTTGTATTAATTTGAATAAAGGAGTAGCTACTCGGTATTTAATTAGTCGGGGTGTCACAAAGTGCTCCGGTAACCCTAGTCTATACGCTACTGGCCCAATCCGCTCGATGATAGGAAATGTCCCCATATATCTTGGTGCCAGTTTCCCCTTCTTCCCAAAACGCATAATCCCCTTCATCGGAGATACTCTGAGTAGCACTTGGTCCCCCACCTTGAACTCTCTGAAGAACCTCTTGGCATCAGCATAGCTCTTATGTCGGTCCTGAGCTACCCGAATACGGCTCCGTATCATCTCTATCCTTGCCAAAGTATCCTGAATCACTTCCGGCCCAAGGAGTTTGTTATCCCACACCTCTAACCAACATGTTGGGGAACGACAAGTTCTACCATACAACGCCTCAAATGGAGCCATGCCAATGGTGAACTGGTAGGAGTTATTAAAAGCAAACTCCACCAGTTGAAGGTACTGCTCCCAACCACCTCAAAAGTCTAGGATGCACATACGCAACATGTCCTCCAACATCTGATTCGTCCGCTCAATTTGCCCATCAGTCTGCGGGTGATATGCCGTACTCAGCCGCAACTCCGTACACATGGCCTCCTAGAAACTCTCCCAAAATCATGAAACAAATATCTTGTCTTGGTCAGACATGATATTGAGAGGCACCCCGTGAAGTCTCACTATCTCCGCTATGAAAATCTGGGCATACTGTCCCGTAGTGTAATTTATCCGCGTTGGCAGAAAATGAGAAACTTTGGTCAACCTATCCACGATTACCCGTATGGAGTCGTGACCCCTCTGTGATGTAGGTAATCCCGCGACAAAATCCATGGAAATTCTCTCCCATTTCCATATAGGAACCTATAATGGCTGTAGAATTCCTGTAGATCTCTGATGGTCGACCTTTACCAGCTGACAAGTGGCACATTTAGAAATGAACTCGATAATGTCTCTCTTCATCCCGCTCCACCAATACTGTCGCCTCATGTCTTGGTACATATTATCCCCGCCAGGATGTACTGTGAATCGCGAGCCGTGCAACTCTGACATTACCTCGTGTTGTAAGGCTTCCCCTTCCGGAACGAACAGTCTCCCATTGAAGAGTAAACCCCCGTATGAACTAATGGTATAGGACTCGGCTCCCTCTGCTAGTAATCAAACTATCTGCCCTTGACAGAATGAGTCTTTTGCCTGGGTCTGTATCACTCTCACAACAATCTGAGGAGTAACAGTCATCACAGACATGAATGATCGGGCCACTGCATCCTGGTGTCCTAACTCCTTCCACTTTGCTCTCCACACTTCGGCCACCTCACCTATTGGCCTACGGCTCAACGCGTCTGCTACTACGTTAGCCTTTCCTGGGTGATATTGGATATCGAACTGATAATCCTTCACGAACTCAAGCCACCGACGTTGACGCATATTAAGTTCCTTTTGCGTGAAGAGGCACTGTAGAGACTTGTGGTCCGTGAACAAACGGAATTTCTCCCCCAGGAGATAATGTCTCCAAATTCGAAGAGCAAATACGACTGCCGCTAACTCCAAGTCGTGGGTGGGGCAATTCTTCTCGTGAGGCTTAAGCTTACGGGAAGCATAAGCTATAGCCTGAATCTTCTGTTGCAGTACACCTCCAACTCCTTGTAAGGATGCATCGGTGTAGACTAGATACTCAACTCCCGATCTGGGCAATGCTAACACAGGCGCTGAGGTCAACTTGTCCTTCAACTCATCGAATGCCAACTGACAGGCATCGCTCCAGATGAATGGCACACCTTTGCGAGTCAAATGTGTTAAAGGATCCGCTATCTTAGAGAAACCCCGAATAAACCTGCTGTAGTATCCTGCTAGGCCCAAGAAACTATGGATCTCAGTCGGTGTCGTGGGCTGTCCCCACTCTCTCACCGCCGATACTTTCCCCGGATCAACTGATATCCCCCGGTCTGAAATGATGTGCCCCAAAAAGTGAACTTCCTTTCGCTAAAACCCACACTTCTCGTACTTTGTGTATAGCTCGTTCTGACGTAGTGTCTGCAAAACCTGCCTCAAGTGATCGGCATGGTCTCCTCTATCTGGGAGTAAACCAGAATGTCATCAATAAAGACGATGACGAACTGGTCTAGGAACTCTCTGAATACCCTATTCATCAAGTCCATAAACACGGCTGGGGCATTGGTTAGGCCAAAAGGCATAACCCCGAACTCATAGGAACCATATCTCGTCAAGAACGCAGTCTTTGAGACATCTTGTTCCCTGATGTGCAACTGATGGTATCCCGATCGCAAGTCAATCTTTGAGAAGAAAGAAGCTCCTCTCAACTGGTCGAATAAGTCATCGATTCGGGGCAACAAATACTTATTTCGTATCGTGACTTTATTCAACTCCCGGTAATCTACACACAACCTCAAAGATCCATCCCTCTTCTTTACGAACAGCACAGGGGCACCCCATGGTGAAGTACTCCTACGGATAAACCCCTGACCCAATAATTGCTCTATCTGATCCCGTAACTCTCTCATCTCCGCTGGAGCCATACGATAAGGTGCGCGGGCTATAGGTCGAGTGCCCGGCATCAAATCGATAATAAAGTCTATCTCTCTACTAGGCAGTAATCCTAGAATATCCGAAATACATCAGCGAACTCACTAACAACTGGAATCGAATCAAGTGGCATCACCACTTCCTTAGAGGTCTCCTCCTCTATGTAATACAAGTGAGTGGATGATCCTCCCTCAGGACGAGGCATCGCCACTAAGAACATCTCTTGCCTGAGAATGGTAAAAATATTACTCCTGCTGAAATAATCAATCATGGCTCGATACGCAACTAGCCAATCCATACCAACGATCGCATTGTACTCAGTCATATCTAATACTAACATATCAGCAGGTAAAGTAAACCTCCCGATCTCTATACCCACACCTCTACAAATAAGAGAAATCACGGAACCCCTACTCAAGGATGAATCTACGCAAGTAATCGTGCTCTCTGTAGTGTCTAACAACCCTATCATGCGCGCAAATCTCATGGAAATGAAACAGTATGTGGCTCTCGTATCAAATAAAATACGCCCCATAATCCCCTGAATAGAGAACATACCCTCAATAGCAGGTGGATCCCGTGGGACTACAGCTTGCTGGAGTTGATAAACTCGCCCGTACTGAAGCTGTCCCTGTTGAACTAGGACTGCTGGGATGGGTGGCAAAGCTGGCATCTGCGGTGGTGCTGGGGGGGCGGTGGATAACATAGGTCTCTGAGGCTCGTGTCAAGCACCCTGCTGCTGCTGCTGTGGGGCCCTATCCCTTTCCGAACACTCCTGGCGTTTGTGGCTAATCTTGCCACAGATAAAACATTTCCCCTGAAAGTTTCCCCCTCTCTGACCCTGCTGCCCACGACCCTGATGACCGTTGCCATTCCTCCACTGACCATGCTGGCCCTATTGAAACTGCTGCTATTGGCCGTGCTGGACCTGCTGACCCTGATGACCGTTCTGACCCTACTGGCCATGACGAAAACCTCCCTGACCATTTCTGAAACCTCCAGATCGAAATCTCTTAGAATCCCCCTGCTGGGAACTCTGATCACTTTGCCTGTGCTGATTGTGCCCCGCTGGCACCATTCCCCCTGTCCTGCCCTGATGGCTGGACTCTCCTGATCGTTTACCCTCGGCCAAGTGAAAACGGTGGTCCTGGCAGTGAAGCAGTGCTGCGTTAACCACATCAGAATAAGTGGCCAATGAGAGATTTCTTAGCAAGTGCTGACGGATCCTCCAAGTCAATCCATCCATGAATTTCTGTATCTTCTTCTCTTCAGTTAGAATCTCATCGAGAATGATGTTTAGAAGATTTGTGAACTCGGCCTCATACTCTGCCACTGTCTTCCCCTTCTGCTTGAGGTTCATTAACTTCCTCCTCATCTCGGTGTGAACTGCTGAGGGAAAGTACTTGCGATCAAAACGCACCTAGAACTCCTGAATGGTAAGAACATCTCTCTCCTCCGGGGTGGTAATGGACTCCCACCACTGCAACTCTGACCCTACCAGCTTAAAAGTAGCCAGTATCTATCTCTGCACATCCGTACACTCATACATCCTCAAGTGTCTTTGGATGTCATTCTTCCACTCACTGGACAAAACGGCGTCGGAGATACCTGCAAACTCCGTAGGGTGTGCCTTCTGAAAAGCATCACGAACACGTTCCTAAGCAGACGGGAATGCATGAGCCTGTACTGGTGCTACTACCGGCGCCTGAGGCGATGCCTGCTGCACAACTGCTAGAGCGGCATTCACCGATTGGGCCACAATAACAACAACCTCTGCGGCATTCATGGTGCCTTGAACTGGTGCAGGCTGTGGCTCGGGCTGAGCATCCCTAAAAACTCTCTATGCACGTCGTGGAGGCATCTGAAATGAGAGAGAAGTCTTATAAGTTCACAGTTATTATCTCAAAATAGCTGAAGAGCGAAAGATACACAAAAGAGTACAACAATCCTAAAATATAAGGTTCTATATCAAGGACGCTACGCGAAAACATAACAAGCCGTACAGATCCTAAGGACACTAGAACCTGATGTTCTGATACCACCTGTGACACCCCGACTAATTAAATACCGGGTAGCTACTCCTTTATTCAAATTAATACAAAATGTCAAGTTGGTTCAGTATCGCATCACTGTCGAAAACATTTATTTAAACAATTACTAGCCACCTAATATTTTAAAAAGTGAGATGTCAATTTTAATTTACTTAAATTTACATGCAACCAATTAAATTATGAGCTAAAGGTAACACAATCACATCACAGTCACAATAGAAAAATAACAGAATAAAATGAGTCTGGAGGAACACTCTTCTGAATAATCCGAATACTGAATAAAAACAAATAAAAAGTCTGAATAAATAAATTAATTAACTCCAACACTGAAATAAACTGAGTACGATAAAACTGTCACCAAAAGAAGTGGGGCGACATGCCCTAACAACTGAAGAAAAAAATCTGAAATGGAATCAATGTAGAAAGTGGAGGTATCTACTATCGAGGTCCTGTAACTTCCACAACAGCTACAACACGTCACTGGAATGGAACTCCTAAGCTTGGCATCCCTCTGGCTGGGCACCTAAAAGGTTTTTACAAGAAAATAGATTTGAAAGCAAACGGGTCAGAGCCCGATTGTGAAAACAGTTTATAATATAGCAAGTGTTTAATATCATTAAATAGTGAATATAAAATACATGATAGTGCGTGCACTCACATGAGTTCCTCACCTCTCATCTAATTGTGCACGCCTATCGTACCCGTACCCATTCTAGTTATTCTACTATCTAACTAGTCCAATCCGTAACCTGACTTTACTTTACAATTCAAAGTTCAATTCCTGACATCTTAATATAAACTGAGAGTCTTACTTTTTATTCCTCAGAATTTGTTATAATAATTACTATGGATTTCCCATTTTTAACTCTACTAAAAATGTCACTATTATTTACACTTACATTTTAATAAAAGTCCATTTCAATTACCATCATATTAATCTCAACATAAATATACAATAAGGGCACCCCTAGGCTAAGCTGCGGTGCACACATACTCTGCTATCGAATCTCGGTACATCACGTACATGAGGACAATGTATTCCGAATCTCTCAGGAACCGTTTCAATAAGCATCAAACACACATAATGGAGGCGAACATAGTTCACATACCCATGGGTCACGCACATACCTACGCTCCCATGGTCAGATGACTTATTAACTCACCAAGAAGTTATTCTCTGACCTATGTCCTTGAGGTACCAATCTAAATCCCCCCGTAGGCACACAAATATTAGATGGCCCTGATCGAAAGCCGACCTCCCGTGATAGCAAGTATGGTAGGTATGTTATACACATATAAGTCCATATACTAAGCATTCACACATCTTAGATATCTTATAATATTAATAGAGGTATATTTTACATTCCTATACCGTCATTAAATGTTGTACATTTACAAGTTCCCGGATAATATACAATATAGATTGCCAACACTTCTCACGTCGCAAATTCAAGTACTTACAACCTAACCCATAGAAGTCACCAGGTCTTTTATATAATTCCAAGTTTTAATCCTCAACGTACTCCAATCTCACAAATATACCCACCAATTAACAAGGGAAGAATAACATTCAATTAAATATGCCCACGGAAAATTCGAAACTAACATCGGCCGAAAAAAGACAATTTTGTAAACTCGTTAGAAGTTACTGAAATCTCGTTCGAACGAGTGTCGTTCGAACGAATGGCTTTGAACGAACTATGAACTCGTTAGAAGGGCTACTGGAATCTCGTTAGAAACTCGCTCGAACGAGGTCGTTCGAACGACCTGGGTTGGTCTTCTAACGAGATGGCAGAGAATGCCCAGAATTTCCCCAACTTCATTTTTTCACCAAATTCCTTTCTCCAAATACATCCTAAGTCCGTACCAATTAAGTTTTTATGTTATTAAACTACTCTAAGTCACCCTAGGTCACTTCTTAACATATTTTTGGGGTCTAATCTTACTAATCAACATGTAATAATCATAAATTCCCGAATCTTGCCCCAAACCCCATGAACATGAACCTAGAATTTAATTGCATACAAAGACTCCTTATAAATTCGTTCTCAAATCATCAAAAGTTATATTTTTGGGTATTGAATTCGTCCCTAACCATTCTACATGCAATCCCTATCCAAAATCATGAGTTCCTCAACAATCCCATTGAGTTTTCATCAAAACTTTCAAGGCATATAAAGTTTCTACACTAAACATGGAGGAAATATTCATTGAAATTAATAAAATCAAATCACTTGCCTTAGGTTTGTTCTTCAGATTTGTTGTCGGTGATTATAGGTTGATTCTCTCATCTTTCTTGTCACAAATCCTTCCAGAAGTGGTTGATGGTTTTGGTTTGGACCTCTTGTAACCTCTCTCCAACTTCTCTCAAAACCCCCGTAGCCCACTCTCTTGTCTTTTGCTGATAATGGACTTAGTGGCCTCTCTAATAATATATGATTCAACTCTAAAATTCGTGGGTTTTAATTTCTCAATTTTTAAAATCACCAACATACCCTTCTGGGTTGCCGGTTTGGCCTAAAAATGCCCCGGGACCCAAACTAAACTCCCGACTAGTGTTTTATGACTATTTCGACCCTTCCGGACACGTTGGCGCACTCAAAATGACCATTCGGTTGATAAACACATAATTTAATTTTTAATCTAATTAATTTCATTCTTGACGCGACTGACACGCGCGTCCCAACTTAATTTCCCAAATTGTCGTATTTCTGGCTCGCGATAATTTTAATGTTTTCAATACTCATATATTACCATATATTCTCAGTAATATTTTATTCTAAAATCATAATCAAATACCAACTCACATCTCGCTAGTATTTACCTCAGGATTAATTTCCAAATTAATTCTCATTTAATTCAATTAATCCATTAAATAAAAATCAATAAAATTACGGGGTATTACAAAACCTTAGGTCCAAGAGTTGAATCTGAGCTCGTAAAAGGCCAAGTAATGGAGGCGAAAGAAAGCATTATTCTAGACGATGATAAACCAGAGCGAACTACTCAAAGCGTTTTTGGGACCAGTTATTAAATAGGAGTTGGTGGCCTTCCTAAGATAAAGAAAATAGGTGTTTGCGTGGAGACATGAAGATATGCCTCGTATGGACCCGAATTTCCTATGCCATAAGCTTAATGTGAATAAGGAGATCAAATCTGTGAAGCAACAAAGAAGAGTTTTTAGTCCGGAGAAGAAACATGCTACACAAGAAGAAGTGGAGAAGCTTCAAAAAGCTTCCTTTATTGAAGATATGAAGTACACGGACTGGATGACCAACGTAGTTATGGTCAAGAAGAAAAATAATAAGTGGAGGATGTGTGTGGATTTTACTGACTTGAACAAAGCACGCCCAAAGGATCATTTTCCTTTGCCACGAATTGATCAACTGGTGAATGCTACTTCGGGGCATGAACTGTTAAGTTTCATGGATGCATATTATGGTTATAACCAGATCAAAATGAAACCAGAAGATAGAGAAAATACTACCTTTATTGCCCCCAGAGGAACTTATTGCTATAATGTTATGCCATTTTGTCAAAAAAATGCAGGTGCCACATATTAGAGTCCGGCGAACAAAGTATTTGAGGACCAGATAGGCAAGAATATGGAGGTGTATGTTGATGATAAGCAAACTAACAACAAAAAAGCTGCTGATTATATTACGGACCGACCTTAATCAGATGTTCGACCAATTAGAAAAGCACCATATGAAGTTGAATCCGACCAAATGCGTCTTTAGAGTTCAGGAGGGAATGTTCCTCGGGTATATAGTAAATTAAAAGGGCAATGAAGCTAATCCATATAAGATTAAAGATTTGATCAAAATGCAATCCCCAACTTGTAAAAAGGATTTCTAAAGGCTAACAGGGTGCGTAGCATCACTCAACAAATTTGTGTCCTGAACAACGGACAGGTGTTTGCCATTCTTTAAGGTACTCAGAAAAACCTTTGAATGGAATGATGAAATTGAAAAAGCCTTCCTGGAATTGAAGAAGTACCTAGGAGCACCCTCACTACTCTCCCGACCAGTGTTGGGAGAAAAGCAGTATTTGTATATGGCTGTATCTGAATCAACTATTAGATCTGCCTTGGTGAAGAATGAGAATGGAGTTTTAAAACCAGTTTACTACACTAGCAAAGCCTTTCGAGGAGCATAAGTCAGATATCCCAGATTGGAGAAATTAGCATTGGCCTGAATTGAGGTCAGTAGACGGATGAAGCCATATTTTCAAGGTCACACCATAGTGGTATACACTGACATGCCACTGAGGCAAGCTTTGCATAAGCCCAATAAATTCGAGAGATTGATGTATTGGGCTGTGGAGTTAGGGGAATATGACCTTATATACGAACCAAGGACTTCTTTAAAAGGCCAAGTTATGGCAGATTTTATTGCAGAATTCACTTACCCAGAGGTCCTCTAGTAACAAGGGATTCTAACCGAGCAACATTCAAGAGTTAGCAGGCCTTCTAGAGATATACGCAACCAACTCCAAGCAAGGAAAACTACAAAAAATTTTACCACCAAACAACCCATACCCTCCAGTGGAGTACAGGAGATGAAAAAGAAATATGAGGAGGTAAATGATAAAATTTTCCATCATGGAATTCTAACAAATCAAGCATTTGACAACGATATTCTCATATGGATCTTGTATATTTATAGGTCATCTTGTGCAACTAAAATTATTCTCAATACTCCAGATGAACTAGATGTAGAGTACGCCCTACGATTCTAATTTTAAGCCTCCAATAATGAGGCAAAATATGAAGCTGTGATTGTTCAGTTAAATCTATCTAAATCACTGAACGCCGAGCAAGTTATGGTATACAGTAACTCACAGTTGGTGGTAAATCAGGCGTTGAACTTATATGCAGCCAAAGGAGAACTGATGACCAGATACTGAGCCAAAGATTTGAAGATAATTGCCACTTTGCTAGATGTCCATATGATTAGAATTCTAAAATTGGAAAATGCCCGAGCAGACACACTTGCTCGGCTAGCTTAAGCAACCAGAACTGTGCTGTGAAGAACTATTCCTATTGAGCTACTTGCTAATAGGAGCATTAATGAAGATCTAATGGTTAATTTTATTACAGTTGATATGGGGACATCTTGGATGGATCCCATAAGAGCATATATTGAAGAAGGGATTCTTCCAGTCGACCTACTTGAAGCTAAGAAGCTGAAATATAAAGCCGCGAGATATGTGCTAGATGGTCGAGTGTTATATAGAAGAGGATTAACTACTGGTCTACAACGGTGTGTACATCCAGCTGAAGTGAAGGATTTGATTGAAGAAGTCCATGAAGGGTCCTGTGTAGCCCATGTAGCAGGAAGAACGCTGTTGCAAAGAATCCACACACATGGGTACTACTGGATAACTATGTGAGCAGATTGTGCACCTTCTACCAAGAAGTGTGATAAGTGCTAGAGGTTTTTCAGCATACACAAGACTCCACAAGCTCTCCTAACACCAATCACTTCACATTGGCCCTTTGCTATGTGGGGAATTGATCTGGTCAGGCCTCTGTCGACCACCCGAAGAAGGTTCAAGTACCTGGTTATAGTTGTTGATTACTTTACTAAATGGATGGAAGCTAAACCATTGATTGTTATGTCCTATGACAAGGTTTATCAGTTTATTTGGAAAAATATCATATGTAGGTATGGTTTTCCCCCCGCCTCTATCACTGATCATGGCACACAATTTGACAACGATGAATTTACTGACTATTGCGTTCAATCTAATGTCCAAAAAATCCACTCTGCTCCTGGCCATCCTCAAATCAATGGCTAAATAGAGGTAACTGATGTAACTTTATTGAATGGGTTGAAGAAAAGGCTGGAAAGCGCTAAAGGGAATTAGATCAATGAACTGCATTCTGTCTTGTGGGCTTACCGAATAACTCCCAGAACAGCTATTGGAGAAACTGCCTACCTATTAGCATTCGGTACTGAAGTTGTAGTTCCTGTCGTGCTAGGTTTTCCTAAGCACAGAGTTCTTAACTTCAATACTCCAGTCAGTAATTTAATGAGGATGATGGACTTAGACATGCTGGAAGAGGTACGTGAAGATGTAGCGTTAAGGAATGCAACCTATCCACAATGGACTGCACATTTTTACAACAATAGGGTATGACTGAGCAACTTAAAAAAGGTGATTATGTTTTGAAGAAGCTGATTCATAAGTGCAATAAGCTTGAAGCCAATTGACATGGGCCTTATCATATTGCAACAGTCGTCCGACCAGGCACATACCGAATTGAGACTTTGAAAGGTGAAGAATTCAAGATTTCCTGGAATGCAAAACACCCAAGGAAGTATTATCAGTGATGTAGTCATGTTGTACTCAATTCCTTTCAGTATTAATGAGAATATGATTGTAATACCCCGTATTTTTATGCTTTCTAAATTTGGGAATTTATTAAATTTAATTACTAACGTGACGGGAGTTAGTAATCATTGGAAACTTGTTGAATATTACTAATGAGCAAAGTAATACATGATATTGATTCTATTAAATGTCACGAGTGAATAAAATGACAATTTTAGAAATTTAAGTCGGGACGCGCCTGTGTCGTGTCGGGACTAAATATGGATTAATAAAAGTGAATAAATTATAAGTTGCTCGTATAGTCGTTTTGAGTGCACCAAAGTGTCCGGAAGGGTCGAGATAGTCAGAAAAGTGTACCCGGGGGTTTAGTTTGGGTCTCGGGGAATTTTTAAGCTTAATTAGTACCCCGGGAGGGCATTTTGGACATTTTGTAATTTTGGGTAATTAAACCCACGAATTTACAAGGGTTATATCAGATGCTTAAGGTTGTCTTCTAGGGTTAACACAACCAAAGACAAGTGACGGCCATAGGAGAGGGAAGGAGAGAGCTTGCCAAGGTGTTCTAGGCCGAAAACTTCTTCGTTTGCGCCGCAGTCGCCGCCAAACAATAGACCACGTCGCAAGGATCGTAACCACACTGATTTCAGCCACAAACCAGAGATAAAAATCTACAGGCAATATCTTGCTTAATTTCGTTAATGCATCATTCATGTTAGTCTAGGGTTGATTAGGATGAGTTTCATAGAAGAAAACCCATGTTGGAGATAGGAAAATTGCATGTAGTAATGATATGAATGAGAATATGGAAATCCCGTTCATATGTAGAGGTTTAACCACGGATTTATGATGAATTAGAAGTAGAAATTCTGGAAAAAGGCTGATTAGAACAAAGTTAAAGAAATTTCTAAGGTTCATGAGATTTATATAAGTTTTGGCCCATTAATCCATGGATATTGATGAAAATTTGCATGCTTTACGTAGGAGATGTTTAATTTGGATTTATAATGTTTGTAGTACGAATTTCTGGGAGTTTGGGTGTTTAAAATCTGAATTTGGGTGATGTTGGATGATAGAACCCGTAACTGTTAATCTGCAGAATTCGCCATACCTGTTTGATCGATCGATCGAACCGGGAGTATCGATCGATCGACGCATCGATCGATCGAGCTCCTGCCATCGATCGATCGATCCCTCCTGGCAGACTCATATTTCCCTTCTTAATAGTTGAATTAAATTTAAATGAGTAATAATCTTTGGACATCCTTATTAAAATATTTTGGGAGATAAAGAAGACCAGTAAGACTTATTAAAAATATGAAACCTTTAATGTAGGACGGGATTTACATTATACGGGGATGTTTTACACATAAGGGACGATGGAACTATGTTTTAAAGATGGGGACGCGTAAGGTAGTTACGTTGGAGAATAAATGAGTACCTACTGAAATTACACTTGGGTGTGTAGAGATTTACTAGTGTCACTTGATGAGTTGGAATAATCTCACCAATTAAGATGAGAGGCAATACGTTATACGTGATAACTAAATAACGAGTAATAAAGACAAATTTCATAATTATGGGTTATGAGATGTACCTAAATTGATATGGCAATACTAGTATATTTATATGACTGTGATTATGCATATACTATACATGTGTGAAAAATTGTGCCCGCGCTACTTACTATCCCTGAGGTTACCGCGCTGGGACAGTCTTATCTCGATGAGCCTTTTTGGGGGATATTGACTCATACCCTAGAAGATAGATATCCTTTGGTACAGGCTATCGAATCGATAGTTCAGACGGTCCTAAGAGACGTGGGGGCATGTACTAACCTCTTAGAGACTTGGAATCTATGCTTCGCCTCAATGTTGTTTGTGTTTGTGTTAGTACAGTTCGAGAGTGATTCCGAACTTGTATTTCCCTTAGTACGAGTGATACGGGGAGTGGATAGTAGAGTATGCCTGCACCATAATTATTATGTGGGGTGCCGTTAGAATATATATATATTATATGAGTATTTAATATATATATTAAATTCTGGAATTTGGGAACTACCTCCTGTGTTTATGGTAAGTAAGAAAATGAATAATTATTTCAATTTGGGAAATAAGTGTTTGAATAGTATATTACGTTACTGAGAAACTTTATGAGTAAATAAGGTTTAAATGAAAACTTTGTTATTAAATGAAATTAACCTCTTAAACAATTGAATTTATCAGTATTAAATCTTACGAGTGACCTAAGATAAGGTAAGTTAAACCATTGGGAAGGTTAGTGCGATAGGTGTGCACATTAGAAGAGAGGTGAGACATTCTCAAGGGAGTGTCGCACTAATATGTTGTTGCATTGGCCAGTAAATATTTTAAATACTTGCTAAACAAATTTTAAATCGTTTTTACTATCGGGCTCTGACCCGTTTCCATTTTTTCCTTTCTCTCTTGTATATATATGTATATATTACAGGTGCCCAGCCACAGGGGCGTCTTGCATAGGATCCTTTGGAAGGAACGCGCTGCATCTTAGGTCGGAGTTGCAGGCCTCTTGCTTAGACGACCTCATTTTTTGACTCCACTCCTATCTCTATTTCTTCAGTTGGGCATGTGTCGCCCTTTTTCCATTATTTAGTTGTCTATGGGATATTGTGACTTGTTTATTTCCATTATTCACACTTTGGATGTTATTACTGTCAGGATGTTTTCCTTTAAGTTTTAAATGTTGGGATTATTTAGTTGAATGTTTAAATTCTTTGGATTATATGTTACAGGTTAATTGTTGTGTGATTCTTTAAATTGTGAATTATGTAAAGTTTTAAATGTTGGTTTATAAAATAAAATTTTGAAAGTAATGCCTAAAATGGTTTTGACACTTAGCTTAATTATTTAGGGTGTTAAATTGGAAAAGATTATTTTTACGACAGTGATGCTAAGAATGATCCAACTGTTCACCTTGATTTTAATTTAATGAAGGAGTGATCGCCCGGTATTTAATTAGGCGGGGTGTCACAATGATTTCCCCCAAATTGTTATTTTTTTGGAGTGCTAGTGCTATGAACTATATTGTAAACATTACAAAGACCACTTGGTTGGCATCAATAAAGATCACCAACAAAGTTGGTCGGTATCAGTAAAGGCCACCAACAAAGTTGGTCGGTATCACTAAAGACCACCAACAAAGTTGGTCGGTATTAATAAAGGCCACCAACAATGTTAGTCGGTATCAATAAATACCACCAACAAAGTTGGTCGGTATCAATAAAGATCACCAAAAAAGTTGGTCGGTATTGATAAAGGCCACCAATAATGTTGGTCAGCATCAATAAAGGCACCAACAAAGTTGGTTGTCAAATATATAAAAAACCACGCAAGGCAAAATTGTAAGTCCCAAATGCTTGGTTAACGAAGACTCAGATGAATAAATTTCATCTAAACTGGGCTAAAAGATGGACAAATGTTCCACTCACGCCTGGGAACCAAGGTAACTAATGCAATTACATAAAAATTTAGGTACATTAGTAGAATCACGGTGAAGCATTAGTAATTGGTATGATACTTAGGATAATCCTACAAATATCAATAGAATTGATGAAAAACTAGAGATTAACTAAAAGTTGATCCATTCATAGTCATAGACTACGAAGACATTCATATATGCAGAGATTAACTAAAAGTTGATCCATTAATAAAATAAGCTTTTCATTTAATCAAATGATTACATATTGTTACTTAAAGATGCAGAAATAAAATACAAAGCATTATTCTACAGGACGTTTCCCTTCTGCCTTAGAAACATGTTTCATGCCAGCTGGATCATCATCCAAAGTATAAGGAGAGTAGATGAAGTTACAATTTTGAAGCATCCTGGTGTTGCTGCTACTAGAACGATCAAGCAGATGAGGAGGTCGGATGATCTCTAGTTCATCATGTAGCCGGTAATCCCTTAAGTATTTTGAAATCAAACAGTGAGGAATACGTTCAACAAGAATCCAATTAATAACTAACTTGAATGGAGGATTGTCAAGCTGCAGCAAGCCCGGATCATAATAATCCCGTAAAAAGTTATTTCTATCCACCTTCATCACAGTTAAAGCATTCATCTAACCCCATTTATATAATTCATTCTTAGCTTGTTGAAGTTTATCATCAAGATGCCCCATAGCCTCATTATACCCATCCATCCAAACTTCTCTTGGCTGCTTGTGGAATTAAAAGGTTAATTTATCAACTTGCGACTGCAGCTTCTTCAGTACTCTATCCTTAACCTATAATTGGGAAGATTGAGTGGATAATTTTTCAGACAAGGCATGAAGCTTCTGGGACATCTCAATAATAACTCGGTCTTTAGCTTTTAACTACGCAGCTTGATTGGCAAGGGCCTGTTGAGTCCTAATCTCTTATATGGTTCCTCGACCATGCTTATTTCTTGCTCAGGAGGAAGATGCAGGCTTAATCTTTTTTAAGGCTTACAATTCATCTCTTAATGTGACATTTTCAGCCTCTAAAAATGAGTCACTTTCATCATAGTAGCAACAACAGCTCCTGAGGCAGACTTTAAAAGATTCACTTCATCCCTCAAATTATTATTCTCCTCTTCTAGGAGTTTGACAACAGTTATAGTTTCTTCAACTTCAAGCTTAAGAAGAAATTCCTTTCTATTATAAACATAGACAAATTTGTCAAAGCCCCGACCTACAATTAAGCTTCGATATTTCTACTCATAGCTCTGATACAACAGTGCAGTAGATTCTATATGCTGTTCTTGAAGTTATTCTATCATCTCATAGTAGGCAACATTATTTGCTACAATCCGATCAAGTAAGTACTTCAAATATTTATAGGCTTCTTTCGCCTGCTCTAATACATCATCACCGAGCAACTGAATAATTTTTTCTTCGAACAAGTCCGTATGACCTTCTTTGAAAAAAGAATTTCACTTCCTCAGTAGCTCGGTATCATGGGAAGATAGTTGTTCCATCTTTGATATAAACGAACAAACAAAAATGACCACCAATCAATAACAAGAATGGAGAACAAGTATAATCAACAATAGACAAAAAGGAACAAAAGGTTCTTTTATTAATAACGAAGAGTTCAAGTATAATAAAAATAAAGAAAAAGAAATAAAAAAGCAAAAAAGACAAATACCGAATAACTTTACACATTCTCCCTATCATTATCAACCTTCTTATCCTACTCATAAGAAGGGACTGCAGGCTGGAGTTACTCTATTTTCTCGACTGAAGGAAGATAAGATTCAGTGATTTTGGGTTGATTGGCAACAGATTCAACCACTAGAGAATACTCTCCAAAATGAGCTTCATCTTTAACCTCATCCTCAATGATCGGAGGAGGACCATAAATATATCTCTAAAAAAGTTTAGAGCCTTCAGCTATGCTCAACTCCTGAAAAAGTAACCCAACCATCTCTGAAGCATTTTATTTTTTCATACTCAATCTGAGCAGAGGCAACAAAAATGGATTTGTTCCAGCCTTTGTCCTAACCATCACTGAAAGAGGCCTTCACAGCAGACTTTCTCTTAAATCGGGCAGAGGATAAAATATCTTTAGCAGTCTTTGTCTTGTGCTCAAATTCCTCTACCCTGCGCTCAACTTCCTCTATCTTACTGTCAGCCTCCTTCCCCTTGCTCTCAGCTTCCTTGGCCCTGCGCTCTGCTTCAAGGGTATTCTCATCAGACGTTTGCCGAGTAATTTAAGTTGTCTTCAGTTTATCTGCCCAAGTACTCTTCTCAGTCTCCAAGGCCTGTTGAGATTCGAGCAAAGACTTTTTTAAACTAGGCAAGGCTTCCTCCACATCGTTTGAAGAGGAACAAGCCCTAATTGCATCATCCTTCTCCTGCATATTATTGAAGTGTACCAAGAACTGCAAGACATAAATATCAAGATGAGTATATGATAAATATAAAAGATAACCAAACCAAGAAAATGGAAACTACTTACTGAGGTAAGGCTCTGGGTAGCCAATTCAGAGACCCTCGCTTAGGGGAACATGGCATCCACTCCGTGTCGTATAGAAGAGTACCAGACTTGATCAACTTTCTGCCCAAACCATGAGTAATAGCTGACGGAGGAACAACATCATAAAAGGGTAACTCAACCAAGGACAGTTGATCCGTGACCTGGTCGACCTGTTTCTCTACAAGCCCTCTCCTAAGTCTCCTCAAAGGAACTTTAACATCTTTGGGAGCTGCATCTTTGGGGACTGAGTTTTTAGGTGATGGTTCCTTGGGAACTGGGGGCTTCATAACATCCCCTATTTTCTTCTTGGCTCCTTCAGCAGGTGCTTGGGATCCAAAAGTGCTACCACTGAGAAGGTCAGGAAACTTTATATTCTTCATGATTTTAGATAAATGAGTGTCTGAATCAGCAACAACCTCTTGATCATGATCAATTAGGAGAAGCAGCAGGTCTGGCAATAAAGGAAGAAATAGTGTTTCTTTATTGAAGCAAATAAGAGGCGGACCTAACATGCTCCTCAGCAACTACCATGTGAATTTCCCAGATAAACTTCAATTCTTTCAAATTTACTTCACTCTCTTTAGAAGAATTTCTTTTCTGGTTAATCGCATTTCAATTTATTAAGCAACAGTCAGTATGACATTTTATTAAATATAAACAGAGCAAAATTAGTAAAATATAAAACAACCTATTCCGTGGCTAAAGAGTGGACATCTAGGTCCTTGATATTTAACACCTCCAACTAAAGGGGCATGTTGCCAATTTTTTACAACTACCCCATGATTAAAATAATCCCTATTAGAATCAGGGTGACTAACTACTAAAGCTTTATTAACTGCCCTAGTTTTTAAATAAAAAGTGGTATTACTAGTAACCTATTTATAACAAAACATTATTTTCGGAAGCCCTTGATGGGTTCCATTGATTTGATTTAACCTATATACTCCATTCACTACTCTCCATGTGTTAGGAGCCACTCTTGGAGGAAAAATGTCAAAATATTGACAAAACTCTAGACATAGGGGATTGGGAGGAAATGTGAACCCACATTCAACAATAAAGATGGAAGGGAACCAATGGCCCTCAACAAGAGAGAAAAAATCAGAAGAAAAAGTGGGATGTTCTAATACAACCCAAGGTAGAATATTAAAGTCGATTCTAAACTTATCAAGTGACTCGATAGAATAAACCATGATGAAGAAAACAAAGAAGAAGAGAAGATAAATTCTTACAAATGTTTAAGAATTAAAGAAGAACTGAAGACAGAAAAGAAAACGACCGCACGAAAGATCAAAGAACACAACGGCTGAATCAGGAATGCGAGGTAGCAAATGATCGAAGTTTTATTGCTATTTTTATAGGACGTATTGAAAATTGGGAAGAGTAATAAGTAAAGTGAACGACGGTTGGGTTTACGGTGGCTAACAAAGGAAAAGACGAAGATACCCCATAAAAGTTAGCTAAAAATTGAAATATTTACAAAATTTCCATTCATGCCCAAAAATCGTCAATTAAGTGGATAAATTTCACAAGTCTGGAAGGTGTGCAACCGACCAAACAGCCTAAATTACTGTTAAAGCATAATATTTCACACTTTCGCATCAACTCCAAGTATGAAACATTTGGAGTTTTGTTGATACCAAAATTTACTATGCTACGTGGACCAATTATAAACCAACACATGTCATCCATTATGGCTCAAATTCAAGTCAGCATGATGCAAAAGCTCGACCAACTTGGCAACCCGAGCAACTAGGAAGACCGACCAATAAGGAAGCCCGAGCAACTAGGAAGACCAACCAAATGTCGAAAATCCAGCCTGTATAGCCAACAAATTGACAACAATCATACAACTTGTGTAAACAGTGAAGCGATAACAATAGTGTATTTAATTTTCATTATGTATTGATGAAAATGCCTAACAAATAAAGGCATTCCATTCTTTCACACGACAACTATCAGTATACCTCTTGGGCTATAAATACATTGTATCAACCTCATTGCAAAGCATTGAAAAGCAAATCAAGGCAGTCAATACATAACAGTGGACGTAGGCTTTTCCTTTGAGCCGAACCACTTTAAAAATTCTTCGTCTTATTTGTTTCTAATTATTTATCTGTGATCAATTAATTAGGTCTAGTCTAGTTTTTTACATCAACATGAACAATGGCTTGTTTGAGGTCGTCAACATTCAATTTCATCTTATGGAATAGGTCCAAATACATCATTTTGGATGAACTTCCTTGGTCTACCAGTAGCTTATCGACATCCTAGATAACAATCATGAGCGTGATTACTAATGCATCATGAGGTGGGGTTCTTACCACAACTAAATCCTCTTCGGTAAACATAATGTGCTTCGTGCAATCAAAATCTTATGATCGTCGATATTTTCCAGCTTGGGTCCTGGCCGGGTCAATCTAAAAAAGCTTCCGTCACGGTAATCACCTTCTTGAGTTCCATTATAACGACATTACCCTGAATCTGTTTGAGGTCCGATGCCCCATTAATGACTACAAACTCGTGTCCTGTGTCGTCATCGAGGACATTGTCTGGCTTTTGATCGCCATTTGTTGCGACCTTCTCCATTTTCCTATCAATGTAGTTGCTAAGGTGCCCTACCTGAACTATCTCTTCCAGGTATGACTTCAGAGCTTTGCAATTTTCAGTTCGATGACCACCCTCCTTGTTGAATGCGCACCTTAGTGCATTATTTCTCTTGGACGAATATCCGCTTATCTTCTTGGGACATTTGATGAAGGGCTCATCCTTGATCTTGTGAGAATTTTGTAAATGGGTTACTTAAAGATTGTGTTAATAACCTGGAATGCCTTAGAGGGGTCATTCTTTCCTTCACCTTTGGAGCCATTCTCGCCCGTGTTCCTGTTTCCCTTTTTTTGGGTGTCATTCTTCTCTGTCCTCTTGATAGCCTTTGCTCAACCATTATCTCCCCCATTAGGATGGACTATGACATCGACCTTAGTGTATTCTCTATGTGCTCCATAAGATCATCAACGTTTACGACTTTCTTCTTGGTGATAGATTGGTGCAGCAGGGAGGTGGTAGGCAAGTCGATTTTGAAGGATGCAATGATAACTTGCTCTGAGCAGTCCTCGGTCTCGTTAAAGATCTCCCAGTATCTCTTGGCGTAATATCTGAGGTTTTCTTGAGGCTTTTTCTTCATAGTGAGCAACTCATGAAGGCCTCTACCAGTCCTGGTAAGTTCTTGATCGACCTATAAGGGGAGCCTTTTAAACCACGTATGTGCTACATCGTGTAGGCTAGAAGGAAATATCTTGCACATCAGTGCGTCATTATGGCTCCATATGGTCATTGTCTGTCAGTATTACCTAACATCATCTATGGGATTTGTTTTCCCGTCGTAGATCTTGAACCTGGGGACAACGAATTTCTTGAGGGGGATCGTCGCATTCGATTTCCCTTGAGAAAAGGGTATTTATTCTAGAATTTAGAGATATTCTATCAAGCTCTCTGGTCGACTCTCCTCGATGTGCCAGATGTTGGTCCATCTGCCTACGGACCAGAATCCTCTAATCCTCACTTGGTTGATCATTGTTCCTTTGGCCCCTCTCTTGGTGGGCACGCTATGATCGTTCTTTCTCTGATATGTCGCGTTTAGTTCTTTCCTGGTCACACCTATTGCTCCTCCCTCGGCTGGGGGAATTTCCCCCTTGGGGATTAGAAGTCCCGTCTTGATGCCGTCTTATTTTTCTGCAGAGATCTCTCTGTAATACCTTGTATTTTTATGGCCTTTAATTATGGGATTAATTAAGTTAAAATTGGGAAATTATTTAAAAATTAATCCAGATTTAAAATTTAACGAGACGAGTGTTAGTATTTTATTATCATAATTATGTTGAATATTACTGAGTGAGTATAGTAATATATGGTTAGGGATTTATTAATATTATCGTGGGTTGAAAATTCGACAGTTTCGGTAATTAAGTTGGGACGCGCGTGTCAGTCGTGTCAAGACCCAACTTAATGAATTTAAAAGTGAGTTATTTTTATGTCATTCGTATGATAATTTTGACTGCGCCAACGTGTCTAAAAGGATCGAGATAGTCTGAATATACTAGCCGGGGGTTTAGTTTTGGTCCCGGTGCATTTTAGGCCTAACCGGCTGCCCGGGAGGGCATTTGAGTCATTTATACTATTTGAGGAATAGTGACCTACGAAATTTAAGTGGATTACATCAGTTACACTTAGGATCCTTAGGGTTTCCATCACCAAAATTCACAGACGACCATTAGAGAAGAAATGGAGGAAGTTACCAAAGGAGAACCACCACCTTTAGGCTTTTTGCACCACCGTCACCACCATCGGATAGATCGAGAAGAGAGGATTAATCCCGCATCTTTTCCAAAGGATCAGAACTTCTATTTCCAGGAAATTGATTTAACTTGCAATAATTAAGTTCATACATCATCCATGTTAGTTTAGAATTGAAGAATAACCTTGAAAAATGATGAATGAATGGATTTGAAGAATTAAAATCTTAATCTTGGTAGGTTTTGCATGTAGTTTAACTTCTGGGAATATAGCAGCCACGAAATTATGATCCATGTGTAGAGAATTATGAATTTGTATTGAGTTATATAATGTTCTTGAAGAAAATAGGAGAACTAGGTTTTTTATGAAAAAAAATATATGATTTGATCTAAGAAATTGATTCCCCATTATGATTTGATGATTCTAAAACGTTGGAGCTTATGTAGTTATGTTGGTACGATGTTAGGAGTAAATATTTGGGAGTTTGGGACATTATAGTAGAGGATTTGAGGGTTAAGTTTGATGAAACCCGTGGGCAAAATTAAGCAGAATCGCAATACCTGTTGGATCGATCGATCGACCCATGAATATCGATCGATCGACCCCTTTCCCTCGATCAATCGACTCCTCCTGATTTTTGTAGATTATTTCCCTTTAAGGCATGACAATTCCCAAGCTTATAAGAACTCTTAGGGAGATTAATAGGATATTGTGGGACTTAGTTAAGGTCAGTAGGGTTGTAGTTAATGCCCGAAATATGTTATACCAATATGGGATTGAATGGAATACTTACGAG
Source organism: Sambucus nigra (assembly GCA_949130495.1). Taxonomy (NCBI): domain Eukaryota; kingdom Viridiplantae; phylum Streptophyta; class Magnoliopsida; order Dipsacales; family Adoxaceae; genus Sambucus; species Sambucus nigra. Next base: position 672,419,318 of record OX422209.1, read on the forward strand.
TGTTTACCGAGTGAGGTACGGTTAGAAATTTCATAAAATTGGGATTTAAATTGGACGAATGTTAATTTAAGATTAGGACTAGTAGAAGAGGAACTTCGAATTACTGAAATAACCTTGGAAGCAAGGGGGTGACTTAGTAACCTTTGAGATATGTTTTAGTATTCGAATTTATACGACAAGAGAGTTATCGCGCTACACGTATTATGTAGAATATATGGGATGACATGATAATGTGCATGTGACTCGTAATATAGGATAGAAAATACCTATATTAATGTTGATAAACACTTAGGTGGTGTGATTACTTAGTATATGGATGATCTGTGTATGACATGCTTATTATACTTGCTATTACGGGAGGTTTGATTTTATGAAGAGGACCATCTTATCTTTGTGTGCCTTCGGGGGGATTTAGATTAGTACCTCAATAACATAGGACTGTGAAGACTTATTTGTGAGTTGATAAGTCAACTAACCATGGTAGCATAGGTATGTGCGTGACCCATAGGTATGTGAACTATGTTCGCCTCCAATATGTGTGAATTGTATTGATACGGTTCTTGAGTTATTCAAAACTTGTAAATCCTTACGTGCGTGATGTATCGGGATTGATAGCAGATTATGTGTGCACCGCAGGTTCCAGCCTTTTGGGGTGCCGAATTTGTATATATACTATGCTAGTGAATTATATATATATACTTGTGATTTTTCCATTGTTGCTTAGTATATACGAATAACTAAGATAATTAAATGGGTTAAAAATGTGAGAATTTGTATAGCACCTAAGATAAGTAATTTTATTAATGTAAATGTGAGATATAAGTAAGGCATATTTGGGTAATACGAGTAGACACTCTATGTTAGAATGTGAAAACATGATTTAGTATAGACTAGTTAGATAGTGGCATAACTAGGATGGGTTCAGGGTATATGTTAGGCGTGCATATTAGTTGAGGGGAGGGAAACTCATGTGAGAGTACGTAACTAAAATGTATATTATATTTACTGTTTAATGCAATAAACACTTGCTGTTTTTAAACTATTTTCACCTCGGGCTCTGACCCGTTTTCCTCCAAATCTATTTTGCTTTGTAAAAACCTTTTAGGTTCCCAGCCATAGGGACGCCAAGTATAGGAGTTCCATTTTGAAGACATGCTATAGCTGTTGTGGAAGCTACAGGATCTCGGTATTAGACGCCTCCACATTTATCCTTGGTTCCTTCAGAGTCATTCATATCAGTTAGGGCATGTTGTCCATTCTTATTTAAAGATTATAAATACACACTTTTATTATTTCAGATGTTGGTTTATTTATTCGTACTCTTGTATTGGAATTTTATTGTACTCTGGTATCATTATTGGAGTGTTTACTCTAGACTCAGTTTGTTTCATTACGTTGGTTATTCATATGAGATTGTTTATGCGATTGGTGAATGATGATTTAATTACTTGGTTAATTGTTAATTTAATAAATAAAATTTGTCATCTCTCTATATTAAATATTAGGTGGCTAGTAAGTAACTAAATGTTTTCGACAGTGATGCTACGACTGAACCAACTTGATATTCTGTATTAATTTAATAAAGGAGTAGCTACCCGGTATTTAATTAATTGGGGTGTCACACTCTCTCCATTCTTTTCAGTCACCTCTTAAGGCGAGCATTCTCTTCTTCTTGGCGGCACCACCTCTTCCCGTTCTCAAAATCGGGCCTTATAGGCATCGACCAGTCTAGAAATCTGAGTGGACCTTGGGGGTCCATGGCTTTCTTCTGAGGGTTGCCTTTCCTGGTGAAACCTTGGGTTTGAATGTTGGCAAAGGGGCAGGCTCTTCCTAAACATCATCAGCTTATGGAATGTTGTTAATGTGGTGAGACATTGATGGCTTTTTGGTATTGAATGCTTTCATAGGAACATAAGTCGGTTCCCACAGATGACGCAAATTATGAGTGCAGAAAAATTTACAATAAAAAGATTTACGAAACAATCGTAAAAGTTAGAAAGTAAATGGAATCGTACACAACAATGATGTATGTGGTTCGACAACTTGCCTACGTCCACAGAGAGGTTACTTGTTTTCTATTAAGTGTCTGTCAATGATTATAATTTTTCGTCCCCCTTTGCCCCGGGTCAGGGAGTACAATTTATACATATGTTTGTTATAGAGTTTGAGTTTTTTAAGAAACTCCATCATCGTATGTGGGTTGGCCATGAGGTGATTGAATATCTCGATCGAGATTCTTGGCACCTGATTTGACCATATCCATAAGTGTCCTTCTCTAACCAAACTTCTCATGCAAGGATTAAGCCATGATTTGGGCCGGACCAAATAACTTAAGTTATCTTGGCGGGCTACTTTCATGGGCTTGTAAAAAGTGGGCTCCCACACATACGACACACTATAATTGACTTGATTAAATTTACTTTAACACGCTAGTAAATTTACAACATATATCTAAATCTTATTCTCATAAATTAATATTTAATAATTTCGCATTATCTCCCCCATTGAATTTAAATTAAGGCACACATGCAATTTAATCGTTAAAATAAATTACTCAAAATTACAGGGTATTACATACTTCCCCCCTTACAAAGAAATTTCGTTCTCGAAATTTAGATAAGTCTGGTACTAATAGATTCGGATATTTCCTCGCACAATGTCCATATATTCCCAATGTCGAAACCATTATGATGTTCCTGCTACGCCTCCAATAATGGTACTCTTCAGCCCAACATTTTATACACCACCATTCAAACTAGTGACCAATCCACTTCGGTCACCTTACATCGAAATACCCACCAGTTTATTTACCATTTCACCTTGGTTACCCAATTTTCTAATCCCGTTTCTAAATTACCCATACGCATACGTTCAACCCACACATTTCTACATCTTCTTGTCGCGAACGATACATAAAAAAATCCAGCTAATTAGGGAGCTCATACACACTATATCCCGTGCAGATCTACACAAATACCACCCGACTCCAATCATCGAATAACTATTAACTCACATTTTTTCCCACATACACGTTCAATAACTAAAGTTTCAAATCCATGCCCTAATGACGACACATATCTCAACTTTCGATGCTCAATAAGGTTCATACGTGGGACGTCTCATAAGCCAAATCTAAACAAGGAACCCCCCCGATACACTACTACTTAGCATTGTTGGTCATCGAGATTCGTAGGTCCAAAGAACATAACCAGGGTACCCGAAATGCTGTCCCCATACGTATTTATCTAATTGTACACTCCCTCATCACTAAAGAAGTCATATGCTACGATGCTCTCGTTTTCACTAAGTTTCCAGCGCTAAATGCATAGCGAGTTAAATCTCCCCACTCAACAGTAAACCCAATATACCTTGAATCACATCAGTAAAAGTCCCTACACACTGGGATCAAATGTAATGAAATAACTATACTTTTTAAAGTTTCCTAAACAATATAATATATACAAGCCCAATCCTCTTTCAGGTGATACCTTTCAAAATAAGACATTTTACCTTAGAACAGTGAATACGATAATCTTACTATAATAGTCCACAACCGCTCAAACCCTCGCTTACAAGTCACCATCCAGGATAATAGTATGCTCTACTCTGATAACTCTCAAAATTAGCAATACTAACACACATTATAAACATCTTCTTAGTGTCCACATCCGCTCCCCTACACGCGACACTGAAGAGCCCCACTACCCAACGATAAATATATTCATAAGAAGGCTGATACTGCCAACGTACTCACTAAACCTATCTCACACGCGAATTTTTATTTTATTAATCACATATTGTAACGCACCCATATCACCCGAAATATACCCCATACTCATATGGATAAAATAAAATTTTCACCTCTAGGTGCTAACTACTTTTCTAGGTTGACGAGTTTCCGAACGTGATTCTCACGTCAAAACTGACCCAAGAGTTGCTACGATGGTCGTACCTCTAGGATACCATCCTATAGTTGCCCCTGCCTCACTTTGAGTAATCCCTCTTCCTGTGGTCCATCTCTCTATAACCGAAACAACTGCCCGAAAAACCTTTATGCCTTTGGCCCTAGCCCTACTGGCCTCCGCTGCTATTCCCTTGGCCCTGGCGGCTCTGAGGAATGAGACGCTACTGCTGCTGCTAATGAGGACCCCGCTGGCCCTGTCTGACCACCGCCCTCGGGTCTGAAACCGCTTGATCTAAATCTCTTAGTCGGATCCCTTATCGAGAATCCCGACCTGTTACTGTTGTGCACCATTGACACCATTCCCACCTATCTTCCCAGCGTTTCCTCTCGTTTAACGGGTTCTTCTTTGGCATAATATTAAACGAGATTGAAGTTTGTATAAGCTCACAATCAAATACAAAACAATCAGTAAAAGAACGTAAATGCGCGTACGTAAGGAGGAATGCAACAATCCTATAATAAGGCTCTATATAAAATAACGCTACACTGAAATGTAAAAATCTGCAAAGATCCTAAAGACAGTAGGACCTGATGCTCGGATATCATCTGTAACACCCCGCCTATTAAAATAGTGGGTGCCTATACCTCTACCAAAATAAAACGTCGGTCTTATATGACTCATTCTTAGCGTCACTGTCGAAACATGATTAATTACTAACCATCTTTCATTAACATATGACAAGATTGATGAATACCATATAAATCCATACATAGTGATAATATAAATGAGACACAAGATAATCTAAAACTGAGATGAACAATTAAAGTTCCCGAATAAACCATTGGATAAGAATCCAATACAATAAATCCAACAAACTAAAAAAATCTGAAAACATAAGTCTGAATAAAAGGGGCGACATGCCAAACAATACTATAATAGAGAACCTAATATAGAATATCAAGAATAAAATGGGCTACTCAGAAATCCTGCAAGCTTCTACATCAGCTGCAACTCCGTACCTAGAAAGCGCAATCATCCTTGGTGTTCGTGTGGCTGGACACTTAAAAGTTTTAAAAATAGATTTGAAAAAGGTTAGAGCTCAAAACCTTTTAAAAACATATTGCGAGTAGTTAAGATGCAGTAAATATATATGCAGTTAAACTTTCCATATTTAAGCCATTATCATACTCTCGTGATATTACTCATCACCTCTCAATTATTATGCACACCTAGCTCTTACATATTAACCACCTAGTTACATTACCCTGTCTAACTAGTCTTATTGCAAATCTCACTAGCACACTAACCTGACTCGAGTATTGTCTAACTTTCATTTCTTAACTAACTATTCACTAATAAATTTATAACTTTTCTCCAGATATTTATTCACATTTATCATTAACGTATTATGCCAGTATATAACTTATTTCACTCCTACATACGTTTATAAGACATGTCACGCCAAGACACTATATACATATATTTCACCCGTAATATTTCAATCGTATTTTCTAATGTCATCCTCATTCTGAAAATGAGCTCACTAGCATGCTATCGTGCTCCAGGAATGTCCACCACATTCTCGACAATTGGTCCAGAATCTCACCACCGGACTCAAAAATCACAAATGAACATTGGAGGCGATCATGGCCTTAAATACGTGGTCGTAACCACACTGCATTATTCCACAGGACTCCAACCCTACATCACACGGATCTGCTCAGCACCTATGACCCTGGGGAACGGTTCTACCCTTGTTGGGATTCGTCAGAGTGACCTTCCATGGTGCGCAACCTCCCTGATAGCATAACGACTAGGATACGTATGTTTCATATAAATACCATACACACATATATTATACACATTCGTATATATACTATCTCTATACCCGTACATATGAATTTAATCACAAAACCCGGCTAACCCGTGCCTATTACTCAAAGCATTAGCCTACAAATCCTGAGTTTATCTCACGATTCTTAATTAATTAATTTCTCATCCTTTAATTAAAATACAACAGCGTCACCCTGCTAAAAGCCCAAACTTACCCAAACAGGCCATCGTATAACCATTCATATTTATTAAGTAACATCACTCAAATCAAACAATCGGACTTACCCCTATCCCGTTCATTTATTCTCAAATTTAACTCATCGATTCGATATTTTACTTTATCATAAATTATCTCTCTCACAATTTCTAATTCAAATTTAATTACCCACTCATCTCTAGGTAATAAATCTCTTTTAATCACCCTATTAAACTCTCTCTGACCTTTAGGGCTGACATATTTCATTTGGAACTCCCTGGAATTTACCCAACAACCAAATCGTAAAATTCTCCAAAATTTTTCTTTGATCGATCGATCGATAATCCTAAACTACTCAAGTTATGGTTCCAATAATTTATTTCTAGTTTTACACCTAAACTAACCAAATTGCCATTTTCTAAGCACCGAATCGGGTCGTAAATTTTTTGGTTGATTAAACACCCTGTAGTAAAATTACAATTTCTCCCTCTACCGAAGTCCAAATGACCTCATTCAAAAGTTAATACCTATACCTGTCCATAAGTCCATGGAACGACATATAATTCTAAGTACATTTAAAATGGCATAGGTTTGAAGTAACGTAAAAAATTCTGGAAAATTGTCATCTTATGTTCATCAATTAAACCCCAAGTTATTCAAGATTCATGTTCTTCAACTAAGAACCCAATAAGATTCCATCTTTATGTGTCTTAAAAATTAAATTTTGAAATATAATCTAATTCCAGCAATCATAAATGGGTTTACTTCATCAATTGATCATCTAAACTACCCATGTATCAATTTCATAAAAAAAACATTTACATGTGGAACACTTCCCAAAATTTCTTTTGTTCTACACCTACCATGATATGAACATGAATACACCTCATTTTGATTTAAAGCAAGTTAATTACTTGCCTTTGATTGTTCGCAGGGTCTTAGTTTTGTCCTTTGATTTCTCTTCTTTCGCCTCTCTCCCTTCTCTCTTAGGGTTTAAAATAAATGCTATGACTACCCAACATCTCTAACCTTTATATTTTAATTCACTAATCCCAAAATTAGGTTATTAGCAAATGACCCAAATACCCCTATGTTAGCCCGAGTTAGTCTAAAAAGTCCTCGGAACCCAATTATTACTCTCGGGTATATAATTCTGACTATTTTGACCTATTACGGATCAACTGTGCACTTAAAATTACCATTCGAGTCACTAAACATAATTATCCTATTTCATACCAAAAATAGTCTGCACAAATGCCCCGATTATGATACCACCAATTCCCGTCGTTTTTAGTCACACACGACGCACTACAATTGCCTTAATTAAATTTACTTTAACACACTAGTAAATTTACCACGTATATATGAATATTATTCTCACAAATTAATATTTACTAATTTCACATTATTTTCCTATTTAAATTAAATTACGTCACGCATGAAATTTAACTTCTAAAATAAATCACGTAAAATTACGGGGTGTTACAAAGTCCTCAAACTAGACAAGACTTTATCACCCATGACTCTCTCATCGTAGGTAGCTCTATAAATTTCTCAATATCCACATCATGACTACTAGGTGCTCACGAACATACTAGTCTACAAGTATTTACACACATTTCATCTTTACACATTGAACACCTCAAGGAGTCACAATAAGTGGATTTCTATTCTCAATGACGCCACACACAATCAGTCCTACGAATACTCTAAGACTTCCTTAAATCATACTTATACCGAAACCACCTCACATAGCCATTACTTAGGTCACTAGAATTGGGCTATGGTATTTAGAGAAAATTGTATTTGAAATTCTGGCGTAGGTCTACTTACGACCCTTACCTCAAGATCCACTAAGGTTCAACAAATTCCTTCTAAACGGTCGATACCATAAACCACGTATTGAATCACAAACTAACACTACTTAGGATTTTGGTAGGATACAGGATGTCATATACAACCTTTAAGCCTCTAGGTCTACATCACTGACATCACTAAGGATCTTATTTCTCAAAATTTCATCATATTTTCTAAAACCCTGTCATGGAAGACTATTTAGAGTTCACTCTGTAACACCCCGTATTTTTATAATATGAAATTTAATTATTTTCTGGCATTTTTAAATTTCACTTGTGTAGTAATTTAAATAAAATGGAATATTGCGTATTTATTAAATATTAATCGGGAGAGATTACGATTAATATTTATGTGGTAAATTTACTAAGTGTGAATAGTAAATAAAAATGCGGCAAGTTATGAGTACGTCGTTGTGAGTAAGAATGACGAGAATGCAGTAATATCTCAACTAAGGCTTATGAGTAGATTCCTTTAAGGTTGAGATATGAAATTTATTTCTAGTGACTTAGATGGCGATTTCGAGTTCACGATTGGTCCCAAATGGGTCAAAATAGTCAGAATTAAGTACCCGAGGGTAGTAATCGGATTTCAGAGCTGTTTAGACTAGCTTAGACTCATGTAGGGGTATTTGGGTCATTTTATGTAATCTAATTACCTAATTTTGAGATTAGTGGGTTAAAATATAAGGGATAGGTGGGTGAGGAAGCCATACCATTAGTTCTAAATCCTAAGAGAGGATGAAAGGAGGAGAAAGTAAGGACAAAGCTAGAGGATGCTAATATGGGATGAAAATTCAAGGGTTTTCTACCATCAAACCATCACACGCAACGTAGATCATACTCTACAATCATCCCAAGGCAAGTAATTAACTTATTTTAAATTAAATAGAGGCAAATCATGTTCATATCATGGTAGATTTAGAACAAAACTGTTTTGGGAACGATTTTTACATGAAAAGGGGTTTTGGGTGAATTTGATTCCACGCGTAATATCAAATAATTAATTGATGATGAAATATGAATTACAACTGTTGGAATTAGAGCCTTACTATAGATTTATAGGCTGACTATGTTTTAATTGAAATTTTGAGATCAAATATAGGGTTATATTGGGATGTTCTTCATATAAACCCATTTCAATGAATTTAATTGATGATATTAGTTAATCTTTGATATTTTGATGCTTGCCTATTGTTAGAATCATCTAGGATCCATTCACTTAAGTTATACATGTTATGATGGGTGCATATTATCACGTAGAAGGGGGTTAGGTCATAATTGGAGAAGAAATTTGGGTATAGGCTTGTTAAACTGGGTCAGCGAACAATTTCGCATTCCAGACAGAACCGGTTCAGATTTCTAGGCAGAAAGCAAACTGGTTTGCATTTTGGCCAAATTGGTTAAGAATTTCAGTGCTGTCAGTTGGGTTGTTTAAGTTTTTGGGTTAATGCGGAAGGGTTTAAATGGAATTTGAACTCACATAAAATTTAGAGAATAATTAATATTAGTGACCTAGGGAACTTATGTTACCTTGGGACGATAGGGTAATCGAACATTGATTTGAAATTGTGAGAGAAACAATATACGCAGGTTCTTAAATAACGAATTTCCAGAGAAGAATTCAGAACTAATTTATGTACGGCCCGGTTGGGTAAGTCTGAGTGTTTTAGCGGAGTGATGCTACTTGATAAACTTAAGTATTTATACGATGGACTGGTTGGGTAAGTCCAGGCATTTTAGCAGGGTGATGCTACTTTAATTATTTAATTGATAAGAACTAAAATAAATTAAGAGTCAGGGAAATAGACTCGGGATAAGTAGGCTAGTGCTTCACGTGATAGGCACGAATTAACCGAAATTATGATCACACACACACACACACACACACACACACACACACACACACACACACATATATATATATATATATATATATATATATATATATATATATATATATATATATATATATATATATATATATATATGTATGAATAAGAATACTATCTGTATGTATGATATTTATATGAAATATACCCATCCTCGCGGATATGCTATCAGGGAGGTTGCGCACCATGGGAGGTCACTCTGGTGAACCTCAACAGAGGTAGAACCTTTCCCCTAGGTCATAGATTTTGTGCATGACCATGTGATGTAGGGTTGGAGTCCCATGGAATAACATGGTATGGTTATGACCACGAACTTAAGTCCATGACTGCCTCCAATGTTCGTTTAAAATTTTAAAGTTCGGTGGTGAGATCCCAACCCAACTGTACAGATTGTTGAGGACATTCTTGGAGCACGATAGCATGCTAGTGATCTTGCGTTCAAATATATATGACATTCATGAACTTGGTTGCATATATTATGAGTGATATACATATATAAGTGTATTTGTGGGATAGTTTAATTGAACGTATATAACAGTGATGTAAATTGTATACGGTCATATTACAATAAGTGTGAATGTGTAGTATATAACTTGAGTAAAGTTTTGAGAATAATTAATGAAGAGATAATTAATTAAGTGGTTGGGCAAGATAATTAAGAAATCAAGTATAGACAGTACTCGAGTCAGGGTAAAGTAAGAGCGAGGTTTGCAATAGGACTAGTTATGATGGGTAGTATAACTAGGCTAGTTAAGATGTATGCATTAGGTGTGCACTATAGTTGAGATATGAGGGGTATCTCATGGGAGTGTGACACCGACTTAAATATGGAAGGTTTTACTGGATATTTATTTATTGCATCTTAACTACTTGCAAATATTTTTCAAAGGTTTTGGGCTCTGATTAGTGTCAAAATTATTGTTAAAAAACTTTTAGGTTTTCAGCACAAGGGATGCCAGGGATGATCACTATTTCTAGGGATACGTAGCTGCAACGGATGTGGAGGCTTGCAGAGTTTTGAGTAGTCGTTTCCTTTATTGAATTATAGACTAAGATTTATTTCTTTTATCAGTTGGGCGTGTTGCCCCTTTATTCCAGAGTCATTTATTTTTAGTTTATTTCATTTAGATATTTGTATCGAATTTTGGTAACTGATGGTTTATTCGGTGCCCAATTTTATATTTTGCATCTAGACTTCCTCGTGTGGTGTGAATTTCTTATTTAGTTTTGTTTTCATTGGATTATGATTTAATGGTTTCATTTTCGCATGCTAATTAGAGACTAAAATTTGACAATGCTTGTTAAACTAATAGGTGGTTAGTAATTAATTAAATTTCGAAAGTGATTCTAAGAATGAGTCATATGAGACTACCGTTTTATTTGGTAGTGGGCTAGCCACCCATTATTTTAATAGGAGGGATGTCACACACTCATTAGTCACTTTAACCATTATTGTTGCATACGTAACATACTTACCACGATTTGCCATTAGATCTTGCGAGGTACAACTTTCAATCAACAACCACTAAGGCACTTACTGCAATATTATCTTATTGACTCAGAACGAGCACACATCCCCAAGTGAGGACCAATACGGTTCCTCACGTTTGCTGAATCATCAATTGCCTATAACGTGATGCTAGCCCCAAGGATCGAGTTCATCTAATCACATCATCGACATTAATTACTCGAAAGTACCTAACCTAGGAACTTAACGCATCTTTATTACCCGCCAACCTCACTTAGGCATAACACTCTACTCACCTAATTTCTACAATTGACTTTACACAATCCAAGTTCCTAACATAATGAACGCAATTTTGCACTCTTAACATCTTAAATGACCTCTCACATCATCAAGGGTTGACGCACAATCACCTTACACAAGAAACTGTGGTGTCTCCACTATTGGCTCGCACAGACACTCGCAAATCACTAACTTGTCTATTAGAAGTGCATAAGCGATTAATGCCAGCTAACTTGGTCGTATGTCGATTGGCAATTAATTTCCCATCGTGGTAATCTCTTTGACTTCACCGTCGAGAACGAGAACTAAAACTGTCTCCAATTTAGTGTAACTGCCCCAAAACCAACACCGATGTCGAAAGATCCACTACCGACCACACCACGTCACTCCCGAAAAGAACTTTGAACCTAGAGCACTGATACCAATTGTAACGACCCGAACCAAATTTATGGGTTATTCGTGGTCAATCTGGTCCACCCCGAGCCTTAAGTGTGAAGTGTAATAAACAACCTACATAATGTTGCTAGTCCAATTTTATGTTATTGACATTTCACTTGTTTAGCATGACATTTCCATTTAAAATCAAGCTACGTAAGGTACCCATGGGAAGTGTCCCCGAAATCCAAGCATATAGAGCTACCGATGTAAAATAAAAGAATACTTACCTGTACAACGCTTTAAAAGTACGGAACCGCACCCAACTTATCATAACAAAGATGAGGGAATGAGCCTAATGCCCAGTGAAAACATACAATGATGCAATATAGAATCGAACGACAAAAAAGAAACTTTAACACGTTATATCTACGTGAATATGCAACTACCTTATATATATATATGTATGTATGTATTGAGAATTCTCACCTATATCTATACACATCTGATAATACGCAAATATTACGTATTTCATCCCTCGAACCTATGCATTTTATCCCCCTCGGGTATCTTATTCCCTATATTTATGCTCGCTAACCAGACAATCTCGGATTTCTATGTTAACATGCTTTATAGGGGTTAATTAAGCTTTTATAGCTATTTGGATGCTAAGTGTGAAGTTCGGACGCTTTTCAGCTAATTTTCGTACGCGATCGCACATTCAAGGGCAATTCGTTCAATTCACAGCTTGGTCACCTGGCCCAACATCTTCACGGAAGTTGTATCCCTCCTCACAGGCTTCGTGTGGCCGCCAACAGAGCGCGATTCTGAGTCCGTATAAAGAAGTTACGAGATTTTTAGCGAAAGAGAAAAATAAAGAAACCAAAACAGGAGGAAGAGTTGCTGAACGACTATGGTCGATCGATCGATCGATCGATCATAAGGATCGATCGATCGATCCTTCATAGTTTGGCCATCGTGGGGAGACAGTGGGCTAAGCTTTCAACCATCGATCGATTGATTAAAGGGATCGATCGATCAATCCCCTGTTTTCTGCAGATATTTTGCCTTTTCTTTTCTTTTTCCTTTTCTTTTCTAATTCAAATCCACTTACTATATAAACCATTTTTGTTGTAAATATCAGATATAATTCATTTTAGATAGTTTAGGTTAGGGTTTTTGGGGTTTGAGAGCTCATTCTTCTTCCTCACTTGGTTTGACACTCATTTGGGTTTGTAAGTTGTACTTTCATCTTCCCTCTTCATTAATATGGTGTGAATTTACTTAATTCTGTCTTTGTAGTTAATTTACGTGCTTTCATAATTAGGTTTAATGCTTTCTTTCCTTGATTTCTAGTGTAATTTTATTGCGTTTATTTACAGCATTTTTAATATGCTTTCTAGCTAAGTTAGTCTAGGTTGAGTCGGATTGAACTCATTCCGGGTTGACATGTTGCTTTGCTTTGGTGATGGAGTTTACGGGTCTATTTTCGGTGCGTCGTCCTAGTTATTACGCCTAAGATATTTGACGGGGCATTTCATGTATGTTCCGTGCTTATGACCTTGCGTGCGTAATTTCTGGGGTATTTGTTGACGCCAAAATCGTATTAGGCTTTTATGTGGATCTAGGGGCGTGACAACCCTTGATTCAATTAACTGTCGAAACGAGACGCATTCTAAATAACTCGTCGACACATGTAACCATTTTATACTAATTAACTCGGGTGAGGGATATTCGACGCAACCTATAGTTTTTACTTGCTTTGTTAATCTAGCTTTATTTTCCCATGCTTAGATTAATCTTTCCCTTTTATGGATCTTTTCCCCTTTTGTGTATAATCATCTTTTACAATTTTATTTAGGAGTATTAAATCCTATAAATTCTAGCAACACGCCTCTGTGGATTTTCGATACCCGGACTTGGCTGCTATACTCACCCGTTGAGTGTAGTCATACGTTTAGGTTTTTGTATAGTTCAGGTGAGCCGAATTCAAAACGACCGCTGTGTAGGTGACTCTTGCGCCGCGGCAAAAACCCTGCCTATCAACATCATTCATACATCACTCCTAGTTGTAGGCCCTAATTTTTTTTGTCAAATGTTTTACTTTTGTCTTGAAATTAACCTTTGAATAAATCCATATTCAAAAAATTAGGTCAAATACATTTTCTAGCTCTTTTTAAAAAATCCACAAAAAACTGCTCAAAATACCTTATTTATAAGGGTTCGCGCCAATAGTTTTTATTGATTTTTTAAAAATACCTACAAAATGTATTTTGACCTAATTTTTTAAATATGGGTTGATTGGAAGGTTAATTTCAAGTGAAAAATTAAAAAAATTAAAAAAAGTGTTTTAGGGCCTAGAACTAGGTGTGATGTATATATCATGATGTAAATGAAACTTCATCACACACACACACACACACACACACACACACACACACACACATATATATATATATATATAATCGTTTTTGTTCTAAAAACGTTCCTTACCCCGATCAATTCACCTTTATACTGCAAAAGAATTTTCATTTTACCTGACTTGATATTTATTTCTTGATGTAACACACCTGGTTAAACACTTTAAACAATACCCTTTGTTTAAGTAAAAGCATTTGTGTCACTGAAATACTTGTTTTTCTTTGAAAATCTTTCATGAATACACTCTTGTGTGAATTGTGGGTTAAACCTTTTTAGGTTGCTTCACTATCCATTTATTCACTTCACCTTACCTTTCCTTTATCTTATGGACATTAATCAATTTTCACATTTACTTGTCCATGTTATCCTTTATCGAAATATTTAATAATCCATTTAAGTTAAGTTGTCTTTTCTCATATTCACCACACAACCCATTTCTTGACATGCTCCACTTTTCATTATTATTTTTTTGAAATCTTCCAAAATCAACATACTTTAACGGGCTACACACCATTGGCTATACTACCATTTTCTCTGGCCAGTAATTTTGTGTCTTTTACCCCAGGGATCCCGACACTACTTAATTATCCCGGTATCATCCGAGTTTATATTAATATATTTTAATATTTTATAAATGTCCACATTGTTCCACGTTTCCTTTTACCGGCCGAAGCCAAAACTCGAGGTTTCACCCCAACTTTTATTACACTTTAAAACCATCATTTCTTGTTCTTTTTACTCTAGCATTGATTGTATCCCAAAAATCATGTTCATTTTAGGACCAATTTGTGTAACACCTTTTTCCATATTTTTATTTCATAAAAATGTTCCACTTTACGTAAGATTACTATTTTAACCATTTGATTCCAAACTTTTTTTTTCTCCATTTTCACAAGTGTTATTTTCCAAAACATCATTGGGTTACCCACACTAACTTCTTAAATGTCTTTAACTCATTAATAGTTATTTAACACTTCAGAGTGACCTACTTCTCAAGTTGGGAATCTCTTTTATTTCATTACCTTATTTCTCTAAGAAATCAATGAACATTTAAACACTACTTTATAAGAAAAATACAATTTTCCTTTATTAACACATGTAGTCTTGAAATCTTACACTTATCACATTTTCAACACTTGTTCACACACTTTGAGGGCTGAAATTTATATTTCCTTTATTTCATGTTTAAACCCAAGAAAAACCTCATTAAACGTGTTTATATGTTCATCATTAAAATACTACAAGTTTATTCATTAAACCTGTTATATGTTCATTATTAACATGTGATTTATTCTAGAAATTTCATAATGTTTACTCAAACATACTTTTCAAGGCAAAAGACATTTTTGTTTCTTCAAAACTTGAATAAAATGTTCATTTATATAAAATCCCAACTTGTCACAAGAAACTTTGAATCACTTATTCATAAAATATTCCCAACAAAATAAACATTGTTCCAACATTTTTATTCTATAAAAATGTTCAAACACCAAGTTTTCTTAAAATCTATTATTTTGCTCAAAACCATTGAAACCGTTTTTTAAACCCATTTTCACAAATCATAAGAAATATCCTTCTTGAACCATACATACGTCCTACTCTTAGACTATATATGCAAGATTAAATACTAATAACATAGAGTCATAAAGAGTAGATTTTTTCCACGTCAATAGAAGCTCCAAAAATGGTAGGATGATGGTAGAAGAAGGTGGGATCCTCCCACCTCCTATGGTGTCCATAAATAGGTTACCTAGCTCCACCAAGCTTTCCTCTATGAAATCTCCAAGAAAACCCCCTTTCTTAACTCCATACTTCCTTCTTCTCCTCCAAAAATCCCAACAACAACTCTAGATTTCGTAGTTTTGCTCAATAATGGATGAAATAGGTGTGTAAGGATAATATATGGTGAAATACTTGTAATATATAGTGGGACAAGGTGGATCGGTGGTGGTGGCATGGTGTAGCAGTGGTAGGAGGAGCTTGGGGAAGATGAAACTCCCTTGAAATGAGAGAGAGAGAGAGAGAGAGAGAGATGATGGTTTTGGTGGGTGAAGAACCTCATCGCCTCTCTATTCTTATCACCCAAATAAACCTACAAATTTACTTAAAAACCAAGCCCCGAACACAAAATCCCGATTTTGGTAATCTGGGTTCACTAGGAGGTGATAAGTCATTGATCCAACGGTCCAAAATATGATATCACATAAGGGCTCTGATTTAAAAGTTTGTTGGGCAGTTCATTCAAACTAGAATGGGACCTTATTGAGATCAGATTGAGATCTCGTTCGATCTCCCATCGAACATCCTTTTACCGAGGTTTGAACCTTATACGAATGAGGGTCGTCGAATCGTTGTTAGATGTCCAATTTGAACAAAATGCTATTTTTGTTCAAACCACTAGTAATGTCATTCGAACGAGATAAGGATTTCGTTTGAACTACCTTCAAGTTCGTTCGATCCACAAAACTCCTTTAATCTCCAATTTTACCCCAAAACTTTCGATAATTACAATCAAGTCTCAAAGAATAATCAATCATAAAGATAAAATCCCATGCATTAATGGTCCAAGTACTAAGGGTTTCACATTATTACAATTCACACCTAAATATAATAAAATATTGGGCGTGGGTATTACATCAAGACTTACAATTGAGTCAAAAAAGCAATCCAATAGTGTAACTGTTGACATGTTTGACGTTATGGTGAACGACTTTGTGTGGTTTATGTAGTTTACACAATTCATTTTTTGTAGTTAAGCACTAATAGTTTTTTATAGTTTACGCAATTCTTTACTTTACGTGTTTTGTACTACTTTTAACATGCGACTAAAATGTGTGGAATTGGCAAAAAAATAATTCATAAATTGAGTCTACACATGGGCGCAAAAAATGTGATTGAATAATTTCGCACTGCGATTTTTATCATTTCTCAGTGAGAAATTGGTTATTTCTCACTAAGAGATATATTATTTTGCATTGAGAAATAGAATATTTCTCACTGCGAAATGCATTATAATTTGGACATTTTACAAGTATGTTTTGCCTTACATTTGTCATAGTAGTTGCTGAAGATGAGGAAAACTGGACATAGTTCTTGAACCGGTTTCGTTGGTTTGTTGATTGTAACAGAGAGTCGACTTTCATTTTTTTTTATCATAATTATGGATTGAAAGAAGCTTTGCTTAAAGTTTTCACTCAGAGTCACCACTCATACTGTGTGCAACATATAAAGGAAAATTTCAGAAATTTGTTTAGTTGGTCATTAACACTTTAAGATTTTACGTGAAACAGTTGTCTGCGGGTTCAAAGTTGCAGCTTATGAAAATACGCTAGAGGTATATGAGATGAGTATAGTTGAACTAAGAAAGTATTGTAGTGAGCAGATTATAATTATTCTAGAGGACTGTGATCCAAAATACTGGACAAATGTAGAGTTCACCAGTAAAAAGTTTGGCGAGATATATTCAAATGTTGATGAATCTTTCAATTCATGGATTAGGGATGCTCATCATTTACCAGTTAGCAGAATGATTGACAATATAATAATGAAGATAGTGATATGATGTCAAAAAAGCACACATAATTGCGAGAATGGACTAGTGTGTTGTGTCATAAAATTGATAAGTAACTGCAACTCAGTATAAAAGTGGGTCGTACTTAGTGTGTAGCCCAGTCCACATATGGCATATATGAGGTGGTTTGCCTTCTAATTCCATGTCAGTCAACATCAAAACATGACTTAATTGTATGGTAGGTGGAAGATATAGGGATTTGCGTGTGCTCATGTTGCTATAGTGATGCAAAATAGTATCAAATACTACTACTATTATGTAAACAAATATTTTTGTGCCGATACTTTTAAAAATTCGTATAGAGATTTGATTGCGTCAATCCCTACTATTAACAAACCCTAATCCAACTTAAAAGATGTGCTCATTATACCACCTATTACAAATAAACAACATGATCATCCAAGAAAGAAGAGGATTACGTACAAAAGAGAGACTAGAAGGTTGACTAAATGTGGTAACTGTAAAAAAATTTCATCTCATAATAGTAGGTCGTGTAAGGAGGAAATAACGGAAGGTGAAATAAATGAGAAATAAATATTGTCATTAACGATTTATTGATTTTAAGTGACTGTCCATATTTTAATTTTGCATTGAGAATTACTATATCTTGCCGTGTGAAATATGATAATTTTTAGTGCGATATATTTTGCATTTCCATAAGGGAGTAATGATAAAACTTCAACAATTATGTGGCACATGTTTCTATGCTGTTGGGAGTTTCCTTTAAATAAAAAATATTATTTATAGTGACAAAATTAGAACTTTATTTGCTAATATCATAATATTTTATGATATTCTAATGAAAACTTTGTTTGCTACCTCAAGCGATGACTGTAAAAATACATATTAAAGAATAATTTATGATTTCTTCTAGCCAGGACTATTGAAATAAGACATAAATGCACGTAGAGAAATGGGTAACACATAAGTCTTAACATTTGATTAATTGAATATTATTTAAACTTTTTTTTTCATATTAAAAAACTGTCCATTCCGTAAGAGTACGCATTATACTTATGAGCCCCAACACGTCCAAATTGTATTATTTCTTTGGCTAAATATACTTGAGCCTTTTCCTCGAGGTCTTTCCAGCAAAGTGTCATGAAAATCATTCAACAGACATCCTCACCCTTCATGCGTATCCTTTTATGCCATTATTAGGAAGGAAAACGGACACCTAGACTCATGCACATTTTATAGTTTTAGTACTTCTTTTTATAAAATCTTCTTTTAGTGCGTGTTTGTGTGCTTGATATGGATCTTTGGACCTTATCTTATTTGAAAATAAAACTTTTTTGAAAATCTTATGGTTTGAATTTTATATGGACGTTGTCTGTCTATCGTGGAGCTATCGCCATAATGAGGATTTCCTTCATTGCAACGACAAATAGTCTTTCATTGGTCGCGCCATGTTCCAAGTATTTCTCACTAGTTTTGATTGTATTATCTTTGAAGGTTCGCCCTAGTGAAGAAGATCCTCGATGCAGTTATGCTCCAGTGAGAAGTGTCAGCCTGGAATAAAAAGCTATTTTTTACAATAGATTGTGCACATCTTCATCGGTACTCATGCAACGCTAAAGATCTGACCATATATTTTTTACTTTTTGCACTTGCCACTTCATGTAAGTCTATTTACTGAATTGTCCTCCCCCCCAAATATTCTCTTACAAGATTGCGTGTTATATGTAATTGGGTTAGACTTCATTTTATAAATGTGTAAAAGAAGTGTGATTTTGTTATCTCTTTGTGGATAAAATATTTTTGCTAAATATTTCTTGGGGAAAAATCTTTTTAAGATAAAAAAACTTCCTTTTGTGATTGAATATTGTATTCTTCAAAGTTTTAAATCTTGTGTTTCTCTTTAATATATTCTTGAGATATTTTAAGTTTAAGTACTTATGTAATTTAAAAATATTTTGAAGTAAATTTAATTTTCTTTAAAATCATTTTATACCTTGAACAAATCGATTTATAATTTGTTCTTGCATTATTTTTAGATTTTATTTATCTCAAAAATATATTTTCTGAGTTAAGCCATTATTTTTTGATACACTTTTACTTTAGGATATTCACACACCTAGAAAGTGATACTACACTTATTGGAGTCCTCTCATCTTTGTTCTAAGTTTTGGGACACAAAGTTTTCTTCAAACTTTAAAAGAAGAATTTATTGGCAAAGAACTCGACGACACTGGTCCGTACTAAAACCAATCACTGTTGTGTAGCGTTCTTGAGTTGTCGGTGCTCTCTACGAATGGTATGGTGTGAAAGAGTTTCCAGTCCATTATAACGTCATGAGGTTGTAAGTCTATGTTTTCTAGTTGTAAAGCTCTAATATAGTGCATTTGTGTTTCTATCGGCCTGAGGTTTTTTACCATTGTGGATTTTTTCTAGCACGCCTATTTGTGCTATATTTTTTTATATTTTCGCACTTAAATTACATCACCTGATTATTGAAGTTAAAATTTTATGTAATATACTTAGTAAATAATTTGTCACATAGACATTAGTATTTATGTTTTTACCCTATTTTTGGTCAGAGTTATACCTCTCTTTGTTATGTTTTACCATCTAGAGGTAGAGTAAGTGTGTGCAAGTATGGACTTTTATGTGAATGTCCATATGTGTGATATAATGTGAATTAATAAATGTCACACTTTACCCGAACTTATCACACCGTCCGATATTTTGAATCATTTTAGCACAAACATTTCTTGTACTCGTGTTAGTGATTGTGAAGGTAATGATATCCGTTCTTCCATTTATGATATTGTTTCTCAAAATAAGAATTTATCTAAAACCAATGTTAGACTTTTTATGAGAATGAAACATTTGGAGAAAGAAAAAGCCATCAAAGAAAATGATGACTGTAAATCTTCTCGGTTAAATTTTGATAAGGATATTTTGATTGATAAAACTAACGTCCTTTAAAATGAGAAAACTGAACTTTTTAATGAGCGTACTTCCGTTAAAGATGATAATGAGTTTTTTTTAATCTATTGATGTTTATGCTCACCCCTCTATCCTAAAGTTAAAGCTCTAGATTTATACTTTAATGACTTCTTATAATTTCTTGATGAATTAGTTAAAGATAATAAGTTGCCTTTGGTCGAGGAAGAATGCGTGTTTACATTGAAAAGGGAAATAGATGATTTAACCATCCTTGTGGATACTTCAAAAGTGATATTTCAAAATAGACTTTATATTAGTGCCAAGATTTTAAGGAAAGTGTAAGATCTAACTTTGGGAACAGATTCAAGTTATTATGAACTTCCAAAATGAAAGGTTTTGAATGATAAGCCTTCAATGTCAAATCATTAATCCACTTTTGATAATGGTTTTCGTAACTTTCATAAACCAAGGAAACATGTTAGGATGAACAATTTGAAAGATAAGTGCAATATGTCTCCTCGTGTTTACAAAAATCATAATTATAATGATAAAAGACCATCTTGAGATTGTATTTGCTCTTATTATCATAAAAAGGGTCATCTTACTGATTTTTGCTATAAGTTGAAAAAGGTTCAACATGTTGATAAGGTTTCTCCCAAGACTTCTTATCATGTGTCTCTTCCTAGAATTTATAAATGTGATTATTATAATGGGAAAGGACATTTGAGAGTATTTTGTTATTTTCTTAAATCAATCTAACGCTTTCGCAATGCTAGTAAGAATTATAACTTTGGTATAAATAATGCTTTAGGAAAACCACAAGAACATCTTCGGCGTGTTCATAGAATAGGGGACAAAAAAATTACTATGAAACCCATAATTCAACCAACTCCCAATTCGCCTCTAGTTAGACAAATATTGATTACGAAAGATCATTTATATAAGATAAACTCAGAAACTAGACTGGATCATTTATTGATCCCCTCGACTTCTAGGTGTTAAAAGCTTTCATTATGTGTTCGGGACTTCTTAGAATTCTTATCTTGTTCCTTATCCCATTCTACTCTTTTGATGATTGGTTTGCACATTTTATTTCTGCATACTTTTGTGATCGTGTGCGTATGGGTCACCTTGCTAAAATGCTTAAATAAATCTATTTGACTTGTTTGCATAGGATGCTTGTATCTTGGTTGTGTTTATGGCTATGAACTCTATATTTAGAATTTAAAAGCTTTGGAAATTTATGTTTTTTTGAGCTTAATTTATTTTGAGTATATGTCATGACTCGTCTCACTACACCGCACTAAATTTTGAGCATTATCTTATGAATTAAAGAACAAAACGCTTTCGAGTAATATTTTTTGAAAATTTCAAAATGTATATGAATTGAAAAAGGATGTTATTTTAGCCTTAGTGCTTGTGAGATTTGCATCTTCATGGTTGGAGTTGAAAATGCTATATTTCGAAATCACGAGAGATGATGAGGTGAAGGATGCAACTTTGGGTCGTGAGAATTACCTTTGAGAAATTAGAAATAGTTTATCACCTTTAGTAATGAATGTGTGAAAGCCACCACATTCAAGATTTATTTTCAAATGATGTCTCAAAGATATGTATCCATCCAAAAACTGAGTAACATCAATGATTTTATATTGAAGATTTTAATAAAAATCGCTTAGCGAAGAAGAAAAAATTATTAGTTGGAGGTTTCACTTTAAGAGGAAAATTAAACTTCTTCAGTCAAAATCATTTAAAGTTTTGATATTTCGAAGTAAAAATTATCTTTTGATTTTTTTATTCCATTGGACAAATGCTCGTGTTTGTACACTTATTTCTTCCGCACGAGTTATCTCACATGTGCTCGTTGTGATTAACTTGAAACATGCTATGAATCTTTCACTAACTAGTTTATTCTCCATGTAGAGTACTTAGAATAACTATTTATACCTTGACTATGACAATCCATAATGCAAATATATTTAATCTTATTTGTATAAAGTCATTTTAGAAAGTGGATCATGTTTGAATGATCACTTTGTATCATTTGTAAGTTGTTCACTTAGTCGAACATCCATTTGAGGATTTTGAAATTGTCTAGTCAAATTCGTGACCAAAGAAGACTTTTTCACCGTAACAACATTTTTCGTCGCTACACTGACCATCGTGACCAGTGACGCTAGGCTTTAAGACGCGAACAATACTATTTCTTTTGTTACTTTCGAAACTCTTTTTCTCTCTCTACTTTTGATAACACTCGTCCATGCTCCATTTTTTTTTATCTATTTGAAGGTTTCTTGGATTATTATAAGGCTCTTCTCATGTTGTGTTTCTAGTATTGATAATTTTGACTCTTTTTGGCATTTTTATGGATGTAGAGAATGTCTTGATATTTGTGTCTTTTTAGAGTTATTCTTCATCTCTATTAAGGTTTTATAGTAATAGTTCATGGTATGTTAGTTTGACTATACGTATTTGACTTTTATTTCATGTTTTTACTATAGATTTGTGTATTATAGTTATGAGTTTGTGATTTTCTTGGCGTTCTACACTAGGGTTGAAACTCACTCTATTTTTGGACTTCTTCTTGTGGGTTTATCTCTTACACCTTTTTTTTAATTGTGATTGATTATTTCAGTTACAATGTTTGGAGTCTCTGGCATCTTGAATAAACTTCGCTCTTCAGACGATCCATCTGCTCCCCTACCTTCGTCTCCTCACAGGTTCACAAACACGAAAGATTGCAAATGATTTGAGAACTTTTGACTCTATGTTTTCCATTACGAGCATACTGTTAACTATAACTATCTATGGATAAATCATCCTGCCGGGAATAGGGGTGTTTGAGGAAAGAAACTAGACAAACATTGGGAACAAAGAAGTTGATAACGAAGAAATGTTTCCTGATCTTGTTCAAGACTTTTCCACGACTATTGTAACGACTAAGACTAGTTGTTTGTGGAATTACCATCACTCCATCCTTCCTTATAGAAATTTATGGTCTACTCATTTTCCAGGATCCCACTTATCCATATAATGTCGATGTCGTCCGAAGTGAGCATGAGGTGGTCAATGAGATGCCTGGTGGAGAAGTCACCGAGGCTCTTCAAAGGGATTTGTAATAAAAAAGGCTCACGGGTTTTTACTACCTTCTCTACGTTATATTTTCAGCAAATATTCCCCAGAACTCGTATCATAGCTCCATCCCTTCCTATTGTTGTCAGCTTTTAAATGTCGTTAGTACCGGTGTTACCTTATATTTAGTTTGGTTGTTATTCAAGATGATGATTGAGTGCATCAACAACAACGATAAGGGTAATCATCCAGCTGTTTTTTATGGACGGACTGCAAAAAAGTTATTATAAAGGAAATCGATATTGAGGACGACTTTAAAGTTCTCTTCAAAAAATGTATGAAGGATAAAAAAATGGTTGTCCTTTATAATATAGCTAAAAGGAGAACTAATCTTTTATGCGTCCTTTATAATAATTTTAAGGACATCAAAAATTTGTTGTCCTTTATAATATCTCTAAAAGGACATCACGATGTGGTCCATTAAAATATTGCATTTCCCCATCCCAATAAAAAAGTATTTAAAAAGACACAAGTATTGGGGATAGTTTGTCAGTTGTGTCTTAAAAACGTATAACGAACATCAAAATTTCATTATACTTTATAATAGATAAAAAAGGACAACCAAAATTTATTGTCCTTTACAATAGGTCTAAAAGAACACCGCAATCCCGCCTCTTAGACCTCATATAAGGGACAACAATATTCTACTATCCTTTATGATAGAGCAAAAAGGGACAACAAAATTTGACCATCCTTTGTAATTTTATCTAAAGGGACACCATAAATAATCATGTCCCTTTATCTATTTCATTCCCCTCTTTAAACTTTTCCTCCTAACAATGTAAGCGAATGAAGATAAATGATTATGAATAACTTTGTGATATATTTCATAATACCCCTATTAAAAGACTCAAGGAGTGTTATGTCGCAAATACCAGGTGGAAAAGTAATTTAGAATCAATGATATGCTGCCAGAAAATCCTGAAGAGTTGTACTGTATGTATATGAATGAAGAAATTAGGGGAAAATGACAATAAGGATAAAGATGGTGCTAGTGAGGAGGACGGGCAAGGGCTGGGAATTTTTGGAAATTAAAATTCAAGTAAAAATCTGGACATGGACGATGAGACTAATGATCATCACAAGAAATACCAAGGTAAGAATATTTGGAAGAATATTACCATTCAAACATTGAGATAAAGCAAGAAGAAGAACGAGAAAAAAATTAAAGGTTAAGGTGCCTTATTAGGAGAGAAAACAAGTGAAAAGTGGAGAAAATGAGGAAGATTACAATGTAAATAAGAACTCTAAAGGAGAAATAGTCAATCTAGTAAAGGCAGTAAGAATGCTCTGACACCACTTAGAGCGAGTGGCAGGCACTGATACTACTATGAGAATGAGAAAATAAATGTACACAATAAGGATGGTCACAAATAAATATTTTGAATTTTATCTTAGTCAATTTTATCCTTTTATACTAAACATACATCTATGTGATAAAACTGATAAATCAAATCAAGCATTCGACAAAGGCAATGTTTCAAGAAAAAAAATCTTTTGAATAAAACTTTTATTCAGCACTTAAGAAACATTACAAGACAGCTGACTTACAGACTACTTGATAGATGCTACAAGTATAACGTGCTAATCTTCGTAAATCTCAAGAAAAACAATGATCCTCCCCAAGAATCACATGATCTCAGTCCTCCTTCAACCTCAACCTTCATCTTCAATGGTGAATTCCCTCGTGTATCACAAGTCGGCCATGGAGATGCCTTCTCAACAAATGTGTATGCAAGATACTAAAAACTTTCTAGGGTTTAAATAAATTCACAAGAACGATTTTTAGGATGTATGTTATGAATTAAAAAATGTTTTAGAATACTAAACAAAGAAGAACTTTCGCAAAAGATATGCAGGTATTTATAGGGCGTTCACAAATTTTGATGCGGCGTGCTCATTTGAACGGAAATTCAAGTCTCATTCGAATGAAAATGGCAAGGCGTTTGAACAAAAAAATATCGTTTGAACGAAACACCAATCTCGTTTGAACTAGCTTCAAATGACCTTCTGACAAGTCAAAACAGTAAGCCCTCGATTGAAAATTGTTAGATAAAACTATGAATGACCCTTCTAACGAAAACACATTCTAGTTTGAACAAGATTTCCATCTCGTTTGAACGAGGTTTTTAAAAAATATTTTCTTTTAAAAATAAAAATCCTTGTTCATTTTTATAAAAATAAACATCCCAAAAATAATTTTTTGTGAATTAATTTAAACTCTAAGTTGCTTTAGACCTTTATGGGATGTAGGTAAGTCTTCAAACTTGGAGATACTCGAGTTCGGTTCATCATGACGATGCATGACGATTTGTAACGAGATATGCCAAACTAGTCTAAAACATAAAAAGGCATATACTATGAAAAATATTAAAAAAAAAATTTCTTACATATCTCCCCCTTTGGCTATTCCAGTACAAAACAAACAAACATAACAAAGTCACCAAATTAAATCATAACCATATCATTGGTTCCATGTTGAATTCCTAATAATGGGTTACTGGTGCTTGCATTGTCTGCACTGTCATCGTCCCTCGAAATGGTGAAGACCTGACATGTAGCAAAAAACTTTAGTTTTTGATAAAGAGAAGAGGATACACCTCGAATGCTGTGGAGCTAAGGGCGACCAAGGAGTAGGTTGAAGAAATAAGGCATGTTGATGACTTGAAATTTTGTGAGAAGATTGATAGGGCTAACCCCAGAGTTTTATGGAACCCATTACTTCTCGGCAAATGTTGTCATAAGTGCGTAAGGTAGCAGAGGTAGGAGTGAGATAACTGACTTTCAATCCCAAACAGTTGGAGGTTCTGAACGGACATACATTGCGAGCAGATTCATTATTGATAAGTGATAGAGGGATTGTCTTTACCAAGACTTTGACGAAGATATTGAGAGCATTATTATGATTAGGACTGAACTTCAGTATTTCTTCTTCAGAAAAATAAAGGAGACTGGAAGAGGTTTGAGATCCAACCATATTTACGACTTCTTCAGGATTAGTAGAGGGAGAAACTGTGGGTCATGTGAGGAGTTTTATCAAGGTATTTCGGTGTTGCTGAGACGATATAAAAAGTTCCTACAGGGTGATATTGGCTAGTGTTTTCTTGAGCTGATCGAGGAATTTTCTCTCCCTAATGGTCATTTCTAGCATTGTAAGTTCTTCGGCCACGTCTTTTGTTTGTCTGCTTCGACTTCACGAGGAATAGGGTCTTTATAGCATCGCCCTGATCGGGTCATGTGGTTCTCTGAGGAAGGGAAGAATAAGAACCCCATGACTTCATCAATTTTTTATTCAATGGACACTTTGTTGATTTCCCCCAACAAATCCTCAGAGGATATTATTCCACATAAGCTGGCAACTAACTGTCAATGTTATCCTCCATCCAATGGAGACTATGTCTTCTTTTTAAGAGTAATCAATACAGTCGGCCACCTCAATGGCTTCATCGTAAGTCTTCCCACTTAGAAGGGAGGTGCAGGAGTGAAGGGATCCACCATCCCTAAAGTTTCAAAGCCATGAGTAACTCAGAGATGATGAAAATTTCCTTTATATAGCGAAACATATCGGCCATGATCAGTACCACATCATCCTTAGTGATTTATTCAATAGGCACTACCCATTCGTATAATTCTCGAGCCTACTTTTGGTCTTTCACGAACATACTGCTGGATTTTTGATAATCGACGAACATATCGGTGGGTAATTTTAGCCCAAATTCTAAGAAGTGGTTCAACATAGCAGGTAGCTCCATGCCTCCCCCCTCAAATTAAATACGTATGGCTTTACAGACCTTTGTAAGGAGCAATAAAGCTTGATCAACAAGGCGTGTAGGGTGCAAGAGGAAGGACGGGAAAACCTTGAGAGGTTTAGGTGAGACTATGGGGATGGTGGATGTTTTTGTGGGCATGATCATTGTAGATGGGTCAAAATCTGGGTCACTTTCTATAAAGATGGTATTTGTATGTGCTGTAAGTGAGTTGTAAGTGGTATTGGGTTTAGGATTAGCTGGTGGGGCAATGATACACCATTCGATTAGGCCTTGGATCACATTTTCAAGGTGGAAGCATTGGTCGGTGGTATGACCCACGGATTGGTGAAAGTTGTAGCTAACATCAGACTTGAAGTTTTTAGGGAGTGGATTTGGTAATGGTTGAGGTTCCAATGGTTTGATGATACTTTGGCTTAACAGGGCCTAGTAAACTTTGGATATGGGATCATGGAGTTCGGTTTACTCCTTCTTGGCAGGATTGGGGTGACTTTAGGGTTCCCAATAGGTAATGGGTTGGGATATGTTATTGATAGTTGAGACTGTAGTAGTAGAAGGCTTCTCATACTTTTGGGGGGTGAATTATCCGACCACCTTCTTTGGTTTAGATTCCACTTTGGTGACACCTTCTTCGATTTCCACACTAGCCTCTTGGAGGGCTAAAAATGTGGGTATTACTGTTCTACCATGGATACTCAGATATGAGGCAAGTTCTTATTCATAATTCTAACTTGTTCCTCATCGGAGGGTCTGTTGGTCATATTGGCAACTTTCCCTCTCCATCTTTCGATAAAGTTATTGACCGTTTCTCTAGGATTCTGTTTGAGCAGCTCCAGGTCCCAGCGCATGACCTCTAACTCTTCATTATACTTGTATTGAGACATGAATTATCGGGCCACATCCTCCCAACTATGGATCCTGGATTCTTTAAGAGTCAAGAACCATTGGATGACACTTTTTTTTCATGGTCTACAGAAACATTTGGGCCATTATTTCTTCGGAGGCACCTACAAGGGTCATGGCTCCATGATAGCTTTAAAGTGCACAATTGGGGGCCCACTGTCCCGAACTTCTCGATGTTCGGCACCTTATATTTCTCTAGAAGTGTACCTTTGGGATAAGGATACATGTGGGTATAGTCCATGAAGTTCCTGGATATTTTGACTTGGTCGAACTTCTTTGACAACAGTTTGAGGTCTTCCTTGACCTTCTTTGACAACAGTTTGAGGTCCATGGATACTTTAAGATTAGCTCACTGATTGGAAAAGGTTGGGATTCAGGAGTTGAGCACATGGTGGCCCATTGGCAGGTGGGGCACACGAAACATGTTGGTACTCTTCAGGATCAAGAGCGAGTGGACCCATAACACAAGGAAAGAGAACCTCGGGTTCTTTGGGAATCTGGGCCCGACGTCGCTACATTTCTTGGAGCTTGATTTGAAGGTTTTCAATCCTGGTGCTGAGTTGGGCTAGGATGGCCATCAGATCTAGCTGAACATTTGGTGCTTGGTAAGTGTTTTCCATGAAGAACTCATGGAGGTAGATCCAAAACTCGGATAAAGTAATAGAAGAAGCGGGGGAGCTTTGGGGTGGTTTAACGAAAGACTAAAGCTAATAGGGAGCTAGGCCAAAAACGAGTATGCGATCGACCTGAGGAAAAACGATTCAAATTTATTTTTGAAAGAAAGAGGGATAAAGTTTTTGGTATTTTTGAGAGAAGGAGGGACAAATATTTTTGGTATTTTGGAAGGAGGAGAAAAATGTTTTTTTTAATAAGAGGGAAAAGTAGAGGAATATCAACATGATTATAATTATTAGGTTTTCTCTTGTATTAGGTTTGCCTAAATTCTAGAAAAATTCCGAATAGGACTCGAGCCTCGGAAAATAGTGTTTGAAAATATATAAGACATGGTTTGACTTATTTCTAGGCTCATGGAAATGATACTGTTTTGAAAAAAGGTGAAATAGGGCAAAAATTCGAGCGGTATGCTAACCTGGAATTTCAGTAGAGTTTCGCATGGTAACTGGCGAACTAAATATGAGTGCCCTAGGTTTGACGCCTATATGAGGTTTATGCACTTGTTGGGCTGGTGGATGGGTTCCCCCCTTTGGCTTGACTTTCACAATATACCTTTTGCCTATAAGGGCAATCATTCAATGTATGTGTGGATAAGACATTTTATATACCTGCGTTTATGTGAATTGCCTTACGATATACCTTGTGGGGATGCTACGTGTGAGAATTCGATATACTCGACACACATGAACGAGTTCTATGCTATATACCTCCGTCGTGAGTTCGGTCAAAATGTACTATACGAGGGGAACCGTTCGATATTCATCGAAGGTACGAGGCCAATGGAAAGTGAGAGTCATATCTCTTAGGTCTACTGTGCCCCACATGATCATCACTCATCACAAAATGACCCCTAAGTACGGGATAAAATTTTGGTCAATATTGCCATGCTCTGGTGATGTAGTGTGCGGAAATGCAAGAGTGTTAGTTAGTGTATTATTGAGAGAGAGATTTTTTTATTTACATGATGAGTAAAGGGCTATACTAATGAGGGAGTATATACAAATGTTGTGAAAAGTAAATCTAGCATGAAGAATGAATACTACACTAAGCATGGTGATAGGAAATCATGGGGATATATACATGTGAGTGAGTGAGTGAGTGACATGTGAATATTTATAGGTGAGTGTGTGTGGTAGTGAGCCTATACATAGATCAACTACAAGTCGTGTGTAAGATGTGTAAGTGAGCATTGATAGATATACAAGTGTGAGAAATGTGGGTGTGCTCTAGTGAAGCCTAAGCATGGATAATCTATGTGGTGTGTGGAGCATGTGAGTAAAATTGAAACTATTTTAAAGTGTAAGTGTGTGAAGTGAACATAGAGGGTAAATACATGTGTGCAAGTGTATAAGTGAGTGAAAAGTGATATACACATGACAAGGGAACATGATAGATATAAGCATGAGGTAGATATACATAAAAAGTAAATAGAGGAGTATAGGAACATACAGGTAGGAGAATGTGCACACATATAAGAAATAATAACACCCATGTAGAATTATAGTCTATTCCTCTTAAAATAAGTCCCCAGCAGAGTCGCCACTGTGGCCATCACGCGACCTCCCATTCCGAATTCCCTCTGACGTGCGCGCGGGTTTGCACCCTTTATCGACGGCGCTCGATCGTCGTCATTGTAGGGGATAATGTGTAGAGATAGAGTTACCAACCTATTTTGCACAAAACATGCAACCAGATTGTAGTCGCCTCTAGAAAACAACATTAAGGACAATACTGATGCTTGAGAAACCAAGTAGTTCAAAGGTTCGAAGACTAAGTTACGTATGGGAAGGTGTTAGGCACCCATCCTGCCATTTCGGTGTCTCTTGGGCATGTGTTAATCTTCTCTTGTTAGACTCCGTGAAGTGTGTGCTCATGTGCATAATATAGGTGAAGAATGGAATCACTCAACTCGCATTATAAAAAAGGAAGGAGTGAATTCATCCTTAGGAATGTTCCTAAAAATAATAATTTAAAATATAATATGAATGTTTGTCGAATCATAAGTCGTTATGGAAGAGCGAATGTGTATATCGGACGAAACACAAGAATGTAAGCATTTGAACTCATAAAGAATATATATATATATATAGGGGAAACATATGTTTCGCATAAAGGAGGATTCAAATCTCGAGATTAACCCAAAATGCCTACGTAGCCCATAGGGCATCTAAGTCCACGTAGTTCGAAGATAACATAGGGTGAGGTTTAATCCATAAATCCAAACGAGGGATTTCTCTTATGTATGTGTGTAGAGAAATGTGTTCTAAGAGTAAGAATGTGAGGTGAAAATCCCTCTTTTGGAATTTATAGATAAACCCTATTTTTCTTGTTTTTGGATTTTTCATGAAAATAGAGTGTGTGAAAATACTACTAATAAAGGTTTGAGATTGATATTTGTGATGTAATGAAACAAAATTCTAATGTAGAAATAAAGCAAATAATACTAAAATGAGAGAATTAGAGAAAAAGATGGAGAATTTGACCTTCTTATGAATTGATGTTGATCTTGGATGTAGATATAATGATCTTGCAATGATATGAAAATGGTATGGAAAGGTGGGGGAGTTTTCCAAGTGAGGTAAGAAAGTGACGGAATGGAATGTGGAAAAATGGTTTTTTTAAGAAAGAGAACAACTCTGAATCGAAGATAATGTTCTTTGAATTGTTGAGAGGGGTTTTAGGGGGTTTCTTTCAAAGTGAGGTCATGGCCTCTATTTTAGGGCCAAGGGGACTTCCGATTGTATGCGGTCTAGATCTACCTATCGATATAGTACCTCAGGATCACTATTGATAGGCAGGGTCCCCGGGGTTCCATTTGGCAGTCCAGAATAGGTTTTTCTGAAAAACGGTCATAAAATACAAACTGTAAGTTAGAATCATGTACGGGGCAGCCCGTTGGAAAAAAGGTATTTAGAGTCCTTTAAGAATCCATTGCGCCACTTTCGGGTTCGGGAGTTGACCAAGGTCAAACGGGGCCGTAAAGCGCCCGTTGGTCACTAGTAGGAATGTGTTTTTTTTCCCGAACATTTCGATTTATCCAATGTCCGATCCGATATTTTTCAATTTTGGAACGTATATAAGGTTTCCGATTTCTGATTTTTTCGAATTAAATTGGATAGGAAATTGGAACTATGTTTTAAATTTTGATTTTTCGATTTTTTAGCCGATCCAATTTTCTGAAATAATTTTCGATTAATTTTTCGAATATTTTATATATATTTTTGATCTTACATTTCACTTATCTAATAAGAATGTGTACCCTTAAATTAGATCAATTTAATCTCAACCCTTAATTTACTCCATATATATATATATATATATATATATATATATATATATATATATATATATATATATATATATATATATATATATATGCTGTTAATAGAGCATCTAGGGCATCTCTCTCTCTCTCTCTCTCCCTCTCCCTCTCATGCCCTTTCTCAGACGGCGAAATCCCTCTCATCTCTTCCCTTTATACTCACCTCTCTCTACGCTCTCATGCCCTCTCTCAGATCTCGATCCTAACGAAGGTAAGCTATTGATCTACTCATCTCAGATCTCGTCCCCATATATATATGCTGTTTATTTTAATCGATTTATGCGATTGATTTATCCGAACGAAGGGACGATATTTAACACACACACACAGATCTAAGTAAACACACATATAGATTTATGCGATATATGTTGTTTATTTTGATCAATTTTTTACCTTACCTTCGGTTATTTTGATCTACTCATCCCTTTACCCTTTACACACACATAGAACACCCGATATTTAACACACAAATAAAACACCTGATATTTAACACACACACATCAGTTTATCTTGATATTTACATACATTGGAGTTTTGATCTGCTATAGTTTTTCATATGTTAGTTTATTTGACCTGCTATAGTTTATTTGCATACATAGATGGAAAAATCTACTATAGTTTATTTGCTGTAGTTTATTTGATATGTTATAGTTTATTTGCTATAGTTTATCTACTATAGTTTTTGATCTTCTAGTTTATTTGCTTAACACACACAGAACACATGATATTTACATACATAGAACTCTTGTTGATATTCACACCCATACAGAAATTGTCACATACATAGAATACCTGTTGTTTTACATTTTGTGTACTAATTCTAGATTTAACTTAATTTGCTTTATGCAAATTTAATATATTCTGCGAGTCAGAATTCCCACACAAAAAATTTAGCTCTTCTACGTGAGGTATATTCTGTCCACTCCACTAATAATTGCATGTTGATAATGGATGAAAGCACCGGAGTCACTAGTAAAGTCAATCCTAAAAAAAGCAAAATAACACCAAAATCAGGTTTAGTTGGTCATCATGGAGTATCCGGAGTGTGGGAGCATTTTGAAAAAATTATGGTTGAGGGAACAAAATTTTTTTGAGGTACTTGTAATTGCAATTATTGTAATGTACAAATTTTAGCACCTTTTATTGGGGGAATAATCAAATTACGGAATCACCTTAAAAAGTATAAAGAGTTTCCCGGTTATGAAGGATACAACACAACGCAAACCATTACTTCTATAGTAGGATCCCAAGCCCAACCTTCTAATTGGCGATTTGATCAAGAGAGGTGTCGAAGGTCTTTAACTAAATATACTATTATTGATCAACTCCTTTTTAATCATTTGGAAAAAGAAGGTTTTAAAATATTTTTTGCTGATTTACAACCTAAATTTCATGTACTATGTAGAACCACACTCACTAAGAATTGTTTAAAGATGTACCACGAGAAAATGATAAAATTATAAGATTACTTCAAATATTATAATACGAGGGTATGCCTCGCAACTGATATGTGGACTTTATTACAAAACCTTGGCTATATGGCCTTGACCGTGCACTTTATTGATAAAGATTGGGTTCTACATAAGAAAATAATAAATTTTAGAGTCCTTCCTTATCCACATAAGGGTGAGGTGATTACAAAGGTTGTGGTGATTTTTTTGATGGAGTGGGGATTAGAAAAGGTCACAACTATAACACTTGACAATGATAAAAATAGTGACACATGTGTTGCGCATTTGAGAAAAAAGGTTAAATAAAATAAATGGGTTGTTATTGGGAGGTGAGTTCTTTCATATTAGATGCTTTGCACATATAATAAACCTTGTTGTGAGAGATGGAATCGTGGAGGTTGAAGACACAATCAAGCGCCTTAGGCGTAGTGTCAAATATGTGCGAAGTGTCCCATCACACATGCAACTTTTTAAAAAATGTGTGGTGGATGAAATTTTGGAAACAAAGAGGGAGGTATGCTTGGATATAAATACGCGTTGGAACTCAACTTACCTAATGGTAAATGCGGCATTAGAGTTTGAGAGGGTATTTGATCGTCTAGACGAATTTGATCCCAATTATAAAATCAAGTCTAACGTGAAGGGGGAAGGTTTATTGGATGAGTATGATTGGAAAAAATTAAAATCTTTGCACACATCTTTAGAAGAATTCTTTGAACTAACAAAGCGTGTGTTGGGTTCTCAATATATCACTTCCAATACTTATTTTAATGAACTCACCCAAGTTAGGACCTTCTCATTGAGCATTTGCATAATGATGATTTATTTTTTGGTTCCATTGCCATTAAAATGGATGCCAAGTATTACAATTTTGATTCTCTTAATCCGATATTAGTTGTTGCAATAGTGTTGGATCCTCATTATAAATTGCAATTTGTAGAGTTTTGGTATTACTCATATTTGGAGAAATGCCCTGATCTTTTCGATGTTGAAAGAACTTACAAAATGGAAGTCCTTGTTGACAATTTGAAATTTTTAATGAGCAGAATTTATAGCTACTACAGAGCGGGATAGAGTCCTTATTTGGAACCAGGTTTTTCCATCCCACGGGATCAAGTCAATGATTATAATATTGCAGATAAAATGAGAAAAAGAACAAAGTCAAAAGACTTGTTTAGAGGAGTTTTGAAGAGAAAGGAGTGTAGTGAAGTTTCCAATGACTTGGATAGATATTTGACCGATAGTGTTGTGGAGATGGATGATCGTCATTTTGACGATGTTGCTTGGTGAAAAGGAAAGCTTCCAACATACCGTTCACTTGCCATAATGGCCCGTGATATTTTACCTATTCCAGTGACATCGATTGCATCTGAGTCCTCTTTTAGTACAGCCGATAGAGTCCTTGATCAATTTCGAAGTTCTTTGACACCTACTATTGTGGAAGCTTTGTTATGAAGACAAGATTGGCTTAGAAATTCTATGATTCATATTAGTATTGAAGATACAATAGAAGTTCTAGAATCTATTGAACAAGGTACATGTTATTGCAATTGTATATTACAATATTAGTTTATTTATATTCATTTTTTTCAATTTCTTATTATGTATTCATTCTCACTAATTTTTATTATTTTGATTGTAGTTGTGAGCGAGGATATGAAAGCGTTGTCGTTGGGATGAATTAATTGAAGTTTCGATGCTTTGTAGATGCTCATGCTTGGTCCAAGAAGCTAGAAAGATAAATTAATTGAACAATGTTGTTGGATTATATTTGGTTGTTATTGGACATTTTAAATTATGTTGTTGGACATTTTGAACTCTACATCGATGGTCATTTCGAATTAACTTTATATAATTTTAAAATATGCTGCTGCTATGGAAATGGAATACAATTTAAAATATGCTTTGTGGGTGGTCATGTTTAATTGTTGGCCATTTTGAACTATGTTGCTGTGAAAATGTTTGAATGACATTTGGAGTCCAAAAAATATATTCTAAATTTTAGTTATAATAACACTTATAGTTGGAGTCAAAACCTCCATATAATTATATTAATAGTTATTTGGAACACAATTAGAGTCGATGATATAACAGTTTCTAAATTTTAAAAAATTCTAAATTTATATATATAAAAAATAAGTTTAAAAACTATTTTTTTTTTCAATTTTTCCGAAATTCCGAATTTTTCGAAAACGGCAAAAAAATTTAATTCGAAAAAATAGGAATTGACTTTGAAAATTATTTTTTTTTGACAATTTTTTTGGAAAATTTTCCAAAAGGGTAATTTTCGATCCGATCCGGCCGAAACACAGCCCTAGTTACTAGACATGAAGTTTTTAGAGGAAAATGAATCGTTTCTCCGAATCGTAAGACCTATTCACGCATGTGACAGAGCATTGGAAAGGGTATTCTGCGGCCTTCGATATTTCATTCAACTTTATTCAGTTCGAAGAGTTAACCAAGGTCAAATGGGGCTCTGAAGCACCCAATGACCCTTAGGGGTAAAGTGGGTCGTTTTTCTGTGTCGTAAGGCCGATTCACACATAGGGCAAACTGTTGGGAAGGGGGTTTAAATACTTTCAAAGATTCATTGAGGTTCTGCTCAAGCGAGAGAGTTGACTGAAGTCAAACGGAGCTTCGAAGCGCCCGATAGACTCTAGATCGATACTCAGAGTATGACCTAGGGTTTACGATGAATGAGTGAGTGCTAGGGACCTAAGGAGGTGCTTAGGGGGCTTCCTATGATGGAGTGTATACACCAGAAAAATAAAATAACAACAAAATATCAACTATCTAAGCCTTGTCCGAAGGGTATTTACTCGATTCTTTCTTAACTCTAGCAGGTGGAACATCCAGAGCGTAAGGAGTAAGTTTAGTGCTCAGGTCCCTAAGCCTTGATTGGATTCTATAACTTTCCCTATTAACTAGATGCAGTGGTTGGATAAGGGTGTCATCGTCGTAAAAATCATAATACCCAAGTTATTTAATAATCAAGCTAACTGGAATGGCATCCGAAGGAATCAAAAGGTATCCAAATTGAAAGGAGGGTTAGAATGATCCAAACAACCGGGGTCATAACAATACCATAACTCATCTTCCTGTGACTATTTTACTAGGGCGTTGATCCAACACCACTTATAACCATCTTTACAAGCCCGATCAAGTTCTTCACTCATGTCCGCAAGGGCCTCATCATTACCATCCATCCATACAGCACGAGATTGTTATGAAAGTGATAAGTAAGATGGTCAACCTTCTCACTTAACATATTGATAGTTGTGGACTGATTCTTTATGAATGATGCTTGGTCGGCCAAAGTTTTCTTAATCACTCCTCTTCTATTGGCTAACTAACATTAACCACTTGTCGAGAAGACTGACCTTCGCACCTGGACTTTTTAAACTACTCTAACTCCTCAATTATGCAAGCATTCTCCTATTCCAGACAAGAAACACCTTCACTCTGATCGAGCATAGCAGACTTCTTGAAGTCCTCCATCTCATTGCATAATAAATATTCTCCTGTTCAAGCAGACATGTCACATCTCGAGCACTTTTCAAATGTGACTGTAAAACATACTCCTTTTTAGAGTTCGCCAAGGAAAAAGATTACAGCTTCTGATCAAATCCACTATCACTATGTAAAATGGCAAACTTTTTCTCATAATTAGCATATAAATTAGCACCAGCGTCCTTATGATCTCGTTACAGACTAAGAATCATCACATAATATGAAACGCTGGCTGCCACAGCTTTATAAAATAGCCTGCTCATGCCGAGATAAGATTCTTTGGGTTTATTTGATATATCCAAGCTGAATAGATCCTCTTAGTATTCATCTTACACTTCTTCGTCACTAGCGCCGAATAACTGGTTACTCCTATAGTAAAGCTCACTCTCAGTAGCGACCAAATAGGCCATCTTGGTGTAAAATTGAAAGAGATATGATGGTACATAAGTAACAATTAAACAAAAGGAAAGTTGAGCCAAAGTAATCAAGATTATAATAGAAAAGGTAAAACTTCATTTTATTAGAATGATGAAAATGTTATAAACTGAGGAAATAAAGGAAAGGTTTACAAATCACAAACATCAAATCCTTACAACTAGCAAGGCCATTCCACACCTTATCCTTATCAACCGCCATTTCACATTCTGGTCAGTCAGCTAACATCATCTGACCATTGGGCGCCACTGATATGACTAAGTGTGACCTCATCCTAAGATGAGGGTCAGCAGTATCCACAACCGAGTTACCAACGGCCCCCACCTAAATCGTACCCAGGGCTCATCCGGACTGGGGTCGGCCTCGTGAATCCATGCGAGCCGAGACTCTAGGGCATCATTTCATCAACAAAGACATGTCTTATCTGCTATTTTGATAGAAACCTAATAATATCACGCCAGGCACATCTCGGTCAGACGTGTTTAGTCGAGGCTGCACTTCCACCAGAATATCGAACAAGGCTACGTTGGGGTTTCGTACTTGGCCAGGTCGATACCCCTCCAGACGACATCCACAATACGAGTAGTACAAGGTTCTAAGATGGTAAATACCACGTGGACAAGTCTGTTACAACAAGATTATCTTCTCATGTGAGGGAATATTATATTATGATTAACCACATGTGTGAGGGATATGTGTCAACTCGTTATTGGAAGCCTCCTCATGTATATGATGATTATATGATTGGGGGTACACTACACACCCAAGACACTATAAATACAATTCATCTTCAATATTGTAAAGGGTCGCTTATTGAAAACCCTACTCAAACTCTGTCAAAACCATTGTTAGAGAGAGAAAGCTCGAGTGCTTGTATCCCAAGGCCATTAGAGCCCATACTTAGTGTATTTCACACACTCACAAAGTGGAAATAGGCCATTAATAGGCTAAACCACTTATATTTGGTATCATCTTCTACTTTGCCTCATCTTTTTCTGTCTGCTTATTTATATCTATCATACTCTATTATTGCCAAGTTTTAAGCTTACATACACCTTGACTTGGTGATACCATTTATGATATCATCAATTTGGCGCCATCTATGGGAATGGAATAGACATTCTCTTCCCTTTTTCCACAGTTACTCTACCGAATTCTCTGGTGATGGTCCAACCTCATCCTTGATTGAGCTTGAACCACCATTGAAAGAGATTTGGTTTGAGTTTTATCTTATTTTCTGGTCTTCCAGTTTACTACCAGTACTGCATTTGATTTTTTAGCCACCAAAATTCTCTAAATGGAAATAGATCCACCAATTATAGGTGGTCGTAGTACCAGTCAGGTCCCTCCTCAGTAAAAAAGGTTGAGGTGGTGGTGACCCTCTCCTTGGGAGACAACCAACGACAGATGCAGGCAACTCTTGCTACTTTCAGCCATAATATGGTTGCTAGACCTGTCGAGGCTGTAGAGGAGTTTATAACATCGGCTGTCAGGGATGGCGCTCCAGGTCAATTGGCCAGGAGACCACCCCAGGCCCCACTCAAAGATCTTCGTCCTCAGCAAAGGTGCAGAGACGTGGATTCCGCTAGGCGCTTATGCCTGGGGAGGTCGGGTCGTGAATGACCTAATAATGAGGATATGCAGTACGATGAAGAGGATGAAATGAGTTATTAGGAGGCTTATCAGATCTCTAGAGGCACTGTGCGACCTATTTATCCCAGCCGAGGGTGCAGTGGTAGGTTGAGCCGAGTGTAGGCCAAGGGCATCAGCTATAGACATATTAAGAAGGGGGTCGGATTTTGATATGCTTACCCAACAACAGACGACATAAGAAATCACCTCTCTTAGTCTAGAAGTATAGATAAATCTAGAAGGAATAACATATGTGATGACCGTCGACCTCCTCATCGCCGAGACGTGGAGTAGCGAGAGGTGAATAGTTGATAGAGAACAGTTGGCAGAGATCCCTCGGTTCACCCAAATGGCAGAGAAGAGGATAGAGATAATATGGAATTGGCCGAGGTTATAACAGTGATCGAAAGACCCTGGAATAATTCTATTCAAAGTCTAGAGGATAAGATTAGGGACATTCTGAAGAGCCG
The DNA here is from genome assembly GCA_949130495.1 of Sambucus nigra. NCBI lineage: Eukaryota > Viridiplantae > Streptophyta > Magnoliopsida > Dipsacales > Adoxaceae > Sambucus > Sambucus nigra. The sequence continues at coordinate 672,459,300 of OX422209.1, forward strand.
AGACCCCTTGCAAAGGGGATACAATGAAGGCTCCCCCTTCACAGCAAAGATTATGAGTTATCCTACCTCGGCTAAGTTCAAGCCGCCAGTGGTCACACCAAAGTATGATGGGAACACTAATCCAATCCACCATATGGCGATATATCAGTCAACTGTAGATATTTATGCAGTCTTAAATAAGATGAGGTGCCGTATCTTCTTAAGCACCTTGATCGGGGAAACTCATCTATGGTTTACCACTCTCCCTAAAAACTCAATTGAGAATTTTAAACATCTTGCGATAAGATTTATACATAATTTCTGCATTGGGGTAAGGCCCAGAAGAAGATGACCCACCTCTCGTATGTGAAGCAAGGGAATAATGAAAGTCTTAGAGAGGTTCAATAAGGAAAAATCAGAGGTTGAGGATTATGAAGAGAGTATTGCCATAACCGCCCTGATGGGAGGTCTGCAAAAAGGAAAGCTACTTTAGAGGCTTGCAGAGGATCCTCCAAATTCTATTACCAAACTCTTGGATATGATCGAAAAGGTCATGATTGTGGAGGAAGCAATGGATGCCAAAGGTGAAGACGAGAAGGGGACAAGCAATGGGGGTAAGTTCCACAAGAAGAACAAGGATGGAAAGAAGAGGTCAGTGGATGACAAGTTTGTAAACTACTCCCCTCTGACTATCAGTTGTGAGTAGATTTTGAATGAGATCAAGAATGATCGCTCTTTAAAGTGGCCTGAGAAACTGAAGGATCCTCCTCATAAGATGAATGGAAACACGTGGTGTGAATTTCACCAAGACCATGGCCATACGACCGACAACTGTTTTCATCTCAAGGACGAGATTAAGAGAATGTTAAAAGATAGCAAACTAAGAAAATATATTAATAAGGGAAGTTCCAAGGGTGGCTGAGACAATGCCCAGAAGAAGAACATAACAATATGTGCAATCCTGATGCTTCAGTAGTTCGAGACGATGATGCCTCAGATGATGATGATGAAGCGGAACCAGACTTGCCTCCCCTAATGATACAAAAGGTCGTCTTTATACGATCTCTATTGGGGTTAATATGATCTATGGGGGATTAGATGGAGGAGGAAAGGAGATTATTGATAGAAAATCTCATGTAGCAGAGGTCAAGTCTATCCCTCCCAAACCTAAGGAAATGAATTCAACAACCATAAAGTTGAAGAAGTTAAAAAGAACTAAAGTTGATATGATTGATTGTGGGTTTTTTAAATTAGATTTCTAGGGGATTCTAGCCCCGCACGATAACCCTTTGGTTATCACCACTCTGGTGCATGGTTATGAGGTTCCGAGGATTTTAGTGGACAGCGACAACTCGGTCGACGTTATGTTCTGGGATTATTACAAAGGCTTAGGTCTGACGAAGAAGAGGCTAGTGCCGTATCATTAACCTCTCATCGAATTCAGAGGAGAAAAAGTACAACCTTTGGGAATTTATGAAATAGAAGTCAGAATTGGAAATTGCTGGCCGAAATGCCTCATAAAGAATATTAGTTTCTTCGTCATTGATGAGAATATCTACTCGGCCTACAACATAATCCTTGAAAGAGTAGCCTTTAAGGAATTTGAGGCCGTGTCTTCAACGGTTCACCAAATAATAAAATTCTCGACTTCGTATTGGGTAGGGGAAGTGCAGGGTGACCAGGTTGAGGCAGATGAATGCTAGTTCAATTCAGTAGAGGAGAGAGAGGCGTACAAAAGGGATAATACAACGTACAACAATGATACCCTAGATATAATAGATGAGACTAAGTTAAAAAAGGGTGAGGCCGTTGAGGAGGTAGAATCCATCATCCTCAATGAGGATGATCCAGAAAAAACCGTCAAAATCAACAAAGCCCTGAGGAATGAGGTTAAAGAGGAGCTGATCAAGCTGCTAAAGAAGAGGCAGAGCATTTTTGCTTTGAGCCATGAGGATATGCTCGGAATCGATCCGAATGTTCTCTTCCATCAGCTCAATGTGGACGAGGATGTAAATCCGATCAGATAGATAAGAAGAGTTTATTCATGAGAGAAGTATGATGTCATCCGAGAAGAGGTAAAGAAGTTGGAGAAGGTCGACTTCATTAGGGAGGTCATTAAACCTGAGTGGATTGCGAATGCTGTCATTGTCCCCAAAGCCAACGGTAAGTGGAGGACGTGTGTTAATTTTACAGATCTGAACAAAGCCTGCCCAAAGACAAATTTCCTCTACCAAGGATAGATCAGATGGTTGACGCTACTACCGGCCATGAATTAATGAGCTTTATGGATGCCTACTCAGGCTATAATCAAATATTCAAGGATCCAGCCGATGCAGAGAAGACAACATTCATAACTGATAAGGGGGACCATTATTACAAGGTCATGCCATTCGGATTGAAAAATGCCGGGTCAATATACCAAAAGCTGGTGAACAAGATGTTCGAAGAACAAATTGGGAATACGATGGAATTTTATGTCGACGACATGTTGACGAAGAGCCTCAAGGCTGACACTCATATGGCCGACCTTGAGCGCACTTTTGACACGATGGATGAGTATAGGATGAAGCTCAACCCCACCCACTGTGTCTTTGGAGTGGGAGCAGACAAGTGTAATACCTTATAATTTTAATAACTTTTAATATGAGATAAATTAAAAGTTAATGGGCCAAATTAATGGGATTAATTGGAATTAATTATGTGAGAAAAATTAATTGGGATTAATCCGGATTGAATATTACTAGAGATTAAAGTAATATATGATTTTAAATATATGATTTTGAATATTACTTAGTGATATAAAGTAATATGTGGATATGATGATTTTTAATATTGCCGTGAGTAAATAATACGACAAAAATGGAAATTAAGTCGGGAGGCGCTTATGAGTCGTGTCGGGACTAAAGTTGGGAAATAAAATGGGATTTATTTTTAAGTCAGAAGGGTCGAAAAGTCTACTAGGGGGTTTGATTTGGGTCTTGAGTCAATTGGAAGATGAAAGGACACCTCGAAGGGGAATTTTTGTCATTTTTCTTGGGAGATGAATAATACCTACATTTTTGTCTTGTTATATAAGCATTGGGACTTATTATATATGTGGTATGAGAATGAACGTAAGCTCACTTCCTTACCAAACCAAAAGTGATCTTTTAAGAGAGAGACAAAAGACTTTTGAGGAGATGAAAGGTTTTCTTAAGAAGAGGAAGAGTTTTGGCTAGGAGAGGAAGAGACTTCTAGCGAAAAAAAGGAGACAATCACCATATTTACCACTTTGCACCACCACCGGAGAGTAGCCAAAAAAAGAGGAGGGAGTCCTACACTTGTCTCCTCCAACGGTTCAGACCTATAACTAAGGCAAGTGTAATTATTGCTCTATTTTGGTGCATATATTATCCATGTTAGAATAGGATTCTTATAAATTAATGGAACTTATGAATTTTTGGAGTTAAAATGATTGATAAATCCAGTTTATTGGATAGGCAAATTCATGTAGTTGAAATATTTACATGTACAGGCTATGAACATGATGATATTGATAGGTTTTACATGTAGAGGATATATATGTGTATTGAGAATATGAAAGTGATGATTGGTATTGTACGTAGATGAATACTACTCATGTTGAATACGTAAATTAATGATTTAGATAAGAAATCATAAGTTCTAAATTCTGGGTTTATAGGAGGTTTAAAAATAGAGAATTTAGATATTGGAATTTTGATGATTAAATGGGTTTGATAATAATGTTCATATGAACTTGATGATTTGATGTTTCTATTGTTGGATAAATCACCCTTTAACATGTTAGAATGATGATTTGGATATTTGGGTTTGGTCAGAATAGAATCCATACGTATTTGGGTGTGAGAAACTAAGAAAAACGCAGAAATATGGGGGTTGTTCTCGAGCTGTTGAAAAGTCGTTCGAATGGCCTGGGGGACTCGTTCAATTGACATCGTTCGAATGAGATTAATAACGAGATTTCCAACTAGAATTCAGAAGAAACGTCGTTCACACGACATCGTTCGAACAAGAATTCTGGAACTTCTAATGAGATTTCACAAAGTTTAATTTTTAGCCCAAAAAGTTTTAGAAATTGTAATTTGGCCCTAGATGAGACTTAAATGATTTTGGTACATGAACATGGAGCGAGGGACTTGGGTTATTGTTGGAAAATTATATGGAATTGAGGAATAAAATTATGTGAGAGATGTATACATAATAATACTACGATTAAGAGATGAATAATCGTCACGGACAGGTATGAGTTAATATTGGTGATGTATATATCCGGGTACTTGGGATTATGTGAGTGATAACTACATAATAAATGTACAATGATAATCATGATTAACAAGTATGGGTGGTATTCAAGAAATACGACGGGTACTTGTGGTAGGATGAAATCCTAATATGATATTGGTCTAGTGCGTACCGAATTTTATATAGGTTGATGTGTATACCAATTGATTCTTGATTTATGTGTATAATATACCTAGCCTACTTGCTATCGATGGGAGGTTTGCGCTTAGAGGGCAGTTATATCCTGATGAGCCTTACGGGGGATTTTTAACTTGTTACCTCGGAACATAGAACTTAGGGATTGAGCACCGCTTTTGTGTATTAGGGTGTGACCGATCATTTGGGTGCGTAGGTATGTACGTAACCCAAAGTCTTAGGACTATGTTCACCTCCAATATGTGTATTTTGATATTTATGGTTTGAGGGATACACCGAACCATCTATCCTTTGTACAATGACAAGATGTACCCGGATATGATAGCAGAGTATGCATGCACCGCAGTTGAGACTCGGGGAACAGTATTGTATATATATAATACAGTGAATGTATACATATAATATAGTGAATGTATACATATACTTGTGATAGTGTTTACTGTGTGAATTAAGTAGACATGTAAGACAATGAAATATGAAATGAATTAAGTTAGTGAACTGAATACTTAATTATATTGAATTGAAAAATGGATTATTCATGTTAATGAGAGATTGGATATAAATGTATTACCCGTATTACGAGAGAAATACGTGGGAAAGATATGGGCTATGGTTAGTGGAACTAATATGAACTAGTTAATGTGGTATTAGTAACTCGTATGATTTATAGGTACATTAGGTGTGCACTCTAGATAAGAGGGGAGAATCTAAAGAGAGAGTCCGATAATCTAACATGTATATAATAATTGCCGAATATAACATTTATTCACTTGCTATTTTCTAAACTATTTTTACATCGGGCTTTGACCCATTTTATTGCATATTCTCTTCTCTCTTATATCTCTTATATCAGGTGTCCAGCCGCAGGGATGCCAACCATAGAGGACTAAGATTTTGATGAGCTATGGAGTTTTGAATTTTGTTTTGACTCTTTCATATTCATCGATTCATACTTTGAAGTTGATCTTTTATTTAGGGCATGTCGCCCAAGAGGATTTAAGTATTTCCATTCTATCCCAGTCAGTTAATGTATTATGTCAGTTTTTGATACATTTGGTTTTATTGGAGTTTATTGTATTGAGATATTAAACTGGAGAGTCTTATTCCAATTGCATTTAATTCAGTTTTGATATTACTCAAATGTTGTTCATTGTGTGAATCGATTGTGTTAAATGGTTTATGTTTTAAAAATGGAAATTTTAATTTTATTAAAATTTGGAACAATTTTTTTAACACCTGCTCAGTTGGATATTAGGTGATTAATAATAAAAAGAAAATGTTTTTCGACAGTGATGCTAATAATGAACCAACTGTAAATTCTGTTTTAATTGGGTATAGGACTGGTCACCTGGTATTTAATTTGGCAGGGTGTTACAGGTGGTATTAGAGTATCAGGTTCTAGAGTCTTTTAGGATTTGAATGATTTATTATGCTTTCAGCTTAGCGTTCTTTGATATAGAGACCTATTATTAGGATTGTTTCATTCTTATTTATGCATATACGTTCTTCAGCTATTCTGTGATATTTAATACTGATGAAAATGTTTCTCTCTCGTTTTAGATGCCTCCTCGACGAGCACCTCAGGCCGCCCCAGCTCAGGGTACCATAAATGCTGTAGAGGTTGCTGTCATTATTGTTCAAGCAGTCAACGCGGCTTTGGCAGTTTTAAAGCAGGCACCAGTTGTGCCACCCGCACCAGGGTAGGTGTTTCCTACTACTTGGGAACGTGTTAGGTATGCCTTTCAAAAGGCACATTCACCAGAGTTTTAGGGGGTTCTGATGTTATTTTTGAGGGGGTTCTGATGTTATTTTTGCTAGCCAATGGAAGAAAGACATCCGGAGGCACCTGAGAATGTTTGAATGCACATAGGTTCAACGTCAAATACTATCTCCATTTAAGCTAGTCGGGGTATCTCTACAGTGGTGGGAAGCTATTACCACTACTGAGGAGAGAAACACGATGACTATCCAGGACTTCTGGGTGCGATTTGACCGCAAGTATTTTCAATGCACCGTATAAACTGGGATGAGGTGAAAACTACTCGACTTAACCTAGGAGGTAAGGACAGTGGCAGAATATGATAAGGAATTCACTCGGTTGACAAATTGGTGCTAGGAGAGGTACCTACTGAAGAAAAGCGAATTCAGATGTTCACAGATGGCCTAACCTGGAAGATTCATCAGCACTTATTGGGAAATCTTTCATTACATACTGACATAGATGTTCTTAATGCTACGATGCTTCACTTCCAGGATAATCTCTTACATGATAAGGGTGGGAAGCGGGGGATTGAGTCGATCCAGCAGGGCAAGACTGGTGGAGGCAGTTCTAATGGGACACAGCCAGGTCAGAGTCAGCAGCGCTAGGGTGAGTAAGATTCCTAGCCGGGGGACTATGCTAAACGTTTACAATCTATAGGTTTTCGATTTGTTCAGGGAGTTAATAGACAGGGGTATCAGGGCTATCAAGGCCAGTAGCAGGGTTAAGGGAGAGGTGGTAACGACCAACAAGGTCGGGGTCAACAGGGGCAGAATGGGGGAAAGTTCACTGGAAGATGTTTCGTGTGGAAAAAATGGCCATAAACGACAAGATTGTACTAATAAGGGAAAATTCCCTTAGCAACATGGTGCTCGTCAGGAGCCACAGAGACCGGTGTTTCCACCAGCCACTCTCCCAGCACCAGCTCAGGTGCTAGGATTACCTGCCATTTCAGCAACTCCAGCACAATAAGGACAGTATGGGCGTGTGTATAACGTCCATCAGGCAGCGATTCAGCAGCCACATTAAGGGTATATTTTCTATCTATGGGGATATGGGGCACATTCTCTTTGACACGGGGGCCTCACATTCATTTGTATCCACTAGATTTTCATGGGCCATAGGGTTACTAGACACGATCGATAACACTGTTACTTATGTAGACTCATCGATGGGTAGTGGGACACCTATTTTCTTTATATTTTGTAGTGTGAGTATAGAGATTGGGAGTTTGATTTTATCGGCGAATTTACTTGTATGGGACATGTCCTAGTATGATGTAATTATCGGCATGGATTGGCTTATTGCATATAGGGACAAGATTGACTGTTATAGCCGGTGTATTATTTTTGCTATTCCGGGACAGGAGATATTCCTAGTGGCGATGCCTCATTCTGAGGGAGGGTCGTCTACACATTTATATTATATGGAGGACGAGACCTCTGCGGGAGTGGTGTTATCCCTTGATTCGACACCGGTTGTTTGTGAGTTTGCGGATGTATTCCAGGAGATACTGGGGTTACCTCCCAGCAGGGAGATAGAGTTTGTGATTGATTTATCGCCAGACACTCGGCCTATTACTCGTGCGCCTTAACCTATGGCTCCAGCAGAGATAAGGGAGCTAAATGATCAAACATAGCAGCTATTGTGTCAGGGATTTATCCATAGGAGTACGTCGCCTTGGGGTGCCCTTGTGTTATATGTAAAGAAAAGAAATGGTTCTTTACGTTTGTGCATGGATTATCAGGAGCTTACAAAGTCACAATACGAAATAAGTATCCGTTGCCTAGGATCGATGAGTTGTTTAATTAGCTGAGAGGAGAAACCTACTTTTCAAAGATAGATTTTAGGTCTGGTTATCATCAGCTGCGTATCAGGGAGCAGGGAATTTCAAAGACTGCTTTGTTGATAGATATGGATCGTATGAGTTTCGAGTTATTCCGTTTGGGCTAACTAATGCGTCGGTGATATTTATAGACTTAATAAACAGGGTGTTCATAGAGTTCCTAGACCAGTTTGTCATTGTCTTTATAGACGACATCCTGATTTATTCTCAGACTGAGCATCCGTTTTATGCCGAGTTTTTACGACGGGTCCTACTGACACTACGTGAGCATCCGTTTTATGCGAAATATGACAAGTGTGGATTTTGGCTTCAGGAAGTACAATTTCTTGGGCATATTATGTCTGAGATGGGAATATCTATGGATCCTAGCAAGGTATCAGCGGTGAGAGAGTGGGGGACAACCCACGACACCGACAGAGGTGCGCAATTTCTTGGGATTGGATGATTATTACAGATATTTTATTTGGGGTTTCTCAAAGATACCGGGGTCGTTGACTAACCTAACCCGTAAGGGAATACCATTTACATGGGATGATGCGTGTCAATTGGCAGTCAATGAGCTAAAAGATAAGTTGACTTCAACACTGGTACTAGCACTGCCCATGCTAGGAGTGGAGTACTTTGTTCATATTGACGCATCGTTACAGGGTCTTGGTGGAGTATTACTATCGGAAGAGAACGCTATAACTTATTCCTCTAGAAAACTTAAGCCTCATGAGAAGAATTACCCCACCCATGACTTGGATCTTGCAGCAGTCGTGTTTTCTCTTCGGTTATGGAGACATTATTTATTAGGGGAGAAATTTTGCCTATTCACGGATTATAAGTCACTTCACTATTTATTCACTCAGTGGAAGTTTGAGATACATTACCACCCAAGAAAGGCTAACGTGGTAGCAGACGCGTTAAGCCGAAGGCTGGTAGGTGAGTTGGCCGCAGTATGGAAGGCGAAATGGAAGGAATTGGGACATCAGGATGCTGTAGCTCGATCATTTATGTCAGTCATGACCGTTACACCTTAGATTATGACGAGGGTAGTTCAGACTCAGGCAAAAAATTTATTTTATCAGGAGAAAATTTGATAACTTTTAGCCGGGGGAGTAGAGTATTACTCAGTGAGTTCAGATGGGGCTTATGCTTCAATAGTAGATTGATTATTCCAGAGGGTGTGGATTTATGGCTTGCGGTGATAACAGAGTCGCACAGATCCAGATTTATGGTACATCCTAGTGGGGATAAGATGTACCAAGATATGTGACTACAGTATTGGTGGAGCAGGATGAAGAAGGACATTACCGAGTTTGTCTCTAAGTGCACCACTTGTCAGTTAGTGAAGATGGATCATCAGAAGCCTTCTGGGTTTCTCCAGCCATTAGAGATCCTGCTGTGGAAATGGGAGAGCATTTCCATAGACTTCATCATGGGATTACCTACTTCTCAGAGGGGTCACGATTCCATATGGGTGATTGTGGATCGGCTAACTAAAGTAGCTCACTTTTTGTCAGTTCAGACTAATTATTCTACGGGATAGTACACCCAGATTTTTATAGCCGAGATAGTGAGGCTACATGGGGTACCGCTTAATATTGTGTCCGATTGGGATAAGATTTTTGTATCCCAATTTTAGGAGAGTTTTCAAAAGGTCATGGGTACTGAGGTGCGATTGAGTACGACCTATCACCCGCGGACTGATGGGCAGACGGAGTGTACTAACCATATGTTGGAGGATATGTTATGCATATGTATCCATGATTTCAAGGGAGGTTGGGAGCAATACATTTCCCTAGAGGAGTTCGCGTATAATAACTCCTACCAGTTCACCATAGGTATGGCTCCATTTGAGGCATTGTATGGTAGACCTTATCGTTCTCCTACATGTTGGTTAGAGGTGGGGGATAACAAATTACTTGGGCCAAAGGTGATACAGGACACGTATACCAGGATTGAGTTAATTCGTAGTCGTCTTCGGGTATCCCAAGACAGACAGAAAAGCTCCGCCAATGCAAAGCGGTTCTTGCAAGAGTTTAGTGTGGGGGACCAGGTATTATTGCGGGTATATCCTATGAAGGGGATATTGAGATTTGGAAATAAGGGGAAATTGGCGCCCAGATATATAAGACCATTTCCTATTATTGAGAGAGTTGGACCGATTGCTTATAGATTGGGGTTGTCAGAGTACTTGAATAGGATACATGATGCGTTCCATATTTCTTCGCTGAGACAATATCTCCGAGATGAGTTGTCTCACACTCATGTTGCGTTGGAGGAGATTGATTTGCAGCTAGGTAGTTCTTATGAGGAGAGATCGGTAGTAATTTTGGACCATAGCGAGAGACAGCTGAGATTGAAAGTAGTTTCGTTGGTGCGTGTCCAGTGGGAGCACCATAATCTTGTGGAGTCTACTTGGGAGTACGAGGATGAGATGCGCGATAGATATCCGGAGTTGTTTTTACCAGGTATACCTTATTTTTCGAATTTCGGGATGAAATTTCGTTATAAGGGGGGAAGTATGTAATACCCCGTAATTTTAATGACTTTTAATATGAGATAAATTAAAAGTTAATGGACCAAATTAATTGGGATTAATTCGGATTAAATATTACTAGAAATTAAAGTAATATATGATTTTGAATATTACGTAGTAATATAAAGTAATATGTGGATATGATGATCTTTAATATTGTCATGAGTAAATAATGCGGGAAAAATGGAAACTAAGTCGGGACACACTTATGAGTCGTGTTGGGAGATGGATAGTACCTACGTTTTTGTCTTATTATCAAAGAATTGGGACTTATTATATATATGGGATGAGAATGAACGTAAGTTCACTTCTTTAGCAAACCAAAAGTGAGGTCTTTTGAGAGAGAGTGAAAAGACTTTTGAGGAGAGGAAAGGTTTTCTTAAGAAGAGGAAGAGTTTTGGCTAGGAGAGGAAGAGACTTATAGGGAAAACAAGGTGACAACCATCATCTCTCCCACGTTGCACTACCACCGGAGAGTCTCCGAAAAAAGAGGAGGGAGTCCTACACTTGTCTTATCCAACGGTTCAGACCTAAAACTAAGGCAAGTGTAATTCTTGCTCTATTTTGGTGCTTATATTATCCACGTTAGAATAGGATTATTATGAATGAATGGAACTTATGAATTTTTGGATAGGCAAATTCATGTAGTTGAAATATTTACATGTACAAGCTATGAACATGGTGATAGTGATAAGTTTTACATGTAGAGGATATATATGTGTATTGAGAATATGAAAGTGATGATAGGTATTGCACGTAGATGAATACTACTCATGTTGAATACGTAAATTAATGATTTAGATAAGAAATCATAAGTTCTAAATTCTGGGTTTATAGGAGGGTTAAAAATAAAGAATTTAGATATTGGAATTTTGACGATTAAATGGGTTTGATAATAATGCTCATATGAACTTGATGATTTGATGTTTCTCTTATTGCATAAATCACCCTTTAACATGTTAGAATGATGATTTGGATATTTGGGTTTGGTTAGAATAGAATCCATACATATCTGGGTGTAAGAAACTCAGAAAAATGCAAAAATCTTGGGGTTGTTCTCGAGCTGCTGAAAAGTCGTTTGAACGACCTGGGGAACTCATTCGAACGAGATTGATAATGAGATTTCCAACGAGAATTCAGAAGAAATATTGTTCAAATGACATCATTCGAACGAGAATTCTGGGACTTCTAACGAGATTTCTAGAAGTCCTATTTTTATCCCAAAAAGTTTTGGAAATTGTAATTTGACCCTAGATGAGACTTAAATAATTTTGGTACATTAACAAGGAGTGAGGGAATTGGGTTAATGTTTGAAAATTATATGGAATTGAGGAATAAAATTATGTGAGAGATATCTACATAATAATATTATGATTAAGAGATGAATAATCGTCATGGACAAGTACGGGTTAATATTAGTGATGTATATGTACGGATACTTGGGATTATGTGAGTGATAACTACACAATAAATATACGATGATAATCGTGATTAACAAGTATGGGTGGCATTCGAGAAATTCGACGGCTACTTGGGGTTGCGTTGATTAACAATTAGATATATTTATTGGTCGGTTGCGTACTGAATTTTATACCACCCCAATATATTTATTGATCGGTTGCGTACTGAATTTTATATAGGTTGATGTGTATACCTATTGATTGTTGATTTATGTGTATAACATACCTAGCCTACTTGCTATCGACGGGAGGTTTGCACGTAGAGGATAGTCATATCCTGATGAGCCTTATAGGGGATTTTTGACTTGTTACCTTGGAACATAAAAATTAGGGATTGAGCACCACTTTTGTGAATAAGGGTGTGACCGGCCATTTGGGTGCATAGGTATGTTCGTAGCCCAAAGGCTTAAGATTATGTTCACCTCCAATATGTGTATTTTGATATTTATGGTTCGAGGGTTACACCGAACTAGAACTCCTTTGTACAATGACACGATGTACCCGGACATGATAGCAGAGTATGCACGCACCGCAGCTGAGCCTTGGGTTGCAGTATTGTTTATATATAATAGAGTGAATGTATATATATATTTGTGATAGTGTTCACTGTGTGAATTAAGTAGACATGAAAGATAATGAAATCTGAAATGAATTAAGTTAGTGAATACTTAATTATATTGAATTTAAAAAGGGATTATTCATGTTAATGAGAGATTGGATATAAATGTATTACCCGTATTACAAGAGAAATACGTGGAAAAGATATGGGCTATGGTTAGTGGCACTAATATGAACTAGTTAATATGGGATCAGTAACTAGTATGATTTAGAGGTACGTTAGGTGTGCACTCTAGATGAGAGGGGGGAATATCAAGAGAGAGTCTAATAATCTAACATGTATAAAATAATTACCGAATATAACATTTATTCACTTATTTCTTTCTAAACTATTTTTACATCGGGCTCTGACCCATTTTATTGCATATTCTCTTCTCTCTTGTGTCTCCTATATCAGATGTCCAGCCGCAGGGATGCCAACCATAGAGGATTCTGATTTTTACGAGCTATGGATGCTACGGAGTTTTGGATTTTGTTTAGACGCTTTCATATTCATTGACTCATACTCTGTAGTTGATCTTTTATTTAGGGCATGTTGTCCAAGAGGATTTAAGTATTTCCATTCTATCCCAGTCAGTTAATGTATTAAGTTAGTTTTTGATACATTTGGTTTTATTGGAGTTTATTATATTGAGATATTAAATTGGAGAGTCTTATTCAAGTTGAATTTAATTCAATTTTGATATTACTCAGATGTTGTTCATGGTATTAATGGATTGTGTTAAATGGCTTATGTTTTAAAAATTAAAATTTTAATTATATAAAAATTTGGGATGATTTTTTAACACCTTCTTAGTTGGATATTAGGATATTAATAATAAAAAGAAAATGTTTTTCGACAGTGATACTAATAATGAACCAACTATAAATTCTATTTTAATTGGGTATAAGACTGATCACCCGATATTTAATTGGGCATGATGTTTTAGCAAGTTCTTAGGGTTTATTGTGAATCAGAGGGGGATTAAAGCTAACCCCCCAAATATCAAAGCTTTGTTGGAGATGAGACTCCCACAACAATAAAGGAAGTGCAGAGACTAACTGGACGGGGGACGTATTAAACAGATTTGTGTCTAGAGCTACCGATGAATGCCTTCGTTTCTTTAAAGTGTTGAGAAAATATTTTGAGAGGAACGATGAGTGTGATATGGCCTTCCAAGATTTGAAGTCCTAAATCGACTCTCCACTCTTGTTTTCAAGACCAGTCCAAGGAGAGAATTTGTATCTTTATCTAGCGGTTTAAGAATCGACCATTAGTGCCCACTATTGTCAGAGAAGAGGATGGAGTCTAGGCGCCAGTGTACTTTAATAGCAAGGCCCTCCAAGGGGATGAGCAAAGATATCCTAGAATGGATAAGTTGGCCTATGTTCCAATCCATGCATTAAGGAAGATGAATTCGTATTTCTAGGCACATACCATGGTAGTCTTCACAGACTCACCTCTCAGACAGGTCATTCACAAGCATGAGAAGTCAGGAAGGCTAATAGCCTGGGAAATTAAATTGGGTGAATTTGACATCATCTTCCAATCGAGAACGACCGTTAAGGGGCATGTCCTAGCTGACTTTGTAGCCGAGTTCACATGGGATGAGGTTGACACAGAAAAAATTAAAGTTAGAACTTATGAGTAAGAGAGCAGGGTTTGTCACCCCCTGACAGAGGCCGAGACGAGTTCAACGAGAAATAAGGTGTCTGAGAATGAGGAAGAGCAATACCTCTTCAAGAACGAAACCTTGGAGGAGGGTAATTTTTCTCAAAATGATACTGTGTGAAGCTTGTTCGTTGATGTATCTTCATGTAAGAACGAAAATAGGACAGGATTAATTATGTTGGCCCCAGATGGGACCGATATTTTATTTGCACTGAGGTTCAACTTTAAATCCTCCAATAATGAATCAGAGTATGAAGTCCTCTTATCAAGTCTCCCCCTTGCCCGAGCACTGAACGTCGGCCAACTCTTTGTTCATAGTGATTCCAGGTTGGTCGTGAACTATATTTTAGGGGTGTATGAGGCCAAGGACAACATATTGGCCAAGTACATGGTAAGGGTGAAGACAACACTGATGCATTTTAGCGAAGTGAAACTGAAAAGGATACCCCAACTTGACAATGGCCGAGATGACGTGCTGGAAAGGTTAGCTTCAATTACCAAAACTGAAATTAAAAGAACAGTCCCAGTAGAGATCCTCCATCGATCGATAATTGAAGGAGAAGAAAGTAGTATGGAATTTTGCTTAAACTTGAATATGGGAACTTCTTGGATGGATCCTCTCATCCGGTATATCAGAGATTGAGAGATGCCAGAGTCTAGAGACGAGAGAAAGCAGCTGAGGTATAAAGTAACTAAGTTCTCTCTCATACGAGACATCTTATACAAAAAAGGGTTCCTACTTCCTCTGCTCAGATGTGTCCACCCATCTAAGGTAGATTATATTTTAAAGGATGTGCACGAAGGGTCTTGCTCTAGTCATATCGGAGGAAGGTTGATGAAAAGAAAAATTGTTTCTCTATGTATTTTTGTTGTTGTGCAACTTCTTTATCCATAAAAAATTCCCTTGAACCTACAAAATTATAACAAAACTAGTGTAGAGGGTAAGTAAGGGAGTCAATCCAAATCTAAGGGTGAAACACAAAATTGGAGAGGAGATATATATAGATTCATTTGCATTTTATTATATTTTTCTATTTTTACTTTTTCTATTTTTTTATGGATTTTTCAAGGGAATATAAATTAACTAACTATATACTAATTTTTATAACTACTAATTAAGAAATAAAAGCTAATTTAAGAAAAGTGATATAATCAAAATTGTCCTAATAAGTAAACTAACAAAATTGGACACATGAGGGCTTCAAAATTTCATCCCATTAATGGGATATTAGCCCTCAATAATCATCATCCACAAATATAAGATAAACAAATAAAAGCATGAGAAGATTAAACTAAAAGTAATCAAGAGGAGGAGATCAAACCCATTTAAGCCTCGAATTGCCATGAAATCTTCAATTACATCATCAATCTCTCAATTACAATTCCTCACTTATGTATTTATTGAATCTAAACTAAAAATTACAAAATAAAAAAAAAAGATAGTGGATGAATTAATAATGGACAATTAAATAATAAAAGAGATTTGCTAAAAATGCAAATCCTAAAATTATAAAATTGTACATTAGAATTTACCCAAAGAAATAAATTCTAGATCATTAATTTATATTGAGATAATTTATAAAAATACAAAATCTCAACATAAAGGAATGGAGTAGAATTTACCTCCCATAAGGGATAAATTTAACTACATCAATCTATAATGAATTAATGGCTAAAAATGCCAAGATTCATTATAGATAGGTGGGGGGGGGGGGGGGGGGGGGCGGAATTCATCCTAAAGATAAATTTCACTACACACCTCTTTATTGAGATATTTGCTAAAAATGCAAATACTCTCTAAAGAGGAGTGTAGAGAAATTTATCACACAAGAGTAAAAAAAACTAAATTTGAGATCCTTTTACAAATGGTCCAAGTCTTCAATTTATATGGTGCACATGGAGGCTAGGGGTATATTGGATAATTGGCATGAGTGTGCATGGAAATGGCGAGAGGTGCATGTGGGTATTTTTGGGATTGGGCACACATGTGTTTTAAATGGTGATGTGAGGTGAGGAGTGGAATCAATGCAAATTGATTTTAAATGGTTTATGGGGGTAATATGGGAAAAAGGTTAAAGTGGGTTAAGTTGGGCACATGGGTTTTTAGTTTTGGTTGACTTGGCCTTGGCTTGAGTTATTTTGTTTAGCACGTGATGAAAACGTTTTTTTGACTTTGGAGAGGTTGGCTTGAAAATGGGTTTTGGTGAGGTGGGTTTGAGTTGGATGGAAATGGTGGATGGTTGCTCGGGTATGGATGGAGGTGAGGATCCGGGTATGGGTTGGCTTGGTGGCTCCGAAGTGGGAGGTCGGGTCGCCGGAATAGGGTTCGAAGGTGGCGACTTGAGTCGCGATCGGATAGGGGTGTCGGCGAGAGAGGTCGCCGGAGACAGTGGCGAGAGGGGATGACGCAGTTGGTTCCGGGTTTGGGCTGCCGAAATGGGGTGACGCTGGGTCGCGATTTGCCGGCCGGAGTTTTACAGGGCAGACGCGCCGGGGCTCTGGGTAGGGTTTTGATGGCGTGTTGAGGGGGTTTGGTGGGACGTGCCGGAGGCTAGGCGCCGACGGGTTGGGTTGTGAAACCGGTTTAGGGTATTGTTCAGGTGGTGGGGTAATGAGGTAAAGGTGTATTAGCTATGGAGGTTATGGTGGAAAGAGATAGTGAGGAGAAGATGAGTGGAGGTTGGTTAGGGTGTGTGTAGTGTAGGAAATTAGTGTGAGGGTGAGGGGGTTGGTTGGGTGTTGTTGGTTATGGAGGAGAGAGAGAGATGGGTTATAGGTTGAAGATGGAGGGGGGGGGGGGTATTGGGTGTGTGAGGTGTAGGGGGTTTAGTGTGAGGTTGAGGGTGTAGGTAGTTTTAGGTGTAGGATAAGTTTGTGTGTATAATTTGAAACCTAAAAATAATAAAATAAAAATAAAACTACTATAACTAAAAATCTTAAAATCAAACTCCTACTCTAAAAATAAAATAAAGACTAAATAAAAATAAAACTAAAAAGAAATAAAATAAAAAATACAAATAAAAATAAAATCTAATAAAACTTAAAATAAAAATCCTAAAAAGAAAATGCAAAATCTAATAAAACTAAAAATACATGAAATCCTAAAAATTCTAATCCTAATAAGATAAAATAAAATAAAACTAAAACTAAAAACTAATAAAAATCAAAATAAAATAAAACCTAGAAAATACTAAATAAATCCTAAAAATAAAAAAGACTCAAAACTAAAAATCTAAAAAAATGATAAAAAGATACAAACAAAACACACACAGGGTTTAGGGTAGGTTTAAGCTAGGCTTAGGCTCGGGTACGGTCAGGGAATTGGGTATTTAGCTCCATTAAATGCACAATTGCCATGAAATATAGCTTTTGATACTGCAACGTGCAATTACGCCTGCATATTGAACAATGAAGCTCATAAGACCCAATTTACCGAGAATTAGCAACTAAAATACATCTATTCGGGGTATAAATTGTACATTTTTGGGTGTTTATCAAAGGTCATTAGCAAAAAGGATCTTCACTTAGGGGTACTGTGGCCGATATTGGCCAAGGATGCTGCTGCATATGTTAAGAAGTGTGATAAGTGTTAGAGGTTTGCCACCATACCCCCATCAACCTCAGTAGCCTCTTACTTCTATCACTTATCCATGACCATTTGCAGTTTGGGGGATTAATTTGGTAGGGCCACTACCGAGAGTTGTGAACAATTATCGCTATCTGATTGTGGTGATTGATTATTTTTCAAAGTAGGTAGAGGCTGAGCCGATGATCACAATCACCTAGAAAAAAGCCTTTCAGTTTCTCTGGAAAAACATCATCTGTAGGTACGACCTCCCTGACATTGTGATTTATGATAACGATACGCAGTACAAGAACATCTCCCTTGAGAAATACTATGAGCGGGTCGGCATCAAATAATTCTTCTCAACTCTTGGCCGACCCCAGCCAAATGGGCAAACATAGGTTACCAATAAAACAATTCTCGATGGAATCATGAAAAAGTAGGAGGACGCTTAGGGGAGAGGGACTGAGGAAGTGCATGCTGTCCTATGGGCATATAAGACAATAAAAAGGACTCCAATGGGGAAAACTCCGTTCATACTAGCCTATGGCTCATAGGCTGTAGTGCCGACATATATATTTTTCCCAACCCATAGGGTCCAAACATATGACTCAGAGCAGAATGTGGAAGAGAGGAAACTGTATTTGGATCTCATAGAGGAGTGAAGAGAAGATGCTGAGGTTAGGCAAGCTACCTATCAGCAAAGGAAAATAAAGTTTTATAATAAGAGGGTGAAGGCCCGACCACTGGCAGTAGGAGACCTTGTTTTGAAAGACATGGCAGAAGACCAGCAAGCTTCATCCTAACTGGCATGGTAATTATAGGGTGGTTGAAGAAGTGGTTACATGAACGCATCGGTTGGAAAATCTAGAAGGAGATCCATTCTCCAATCCATTGAGCACTGACCATCTCAAGAAATACTATCAGTAAGAAGTTATGTGCTTAAATTTCATTTTAGTTTTTGATTGTCTCTTTTGTCCATGTATATGAGAATCAGATTGTGAATGAAAATTTCCAAGTGTTCTCTCATAACTTGTTTATTATTTGAATGTTTATTGCTTGTATGTATCAATTCATATTAAGCTATAAAATATCATCCATGGTGAGGTAGCTTTAAGGTTCTCTTGGTGACATGACAGTCCAGATGGGGTTGACCTCATCCAAGGACTCTCAAATAACATCGTGAGGGACTAAAAATCACTTAGTATGGTTCATTTTAAACATCATTAATTTGGTGAAAATTGTTTCTCGGTCGAGATGCAGTGCATGGATGAGATGACTCTCATTCATACACTCTCAAAATGATGAGATATGTCTTATGATCTAACATCATAATTTGGTGGATTCAAATTCAAAAGCACTCAGTTGTGGTTCATTATTAAACATCATTAATTTGGTGAAAATTCTCTATTGGTCGAGACGATAGTGCATGGACAAGATGACTCTCATCCATACACTCTCAAAACGACGAGAGGGGACTTGTGATCTAATACCAAAATTTATTGGATTCAAATTAAAAAACACTCAGTTGTGGTTCATTATTAAGCATCATTAATTTGGTGAAAATTCTCTCTCGACCGAGATGATAGTGCATGGACGCGATGACTCTCATCCATACACTCTCAACACAACGAGAGGGTAGTTATGATATAACACCATTAATTTGGTGAAGTAAATGTAAGAGAAGAGACATGATGTTATGCTACTAATGAAAAATTGGGGCAGACACATTTTCATAACATATAAGAAGACGAGAACAAACAAAAAGTGTCATTTGATAATGATGGGGTTACAAAAGCAGTTTAGTGTGAGAGCTACACAAGTTAAAGGAGTATAAGACCACAAATGGCCACCCTAACAAAAGAAAGAATTATAAACAATCTTGAAGTTGTAAACTTCCCTTAGCATCTGCCTGAGCTGACCCATCAGCAGGAATGGTCTCGACAGTCCATCGCCCGACAGTCTTTATGACTCTTTTAAGATACTCAAAGGCATTGCCCCCAAACTCATTCGACTCCTTGAACTTAGCTATATCTTGCGCCTTAGCCTCGTTTAAGGCAGCCTTGAAGGCATCATTAATCTCGACATGTTTATTTTTGTCCATCCTCTTCAAAGTATTGGCATGCTCAGTCTTCAAATTAGTTACCTCGTCGACCGATTTCTGCAGTGCCAACTTAGACTTTTGAAGTTCGTCCCTCAGGCTACCCTCGATCGTCAATGCATCTCTTCCCTTCTGAATCAAGGGAAGTTTCTTGTTGATCCAGTCCCCCATCCGATTGAGGGAAACTATGCTCTGCAACAAAGAATATGGACAGATAAATCAGTATGAGATGGGACAATGGAGACCATGTTTGGAAAATCTATGTAGGTACCTGAACAACCCTATGGAGAGTAAACTCGTTAAGCAGTGATATATCCATAGACAGAGGAAGAGCTTATCACCGTTGGAGATGAGACAGCCGACACAATCCATGGCCTTTTAGCATGGCCAATAACGCTCTCGTCGTCTAGATTTAATTGGGAGAGACGAGCTGCCAGAGCCTCGTCTGTAGAGATGGGGATAGCTTTCTCAGGATGACCCTGCTTAGCTGGACGGTGAGCAGAAGTGTCTTTGACTCATCCTTTTCTCTTCTTCCTAGCATTGTCGGCTCGATTGGGCCCACCCACAGTGGATTTGTTAGTTGGGGAAGCAGGGGCTTCAGACTTCGTTCCGTGTTTGCCGACAAGTTTGCTTAAGTTTGGGGCCACCATCTTCCAAATGTTATTTGGTGCGTTCACTGGACAATCTACAAAAAATGGATGAGCTCAGCAATGAAAAACTATAAGATACGACACAATAGTTGGTAAGAAAATCACTTACGCAGCTGGGTTAGGGGGTCAATCCCCAGACCTATCTGAGCTAAATAGTATGGGGACATCAGCTACTCAAACTTTACGAGACGACCACCATCACCTTGTCCATGAATTTTCTCAATTTTTTCAGAGGCTTCAGGGTTCAAGGCCAGATCAAGTTTGGCTAACGCAGAGACCTTGGCCCATCGCTGAGGAGTCCTGGTCTCAGATGTGCCACATGCGGTATTGGGACCAAATTCCTAAGCCCCAAAGATGAAAAAATAGCGAGGCTTCCAGTTGTGGTTAGAGGTTCGGGTTACCAGCAAAACATTCTTTGTAGGTTTCCTGGATATAAGATAATATTAGCCATGTTGAGTCTAGGAGGACGACACGGTATAGTAAGCCCTACAAATGTAAATAGGAAGGTCAGTTTGGTGAACAATCTTCCAAATAGCAAAAAGTCGAGAATAACTCTGTAGGCATTTAAAGAAAGCTGAGATGAGGCAAGACCTAAGTGGGATAGGATGTCTCGTATAATAGGGTGAATAGGCAATCGTAAGCCAACCCTAAACATCTGCTCATAGACACAGATCTCACCCTCTCGGCCATGAAAGGCTTTCTCATCTTTAGAGGGTTTTCTTATAGAAATCGAGGGTCCTATGCCATAAAGGTGTCTCTAAATTAGAAGATTTGCCTTAGAGATAGTGATCTCATAGGACTCAGCGATATAAGTATCAAGTTCACTCACTTCACCACTGTCTTCTGGTGATTCGTCGGGGGGATTACTTGGGTCACCACTAGGGAATTTGTGGACAAACTCGTCTTTTGTTGCAGCCGAGAGAGGAATCGCATCTATTGGAGGTGGAACAATGACACTGGGCTTAGGTATCTGGATAGTGGAGTCAGATTGATCTGATGTCTTGGCCCTGTGAGAGGACGAGACACGAGAAGAGGCCTCATTTACCTCAGACCTTTCGGCTGGCTATGGGGGTTGTGCCATGGATTCCTCAAAAGAGTCAATACTATCGGTCGGCTGAGATATGGACATATTATCGTCTGCAGAAGAGGAAAACTCAGACGTAGAGTCACTCAACTCAACAGTTAGAGGACGAATGACAACTAGTGGGGGAGGATAAATAGGATGAGTAGGAAAAGCCTCGGCTCTACGCCTTTTAGCTTCCTCAGCCTCCACCCTTCTAATTGCTTGAAAACACCTCTCTTTGAGGCTTGGAAATTCCTCGACTAGTTTATATAACTGCCTTAACATTAATAGGAAGGACTCAAATTTGGTGAAAATTAAAAGGGGGGCAAACAAGATACAAGTTTGACTTTTGTTGACCAAAGGATATAAAGTTGGAAACTTAATCGTTTTCAATAAGAATAGTCAATAATATCACCTAGAAACCCACTGGAGAAGATGTTCGGAGACAGGTTTGAAAACCCTTCCTACGATGCTTTACCCTTAAAAACCTAGTAAACACAACCTCTACCACTACTAACAGCCCAAAGGAGCAAACAAAAATGGGGGGTTCAACCCTTAAAACTACCCAACAAGCTTGTCGAAAAGAAAAAGCTCACCGAAAAAGCAGGTGCAGAAAAAAATCACAAACCAAAGGTAGAAAACTTGAACAATGATAAGAAAGCTATTACCTGGAGGAGAGGGAATGTTTTGGAGAGGAAGAAAACTGAAAAAGCTTGGGAATAAAGGGAATCAAGAAGCTCCGGAGAAATCGTCAATGGTGTTTGCAGGATACTTAAAGCGGGAAAAGTTTTGGTAAATAAAAGAGAAAATAGAAAATTATGGGTTTAAATACCTTAAAATGATTGTGCACATTTCCCAACACACCTCATTATTAAGGGCACAAGGCCCTAAGAGCCAAATTGTCAAATAATACTTAGGGCGGACGCTACCCACTCAAAATAAGGACATGTGTAACGCTCTCATCCTATAAGCCGTAAGCATCCAACACGTCAGAAATACCTTATCAAAGACTACATCTACTCGTATCCCTCTGCCATCTCTTCACATAGAAGGCTAAAGGCTAGGAGTGATTGATATGACCAAGTGTGACCTCGTCCTAGGACGAGGGTCAACAACATCCACAATTGAGTTCCTAAAAGACCCCACATACACTGTACCTAGGGCTCGTTCGAACTGGGGTCGACCTCATGAATCTATGCTCTTAGCCCTCTCATGAGCATAGATTTGGTCGGAACATAATAATATCACGCAAGGAACATCTCGACCAGACGTGTTCAGTCAAGACTACACTTTTACCAGAATATCGAACAAGGCTACGTTGGGGTTTCGTACTTGGCCAGACCGAGACCCCTCCCGACGACCTCCACAGTACAAGCAGTTCAAGGTTCCAAGATGGTTAAATCCCACGTAGACAAGTCTGTTACAACAAGATTATCCCCTCATGTGAGGGAATATTACATCATGATTAGTTACATGTGTGAGGGACATGTGTCAACTCGTTATTAAGAGCCTCCTCATGCACATGCTGTTTACATGCTTGGGTGTATATTACACCCCCAAAACACTATATATACACTGAATCTTCTACATTATAAAGGGTCGCTTATTGAAAACCCTACTGAAACTCTATCAAAAACATTGTTAGGGAAAGAAAGCTTGAGTGCTTGTATCCCAAGGCCAATAGAGCCCATACTTAGTGAATTTCACACACTCACAAAGTGGACGTAGGCCATTCATAGGTCGAACCACTTATATTTGGTATGATATTCTACTTTATCTCATATCTTTCTATCTTCTTATTTATATCTATCATACTCTATTGTTGTTTGGTTTTGATCTTACATACACCTTGACTTGGTGATACCATTTTTGGTATCATCAATCTAGCGTTGTCTGTGGGAAAAGTTTTAATCCTGCTCTTGTGCCGCCCTAAGTTAGGATAACTTCCCATCCCTCCTTAAAAACACATTTCTTCTGGTACTCAACCTAAATACCTGTAATGTACAATGCCTTGTCCCATCCTCTGGTGTAGATATCCTCCTTATCCTTCTTGGCCTTAGTCTTCATCTTAGAAACCTGCACTTTGGCCTGGCCGACCACCTTCTTAACAATGCTCGCAGCCTCCTCTTCTAGGGTCTTCCCATGCTCCATCTCTTTTATAATATCTACCATCTTCTTCTTATCACCCTCATAGTCACGGATAAATACCTCCAAGGACTTGTACATTCCCGAAAAAAGTGTCTCCACATCAGAGGAATATTCCTTCAATTTGTTATTCCACCTTAATATCTGATAATAGTCAATCAATAACTGCAAAAGCAAGCATTCTGAGAAGGATATTAGCGACAAGTAGTGGCAAGTATGATAAATAAAAAAATAATAGGTGACACTTATAAGGTCCAGATTATGGTTGACCAGATCAACCAGCCATGAGTGCGAAAGGGATGATGCAATTGCTTCATCGATAGGCAAACTCCTTCCCCAATTAAGGCTCGAGCAAGCTCAGGGTTCATAGCAACGGACTAAGAAATTCCTTTGCACTTGTCGATGAGCTTGTGTCCTGCCAACTTCAGAGTGGGGGCTGGTGATAATACGCAAATATTACGCATTTCATCCCTCGAACCTAAGCATTTTAGCCCCCCTGGGTATCTTAATCTATATATTTAAGCCCGTTAACTAGACAACCTCGTATTTATATTGTTAACATGCTATATGAGGTATAATTAAGCTTTTATCGGTATTTGGATGCTAAGTGTGAAGTTCGGACGCCTTTCGCCTAATTTCCATACGCAGTCGCACGTTCAAGGGCATTTTAGTCTTTCCACATTTTGGAAACCAGGCCCAACATCTTCACGAAAGTTCTAGCCCTCCTCTCAAGCTTCGCGTTTCCGTAAACGGTGCGCGAATCCGATCCCTAACGAAGAAGTTACGGGAGTTTTAGCGGAAGAGAAAAATAAACCAACCAAAACAAGAGGAATAAGTGCAGACCTATAGCCATCGATTGATTGATTAAAAGGAATGATTAATCGATCCTTCAGTTTTTGCCCTCGAGCTGAGACAGTGGGCATGATTTTCAATCATCGATCGATCGATCAAAGGGATCGATCGATCGATCCCCTATTTTCTGCAGATATTTTGCCTTTTCTTTTCTTTTTCCTTTTCTTTTCTAATTTAATTCCTTTTACTATATAAAGGAATTTTGTGTAAATATCATATATAATTCGTTTTAGATAGTTTAGGTTAGGGTTTTGGAGGTTTGAGAGCTCATTTCTTCATTTCTTCTTGGATTGACACCCAATTGGGTTTGTAATTTGCACTTTCATCTTCCATCTCTATTAATATAGTTTGTATTCCATTAATTCTTGCTTTATAGTTAATTTACATGCTTTCATAATTATTTTTACATGCTTTCTTTCCTTGCTTTATAGTGTAGTTTTATTGCGTTTATTTATCGCATTTTTAATATGCTTTCTAGCTAAGTTAGTCTAGGTTGTGTCGGATTGAATTCATTCCGGGTTGACATGTTGCTTTGCTTTGGTGATGGAGTTTACGGTTCTATTTAGGGTGCGTTGTCCTAGTTATTATGCTTAGGGTATTTGATGGGGCATATCATGTATGTTCCGTGCTTACAACCTTGCGTACGTAATTTTTGGGGTATTTATTGACGCCAAAATCGTATTAGGCTTTTATGCAGATTTAGGGGCATGACAACCCTTGGTTTAATTAACTGTCAAAACGAGATGCATTTGTAATAACTCATTGACCCATGTAATTATTTTATACTAATTAACTCGGGTGAGGGATATTCGACGCAAATTATAGTTTTACTCGCTTCGTTAATCTTGTTAGATTAATCGTTTCCCTTTTGCATATTTTCCTTTTTGTTCATATTCATCTTTTACACTTTTATTTAGGAATATTAAATTTTATAAATTCTAGAAACTCGTCTCTATGGATTTTCGATACCCGGACTTGGCCTCTATACTCACCCGTTGAGTGTAGTCATAAGTTTAGGTTGTTTGTATTGAGGTGGTGAACAGAAAACGACGATCGACATTTTGACGCAATGCCACTTTTCAACCTCGATAAAAAATGGCGCCATTGCTGGGGACGAGTTTATTTTAGACTTTATTTGATTTAGTATTTCGTAGTATTTTCTTTCTAGTTGTATTTTTTGGTTAATCTTTTTGCAGGACTTCTACATTTGAGCACTTAGAAACGCTTGAATTTTTCGCGCGTGCATCTACTTTGTGGAATTCGCCACTGCGAGCCATTTTTTGGGTAAGCATGTCTTATTCCAATTCTTTCAGTAATCATTATGATAATTCTCAAAATTCTTGCAAACCTTTGACTTTCGGTGAATACTTAGATTCCCAAAAAATTACAAATTCAAAAATGACTTTGGGCGAGTATAAAGAAAGTCAAAATTTGGGTTATTGGAATTTTGATGACGATGATAATGATTTTGGGCCTTTAACTCCTTATAATAGGAATTTTGAAATGATTTGCAATAGTTTTCAAAGTCCATATTATAATGAGTTTAAGTTTAAGTCCGATGGTAATTTTTAAAGTTTCCATTTTCAAGTATCCGGACCTCGACCTATGACATTCGGTGAGGGCTTGCGTATGCTTGAGAATGAGAAAATTGAAAATTGTTATCAGGAAGAAAATCGCCTGTGGGAACATGAATTGGATTTATTATTTGAATCCGACTACGATTTTGCTTCCGAGATTTTTGAAGTCGAGGAATGTTTTGAACCAAATGGGGACTTTGTGCCTACTTTGGAACAAATCATTGCCGACTTTGCCCATTGCGTAATAGATATTGAAAGTGAGGATGAAAATGATTTAATATCTATTTGCAATGAAATGATTTCTTCTTTGGCCCGCAAAGAAGAACATTTCATTGAAAATGATCTTATTTCCTTCGAAACTCAATCTTCATGCGATGATGATTCAACTCGTTTGAATTTCTTTCCTCCCCATTTTCATTTTCTGTTATCACACTATCATAAGTACTTGATGATTCGGTTTCTAACTTTAATGTTTTAAACCTTTTCACCGATGAGGGGTACTTGCTCGAGTCGCCCTCCACGATCGCATCTTTTCCTTTGTGTGCGCCACCTCCCATTCCAATTTCAAAATCATTGGGAGGATATTCGGCCTTTCTAGGTCCCCACATGTTTTTGTCACCCATTCAATCCAAATCCCCCATCGTCCCTCCAAAACTTTTAATTGGCGATGGTTCATTTCTTCCGCCTTACACATGCCTTCCGTTGTTCAAACGGAATTCATATTTTTTGGAAGGCATGCTTGAGTGTGAGGGTACATCGGTTATCCTCCAAATTAAAATTGTTTTTGAGGTGGACCCTCAACTATTTAGACTTCTAGTGTATAGTTAGTGTGAAGCCTGAATAGTAGGTTATATATAGTTAGCTTTTTATTCTTTCTTTCTTTTTATTTTTTCTTTCCTTTTTAATTTAGTCTAGTGTAATTAGTTAACTCTTTGTTATTTGTTTTTGCTATGCTCGGTACTAACTTGTTTTGTAGATTCTCTGGACTTGTTCTTATGGGGATCGCTCCAATTTTGGGTAATATCACTCTTTTCCTCTCTTTAACTTGGTTCTTAATTCACATTGAGGACAATGTCAGGTTTTAAGTTAGGGGGTGTGGGATATTCTATCCATTTCTGTTTTTAGTCCATGTTTTTGCTCACATGTTAGTTACTTAGTATGCTTTTCTTAGAAAATTCAAAATTTTCAAAAAGATTTTCATTTTTTTTCTCCTTTATTGGGCATTATGCGTTTGTTTCCGATGATAAATTTCAATAATTGCCCGATCCAATAGACAACTCAACGATGCATGTTCTCGATTTTAGAAGTTATTAGACTTTAGTCCTCAATCATTAATATTATGAATAACTTCATGAATTAAACTTTAATCCCATGAGCACATGCACTTTTATCATTCTATTGATTTGGTTTAAGATTTTTATAACTCGGTAATCTTTTGTTGCATTGTATATACTTACACTGAGTAAGCTTTGTACCTTTCATCGTTTGTGAGTGTTATACACTATTCTTTCCTCATTGAAAACGTTGAATTCGTTGGTAATATCTCTATTCTTTCATTTGATCGTTCATTAATTGAGTTTATATCTTGAAATGTGTTACTTGATCATGATTTTTAAAGTTTGTTTTGACTCAAGAATTGCATAAACTTTGTGAAATGATCATAGGCCATCTTTCTTATATCACCCATATTAGCCTTGACCTCACCTTTCATATGTCCCCTCGTTAACCCCTTTGAGCCTAAATATTAGCCTTTCGTTTCATAACCCAAAAATCCCATAACCAACTCCAAATTGGAGTTTTAAACCATACATACACCTTCTATACCTTTGTTTGGAATGTTACTTAGGATTGAATGATGTTGTTGTGTTGCGGTTGCATTTAGGCATATGAGAGATTGAAAAGTAAAGAAAGTGTAGTGAAAAAGAAAAAGAGAAAGCAAAAAGCAAAAAAAAAAACAAAAAAAAAAGAAAACATGAGAAAAAGAAGAAAAGAAAAAGAAAAAGAAAGAGAAAGTTGTAAATGTTGTGTATATAGTTCAATAAGCTTTGATTGCTCTCCCCGATGATATATCTAATGCTCGTTTGGAACTTGTTTTCCAATTTTGATATTGTCCACATTTTCCCATTTTCCCGAGTTTTCATCTCCGAACACTTTGAATCCGTACACACATATCCTTTCATTTCATACCTCAACCCCATACCTACATTACAACCCTATAAAGTCCTATGTGATCCTAGGGTGAATTTAATTTAAAAGCTGAAATAGTTTTGATAGTTTGTGAAAATGCGTTTCGCCTCCTTTAATGTGCGGTATCTTTCATTGAGATTACAATTTTTCATTTTATATATAACGTTCTTCATTTGTTACATGTGCGCGGCCTAGTTTCCATTTCCATTTACTCTTTATGCCCGCATGTTCCGTGTGTTAACTCCTTGTTTCAAGTGAATTCACTTGATGAGTCTAATGCACATGAGGATTGAATATATGCACACTTTATGTTTATCCAATTTATTTAAGTTATTGCCAAATCACACTTTGCATGTGCTCGCTCCCCTCCCACATTTTAAAATTTCAATTCTATGAGGTGCATTCTATAATGTTAATAATACGGACTTTTTTTTGAATTCATTCATTGTGCTAATAATGCCCATGAAATCCTTTTCAATATTGTTGGGTTTGTCGCATTCTTGATTGGGCATATTTTGAGGAAACTTTATGATGTTTGTGGGTCTCATACCTGAAAACTCTCACGAGACGACATTCGTCCACTAGGGCAACCTAGGGGTTTAACGACTTATTGCATACGCTAAATGCAATCGAATCGCCCGCGAAAGTGGCCTTATGCTTTTATACCATACTTTTGTACTATCTCCTGCTTTTGGTTTGCTTGTAGTTCTTGTTGTATCCTATTTCATTACTAGGGACTAGCAATGTGTAAGTTAGGGGGTGTGATATTACGCAAATATTACGTATTTTATCCCTCGAACCTACGCATTTTAGTCCCCTCGGGTATCTTAATCTCTATATTTAATCCCGTTAACGGGACAACCTCGAATTTATATTGTTAACATGCTATATGAGGTATAATTGAGATTTTATAGGTATTTGGATGCTAAGTGTGAAGTTCGGACGCATTCCGGATAATTTCCATACGTAGCCGCACGTTCAAGGGAATTTTAGTCTTTCCACATTTTGGTACCTGGCCCAACATTTTCACGAAAGTTGTAGCCGTCCTTTCAAGCTTCGCGTGGCCACGAAGGGTGCGTGAATCCGATCCCTAACGAAGAAGTTACGGGAGTTTTAGCGAAAGAGAAAAATAAACCAACCAAAACAGGAGGAATAAGAGCTGACCTGTAGCCATTGATCGATCGATCAAAAGGATCGATCGATCGATCCTTTAGTTTTTGCCCTCGAGCTGAGACAGTGGGCATGATTTTCAACCATCGATCGATCGATCAAAGGGATCGATCGATCCCCTATTTTCTACATATATTTTTCCTTTTCTTTTCTTTTTCCTTTTCTTTTCTAATTTAATTCCTTTTACTATATAAAGGAATTTTGTGTAAATATCAGATATAATTCGTTTTAGATAGTTTAGGTTAGGGTTTTGGAGGTTTGAGAGCTCATTTCTTCATTTCTTCTTAGATTGACACCCAATTGGGTTTGTAATTTGCACTTTCATCTTCCATCTCCATTAATATAGTTTGTATTCCATTAATTCTTGATTTGTAGTTAATTTACATGCTTTCATAATTAGGTTTACATGATTTCTTTCCTTTCTTTCTAGTGTAGTTTTATTGCATTTATTTACCGCATTTTTAATATGCTTTCTAGCTAAGTTAGTCTAGGTTGTGTCGGATTGAATTCATTCCGGATTGACATGTTGCTTTGCTTTGGTGATGAAGTTTACGGGTCTATTTTGGGTGTGTTGTCCTAGTTATTACGCCTAGGGGATTTGACGGGGCATATCATGTATGTTCTGTGTTTACGACCTTGCGTACGTAATTTTCGGGGTATTTCTTGACGCCAAAATCGTATTAGGCTTTTATGCGGATTTAGGGGCGTGACAACCCTTGATTTAATTAAATGTCAAAACGAGATGCATTTGTAATAACTCGTCGACCCATGTAACCATTTTATACTAATTAACTCAGGTGAGGGATATTCGATGCAACATATAGTTTTACTCGCTTTGTTAATCTAGTTTAAATACACTCTCCTAGATTAATCATTTCCATTTTTGCATCTTTTCCTTTTTGTTCATATTCATCTTTTACACTTTTATTTAGGAATATTAAATCCTATAAATTCTAACAACTCCTCTCTGTGGATTTTCGATACCCGGACTTGGCCGCTATACTCACCCGTTGAGTGTAGTAATAAGTTTAGGTTGTTTGTATTGAGGTGGTGAATAGAAAACAACGATCGGAGTTTTGACGCAATGCCACTTTTCACCCTCGATCGGCGGGACCTCTCCTCAACCTCTTATATTGAGGCTGTTGATTCTTGCTCCGAGAGATATTCTCAATAATAGGCTGACTGGATCCCCCTACTTCAGGCTTCAATCCTGCAAAAGGGGGAGACTTGGAGCAAGTCAAAAGGTTTAGGATCTTGCTCTTCACTATTTTTATAGAAGTAACATTGGTCAGCACCAGATAAATATCCAACAATTCAAAAGATAACGAAGTACACTCCGTCGAGAA
Organism: Sambucus nigra; assembly: GCA_949130495.1. Classification (NCBI taxonomy): domain Eukaryota; kingdom Viridiplantae; phylum Streptophyta; class Magnoliopsida; order Dipsacales; family Adoxaceae; genus Sambucus; species Sambucus nigra. The sequence continues at coordinate 672,490,251 of OX422209.1, forward strand.
AAACAAGGTCTTTTAGGCTGATGGGGGGTTGTTGGTATATCTTATGTTGGGCGAATAAGAAAGGAGGTGATGGAGCTGTGATAGCCAAGCGGAACAGAGGCTGAACGAGGGTGATCTTCACCAATCCTCTTCTGTATGGACCAAATAATGTTCAGGTTGGCGAAATTAATTTCAAACATACGGAGAATGTCACTTTTCCTTTTCTCTGCAAGACAGAAAGACAAAAATATCAATTAGCTATAAAATTTAAGATAAGACGAAAAAAAAAGATATTCAAGTCGTGTGTGTATGTGCCAACCTATGCCTTGATCCTCTTGAGGACAACGGGGTCCCGTGTACTCCTCACCCTTAGGAAAAGGGGAAAATTACAAAATCCTTCACTATCAAAACGTGACCCCAATATTCCTTATTGCAATCAGGCAGGTTCATAACAAGGGATCTGTTTGAGAATCTCATCTTCAAGTACTAAATATTTTCATTTGTGCTTCCCCAACTGTAACATTAAACATATTTTCATTTGTGGTTCCCCAACTGTAACAGTAAATCAATTATTTTATTCCAACATTTGTCCCAGACCGCTCATTAATGTGGTTTTCCCCATTTATGACTCTTTAAGTGTTTGGGGCCACTTGAGCAGGGACCACATCAAAATATTGACAAAATTTAAAAAATAAATGATTAAGGAAAAAGGTGACCCCACACTTAGCAATATATGTTGTAGGGATCCAATGACCTTCTTCTAATGCACAATGGTCGTAAGGATCTGTTAATAACTCCATTTTTACCCAGGAAGGGTTATATGGGTGGTCATAAATTGCTCCAATGAACTATCATCTACAGTATACACCATATTTATAACATAGATGAAATAAATACAAAGAGGGAGAGATTCTTACAGTGAACAAGATAGTAAAGAAGGATAACTCAAACAAATGGCGAACGAAGATATTGAAAGAGAAGAAAGGGATTTGGAATTCAGTGTGAAGTGAACAAAGGGGAGAAATGATGTTTTATAAAACTCAGAGATGTCTCTTGAGTTGCAAGAAATGGTATGAATAAACATACCCATCGCTTCATATTTTGACGGATTATCAGTTCACAAGGAACGACACTACCAGCGCACCCCTAGAGGGGTCGCTATTTCTGCCATTATTTATAAAATTTCCAATGCCTCAAGGAACAAACCAAAAATTTGCAAACTCCTAGAGATCGGATGTCGACTAGATACCTCAATATGATATAATTACCTTAGGAGGCTGGCAACCAAAGCTTTTGTAAATTTGACCAACTTTTGATAAAAAATATTCCATCATTTCACTCTACCGGTCACTGCTCACTCCTATCAAGAATGACGTATTAAGGGCTTTTGTTGTACCTAAAATAAGATTATGACATGGACCAATAACCATAGAGCCATTAACCGTCTGTGCTACTATGGATGAGACCTTTGTAGGGGCCACAATCCCCTAAAAGGCCTGCGGCTCCAGCTGAGCGTCCCCTTCTGCGGCCCTCCTAGTTGCACGAGCTGGTTTCCCTCTCCTATTGTTTAGAATTTGAAACCAAAGTGAAATCGTATGAGGTTAACTTGAGCCATATTCAATATCAGAATAACGTAAATGTGCAAGTATGAATCAATAGTCTTAAGCATAGGGTTTTAAATCAAAGAGACGCAATGCTGACAATGTAGCAAGTCCTCACAGATCCTAAGGATACTAGAATCCGATGCTCTGATACCAGCTGTAAAAACCCACATATTCTAATATCGGGTGGCTAATCCTCCACTAAAATAAAATAGGAATCTTAGTATGGTTCATTCTCATCATCATTATCGCAATCACAATATAATATAAATCATACGAATAAAACCATACAATTAAAAATGAATGAGTAATCCTCATGCATCTATTGATAAAAAGAGTGAACCGTATAAACCATCGATCAACAAAAAAAATATCCACAGTATACTGAATAAATAAACTGAGTACTGAAATATAAATATCTGACAGTAATATAAAAGTCTATCCATCTACAGGAAACATAACCAACAGTAATTGAAATGATAGATCCTATCGAGATAAAATAGACTGAGGCGACTAAACAAGGATGTGGCGTCCACAGCTACTACACATTAAGAATGAATATATCACTGCGGTCCCACTACTGCTGTTGCACACCTGGGGTATAAAAAGAAAACAAGGAAAAACAAAAGCCTATGGGTCAAAGCCCGTAAAGTAGATAATATTTTACAAGTGTATAATTCTTGTAAATCAATTAAAACATCAGTGTATTACTTTCATAATTAACCATTCACACTCACTTGAGATAAGCCTCACCTCTCAACTATAGTATGCACCTAATGTGCTCATTTATTATCCTAAATAAACTACCCGATCTAACTAGGACATATGATCTCTATCTAAGTCCAATCCTGCTAATACCTACTATTAGCTAAATATAAATACTCTCTTTAGTTATATGTTCATAAGCGATATAATCACGTAATAAACACAACATAGCTACGCTCGTGCTATAAATAGATACTTGCACTATATCATATAAACAAGTCAAAATAATCCCGCCAAAATCCGGTCAAAATCCCTTGAAAGTTGAGGTCAGGACTGTGACCCCACCTACTTTCATCCACCAAAGGTTAATCTCCGATGAAGAAGAGGAAGATAATGAGGACAAAAGGGTACCCGAGGATGGGGAAAGGTATGGGATCCCCCACCTTCGCTATGAGGATCAGTATGAGAACTATCTGGCCTAAAAAATGCCTATCTTCTTGATGACATTGATCGGCTGAGTGGGAGTCAGATCGACAGTGCTAAAGAAGTGATCTAATTGAGGTTATGGGTAACTATATACTCTTTCTCCCTAAACTGTCATTGCCCATGATTTCATTTATTTATCTTGACTATGTGAATACACTTTAAGTGAGCTTTGTGGGAGTTTATATATCTAAGAAATAGCTGGAGAGGAAGGACATGGATTGGAAACTTCTAGGTTTGGAAGTGGAGTTGGTGACCTTGAAGAAGTCCAAGATCGATGCCTTCGCCCTCGTAATGACCCCATGAGGGAGAGACACCGAGAAGATGACCAAGGATCAAGCCATAATGGAAAAAAATATTTCCATGGAGAGAGATTAACTTTTAAATGACGTGTCCAAGATAAAGTGATAGCTTGTCGATAAGGAGAAGGAGAAGTTGGGGTAGTGTATGACAAGCGGGCTTTAGCCTCGTTGACCATGTTTAAGTACTTAAAGTATTTTATGACTTCAGAGTACTGTAGAGTGTGGAAATATTAATCCTTCATCAATGGATACACTGAATTGGTCAATCGGGTCCTAAAGGCTCATCCAGATTGGGACATTTCTTCCTTTGATCCCGACGACTGCAAAGCCAATGAGGAATTGATGACTTTACCCTCGTGTTTGGACTAATAGAGGTAGCCTAGTATCATGGGATTTTGACAGCTCATTGGCCCTCGACATACTCTGAAGGAGGAGAACTACACATCTCCATGTGCGAGGAGATGAGTCGAATTCTAACTTATGTGTCACCCTCTACTCCACCACATGCTATATAGTTTTCCTTATTTGAAAAAGCACTTTAATCATTTGAATATTTAGGGGTCTATAATGTAGGCTTAGCTTAAGCCTAGATATTGATGCTGCATGTAATTTGAATGGCATGGTTGTACTGGCCCTTTTGTTTATGTTGCAATGATTTTTCCTTATTTATGATTGCATGCTCTGACCACTTCTTCATTTATTATAGTTGTAGATTGATTTCTCCCATACTTTCTTAAAAACCGTGTTAATTCTGCATGTCCTTATTCAATTACTCTTGACGTTTGTACTATGGTCGATAACTGCCGAACAAATTTTTATACTCAATTGATGAACCGAGTTGATTGCAAGAGTTATTTATACTCAGTTGATGAACAAAGTTGTTTATACATGTTATTTATACTCGATTAAAGAACTAAGTTGTTCATACCGATTGTTTATACTAGGTTGAAAAATCGAGTTGTTTATATAGATTGTTTATAATCGGTTGATGAACTGAGTTGTTTATACTCCAAAGTTCAATTCTTAAAGGTGGTGCAAATGACCATTTATGCTTCAATCACAAGTTTTATTAAAATAATTTTTTTTTTCATAATTTCAGCATTCTTGACCTATTACCAATATACACCCCTCTTTTATTTGAAAATAATTGAGTGATTGAAGAAAAACCTTCTTGACTTATATTTAACCCAATTTATACTCACGCCGACCACACTACATAAACCGAATCAGATCTAAGGGAGTCAGCTGTTAACATGGTGATCAAAAAAAATATTTTTTAGAAGTCTTTTGAGTCTGGAAAAGGCGTACCAAGATGTGGCTTAGTGTGAGACTTCTTTCGAGCTAATGGTTAGTTCATAATCTGATATGACCCGAACGTTTAGGTGGGCATCAGACCTCTGTACTGTTCCATAATCGGTATGATCCTTGTGGGGTGGGTATGAGAAAAGATGAATTAATGGAGATAAGACAACTAGTGGAGAAAAATATATTAATTAGAGAATAATGTCCTTTTATTCATCATAGTGCTTCATGGAGTTACATCTTGCAGAAGGCAAAAAAGGAAATATATGAATTAAACAATGATAATGAAAAAGAAATAGTGGACACTAAAGGGTGCTCTAGGTCACTGATCGACCATTCATTTTTTCTTAGCGATTGTCCTCACTGGTAGTAAAGATTTAGATTCTCGACGTTTTAAGGACGAGAGAGGGCATGTCCCTAATGGTCTCGGAGGCTATACGTTTCGGGTTGTATGATGCGAGACACTATATAAGGGCCCTCCCAATTATCAGTTAACTTTTCGTGGTTTGGATTTTAGTTGACTGCATCATCTAACTGAGGATAAGGCCGCTGACCTGGAAGGATTGTTTCAAAACTCTACGGTTGTACTACCAGTCTACCTTCCCTTAGCACTTTTTCCTCCCTGACCTCGTCCAAGAGGTTCAGGTTAGTCCGGAGTCGTTCTCCACTCTAAATTTCATTGAAATAGTTCACCCTCAAGCTTGGCACGTCTAGTTCAACTAGTATCACGACTTTGGTGCCGTAAGTCAAGGAAAAAGGTGTGGACCTTTTTGGTCCCCCATCGTTGTTTAGTAGGTCCATAGGACGAAGACACCCTTTTCAAACCAAAGTCCTTTAGAGCCGGTGAGTTCTATTATATTCTCGTGGAAGAGTGTTTGGTTCATTACCTCAAGATGAATGTTACACCTGGAATGCCTTAGGGTTGAGTAGCAGTTCTTGATTTTGAACTGGTTGAATAATTTTTTATCCTAATACTATAAAATACCTCCCATTTTTTGAAAGGATAACATATGGTTACCGAACTGATAGATGATGAATTTTTAAATGAAGGAATGCACTTTCGATCTATAATCCTAGCTAATGGCTCTGCCTTTACTCACTTCATAAAATAATTAATTTCTACTAACAGAAACTTACATTGATCGTTCTTGATCTAAAATGGACCAAGGATTTTCATTCCCTATAAGGTGAACAACCGAGAGAAGACGATCACTGATAACTCATCGGTTGGATAATGGATGTTGTTCATCATTCATTGGAATCGTTCTCACTTTATGATATAGTTCTTAATATCCTTACTCATTATTGGTCAGTAGTAACCCCATGTTAAGGCTTTCTGGGACAATCTTCTCTTTCTGGGACAATCTTCTCATTATTGGTCAGTAGTAACCCCATGTTACCTTTGTGGGGTGAATGCAACGGAGGATGGTTCGAGAACAACCCCATCGGTACAAAACCCCTTCATACAGTTGGAACTTTGTTGCTTTGACTCACATATTTCTTGCCTCCAATTGATCCTTTGGAAGGATCCCTTCTTTTATAAACTACATGTATTTATCCATCCAGATAAGTCCTTGTTCTTCAAATTTGGCTGCTCTATATGAATACTATGGCGGCCAAAGATTTCCACGAGGGGATTCCCTTGATCCGTCGTGTCAGCTTTGGTATTATCCTCCCTTGGAATATGTTGGACGGTGAGCCTATTAAATTGTTTTGCTATTTCCCTAGAATTGTTTCAATTAGGACATCATGTTCTTCCCTTTGGCCTCATACTGAATGACCACGTTGGAGTCGCTAAAGAATTGTACCTAGTCGGCTTTGAGGGATAGCGCGAATATTACTCTAGCGATCAGTGCATCGTACTCAGTTTCGTGATTGGATATTTTGAAGTTGAACCTTATTGCATTTTCTACACAAAATTCCCTTTGTGATTTTACACTATCATTCCTACTCCATGCCCTTCTTTATTAGATGATCCATCCACCTAGACTACCCATATCTGCTTTCCTTAATTGATTTACTCGGGGAGCTCTCCCCCTCGACATTGGTAAATTATGCGATGAAATCGACAAATTCTTACCCATTAAATGCCACTCTTAGCTTGTAGTGTATGTCGTCGAACTCTGTGAGCTCAACTGACCACTTCATTAGTCATACAAAGACTCCAGCTTGTGGAGGACTCGTCTGAGTGGGTAATCATTTAGGATGACAATAGTATAGTCTTGGAAGCATGACCTTAATTTTCTCTCTAACATGACTAATGGAAAGGCAATTTTGTAATACCCTGTCCTAGTAATTCAACTAAAATTTATATAAATTATGATGGCATGAAAATTGACGATAATTATAAGGAATTGTGGATTGAAATTTAAAGAAAAATAAAATAATGGAAAATATTAAGGGTCATTCGAACGATATCACCCCGTTGTTAGAAACAAGATGGATCTCACGAGATGCAGGGGATAAAATGACATACCACTGCTTTACAGTGGCAGGTTGCGTGGACCAAAGATATAACGAAATGGACAAGTTTTTTGAACGACTTGGGCTTGTCCTTCAAATGATGTAAATAATTTTTTTTAAATCAAGTCTACCCTTGTGCGCTATTATGATTTTAGCTATTGGGTCTTTGAGCTATTGAGTTCAGATCAACCTAGAAGGGGTAAAATGGGATTTTTGTCCTTTGGAAGGGTTTCATAAGGGTGTGTTTGGTGTATTTGGGTCATTATTAAGTTTAAAGAAGATGGAAGAAGGAGAAAGAGTGGAGAAGTCTTCCACTATTTTTAATCTTCCACCACCATTCCACCACCACTCCACCACCATTTTATGTAATATTCCACCATGTTCAAGCCTACAATACCCATTTCTGCCATTGTTGAAGAAGAACTACGAAATTTGAAGAAGTGTTGAGGGATTTGTTTATATGAAGATGGAGCTTTCATGGAGTATTAAGTGGGTTTTGAAGGGGTTCTTGGCTTGGCGGACACGTTGGAGAATTTGAAGGATGGATTTGGTAAACCCTTGAGTACACCTTTGGAGGTGGGGGTTGCTCCTCCTACACCAATATTTCTACCACCATTGCAGTCAATAGAGGCGGGGAAGCCTTACTCTTAGTATAAGACTTTATTTTTCCATATTTGTAGTCTCGTAATTAGATTACATGAGTATGGCGCATTTGCTTACATGATGAAATTAATGTGTAGAATTAATAAACATTTTTATGAAATAAAAACTTTGAAAAAATTATATACTGATGAAAATAAAGAGAGGGTAAATATTTCAAGGTTTGAGAATATTAAAAGTTGGTATTTTATTAAAATGGTGTATAATCTAGAAAGTTTGAAGTTAAATATTTTATGAAATAAAATGTTTTGAGATAATGATTTATTTTACTAAACATTGGTGAAATAATGTTTCTTGCAAAAATGAAGATTTTATGAAAAATGGACATTTTGTGAGTTTTAAAAAATTAAATGTCTTTTATGCATTAAAAATGTATTTTTGCAAGTATGTTGAATTTTGAAATATGTGTTTAAACCATCTAATAGGATTTTAAGGTTTAAAGTTCATCTTCTCATACATATAAACTTGTAGTATTTTATCACTAAGTGTATAACAAGTTTAAAGAAGATTTTGTTGGGTTTAAACATGAAATAATAAAAGTAGAAATTCTTGCCTTTAAAATGTGTGAAAAAGGGGTTAAAATGTGATAAGGATAAAGTGTAAGACTACATGTAAAATAAAATAATTGGTATTTTCTTATAATAGTAGTCTTTAGTGTAAATGGATTTCTTGAATAAAGAAATTAAAGAAATGTGCGATTTGAGAAATTATTGATAAAGGTATTCAACAAGTGTTAATGGATAAAAATGTTGAATTAGTATGTACAACTTAGTGGTGTTGCAAAAGAGTAACACTTACGAAGTTGAAAGGAACTAAAGAGGTAAAGGTTTCCAATTAAGAAGAATATTACTCCAAAATTAAAAGGGTGTTAAGGCGTTAAAAACTTAAGGAGTTAGGATGGGTAACTTAATAGTGTTTGGTAAGAAAGTAACACATGTAGAAATGGAGTAAAAAGGTGATTTTGGAAACAAATGGCTAAAATAGTAATTTTACTTAAAGTGGATCATTTTATGATAAAAATGTTGGGAAGGTTTGACAAAAATTGGTCCTAAATTAATATGATCTTTGGAATAAAATCAAGGTTAAAGTGTAAAGGATATGAAATGGTAAAAATTCAAAGTGTAACACAAGTTGGGGTATAACCCCAGGTTTTGGCTTCGGTTGGGTAAAAAGAAAAAGTGGAGTAATGTGAACATTTGTAAAATATTAAAACATATTAAAAGGAACTCTAATGACACCGGGAAGTAAGAAGGGCCCGGAGCCTTAGGGTGAAAAGCTTAAAATCATTGGCCAAAGCATATGGTGCGCATATCCGGCGGTGCGGAGCCCATTAAAGTATGGGGTATTTGGAAGATTTTGAGAAAAGATACAGGAATAAGGAACATGTCAAGAAATAGGTTGTGTAGTGAAATGTGTTAATACAACCTAACTTGATGAATTAATAAATGTTATGGTAAAGGTTAAAATGGACAAGTAAATGTGTAATTGACTAGTAAGATAAGGAAAAAGGTAAAGTAAGTGGATAAATAGGTGGTTAAGCAACCTAAGTCATTAAACCCATAAATAACACAAGAATGTGTAGAAAAATGTTCTCAAAGATTAAATAAGTATTTTTTAACATGGTGTTCGTGTGTGTGGAAAGGGCGATTTTAACGAAAATACTAATATGCGTTAGATAAGATAAGGTGATTTTGGTAAAGAAAGGATTTTGGTTAAATAAAATGTAGTGGTTTCAAGTGTAAAACCGTTTCATGCATTAAGTATGGTTATATGTATGTGTATATATGTATACTATGTAGTTGTATATGAACGTAGGCATAATGCGTGGAGTCTTCTTTCTGCCGGTTGATTCTATACTGCATTTGTATATTTCCCACTGGGCATCGACTCACACCCTCACTTTGTTACGGCAGGTTGGGAGAAATTTATTATTTTGAGAGCATTATACAAGTAAGTACTCTGTATACTTGGACTTTGGGTTACTCCCCATGGACCTCTCATGTAGATTATTTTGAAACGGGAATAACATGCTAAATAAGTGAAATGTTAATTAAAAAAACTAGACTAGCAACATTATATAGGTTGTTTCATTGCACTTCACACCTAATGTTTGGGTCGGACTGGGTTGATTACGGGTAACCCATAAATCTGGGTCGGGGCGTTACATAACTTCTTTAATATCGGATATCTTGATTCTTCTCCTCAGAACGCTCTACTCAAATTATAGACTGGTTGGTGAAGCCCTGCATCATCCGTAATCAATATCGAATTAATCGTCGTTTGAGAAAGACAAGGTAAAGGCATAATTCTTCTCCGATTATTGGCTTGAACAGGAGAGGGACATCTTTCAAGTAAGCTTTCAAGTCTTGGAAGGCTTGTTCACACTCGTTCGTTCAGACAAACGTCTTCTTTAAAGTTCAAAATAACAAAATGCACTTGTCCATCGCTTACTTTCAAACTGATTTAGTGTCGCTACTGTAACATCCCGTATTTATGATTTAATAAATTCGAGTATTTTTTTAAAATTGCACGTGTGCCGTAAATTAATTGAATTTATTATTATGTGTTTATTAAAGATAATTAATCAGGAGAGAATGGTCAATATTTATGGAATAAAATTACTAAGTGAATAGTAAATGATTATTTTACGTCATAATGAGTGATAGTGACATGGCAGTATTTTATCTCCGACGGGAGTCACGTGTACACTATATGGGGTTGAGAGAGAAAATTATTATATAGTGACTCGGATGGTGATTTTGAGGTCACAGTTAATTTCGGATAGGTTGAGATAGTCGAAATAGTGTACCTAGGGGTAGTAATTGGGTCCCGGGGACTTTTAGTCATAGCCGGGGGTATTCAAATCATTTGGGGTTGGCCCGTTAGCCAAATTGCGGGATTAGAGATATATAACCTAAGTTAGAAAGTTTGGGGCAACCTTTGTGATTAATAGAAATCCTAAAATTGGAGAGAAGAAAGAAGGAGGAAAATAATGAAGCTTTAGGAGTCAAATTCAGAGGGGATTTGGGTGTGCGATCATTGATTCATCGTCTGCAATGTGTAATTAGACTCTAAGAACATAGAAAGGCAAGTGATTATCTTGCTTCTGATTTTAATTGAAAAAACTCATGTTCATATCATGGTAGGTGTAGACAAATCCGTTTTTGAGAGGGTTGTTGTAAGGACACAAATTTCCAATTGAGTCCTTTGTTGTTTTGGCTCAATTTCGAACAAAAATGTTTGAGTCATAGGATAGAGTTCTTGACCATCCTTCAAGCCTATGATATACTAAAGTTAAAGATGTAGCGACCAATTTCATAAATCTTCATCAAATGTTGTGTTTGTAGTGCCTCGTTTCTATGTCAACAACATTTGTTTTGTTTACTCCTAAGGTATGAATGCATTACATATTTATATAAAAGCTTGGAATAATTAGTATTGGGTGTAAGTTTTGTTTAAAATGTTATTTATTTTCAGAAAGTTACTTTAAAACTTTATAATAAAGTTTCTGGGCTAAAATTGAATTTTTAGGCTTTCTGGATTTTTGTTCGATATTGACGTTCGAACGAGTTTTTCGTTCGAACGAGAATATCGTTCGAATGAGGTTTGCCAATGAGATTTCCCATCAGGCCCTTGGAACTTCGTTAGAAGTGTCGTTCGAATGAGACTTCATTCGAACGAAAATCCCGTTCGAACAAGATTTTCGGCGGGAAATTAAAATGGCAGCTTTGGGCAGTTTTTGACACTTTTTCCACTACTCTTCCCCACTAACTTTTGACAAACTTATCAAGTGCGGGAACCAACTTTGGAAAACCAACTTTTTCATACCTTTCCTTCTCCAAGAGATAGTTTGAGTGCAAAATTCAAAGAAGAAAAAGTTCATGTTTGAGTGTTTATTTTTCAAAGACAAATCTCTAAAACACTTCTGTTTTACACCCATAGTTCTTTTATTCCAAGTTTCCATATAAATATCTTGCTTGGAGTGTTTGAAACCGGTTTATCTCTACACCTTTAAGAAGAGAAGTTTGGGTTTACTTCTACATCCCTCAAAGAAGAACTTTCGTTGTTTTGCTGCGGCATTCTCACATGGTGAAAGGCACCGTGTGTGGTTGACGGTGTTCCTAAAGTCTCGTTAGTGAATTCCAAGATTTCGGTGGAGCTACGGGATTGTCGACTAGGCGGAGGTGTTTACAAGAAGACACGTCAAGACCTGAAAGGGGTCAAGTCGAGGAAGCAAGTCATTTGTCTTGTAATTGTAAAACCATACTTAGTGGACTTAAGGCTAGGGCCGTCCGAGTTTTTTTCCCGTTGTGGGTTTTTCCTTGTACATCACGGCGTAGTGGTTATTTGCTTATTTTATCTTTTTCAAAACTCACATTAGATGCATGCTTAGGTAAACAGATAAAATTGATTTAAATCACTACTCTTGTTTAATTTGGTGCTAATTTCTATTTTGGGTAAAATTGATACTAATTTAATTCAAGTCACCATTTATATTGTTAAAATCGGTTTGGCATAATTTGGTAATATTGAAAATATGACTTAGGCAAATTTCTAGGACTTGGGTTGAATTAAGTTGGTTTGATTGAAATTAAAAATATGTGTGCGTTTAATCTTATTTCACTTGGTTTAATTTTAATTTGAAAAGAAATTAAAATTTGTTGTTTGTACTTGTTTAATTGAACCATCTCGCTTCCGCATCTTTAAAAGGAAATTGAAATTTAATTCTTAGTAAAGAATTTAAAATTGGGGGCCTCGTGTTCCATCAAGTGGTATCAAAGCATTGATTCAGAAAAACTCATGTTTATCAAATTGGTATCAGAGCCGGAGCGCTAATTTATCGCGTCAAATATTCGTTTTTCGGCTTTTATAATTTTTGTGCTCCTTGTATTTTAAGTGGTTCAATTTTTGACTCACTCTCATTTTTTTTGTTTTTGTATCTCTCGATGGGACGTCTTAATGATAATTTGTCCATTTCTAATAATAATGAAGTTTTTGCTATTCAAGAGGAATTTAATGGGCTTAATAAATGTAATGAAAAATCAAGAGAATTAAATTTGAGATTTGCAAAAAGAATTAAATTTCTTGAAGATGAGAAATCTTGTTTTAAAGCTAAAGTTGAGTTTTTGCAAAACTCCCTATCTCAAAAAGATATTTTTCGTGAAAAGCTCATGGACATAAATTACAATCTTAATATTTTAGAAAAGTCCAAGAAAGAGAGTGATTGTAGAGAAAAGACTCTTAGGGACATGTTTGCTCACATTGAGGGGGAGCGTGATAACCTTCTAGGAGTTATAGAAAATTTAAAGAAGGAGTCCCGTAAAATTGAGGAGTCTAATTTATTACTTGAGTCCAAAATTTTAAAAATGACAAATGACTTACAATACTCGAGTAGTAGTTGTAATGGTTTTAGTTCATCTTATTCAAATATTTCCGTTTCTAAAGCTAAGACCATTGTTTATTTTAGAGGGTCGATTTTATACAAAGACTTTAGAAAAGGTCACACTGTAGGTATCATTCCTCGTGTTTTCACATGCTTGCATTGTGGTAGGAAAGGTCACCTTAGGTCATTTTGTTTTGATCTTAAAAGAAGTCCTAGGAAGTATATGCCTAACATTTCATTAGTTCTCAAATCCCAACATTTTAAATATACATCTATATGGGTTAGAAAATCATTTTAGACGCGCTAGATATTAGATTTTTTTATTTTCATTTGCTTTTACATGAAACCTCCCTTGCTAAATTTAAAGGTTGAATGTGTTAGTTTTATTTGTATACTCTAGATTTTTGTGCTTCATATTATATATCATTGCTAGGTGTATGCATGTTTAATCATTTTCTAGTCTATGTTACATGCTTAATCACATGCTAGAATAATGATTGTTGTTTATATTTTGTATTATACTTCTTTCATTTTAGTTTGCATTCAATGAAAAATACAAAAAGATTTTTGTTTATCATTTGTGTTTTACCCTTTTCGTAATTTATGCTTAATGAAAAATACAAATGATTTTTGTGTGTCTTTTGAGTAAATATTTTTGTTGTTTGGGTTAAAAATTGTCAAAAACTCAAAAAGATTTTTTATGTGTATTTTAGTTTGACACACTCTATGTGTCATACACTTGTGTTAGAATCCCTTCGTTTTCGCTTCCATGTGGCTAGAGCTTTTGGTTTAGATTGTCAATCCTTATTATGTTCTTTACCATGCTTACATGGAGTAGCTGGATTTAGTGTTGATATAATGGATTCTATTTTTATATGCCTCTATTCATATATGCACGAGCTCTTTTGAAATTTTAATCGTCACATGCTATATTTGAGCTTTGTGAGGTGTTCTCCTACCAATCTTGTCATCTACATATTTGTGACCTAGGAGAACTAGTGCATATCAAAATCCGTTTGACGAGAGATGTGTGTGAGATATAAAAAATTATATATATGAATGTGCACAGGGAAGGGCTCTGAAAGGATTTATTATCCTTTGCGAATAGTAAGCCACCGTTTACTTGGACCTAAAAGAAATAAGTGGTCCAAAGGCCTAAAAGAATAATGGAATTAAAAGAAAATATTTGCCAAGGCCTATTTTGTTTAGTTGATCTATTCATTCAAAAGATTAAACTCTATATGCTTAAATTGAGGGACTTTGGATGGTTTATCAACGGTTTGCACAATGTTCTTTTATCCTAGTTGTCCTTTCAATGTCATGACTCTATTGGTTTGTAGAATCATCAAAAGTCTAGGCTTGTATGCATTGTGTAGTTTGTTCATTGAGTTCAATCTATATTGTCACATGAGGTTATATTCAAATGTAATGAAGTTTGCAATCAATTGAGAACTCCTTGAACATGTTTTAAGTGATTGGGTCTAAATTTAATTGTTACTAGTTCACACCCCAACACTTCTGTTTACATATGACACATTTTTGCCGTACGAGTGTGAAAAACTTATTGTATTTTGTGTCATGTGCGTGTTTATATCTATATATATGCGCGTGTGCATCCTTGGTATATATATGATATTTTTATCTTTGTCTTTGTCTTGCTTTCTAGTCCATCTATGCTTTAATTCATAATTGGTATCTATCTTGTTGCATTCTTTATTTATATCACATGGTTAATACTTTATATATCATATTGGTATCATTTTCTTGCATATTAGTTGGTATCCATTATTATTTGTTGGATTAGTTATGATTTTGTTGCCCACGTGCTTTAATGTTCTCATCACTTTATGTGCTATTGCATGTTTAGCTTGTTATCCCATTCTTTTCATCCCTTGTTTAGTTTAGGGGGAGTATATGATTTAATTGGGGGAGATAAGTTAAGTTTTGATTCTTTAGCCTTTGTCTATTCCTAAACAAAAAGGGGGAGAATGATAGGGGAGAAATGTATCTATTCCTATTATAATCGTATCTTAGTTTGGGGGAGATTTATCTTAGGGGGAGACGTCTTTCAAAGTAGGTCATTTATTTGATAAAGGGGAGAATTAATTTAAGGGGAGTAGTTAATTTATATGCATGTAATATTCTTAATATTCCCTATGTGTTTGATAGTTTGCTTAAGTGTGCAGGTATTCTTCTAAGTGGAAACTTTCATCGCCGACAAAGATATTGATCCTTGGGTTGTTTGAGTCAAGCTATATATTTTTTTTATTTTGGGTGGGACATTTTTATAAGTCTAGTAGAGCTTGATGGCCCTTTAGGATTTTTGTTGGTTTTTGTCCCGGAATAGACAAATGGGGAGATTTGTAAGGACACAAATTTCCAATTGAGTCCTTTGTTGTTTTGTCTCAATTTCGGAAAAAAATGTTTGAGCCATAGGATAGAGTTCTTGACCATCCTTCAAGCCTATGACATACTAAAGTTGAAGATGTAGTGGCCGATTGATATACCCGTTTATATCCTCAGCCTGGCTGAGGATTACCTCCAAACGGACGACCCTACGAGGGGCCGACCCCTACAACGGGCTCCATACGACCCCTCAGAGGGGCCGACCCTTCGCCGGACTCTAGCCGACCCTACGAGGGGCCGACCCTTCACCACTCTCCAGACGACCCTATGAGGGGCCGATAGTACGAGGCCAAAATTGGGCCAGGCTCACTACTAGAAGAAACTTTGCCCTTGGCCTCGGCTCATAGGCCGAGGGTGACATCATCGCAGCGCGTGGTTTGGGAGACGCATGGAACAGTGCGCATGAGGCTGACATGGCACAGGGGAGACCGTTATAACAAAATCACACCCTCACGTGAGGGAATATTATGTCATCATTTGGCAACTACAGGTGTCCACAGGGGACTGGCTAGATCATGATTCACATGCACCATGCATACTTGGGGGGTACACTACACCCCCCAAGACCTATATATACTTGTCACCTACAACCCTACAGGGGATCGATCCATTTAACTGCAACCCTAGCTAAAACTCTGCTGATATACACAGTAGAGAGAGAGAGAGAGAGGGTTATGTGAATTGTATCCAAGGCCATTAGTGCCCATACTTAGTGGAACACACACACACAGTGGATGTAGGCCAAATTGGCTGAACCACTATACATCATTGTCTTATTTCCTCTTATACTCATCCCCTTCTACATACTTATACACTTATACATCTCTATGGATGCCATGGCTGCTACTGTTTGAGCTCACTATCACTTATCCGGTGGTGCTAAATCTTAGCATCATCAGTTTGGCGCCGTCTGTGGGAACGAGAAGACATCTCTTCCTTTGTACAGCTTGACCTCACTGGGCACTCTGGTGGTGAACCAACACTCCCCCTGAGAGGAGGTGTTTCACAATTGAAAGAGACCCACTAAGGTCCCAAGCTCACCAGTCGTTTCTTCAGTTCAACTTCTCATAGCTCAAGCACATGGCACCTGAGATGCCACCACCACCACTTCCCCCACCATATGAGGGGGGAAGACCCAGTTCCAGTCAGCCGCTGCCTCAGTCTGAGATGGCTGATGTAGCGGTAGCCTTAAAGTCTCTGGCAGCAAGCCAGCGGATGATGTAGGAGCAGTTCACAGCTATAAGCCAGAACATACTAAGGGCACCAGGAGTTTCACCTGAGATGATTACTCCGGCAGCAGCTCCAGGATAGCATGAGGCCAGAGGACCACCCCAGGCACCACGCAAAGACCTGCCACCCCCTCAGCGGCGTAGGGATGTTGCTGACCCTCGGCGTCTACGCCTGGGGAGGCAAGGAAACCCTTGCCCTGAGGACAGTTATGACGATCCGGAGGGAGAGGAGGCCCCTATAGAGTGCTGGGAACCCTATGAGGTCTCCAACAATACTGTACGACCTCTCCAGGACAGTAGAGGAAAGTGCGGGAGACCAAACCCTGATGATTGCCCGAGGGGCTTTGCTTTTGATCGCTTGAGCAGGGGGTCGGCCTTTGAGAGGCTAGGCCCAGTAAATGACCTGCGAGAACAGTTGTCCAGGCCAAGAAGTACTGCGAGATCCAGGAGGGAGGCAGCAGATGGCCGACCCAGAGGACGAGATGACGGCCAAAGGGAAGTGAACAGCCGACACAGGCCTGCTGCAGCAGAACCCTCCGTCCACCTCGGAGAGGCAGCAGGGGATAACATCGTCCAGGCCGACCTTGTGAGGCCCTGGAATGACTCAATCCAGCGGTTAGAGGATAAGATCGGAGATATACTGAAGAGCCGAGACCCTCTTCAGAGGGGGTACACCATAGGCTCACCCTTTGTGGCAAAGATAGTCAACTTCCCCACGCCGTCAAAATTCAAGCCACCCGTGGTCACCCCAAGGTATGACGGGAGCACCAACCCCGTCCACCACGTGGAGATGTATCAGTCAACATCAGACATATACTCTATCTCAGATGAGATGAGGTGTCGTGCCTTCTCTGGTACCTTGACAGGGGATGCGCATGTCTGGTACACGTCTCTTACAAAAAATTCCATTGAAAACTTCAAGCAGTTGGCAGACCTGTTCATCCATAACTTCTGCTTTGGGGTGAGGCCACAGAAGAAGACCACCCACCTGCTCTATGTTAAGCAGGGGAAGAGTGAGAGTCTGAGGGACTACATAGCCAGATTCAATAAGGAGAAGCTGGAGGTGGAAGACTATGAGGAGAGCATAGCTATGACAACCCTGATTGGAGGGCTCCAAAAGGGGAAGCTGTTATGGAAGCTTGCTGAAGACCCTCCGAGGACGATGGCTGAACTGATGTCGACAGCAGGAAAGGTGATGAACGCCGAAGAGGCGATGGCTGCAAAATATGAAGACGAAAGAGGAGGTGCTAGTGGGAGTAAATACCCTAAGAAGAACAAAGAGGGGAAGAAGAGGTCCACGGATGACAAGTTCGCTGGGTACACCCCTCTGACGGTCAGCTGTGAACAGATTCTCAATGAGATAAAGAGTGATCGGTCCCTCAAGTGGCCTGACAAGCTGAGGGCAGCCCCCGACAAGAGGAATAAGAACCTGTGGTGTGAATTTCACCAAGACCACGGTCACGTAACTAATAAATGCTTTGCTCTGAAAGATGAGATTGAGAAGATGCTGAAGGAAGGGAAGCTCAGAAAGTACGTCGACAAGGGTGCCTTCAAGAGGGGCCAAGGGGACGACCCCAGAAAGAAGCGAGGCAATGCATGCAGAGAAGGTCCTCAAAAAAGAGGGGACGACCCTTCTAATGATGAGGACGACCCTGACCTCCCGCCGAGAGATGACCACGGCCCTGTCAAGAGGCTTAATATGATCTCGCTTGGAGTGGGAATGATCTCCAGGGGTCTTGCAGGAGGAGGGTCTGAGGTCGCCGACAGGAAGGCCCATGTGGCTGCCAAGGCAGTGACGAAGACAGTACACGCAACCTCCCTGGAGGTCAAGTCAGAAAAGAGGAAGAAGGTTGATATGGACACACTGATAGTGGGATTTTCAATAATGGACTTCAAAGGCCTCTTAGCCCCACATGATGACCCTCTCGTCATCACTACCAGGGTGCACGGATGCGAGGTGCCGAGGATCTTGGTAGATGGGGGTAGCTCTGCAGATGTGATGTTTTGGCCATGCTTCAAAGCCTTGGGTCTCAGCCGTGCTAGACTCATCCCCTACCATCATCCATTGATTGGGTTCAGTGGGGAAAAGGTTCATCCCCTTGGGGTATATGAGGCCGATGTGAGGATGGGGGACGAGTGTCCGAGATGGCTCACCAAGAAGGTCAGTTTCTTTGTGATGGATGAGCAGGTGTTTTCGGCCTACAACATCATACTGGGGCGTGTGGCCCTCAAGGGGTTTGAAGTTGTGCCGTCTACGGTCCATCAGATGATCAAATTTCCTACCCCTTACGGGGTGGGGGAAGTTCAGGGAGACCAGACGACAGCGCGAGAATGTTACTACAACTCCGCTGAAGAGAAGGAGACACTCAAGAGGGCTACGACCACTAACAATATTGATACCCTCGACCCCAGGAATGAGACGAAGCTGAAGAAAGGGGAGGCCGCGGAAGAGGTAGAATCCATCATCCTCGACGAGGATGACACGGAAAAAAACATCCAAGTCGGCAAGTCTCTGAAGCCCAATATCAAGGAAGACCTCGTTAAACTGTTGAGGAGAAGGCGAAGTGTCTTCGCATGGAGTCATGTAGATATGTCGGGGATTGACCCTGAAATCATGTGCCACAAGCTCAATGTGGTAGAGGGAGCGAAGCCGGTGAAGCAGAAGAGGAGAATTTACTCCAGAGAAAAATATGAGGTCATCAGGGACGAGGTCAAAAAATTAGAAGACGCTGAATTTATCAGAGAGGTCATCTACCCTGAATGGCTGTCCAATGCAGTCATTGTCCCAAAGGCCAACGGCAAGTGGAGAATGTGCGTGGACTTCACAGACCTCAACAAGCACTGTCCCAAAGACATCTTCCCTCTCCCCCACATTGACCAGATGGTAGACGCTACCGCAGGCCATGAGCTCATGAGCTTCATGGATGCCTACTCAGGGTATAACCAGATTTTCATGAACCCTGAAGACTCGGAGAGGACATCCTTCATCACTGACAAGGGGACATACTGTTACAGGGTCATGCCCTTTGGCCTAAAAAATGCGGGGGCAACGTACCAGCGCCTCGTAAATAAAATGTTTGAAGACCAAATTGGGAAGTCTATGGAGGTCTACGTAGATGACATGCTGACTAAGAGTCTAAAGGCCGAGGATCATGTGGCAGACCTGGAGAGGACCTTTAATACGATGGAAAAATACAAGATGAAGCTTAATCCGACCAAGTGTGTCTTCGGGGTCGGAGCAGGGAAATTCTTGGGTTTCATTGTCAATCATAGAGGCATCGAGGCCAATCCTGAAAAGATAAAGGACCTTGTTGAAATGAAGACCCCCAAGTCCATTAAAGATGTTCAGAGGCTCACAGGGAGAGTTGCTGCCTTGAACAGGTTCGTGTCTAGGGCCACAGACAAGTGCTTGCCATTCTTCAAGATCCTTAGGAAGGCCTTCGAATGGAGTGAAGAGTGTGATGAGGCTTTCAGGGACCTAAAGTCATACTTAGGGTCTCCCTTGCTGCTGTCACGACCCGTGCAGGGTGAACGACTTTATGTGTACCTCGCCGTCTCTAAGTCGGCCATTGTGAGAGACGAAGACGGGATACAGAAGCCTGTGTATTTTAACAGCAAGGCACTCCAGGGGGCAAAGCAA
This sequence comes from Sambucus nigra, assembly GCA_949130495.1. NCBI lineage: Eukaryota > Viridiplantae > Streptophyta > Magnoliopsida > Dipsacales > Adoxaceae > Sambucus > Sambucus nigra. Next base: position 672,510,404 of record OX422209.1, read on the forward strand.
AGATACCCGAGGATGGAGAAGTTGGCCTACGCCTTGATCCATGCCTCAAGAAAGATGAAGCCGTACTTTCAGTCCCATATAATGGTCATCCTCACCGACTCTCCTCTTAGGCAGGTCCTGCACAAGCCAGAAAAATCAGGTAGGTTGATGGCCTGGGCTATAGAGCTGGGGGAGTTTGACATTGTGTATCAGCCTAGAACGGCCATTAAGGGGCAGGCATTGGCAGACTTCGTGGGTGAGTTCACTTGGGAAGATGATGAGGCCGAGGGTGAGACCCTCGGGAAGACGGATACAGAAGACAGACCCGCTGACACACCCGCAGATAGGGCTGAGACGAGCACCGCTAGAAGGAAAGCGACTGAAAACGAAGAGGGAAGATACATCTTCAGACAGGGGTCCCTCTCTGAGAGAAATTTTTCAGAGGGAAAGACTCTGTGGAGCCTCTTCGTTGACGGGTCCTCCTGTGACAGCGGAAGTGGAGCTGGACTGATACTATTAGCACCCGATGGCACAGACGTTGAATACGCCCTGAGGTTCAACTTTAAAGCCTCCAACAACGAGGCTGAATATGAGGCCTTAGTAGCAGGCCTCTTCTTGGCCAAGTCTCTTAGTGTCAGCCAGATTTTGGTCCATAGTGATTCAAGGCTAGTAGTGAATCAGATACTAGGAGCCTACGAGGCTAAGGACGAGAGGATGGCTAGGTACCTTGAGAAGGTGAGGTCATTACTGAAGGGCTTTAGATAAGTGAAATTAAGTAGGGTACCTAGGCTCGACAATGGCCGTGCTGATGCCCTTGCTAGGTTGGCCTCGGCAACAAGAACGGATATTAGGAGGACGGTCCCAGTAGAAATTTTGCTTCGGCCAACTATTGAGGACGCTGAGGGAACACTTAGCAATTGCCTAAATATTTCTCAAGAAGCTTCGTGGATGGACCCCCTGATCAGATACATTAAAGAGGGTGAGATGCCAGAAGCAAGGCAATAAAGGAAGAAGCTGAGGTACAGGGCTGCAAAATTCACTGTCATCGGAGACACCTTGTACAAAAAGGGGTTTTTGCTCCCTTTACTTAGGTGTGTGCATCCCTCAGAAGTCCCTTCCATTTTGCAAGATGTGCACGAAGGATCGTGCTCAAGCCACATCGGGGGCAGATCCTTAGCGAAGAGGGTGATCACCCAGGGGTACTGGTGGCCGACCTTGGGGAAAGACGCCGCGGCATATGTAAAAAAGTGTGACAAATGTCAAAGATTCGCCACCATCCCTCACCAGCCCCATCAGTCTCTTACTTCCATTACATCCCCATGGCCATTTGCAGTATGGGGAATTGATCTAGTAGGACCCTTGCCTAGGGCCATCAATAACTATCGATTCCTCATCGTAGCCATTGACTATTTTTCAAAATGGGTGGAAGCGGAGCCGATGGTGACGATCACCGAGCAGAAGACCTTCCAGTTCATCTGGAAAAATATTATATGCATATATGGTCTCCCCAACACCCTCATCTCGGATAACGGGACTCAGTTCAAGAATGCCTCTCTACAGAAGTACTGTCAAAGGGTGAGTATCAAACAATTTTTCTCCACCCCTGGCCGACCTCAGGCCAATGGGCAAACAGAAGTTACAAACAAGACAATCCTAGATGGAATCAAGAAGAGGCTTGAGGAGGCAAAAGGAAGATGTCTCGAGGAGTTACATGCCGTGCTATGGGCATACAAGACGACAGTGAGGACCTCTACCGGAGAGACCCCATTCATGCTAGCTTATGGATCAGAAGCCGTCATCCCCACCGAGATTGAGTTTCCTACGCATAGAGTCCAGGTGTATGACCCCCAGAAAAATGCGGAGGAGAGGAGACTCGACTTGGACCTGATTGAGGAAAGAAGGGAGGACGCTGAGATAAGGCAGGCCGCCTACCAGCAGAGGACTGCAAGGTTCTACAATCAGAGGGTGAAACAGAGGCCTATCGCAGTGGGGGACTTTGTCCTCAAGAAGACTTGGCAAAAGCCCAACAAGCTTCATCCTAATTGGCATGGCCCTTATAGGGTCATCGATGAAGTCGTCCCTGGGACCTACAGACTAGAAAACCTAGAGGGGGAATCTTTTTCCAACCCCTAGAATGCAGATCATTTGAAGAAATACTATCAGTAGTGTTGTAAGGTCTTGATAGACCATAATTGTAATAAGAGTTGCTCCAACAGAACACTTTGAAAATTAATGAGAAATATCAGTGTTTCCCCTCATCCTGTGGTTATCAGTTCTAGCATGCATGGAAACATCTACAGAGAACCACCCTCGGCTATAATGAGGGCCAGTGGAGGGGACGACCCCACCACTGTCCTCAAGAAAGACGAGGGAAGACTGTTAAAAACCATTAAATTGGTAAGTTGATCCCTCGGCTATAATGGGGACCAGTGGAGGGGACGACCCCACCACTGACCTCAAGAAATACGAGGGAAGACTTTGTTGAAAACCATTAAATTGGTAAGTTGATACCTCGGCTATAATGGGGACCAGTGGAGGGGACGACCCCACCACTGTCCTCAAGAAAGACGAGGGAAGACTTTGTTAAAAACCATTAAATTGGTAAGTTGATACCTCGGCTATAATGGGGACCAGTGGAGGGGACGACCCCACCACTGTCCTCAAGAAAGACGAGGGAAGACTGTTAAAAACCATTAAATTGGTAAATTGATCCCTCGGCTATAATGGGGACCAGTGGAGGGGACGACCCCACCACTGTCCTCAAGAAAGACAAGGGAAGACTTAAAAACCATTAAATTGGTAGGTTGATCCCTCGGCTATAATGGGGACTAGTGGAGGGACGACCCCACCACTGTCCTCAAGAAAGACGAGGGAAGACTTAAAAACCATTAAATTGGTAAGTTGATCCCTCGGCTATAATGAGGACCAGTGGAGGGGACGACCCCACCACTGTCCTCAAGAAAGATGAGGGAAGACTTAAAAACCATTAAATTAGTAAGTTGATCCCTCGGCTATAATGAGGACCAGTGGAGGGGACGACCCCACCACTGTCCTCAAGAAAGACGAGGGAAGACTTTGTTAAAACCCATTAATTTGGTAACCTGATCCCTCGGCTATAATGAGGGCCAGTGGAGGGGACGACCCCACCACTGTCCTCAAGAAAGACGAGGGAAAACTTTATTAAAAACCAGTTTGGTAATTTGACTCCTCGGCTATAATAAGGGCCAACGCAGGGGATCACCCCTTGTTCACCCTCAAGAAAGACGGGGGAGAGGTTAGTGGCATTAACAAAGATAGCAAACCATACAAGAAGCAAATATGGAAGACAGTAAACCATACAAGAAGCAAATATGGAAGACAGTAAAGAAGACGATAGTATTAACGAAATGCCAGTTATACAAAATGTCCAAGTGTTCTGCAAGTAAAAGTACAAAAATGTTGATTACACTAAGAGGGTATGGGCTACAGACAGCCACCCTATAGGACAATATCGGAGGGCAGAGCCTCAACATCCACCAAAGGGGTTTCCTCAATGACCATGGCCGACTGACCCTCAGATGTGCCGATCCCCTCAACCTGCACTTGAGATTCTACATAAGTTAGAGCCTCGGCAATCATAGGGTCGTCCAGTTGGACTGATTCAAGCGAAGGGCGGACCGAGGAGACGACGTCACCAAACCTGAGGACGACCCACCGGCAGGCAGTCCTGATTCCTCTCTCCAAGTATTCGAGGCCGAAGCCTTGAAACTCGTCAGAAATCTTATAAGCCTCGACAGCATTAGCCTCGGCTTTTTTGGTGGCTGCTTCAAGATCAATATTGTACTTGGCCTTTATGTTGGTCAAGGCCTCGTACTTTTCCTTGAGAAGTAAGTCCCTGGCCTTAATGTCCTCGTCCCTGGACTTAATGTCCTCGTCGTGCTGCCTTGTCATCTCGTCCTGGATCCTTGCATGCTCAGTCCTGGTACTTTCCAACTCGGCCCTTGCAGTGTCAAGCTCCGACTGAAGATCTGCCTCATGTTGGATAGCCCTCTCGGCTTCATGGAACTTTTGCTTGGTTCTCAGCCATCCATTTTGTTGCCGAGGTAAAGGCACACACAGACTGCACAAAGAAAAATAAACACATGTCAAGAGGCCGAGGAAACAGTTGGTGAAAGAATGAAATTAAAAGAAGTGGGTCAAGACCATTACCTATGCAAGGGCGTGCAGACCATAGTCGTACACTTTGGCAGGAGGTATCTTCGACAGGAACTCGTAGTCAGAGGCCGAGGGTGCAGAGAACATTGAGGCCTTGGCTGCCCTCAAGTTTTCTATGAGCGATGAGGGCTCGGCCCTCAGATGTGCCAGGTTTTGAGACCAGAAGGCCCCCATGCTGGATGAAGAGGTTGTCCCCTCAGAGGCTTTGACCCTGGCCCTCGTCCGAGCATCTGGACGAGGGTCAACAGGGGCCTCAGGCTCCTTTCTTTTATGGCTGTCAGCGGTCGGCTCCACCACTGTCGGCCCAGCGACCCTCGTCTTCCTCGGAGCCTGCAAAGGCTCCTTCCCTTTCTTCTTGCTCAGACCAGACAGCAGGCTCGAAGCAGTCATTTCCCAAAGTTGGTCTGATATACCTGCGGGGCGACCTGATAAGAGGACGACACGTCAGAAAAATGCAGAGAAAAAGAGGAAACACTTCAAAAATAAGTAAAGAATGGGAAATGTTCAGTATAACTCACATAGTTCAGTCAGAGGGCCGACCCTCAGACCTGCTTCTTTGGGGAACCGGGGGGTCATCAGGTCTTCAAATTTTGGAAGTTCATCCTCTCTCCCTCGTCCTCTCAGATAGTCAATGATGTCCTTCTCCTCCAGACTAAGTCCAGGGTCTGACCTGGCCTTCATGGAAGGGTTAAACCATCTTCTGGGGACCCTCGGACCATCGGCGGTGGACTCCCACTCCCCAGAGATGAAGAAGAATCTCTTTTTACAATCGTGGTTGGAAGTTTGTGCCACGTGGAGGAGTTTCTTCTCAGTCCTCCTCGCCCCCAGATGATAGTATCCAGGATGTTTGGACGAGGAGGTGATGTTGTAGCAGCCCAAGAATAGGTCGGCCGAGGGCTCATCAGTGAAAGCATTCTTCCACAAGGAGATGTAGCCCAGGATCGTCCTCCAAGAGTTGGGAGGAAGTTGAGAGGGGGCAACAACAAGGGCAGACAGGATATCTACGATGGCAGGATGCAGAGGGAATCTGACTCCAACCTTGAACATTTATTCGTAGACTACAACCTCTCCCTCTTCACAATCAAAAATCCTCTCAGACTCAGAGGGAACCCTCATAGTTACGCTGAGGGGCACTCCATAGGCATGCCTCCATATCAAGAGGTTGTGATCCCTAATAGAGGAGATATAGGATGAGGCGTGGGAGGTATCAATCTCGTCATCTGTATCATCACCCTCGACCTCAGTCCTCTCTCCCTCGGCCTCATCTTCTTCCAGAGGCCCCTGGGGGAAGGCCATCTAAAAGGCATGGGGAGATAGGGTTGTCACAGGGACAGCCTCGGAGGGGACCATACCCTCGACCTCTCGGCCTGGGCTTAGGTCAGATGTCTCTCGCCTACCGGAAGGTCCAGCGCCAGTTGGCGAGGAGGCTCTCTCTTCCATCTCACTTGAATGACACTCGTCTGGATGATGGGACGACCCACGGGACTCAGACGGTTCAAATGGTTTTATGGTGACAAGAGGAATGGGAAAGATGGGTCGTACCCAATTAGGGTCAGCCCCTCGTCTCCTCTCTTCCTCTTCCTCTATTCGTCTGATCTCTGCAAAGAGATTCTCTCTCAAGGATAGGAATTCAGACGCTAAACTGTAAAGCTTCCTAAGCATTAAAAGGGAAGACCCTACACTTGGAGAAATTTGAGGAACTTAACTACAAACAAGTTTGCAGTTGACCAAATTAGACTTTTGGATTAAAAAGGGAATTGATGATTTTCACTCAAGAACACTCAAGAACATTCAAGAAACAGTTGCCGGAGAAGACACCGAAAAAAGCTATGAGATAACCCAAGGAAAATGCAGCCCTACGAGCTTAAAAAGCAAACAGAAATTAAGATAAAAGAGAGCGCTGAAGGATTACCTGATAAAGAGAGAGCAATAACTGCCCAAATCGCTAAGCTTGAAGGATTGAAGGCTGCAGAAATGGCGATGAAAGCTGGTAAAAGGCTAGAGAGAGAAGGCTTGGGCGCGAAGGAGAAGAAGAAGAGAGAGAGTTCAAAAATCTCTTAAATACCTTAGTAATGAGTGGGCCCATTGACCAAGGCAGGACACAGCCCACGAGGAAGGCATCATTAGGGTACAAAGCCCCAAGAAAAGTGTGCAGCCGCCATGCCTTGGAAACTGGAATAGCAATGAGTATCTGCCCAGGTGTCACTCACCTAACTGATCCTACATGCATCTCATTTAAAACACTATCCCTCAGCCATCTCAACAGCACCTATGGCTAAGGGCTGGGGGGTGATTGATATACCCGTTTATATCCTCGACCTGGCTGAGGATTACCTCCAAACGGACGACCCTACGAGGGACCGACCCCTACAACGGGCTCCATACGACCCCTCAGAGGGGCCAACCCTTCGCCGGACTCCAGCCGACCCTACGAGGGGCCGACCCTTCACCACTCTCCAGACGACCCTACGAGGGGCCAACAGTACGAGGCCAAAATTGGGCCAGTCTCACTACTGGAAGAAACTTTGCCCTCGGCCTCGGCTCATAGGCCGAGGGTGACATCATCGCAGCGCGTGGTTTGGGAGACGCGTGGAACAGTGCGCATGAGGCTGACATGGCACAGGGGAGACCGTTATAACAAAATCACACCCTCACGTGAGGGAATATTATGTCATCATTTGGCAACTACAGGTGTCCACAGGGGACTGGCTAGATCATGATTCATATGCACCATGCATACTTGGGGGGTACACTACACCCCCCAAGACCTATATATACTTGTCACCTATAACCCTACAGGGGATCGATCCATTTAACTGCAACCCTAGCTAAAACTCTACTGATATACACAATAGAGAGAGAGAGAGAGGGTTATGTGCATTGTATCCAAGGCCATTAGTGCCCATACTTAGTGGAACACACACACACAGTGGATGTAGGCCAAATTGGCTGAACCACTATACATCATTGTCTTATTTCCTCTTATACTCATCCCCTTCTACATACTTATACACTTATACATCTCTATGGATGCCATGGCTGCTACTGTTTGAGCTCACTATCACTTATCCGGTGGTGCTAAATCTTATCATCATCAGCTAAGTTTATAAAGCTTCATCAAATGTCGTGTTTTTAGTGCCTCATTTCTACATCAACAACATTTGTTCCGTTTATTCCTAAGGTATGAATTCATTACATATTTACATAGGAGCTTGGAACAATTAGTATTGGGTGTAAGTTTTGTTTAAACTGTTATTTATTTTCAGAAAGTTACTTTAAAACTTTAAAATAAGGTTTCTGGGCTAAAATCGAATTTTTAGGCTTTCAGGATTTTCCTTCGATATTGTCGTTCGAACGAATTTTTCGTTCGAACGAGAATATCGTTCGATCTAGGTTTGCCAACGAGACTTACCATCAAGCCACTGGAACTTCGTTAGAAGTTTCATTCGAATGAGACTTCGTTCGAACGAAAATCTCATTCGAACGAGATTTTCGACGGGAAATTAAAATGGCAGCTTTGGGCAGTTTTTGACACTTTTTCCACTACTCTTCCCCACTAACTTTTGACAGACTTATCAAGTGCGGGAACCAACTTTGGAAAACCAACTTTTTCATACCTTTCCATATCCAAGAGAGAGTTTGAGAGCAAAATTCAAAGAAGAAAAAGTTCATGTTTGAGTGTTTATTTTTCAAAGACAAATCTCTAAAACACTTCTGTTTTACACCCATAGTTTGTTTATTCCAAAGTTTCCATATAAATATCTTGCTTGGAGTGTTTGGAACTGGTTTATCTCTACACCTTGAAGAAGATAAGTTTGAGTTTACTTCTATATCCCTCAAGGAAGAAGTTTCATTATTTTACTGCGGCATTCTCATATGGTGAAAGGCACCATGTGTGGTTGACGGTGTACCTAAAGTCTCATTGGTGAATTCCAAGATTTCGATGGAGATCCGGGGTTGTCGACTAGGTGGAGGTGTTTACAATAAGAGGCATCAAGGCTTGAAAGGGGTCGAGTCGAAGAAGTAAGTCATCTGTCTTGTAATTGTAAAACCATACTTAGTGGACTTAAGGCTAGGGCCGTCCGAATTTTTTTCCTGTTGTGGATTTTTCCTCGTACATCGCGGCGTACTGGTTATTTTTGTATTTTATCTTTTGCAAAACTCACATTAGATGCATGCTTAGGTAAAAAGATAAAATTGGTTTAAATCACTACTCTTGTTTCATTTGGTGCTAATTACTATTTTGGGTAAAATTGATATTAATTTAATTCAAGTCATCATTTATTTTGTTAAAATCGGTTTGGCATAATTTGGTAATATTGAAAATATGACTTAGGGAAATTTCTAGGACTTGGGTTGCATTAAGTTGGTTTAAGTGAAATTAAAAATATGTGTGTGCTTAATCTTATTTCACTTGGTTTGATTTTAATTTGAAAAGAAATTAAAATTTGTTGTTTGTACTTGTTTAATTGAACCATCTCGCTTCCGCATCTTTAAAAGGAAATTGAAATTTAATTTTTAGTAAATAATTTAAAATTGGGGGCCTCGTGTTCCAACAAGTGGTATCAGAGCATTGATTCAGAAAAACTCACGTTTATCAGTCGTCACATGTTAAAATGGGTTTTGGGGGATTTAGGCATATGATGTGAAATTTCTTTTCATGTGATGAATAGATACTATCAAAGGTTATTGGAATCTGATTTAGAGTCAAATACTAGTAGTTGATTTCATTTCATTTGGAATATAGAATCAAATTAGGTGAGGAGATTGAATAAAGGTGAGAAAACCCAATTCGTAGATTAATTAATCAAAGTCGAAATTGATGATGTTTAATGATGCTTATGATGATGAGAGACTGGTTCAAACTTGTTCTAAACGTTGGGTATACTTTGGTTGAGGGCTGGGTTGGACTTATGGAGGTTTTATGTATAACAATGGATAAAAAATAGGTCGGGGAAGAAGGCTGTGCGCCTAGATATCGATCGATTGATCAAGCCTATTTTCTGGCAATTTTGCTTATTTACATCTTTGGCTCTTAATTCTTTTGGGAGGTGTCCAAGGTTGATTTAATCAGGGTAAATTAAATATAGTTTCATACTTAGGGATGTATGGAGATATTTATGAGGATCCAAAATGGGGCATACAGTTAAGGAGATCAAGAGAGGAATTAAGTGAAATAAATTAGTAAATGTTTAAATACGGACTGATTGGGTGAGTCCGGTTCACTTAGAAAGTGAAGCTATGTTAATTATTTAATATATGTCAAATCAAATAAATTAAGAGCTAAGAAATAGACTCGGGCATTATGGGCTAGTGCTACGGGAGTTAGGCACTGGTTAACTGGATTTAATTAATTATATATATATGGAATTTTTGGTTGTATATATATACTTGTGTGCTTTATAAATATCGGTGTTAGATATTTATGTGAATACATACCCCTCTAGTGTTATAATAGGATGTTGCGCGATGTGGGTGAATCCCTTGGCTAGTGAATGTATAGAGAGTATAGTCCATAGGTCATAGCATCTGACACTTATTTGTGTGATTTCTTTTTGAGGTGAGACACTTTGGGTATGATTCGGTTTCACTCTCGGGGAACTATGACCGCCTCCACTACGCTTACAATTTTATTACCTAATTAAGTGTGAGTGAACCTTCTTATGGTATTCGGGTTGGATTGAGTATACCTGGGATGATAGCGTTTTAGAGAAAGCATCCGGCGAGTTATTACTCGGGAGGATGGTTACTATACACGACATGTGTGTGAATGTTGTAGTATACTAGTACGTATATCATACGAGTAAATAATTATATATGGGATAAATACATAAAGTGTGAATCTATTTCATATATAACCAATGTGAACGTTATATTATTAATTAGTATTTCATATATAACTAGTGTGAATGTTATATGATTAATAAAGTTGAAATGATTAAATAAGTAAATGAGTAGAACAACTTATAAATCAAAATAAGGAATACTTGGGTTAGAGTAGCATGATGGAAAGCTTGTAACAAGGCTAGTTTGGTGGGGTGGAATAACTAGTTGGGTTAGGAGGCAATCGATAGGTGTGCACATTAGTTGAGGGGTGAGAAATATCTCAAGAGAGTGTGACACGAGCTTAAATATAGAAAGAGCTCATGCATATTTAAATTTTTTCATTTTAATTGCTTGCTAAATATTTTCAAAACGTTTTTGGGTTCTGACCCGTGTTAAAATATTTTCCAAAATAATTTTAGATGTCTAGCCACAGGGACGCCAAGCTTCATTATTATTTCTAGGGATGCGTAGATACAAAATTTGTGGAGTCTTGAATGATTGATGTAGATGCTTCAGTTATTCATTCCTGGATCTAGAGTTTCATTTTATATTTCATTTGTGCAGGTTTTCCCTTCAAACTATTCAGTTTTTCAGTTTTACCTATTAGACTCTATGTGGTCATTTATTATGTGATGTTTTAGACTTTTATTAATATGTGGATGGTTTAGATTAATTTATTTCACATGTTGTTGTATGTTAATGAAAGATAAAATTGACACCATCTTATTTATCATAGGTGGCCAGAAATAAAAAAATAATTTTTGACAGTGATGCTAAGAATTAACCAAATGTGATTCCTATTTATTTTGATAAAGGACTAATCACCCGTGATTAAAGTTGGTGGGTTATCACAACCACCTTCTCGATCAGTGATTATACTTCATCGTCTTTGAGCTTCTCAGATTCAATATCACTTGGATCTTTTTGGGGTTATTCTATCCCAATCCACATCACCATGAATTCCAAAAATTTCCCCTATGCCACTCCAAAGGCGTATGTTTTAGGGTTCAACTTCATTATGTATCGATCAAGAATTTTAAAAGTCTATTCTAAGTTAGTCATATGATGATCATCTTTCAAGATATTCACCAACATATTGTCTATGTACACCTCCATAGTCATCCCTATTTGGTCCTCGAATATTCGGTTAACTAGCTTCTGGTAGGTGGCCCTTTGTTTCTTCAAACCAAATGGCATCACCTGATAATAATAAATTCTCCTGTCAGTCAAAGGAGGTTTTCTCCTCATCATATGGATGCATCTGGATCTGATTATATTAGGAATAGACATCCATAAATAACAAGGTCATCCACAAAGTCGTCGATCCTTAGAAGTGGGTATGAGTCCTTTGGACATGCTTCATTTAGGTCTGAATAGTAAACACACAATCTCCACCTGCCATTTGGTTTTTGAACCATGACGGCGTTCGATAACCATTCAAAATACTTGATATCCCAAATAAAACTTTCTTTACGTAATTTACTAGCCTTAATATGGGCAACCTGATTCCTCCCGTGGGTAAATGCCCTCTTTTTCTGACATATCCTCATGGTTCATGCAAATGTCTTGTGGCGAATTTTCAGAACTAAAACTAATTCTTACCTCTTCTTATCGGTCAATGATGATACCACATATACCACCCTATCCGAACGGTTGTTATACAACGAGTTCAGGATTAGGTCTTCAAATGGGGATGCCATTGTCAGTTATTCCCTTGGGCCCAACCCATAAATGTTTAAAGTTTCTCTTTTTTTTTCAAGGATGAAAAGTAATAATTCCTAGTGTGAGGATGACTTTTTTGCACTGTTCTCGTCTTGTTCGGTGTTAGGAACCGAATGGCGAGGGATCGAATTGATAAGACTACATTAAGTCTGCTTAGTGTAATTCGTCTGATCAGTACATTATAAGTCGATGCCGATCTCACTACCAAGAATTCAACCTACAAAGTGGTTGACTTTGTAACTTTTTGATTAGAACAGGAGCTCAATTGCCCCTTTGAATATACTATCTCTCCAAAAAAAACCAAGGGTGATCCCTTCACTAGATTCAATTATCCTCCCTTAATCTTTATCTGCTCGTAACACTCAAAATAAATGATATTTGTCAAATTCCTCGTGTCCACTATGATTCTCTCGACTGTCTAGTTATATATATAAACTGTAATCAAAAAGGGATTGTCATGGGGAGTGATTGATTCTTTAGAGTCCTTCGGTGTGAAGGTTATATCCTCCCAATATTTGGTGGTTTTTTTATTTGTACTTCCATCAATTCTTTTTTCTATCTATGGTAGGTTCGGTGAGCCGATGTCAATCCTTCCGTAGTCATGAATCCCCCAAAGATTATATTTACCCTTCTTTCTCCATTGTCCATGGCCACTTCCTTTCATTTTTGTCATCTTTGTTCTCTTTCTTTCGATCAAATTTTCCTCTGATTGTCCTTTCACTCATTGTTCCATTTATCATATCGAGGAGCCCCTCTTTGTTCAAATTCTATCAAATGCCTTCAATATCGTTTTTTATATGGAAACATCCATTGGTTTTATGCCCATAGTCTCGATGAAACTAGCAGTAGAGATTAGACTTGTATTTGAGTTGAATATTCTTCTATCTGTTTGACTATCTCAGCATTTTTGAATCAACCATCATGTTCAGCACTGTCCCCACTGTCATATAGAGGGGAGTGAATTGTTTCATGTAAGTCTGGTTCACTCACCCAGTTCCTCTTGGGGTGAACTTTCGCCTCCCTTTTGCATCCTCGAATTTCCTTTCTTTGAAATCTTTGGGTTGATGACTTGACTGGTAACTACTAATCATATCTTCATAATGGATGCATTTCTCCACTTTCGTTATAAGCCCCATCATGTTGGTGGGAAGATTCTTCTATAGGGAGTAGATCATGATATTATTGTATAACCCGCGTAAGAAAATTGATACGACCACCTTCTCATCTGGGTAATCAATATAGAGGAGTTCGTCATTAAAACTTTTCACATACTTCCTGAGATTCTCATCTTTTTCTAAAGGACGTTGAATAAGTGGTCGGTGGTTTTCCTCTGGATTTGAATCTTAAAGAAATATCAGACAAAAAGCTCGGAGTGCTCCTTGAAGCATGTGATCGAATTTGGTGGCAGATGGTTGAACCAAGCTCTTACTGAACCCTTTAGTGTCATGGAAAACACTCTGAATATGATCTTCTTTGGGATGTCCAGGATGTCTATATGGGCCCCATTATGATCTACGTGGTCCCTTGGATCAGTGGTACTATAAAAAAGTCCATTATTAGGATCTTAAAGTTAGATAACATGGGGCAGTCCATGACCTCTTGACTAAATGGAGACTCTCCTCTGGCATCTCCAACATTTTTTATGACTAATAGGAGTCGCCCTGCTTGGCTACCGATACTCGATGGACTGTGGAGGAGATTGTCATATGAGGTGGAGGCGACTGAGGTATTTCATTCTCTATGTTTTGTTCAGTGGGAGAAGCTTGGTCTACCTATTGTTCCGGTATCGATAGTGGACTGGCTAGTAAGCGGTTTAGGATATCCGCGAGCTGGTGTTGAAGAAGTTATTACCGCTCTATGAGGCCATTGATGGTTTGCGTCACTTGATTCTTATTCATGGCTTTGGAAACAGTCGTTCCCACATATGGCGATATTATGTTGAGGTGAAAATTCTGAGCTTGCACACTCGATATAATAAATTTATGATTGCAATGAAAACAAAGTGAGGGATATGAGATAAGAGAGCAATACTAAATTTACTTGGTTTGACCAGGCTCGATTTACGTCCACGAGGTGAAGGGGATGGGGAGCTTTTTTAATACTTTAGGGAAAAGAGAGTTATAATGAGTTACAGAGTATGTAAGCTTATTCCTTCTCACACTATAAGAGTCTTTATGTATTCAACCTCTACAACATCCTTATTAATTCATAGCATGCACGTTGGGTGAGTTTAAATTTAAAGAAGACGTGTTCGTATATATCTTGTCCATATATTCCCACATTCCCTGTTCACCATTATTCCCAATCACATTAATAAGGGACATGTTAGACATTTAAACTAACGACATGTTAACAAAGTCCTTAAGATTCAAATGGTTTGGCTACTGTTCATCTGACGAAGTTGGGCGCCTTGCTGACATAAGTGGGATGTTCGTCTTTATATAGTCACCGTACTCCCATGCTGACACTGGGCATTCAATCGTTCTACCCGAGCAATACTTCACCATTCTTATGTTTGTAGACCCATCATTTTCCAATTTTCCAATTTTTCAATTCACTTGACTTCGGACTGGCCGAAAATACCCCTCATCAGTGTTGAATCTTAACTAGTAGAATTTTACAACCTACAATTGGTGGCCGTCTGTGAGAAATAATTTTCCTTTGTAGCGACCCCAATAATTAGTAGTACAAGATGTGATTTTAGTAGTGGTGACGTGATAAAAATAATTTTTGGATACAAAAAAGAATTGAAGTTATTATTCTTAATGATAATTACGTACCTAGAGTGGATTGGAATTTTTTTTCTCATTATGGAAAAAATGTTTACAATAAATACATGGATAAAAAATAGTATTCTCATTTGACCTTAATAAAACATTTTTTTATTATAAAATGAACAAAAACATTATTTTAAGTTTACAAGTTTAAGTTCATTCATCATTATAATAAATTTTTAAATTTCAAAATAAAGAGGGTGGTGTATGCTTAATCTAAATTTAAGTATCTTGGGTGTAAACTTGAACTAATAAAAGAGTAGACACCTGCCCTCTCTATCTTATAATAGACACTTGTCACAATGAGGAGCCTAAATAAGGACACGTGTTAAATAAGAATATAAATTAAAAAAATATAAATAAAATAGCATGATACAAGTTTCCTTAAAGAGGGACAAGTGTTGTAATTTCCTTAAGGCTCCCATGCATAACCCAAAGTTATAAAACCATAAACACATTCTCTCCATCAGCCATATAAAAAAATTATCAACAAAGAGAGAGAGAGAGAGAGAGGAGAGGGTTAGAGAAGAAAAGAACAAGTGAAGAGAAAGAAGAAAGTTTGGGAGCTTATGAAAGAGAGCTTGAAAAGCTTATGACTCAAGGCCTGAGGATATTAAATAGATATTAAATTTACTCGTTAGGTGATAACTCATCTTCTAATATAACTCTTCCCTTAAATATAGTTCTAGCAATGATGTGTAACCATGGAAGCTTTTAGAGCTTTAATGGATACTTAGAGAGATAACATTATAACACCACCCATTATTTCCATAGAAACCACAAAATAACTATTTTAGGACTAAAATAATGAGGAATGACATAGTAAAATTTTAGCCCCTTTTGAGTTGTACAAATTTTAAAAAAAATATGAGTATGACAAGTTTTATTTCAACTTTTAGCCCATGAAAACTAATATTGTTGATTTATTTGATAATTTTTAAGTGTAGATATTGAATTTATCTTTATTTAGAAACTAAAATCATAATTTTTGATTAATTAGTGAATTGGATATGAAAATTTGAAGTTTATTTATTAATCTAAAATTATGTGTATAATCTCTTTAACGGCATGTTAGTTTTCTAAATTTAGTAAATTTTTGGGTCATTGTTTTGGTTTGAATTTTTTTATGTTATAAAGAGTCATTTATAAATCCCCCACAATTTATTTGTAGCAATTTAAGTATGTTTAATATATTTAATAAATTGTTAAATTTAAATTAAGTTGTGTCCCAAGAGTGTTAATGTGTATATATGTTTATATAATTCATGTACCATGTAATGACCATCCAAAAATAAGTGGAATAATTTCATGTGAGGTTTTGTAGTTTAAAATTCATGTTAGGACAATATAATTGTTGTGTGGTTGGGTACCTTGTTGGTGTATAGTCAGTGATTATAGGAAACCATGTTATATCTTTAGTAAGGAATTTGAGTGAAGTTTTAAGGAACCTTTATCTTGTAAGATTTGGGCTTATACCTTAGCATATATTTTAGGTATTATGAAAATTTCATAAGGGAATACTTATGATGTAATATATTTAGAGTTTATGAAAATAGATGGTTTTTAGGAATAAGTTTATGTTTACCTTACGCCTAATGTGTTGATTAGAAGTTTTGAACTAAAAATAGGTGGTTCTTAAATAAAACTTTAATGTGAAAACGAGTTGTTATGTTAACACAAAAATTATATACAAATAATTTAGAGTAAGTCTATCTTTTATAGAACCTAAAAATTTGTGGAGAATATTATAATTGATTTCTTATGATGAGCAAATTAGCATATATATTTTGATTTTATTCAAAATATGTTGATCGGATAAGTAACTCAAACCTATCCACCTTTAAATTCATATTTTATTGTATATCATCATGATAAATGCATATAAGCTCAATCATATTCACGTTATTGAATGGGTATATTCAAGTTGTCTATACCATAACTTAAGGCCATTATTTAAGTTATGATCATATTAACATATATTATTGTTGTTGTTGAATTCGAGGTTCATGTTGAGCCATTCAGATTGATATAGTTATATAGTTAGTGCACTAATATAGTTTATACTATTGGAAGTTGTATGGGATGTATATATACATATATGCCAGTTGGCATATGTTTTGTGGCTGAGGTGCATTGTATACTTAAAGTTGCTAGTATACATGTCCATTGTTTTGTTTAATTTTGTAGGTGGATACTAGATGCCCAAGTACCGTAAGATATAGGATGAGAAATTGTATTATTTATCATGTGGTTACATGCTTACTCATGGTTAGTTGTATATTATGAGTTCATTGATATAATGGTTATATCGATTGTTAGTGATACATGAAGCTAATTAAAGGGCCTAGTATCATAAGACATAGTAAATGAGAAATTGTATTATTTTTCACGTGGTTACATGATTACTCATGATTAATTGCATATTATGAGTTTGGTGTTATGGTAATTTTATTAATTGCTACTAATACATTTAGAGTTCAGTTTCGAGTAGATAGGTTTTCTCACTGGGCCGCATTACTCATGATACTATGCAAAATATTTTTTTTTCTAGGTTGAGGCAGTGGTTGAGTCTGTTGATGTTGTTATCTCTTGAATGGAACTTTCTTGAAGATGAGAACCCTTATTTTTCATGTACTTTAGTTCTTTATGTGGTCGTTATGTTTAGTACTTTGAGAGAACTATTTTGACGAGTGAAATGTTAAAATTCTTGTAGTTTTTCTTGATATTTACAATACATAAAATTAAGTGTTCAAATATGTTGCACGTTAAGTTATGGCCTCTTATTGATTTGAAAATTACCTATTTCTTTAAACCAAGTTTTGGACTCTTGGTGACAAGCTAATATGATAAAAGCTCTGTCAAAATTTTGTTACTTTAATATTTACAAATGAGTTGACTTTAAAACATATTTTTAAAATTCATGGCCATAACTCGTCATGTGATATCTATTCTTAACCTTACCAAACAAGAATAATCATAACTTATTCACATAATGAGTACTAACCATCTCATGGTGATCATCAATACAATAAAAATAAACACATCCCCAAAATCAAATATGTGATAAGACCTAACCATAACCTAAGTACTACCATCTCCCACTACCGCCCACACGAGGAGAAGATGGTACAAAGCAATGACCCACCACAATCTAGCCAGATATCATGGCTCATAGATGCTTACGAGAAGCATTTCCGTGAGCAAAAGGCATTAACACACCACCAATAAGAAAAGAATTCTCGCCTTTAATGTCATTTGGGTAGGATGGAGGGTTAAAAGTAAGGGCCAAGAGAGAGTTAGCACCCCTATCCCTCATGTGATACTCCCATCCGAGGGAGGAGTTCGTGGCGTGGCCCAAATCATTCCCACCAAAAGAGATCACCAAGGATAAAGGATCGACCTAGTAATAACAATGTCAAGTAATACGTTCACAATCTTATATGGAGGGAGATGGATGACCACCTAACTCATCGATGATCCAGGACTACTAAGGATCTAGATAAAAGAGCTTTAGTTTGTCAAATGAAATCGTTATTCACACGATAAATTGAATACTTTGAACCACCGATGAAGTTCCCCATACCAAGATTCAAAATATATAATGGGAAGACACATCCCGCAAACCATGTTCTCCAGTACCGCTAAACCATGATTTTTTAGAATAATAACAAGACTATGATGTGTCGATTATTTCCCTTAAGCTTGGGATAAGTATCACAAAAATGATTTGAACAATTATTTAACATATTCATCTTCGGATTTAAATGGCTCATGGAAGCCTTTATCGCAAGATTTATCATCACCAACATCCATATGAAGATAATGGATTTGATCATCATGCTGAAGAAAAAGCCTCTAGAAACTATACGTGAGTATGCCCAAGGATATTTTGAGATCTACAATGAGAAACTATACCGAATAAGTGACAATAGACTCATTCAAGATTGACCCTACTGAATAACTCCATGTTTTATAACTCCCTCATTAATAAGGAATCAACCACTATTACCGATCTGATGTTAAGACTCGAGAAATATGTTAAAGTCAAAGATGCGGTCACAGGAGAAAATCTGGATAATGGTCAACTAAAAGTGAAAAAATGGAGATAAAGATGTTTCTCCCAAAAGATAGTTCACCATCAATACTGTCTTCAAGGAACCAATATACAAGATTTTGACGAATATCAATAATAAATAATATTTTTAAGTGACCGGGAAAGATGGCATGCAACCCCTCCAATAGAAACACCACCTTAAGATATTCCTATAAGGAGAACGGGCACAAGATAAAAATTTGTAAGGCATTCAAATTACACATTGAGGAGCTCGCCTAGATAGGCTATCGAGATGATTTCATTGAGAAGAAGAATGGAAAAAGTCCAATATAATGTGATAAAAAGCTAAATAATGTCTTATAAGACGAAGAATTGGGACCCGCATTTATCTATTTATGAAGCCTTAAACCCTAACAAGATCGAAGGTAATGTTGTAAGGTTGGGAATGAAAAAGATCACTATGGTAGTGGAGGCCTGCCAGATTGATCCTACCAATCCCATTGTAGGCAAACATCTTTGACGAAAGGAAATATAATGTGCTAAGCATAACGTCTTTAGTCGTAATCCATATCACGATGCACTAACACTCAAATTTTCTAACTAGGATGTGGATAAGCTTCTAGTGGACGAAGAAAGATCCTTGAAAGTCATGTACCTCAAATTGATCAACTAGCTTAACTTACGAATAAAAGACCTAAAAGAGGATACCACCCCCTTGGCCGTATTTGATATAAAAATGACAATCCCCCTAGAAAAGGTTGTGCTTCCAGTGCAAAATTAAAGCATATAAAAAAATGATTGAATTTTCGATCGTAGACATCAAATCTCAGTACAATACAATCTTAGGATGAGGATAATTACACACGATGAAGACAGTCTCATCTACCTACCATCAAAAGCTTAATACATTACTGATTGGGGATAATTGAGATTAACAGAAATTAAACTTATGCTTGACAATGCTTTATCGCAGTGATCAGGCCCAAATAGAAGAAAAAGAAGGGGAATGCGGTAAAAGAAGATAGAGTCATCCCCTTGAAATAACAGCTAAAGTATGGGCAGTTGGGGTAGCATACACGAGAGTTGCACCCACTGATTTGTTATGGAGATACACCAAGAGGTTATGATAGAAAATTCTCACCCGCAAAAAAATTTTCTCATTGGAAACTCTCTCCTAAGAATGAAAAGGAATAACTGGTCTCCTTCCTTAAAGAGAATCAAGATGTGTTCGCTTTGCAATCACATAATTAGGGGTGGTAAACCGACGGATACAGATCGGATACCATGTTTTACATATCCGTATCCGCTATCTGGATGCACTATCCATATCCGTATCCGCCCGGATAGTTAAAACAACTATCCATATCCGTATCCGCTCGGATACCTCGGATTCGAATAATATCCATATCCATTTACATTATTTAGCGATCGCAAAAAATAACTATTAAAATATCCAATCCAATGAAATTTAATCCAATCCAAATAAATACATAACAAAATTACTACCTCCATAATAATAGTAGCATTCCTTAATAATAATATGAATTAAAGCCATCCATACTTTACAACTATGTAAGCTTAAAGACATCCAAAAAAATTACAGTAGCATTTTATAACAATAAATATAAATATTCACCTTTTAGATTAATCAAATTTATTGAGAATGATAATCTTATGGACCGTTTAGTCTTCAAAATATACTGATATTTTTATTTTAATAAGTATACATTTTTATTTTGTATATAATATGTAACTTCCCGTAATTATGAGGACTTAGAATTTAGTTATTTTCGGGAGAAATAAAACTTATTTAAATTATAGAATTTTAAATTTATAATTTGGAGAGTTTATTTTAATTGGATTAATTATTTAAATTTGAAGAATTTAGATTTAATTATTTGGATTATTGTTGTGTCGCATTTTTGAGGTCGAAAATTAGAGAATATTATAAAGTATTTAGGATGACAATTCTGAGTGCATGATTGTTTTCGAAAGGGCCGAGATAGTCGGAAAAGAGTATCTGGGGGTAGTAATCGGGTCTCGAGGCATTTTTAGGCATAGCCTGGTCCACACGGGAATGTTCGGGGCTTTTGGGCTTGGCCTGTAAGCCTAAAAACGGGATTAGGATTTATAAACCTAATTGTAAGTGTATGGAATGGCAGTTAACATAACTCTAAACCTAGAAATTGAGTAGTGGCGGGCTGATGCGGCGGAGTGGGAGGTGATGAAATGAGGGTTTTTTGTGGAGTGAGACGAGGGTTTCTTTTCTCTTGTTTTTTACGAAAGAGAAATGAAATGAATTTTTTTTTTTTTTGAGTGGGGTAAATGTTCTTTAGTTGGTGTATGTTGTGTGTGATAGGGTGTATTGTAACTTTAGTGTAACTCTATGATAATATACCCAATAAATAAATACATGGCATTTTATAATATACACAATAAAATAATAACTTTAAGGTGTTTTAATTTTGAGTGGTGTATGTGTTTGTTTATTTTTAGGGAATAAACGATTAAGTTTTTTTTTAATATTATTTTATTAATAATACCAATAGTAATATTATTAGTAATATTTTAAACATATGTTTGACGGATACGGATATCCGGTAAAATGGATACTCCGCATCGGATATGGATTATCCGTGTCGGATACTAGTACTATCCATATCCGTATCCGTTTTCTCGGATATTTTTACAGAGTATCCATATTCGTATCCGTTTCTATTTTTTCGGATAAATATCCGTAAATTCGGATTCGGATATCGGACGGATGCGGATTTTTGAATACCCGTTTATAGCCCTACGCATAATATACCCGATATAGATTTTAAAATAATGTGTTAAAAGTATCACATTAATCCGCCATTCCTATCAGTAACATATAAGGCTTAATTAACAACTGCTGAGAAGGCAAAGGAGTGGAATAAGAGGTCAGGAAGCTTTTGGAGGCAAGGTCTATTAAAAAAGTTCAATTCACCAAGTGGATTTCAATTATAATCATAGTTAAGAAGATTAATGGGAAGTGGAAAGTTTGCATTGACTTCACCGACCTAAATAAGGTATGTCTTAAGGATAACTTCCCCCTTCAAAAGATTGACCAGATAGTCAAAGCCATAACCAGTCATGAACGGTTGAGTTTTTTAGATGTTT
This sequence comes from Sambucus nigra, assembly GCA_949130495.1. NCBI lineage: Eukaryota > Viridiplantae > Streptophyta > Magnoliopsida > Dipsacales > Adoxaceae > Sambucus > Sambucus nigra. The sequence continues at coordinate 672,532,097 of OX422209.1, forward strand.
ATTTTGGTTACCACCAGATTCCTCAGTTTAGACCCTATTAGGAAAATATGTCTTTCATCCCCACACCTGATCTTTACAATAATGAAGTTAGGCCTTTCAGACTAAAAAATACATGAGCGACCTACCAGTGGTAAGTCAACAAAATATTTAAACAGTAATTGTGCAACAATATTCTCGTGAGGATTATGCAGAAGGGAGGTCACCCCTCTGACCTTGCGAAGACATTTAAAGTTCTTCGATATTATAAAATAAGGCTCGATGTGGTTAAGTGATCCTTTTGAGCATAGTTTGGTAAATTCCTTGGCTACCTTGTTAACCAGAGAGGCATTGAAGTGAACTCCGATTAGATCGAGTCAATAACTATTGCTCAACCTCCCAAAATCGTTAGGGATATTCAAAAGATAATTGAAATGCTTGTATCACTCGGTCGATTTATTTCAAAATCTTCTATTTAATGTTGAACTTTCTTTCAGCTATTGAGAAAGGACAAAAATGGATTTTGGAATGATGAATGTTCTAAGGCACTAGAGGAGATCAAGAATTACTACTATCGACCACCCCTACTCATAGTTCCTAACCTATGGATCCTCTTTACTTGTATATTTCATTATTTGACCATTTTATTAGCGAGAAGGAGGGACATTGAACTCCAATTTACTACATCAGTAAAATATTGTTACATATCGAACTGTGATATCTTCCACTAGAAAAGTTGGATGATTCATTATTTATAACCTCGCACAAGTTAAAACACTACTTCGAGGCGTATTTTATTTTAGTGTAAAAAGTGTTATAGGGTGGTCTGGGTATATGTTCAAACATAAAAATCGTAGATTAGGTCATAAACAAGACAAATTTAGTTTTAATCCAATTTTATCTTGATTAATTAGGTGAAACTAAACATGAAAGATATTGAGTCTAAATCGAATGAAACAAACCACAACAAGAGATATAAGGAAAGAACTCTTTAGGGGAGTAACCCTTTTCATCACAACTAATGTATTACAGAATGACATAGACATAGTTAAAAACTTATAGTCCACTAAGTAGCTCAATTATGTCTCCTTCCTTGTGGATAATAGAAATTGGTGCAGATCCATCAACGCTCCGCGATAAGCTCCACTTGCCTTGGTGTCCACTGATTAGCCTTAGGAAACTCCTTTCCTATCTTTAGTAGTGAAAATTAAACTCCACAGGGATATGAACATGTACTTATTTTTCAAGGTTTGATAAAGTGAACACAAAACGTCCAAGGGGTTTGGATTTGAAAAAACAAAATGTTTGATCACAAAAGATGTGTAAAAAGGCTTGCCAAGAAGTGAAAGTTCGTATATCTTTAAATAGGGAGAAAAATCTCCAAGAGATAGACTTGAAAATATTGCGTTTGAGATCAAGTAAAAAATAATTTTTCCCAGGCTCGTTCGAATGAACTGGACCTCATTCAAATGACATATGCAAAGTCATTTAAACAAACATAGAATGACATATCAAACAACATTCCAGAGCGATAAGGAAATTAAGTCGTTGGATGATTCGTTCTAACAACTGATATCAAATAAGATAAGGAATCTCGTTTGAATGACCTTCGATATTTTATTTTAACGAGATGCCTTAAAAAGAAATTTTTGATTAAACACTTTTGAATTCTTTTTATGTTTTCAAACACTTTTAAAATACACCGAACGTAATGATTACATAAAATTAAACTCATATACCATCTCTGATGATTGTAGTGACGATCTCAACTCCTCAATCTTCGATTATTGCATTCACTCACTAGCTTGTCTTCAATTTAAACCTTAAGAACGTACATGATGATGTAGAGATGTAACATAATATGCCAAACTTAAAAACATAATGAGCAATTATAAATTTTTCTCTTGCAAATCTCACCCTTTGGCTATTTCGGTACAAAACACAATACTGAAAAATAACCCCTAAGACAAGTTCAACTAATGTCCCTCCCAAACTCGAAAAGAAAAAGACACTTTCAACATTATTTGTACTGAAAATCTTCATTCTATAGTCTATGATATCATCAATGCGGAAAAATACCTACACACATGAAGCAAAAGAAATACCATGACACGAGGAGTTTAAAGAAAACAAAACTCCCCCTCAATATGTTCTACCCAATTTTGTTAGTAATAGATATAGGGTTAGAATCTAAACCTAAAAAGTTAGCATCACGAGAAAATAAATTTGAAATATCATCACAAGGTATGGACGAATAAGCATTGGCGGTGAAAAACCAACAAACCTACAAACCATGGAATAACAAACATTCGAATAATGGATATGGAATGAGTGGGTTTGAACTCAATGCACGAGAAAGTCAATAAGGCATAAATAGGGACGGTGCAGGAAGTCAAAGATACACTCCTAAAGAAAGAACTCAACTAAACCGTTGGTGTGAAAAAATTGAACAAAGTGAAATTGAATCAACTCACACAAAACGTCATGAATTTTAATGCTTCTCAAATCAATAATGCCAAAATATTTAATGTTAATGAAGGAATTTTATTATGCAAACCCATTGATATTCAACTTATAACCCTCAAAATCTCACATTTTAAGCATAAACTCTCAAAATATTTGAAGGAATCATATTGCCCATTTGTGATAAAGCATCAATGAAAAAAATTGGCCTTGGGAATTCTATTTTAATGTGGTGAATACATATGTGACACCCTGCCTATTCTAATCCTGGGTGATCAATCCATATTTAAATTAAACAGGAATCATTAATGGTTCCATTCTCAGCAACACTGTCAAAAATCCAATTTATTACTAATACCCTATTGGCCCGGTGTCAAAATTTTAATTCTTGTTATTAACATGCAATTGATATAAACAAAAGAAATCACATTCATCATTTCCACACACATAATAATGAACGATAAGATAATGAAATATGTAAATGTGTTTGGACCAACACTTCAGATAAAAATCCCAATACAGTCATCCATAAATAAAATCTAAATCTAATGAAGGAAATAAAACAAAAGTACATTGCCTTAATAATAACCACCGACTAAGAATGGGAGACATGCCCCACTGGAATAGATAAAATGCAGAACATGAACTGAAAGATGTGGAGGCGTATAAAACCAAGGTCCTGCAACTTTCACAATAGCTGCCACACGTCAAGTAAAGGAACTCCTAAGCCTGACATTCCTGTGGCTAGGCACCTAAAATGTTTTTACAAAAATAGATTTGAAACGGGTCAGAGCCCAAGTAAAATAGTTTGAAAACATTTTAGCAATTATTTAAAATGCATTTCGAGAGTACATATTATATACATGTTAGTTCACAAGCTCTCACTTGAGATCCTCACCTCTCAACTATTGTTTACACCTAACATACTCTTCTAACCCCCTAGTTATGCTACCCTGCCAAACTAGTTTGACTAAAATCGCTTCCCGCTTAATAATTTAGTGTGCCCACCCGTATTGCCCACACAATACGATATAAAATTTCCAATCCCTTTAATTTATTATGAGCTACCAGTTAATTATCAAATTCACACATACTGAGATTAATTTAGCTATTGTCATATATAATATCTACTAAAACCCTTGTAGTAGAATAAATCACATGTATATATATTTACATCACTATTATAATATATACCTATATGGCATCCCTAGGTGGAGACTTGCGATGCAGGCATACTCTGTTATCAAGTCCTGGTACATCACATACTAAATAAGGACATCGGTTCGTATGTCACCCTCGAACCATAAATATAATTACACATATTGGAGGCAAACATAGTTCCAAGTCTACGCATCACTCACACACCAAACGTGCCCAATTGACTGTTGAAACTATCATACACTCAGATAACACAAACCTAAGTTCTATGCTCTGGGGCACAAGTCTAAAATCCCACCAAATGGGCTCATCGGGATAACACTGTGAAGAATACGGAAACCTCCCGTGATGGCAGGTAGCGTAGGTATGTTTACACATAAAGATTCACACAATAGGTATTCACACAACCTATGTATATACATAGCATTAATATAGGTATACACTCAACCTATAATATATGTCTCATACGTAGTATATATAACTCCCTAATATCCTACGTATTATTAAATTGCGATTTTACTTCTCATCGTATGTTATCGAGTATCCCCCCACTACCCAAGGGGTGCCATTTAGTCTTTAATGTATTTCAGTAAGTAATTCATCCTCGAAGGGTTCTAACCACCCCATTAGATTATTTCAGTAGTTATCATATCCTTCTACTACTAGTCCGGTCTTAGGTTCACTCACACTCTCCGTGACCCATTCTAATTTATGTGAGATCATTTAATATCAAACTAAGCCCCGTGGTTCACTCGTATTCTCCGTGACCCATTCTAATTCTCACGAGATCGAATATTAATATATGCCCCATACTTTTCTAGCTTTAATTCTCTTCAATTGGGGAAAAATTCCAACTCTAACCTCTCAAAAATTTAATCAAGACGATACCCATATTACCAGGTCCCTCGAACCGGTTTGGGTGAACAGGTGAACTGATTCGGGTGTACAGCCAAACCGGTTTGAGGGGCATGCCGAACTTGTTCGCTATACCTGACACTTCATCTTCTTCGTGTTACAATTTTCCACCATTGTTAACCCTCAAAACCTCCATTATTCAATCCCAAACTCCCAACCAAGTATACCAAACATTATACTAACATATATCAATGGTTTCTAACGTAAATCAATCCCTAAATCATAAAGGAAATCCTTTGAATATAATTAATTCAACTTTAAATTTCAGAAAACCCTAGGTTATAATTTTCATTCAAAAACTTAAACAAGATTCCAGATTTCTTCACAATTTTATGACACTAATTCCTCCAATTCATTCTACATGCATCAGGTATTAAGCCTATCACAATTCCTACCCAAGAACATGATTTATATCTTCTAAATTAAGGCAAACTTCATGAATTTAACAGGTTATTCATCCCACACTAATATGGATGGTATATCTACTCATAATTCAGCAGGATAAATACTTGCCTCAATTTGTAGGTCTGAATTTCTGGTGGTCGGGTGGCGTTCTTGTCCTTTCGATCTACTTAACGGTGATGGTGGTGGTGGTGCAAGAGTGGGGTGGAATGGCCTTGAAATTCCCTTGCCACTCTTCTCCTTCCTCCTCGTGTTGCCTCTCTGTATTTCTTATGATTTCTAACCTAACTTCCCTCACGTAACTGATGATTTAAGTCTATAATTTTTGTAGGTCTCTTTTCTCTAAAATTTCAAAAGACCAAATATCCCTCCAGGGTGCCGGTTTGGCCTAAAAATGTCACGGGACCCGAACTAAATCCCCAAGTACACGTTTTTGACTATTTTGATCATTTAGGACAACTAGCGCACTCGAAATGACCATTTGAATTATCTAAAATAAAATTACATTTTATTTCATCAAATTTATTCCCGACACGACTGACACGCGCATCTCGACTAAATTTATCGTAACAATCATATTTCTCACTCACGATCATCATAACATTTTCTTATCAATTCATTACTTATTCACAAAGTAATACCCAATATAAATAAATATTACCCATTGTCTCGCTAATTAATATTTATTTTAATTAGAATTAATTTCCCATTTTAATTTAATTAATCCCAATATAAAAATTGTTAAAATTATAGAGTGTTACATACTTTCCCCCTAATAACCGAATTTCATCTCAAAATTCAGGAAAAAGTTGGTATAAATAATTCTTTTTTGTCGAGCATCTCATCCTCACGCTCCCAAGTAGCCTTGTCGGCACTATGGTGCCCCATATTATCGGCTTGAATTCTTGCACACAACTGCATTCAAATGTATCCAAAAATTTACTCGCAATAATCTTTTGGTATTTCCACTATAAACACACCAATGGTACCATTTTGATCGGAGATTTACTCACTCAACCCCCGATTTGCGATAAGTCCATTCAAACCCTAGCATACCGATATATTTCCTTATGCTTAGGGTCTCACTTATATAATAACATGTAAAACTATCGCGAATCTAATAACAATGTCTCAAAAGACGAGCCTATACTCTAATGTCTCTATCATCCCTATGTTAGAAAATACCCCACTTCTATAGGTGTCAATTTCACTTATTGTCGTACCAAGCCATCTCTCCTATGGGGGACACCCTCAACAACCCCTGACTACTCACGCCCGACCTCAAAACTTTGGTTCACATCAACGTACTCTCACTACGTTTCTGAACTATACAAAAATTATGAGGATTAACTCAATCCTTGTCGACGAACCATGAATCCCTCCAGATCCGAGGAACTTGTTATTTCCTCTTTTTAACTATGCAAAGGGTGGGTGAATTTTTTTCCCTATTAAGCCTCAGAAGTCACTTCATGATTAATATCCTGCTACGAGTCATCACATGCGTCCCTAACAGTTGTAGTTAATATTTCTAATTACTCCAAAAGTCCAAGACATGAATTCTCACATACTGCCATATTCTATGTCACCCATCCCGGCTATCCATTAGCCTACGATTGACACACCTAGCTCAGGGCTCAACTTTTCCCCCATTGCCTCCTGAGACTCCCTATTCAAGGTCGGTATTAAGGGTCTCATCCTGATTTACAATATTATTGGGCAGCACCTTGTGCCAGTTCATTTCTTCTCTTTAATAACTAGTTGGGCACACTGCTCGGTAATATAACACACCCCAAACTATTAACGATTATATTATTCGTGGGCAATTCACTTCACAACCCAAAGAAAATCCTGACTACTCTGCAATTTTGATAATTCAATAATGAACTTTATCAATTTTCATATCCATTCCATCCCTGGAATCATCAATCTATCACAACATTCGGGTTAGTAGAATCAGACCAACCTTTTCCTTTTTTGAGGGGCGCACTCGGAGACAACTTCACTATTTATCACTCAACCCGAAATCAACACACTCAACATATCATGTCATGTGGAACATCTTACTCCCCTTTTTCTGTGATATACAAAATCATGGTCCGTACATTTGCTCTAAAACTGTGCACTTTCTAGGATCTTTTCCATATGTTAGAATTTTAACTACCTATCTATGCGCGAACCACTCTACGTATTCGAATAGGTGAGTGTATTTCGACTCACCTTTTAACTTACCTATGTTGTGGAAGTTTCCTCTTGACATACACACAGTCAAACTGTCTCCTTTCCTCGAACGAAGTTCAGCCTCTCATATATTTCCACTTATTTTTCTGACTGTCCCATATACACATTTACAAAATCTTTCTAAGCCTCCTCATCAAAGACGATTACGAAATTTCAATTAACTAGGCAGTCTATACACTCCATATCCCGTGCACAACTGCACAATCATCTCTAACATTCCACACGTAACATACTTATCTCAAGTCCAACCTCGCATTCTCATCGTGGCTATACCATATGGCTAACCTCAGTTACCCTACTAAAATGACTTGCTTCTTCCTCCAGACTGCCCCACCAATCAACTAGTGGTCTCATGCTTTCATCCACACACACGTTTAATAACTTAAGTGATAAACTCATGCCTTAGTGATCAACACATCTCTCAACTCTCGACATTTACTGGTATTCATGCGTGGGATGTCTTGCAAGAGAAAATTCAAATAAGGTGTCACACCCCGCTTAATTCTAGCATCGGCCGCCACCAAAACTAAGTCGGGTGTAAGTAAATAAAATACCATTTTTAGCATGAGACAGATATGAGACATATAAAATTAATCCATAAGATAAATGATAATCAATCCGAAAAGATAAACCATCCAACTAAGCGATAAAAGATCCATCTCCATGCTAAACTCAAAGTAAATCCAATCTCTAATAATATGAAATTGAATATTCTCCAACTGAATTCAATGAAATAACTAAATAAAACCCATACAACTTTGGAACCTAATGGCCCAAACACAACAGTAAACTGTGTTTCAAAATAAATATGAAGGAACGGAAAGCTAAACTAAATTAATATGCATAAGGTAGAGCAACTCCAACTGCACCTCCAAGCAGATCTCCAAATAATTCTATGCAGCTTCTCCAAATACTATCTCGTGAAAAAGTTAGTCAACGCATGAGGTCAAATCCCTGAGCATGAATACACACTACTATCCTCAAATAGGATCCTTGAACCTAGATAATAATATTATACGCAATAAAATATCACAATAGAATATTTTAATTTAAATGAGATAATTACAATTCACACCCCCCGATACATTACTACCCGACATTATCAGTCATCGAGATCCGTAGGTCCTACACAAATGACCAGAATGTCCAAAATTTTATCCCCAGATGTACAAGTCTAACCGTCCACTCCCACATCACTAAAGTAGTTATACACGACGACACTCTCTCTATCACTAGTTCTTTTTTTCCCTCGCTAAGTCGATGACGAGCTAAATTTCTCCGCTCAACAGTAAACTCAATATACCCCGAATCATACCAATACTGTTTCAACACACTGGGATTAAATATAATGAGACGACTATAACTTCTAAAGTCTCCTCATGATGTAATAAAAATGCGAGCTCAACCCTATTCCTGGTGACATATCGCTAAACAACACATCTTGCCCTAGAATAGCGAAGACGATAGCCTTACTGTGACAACCCACCATCGCTCAACCCATCGCTAACCAACCCATACCCAGGACAACATCATACTCGAATATCATCTCTTGAAATGAGTAATTCCACTGAGACATATCCTTTTAATGACTATAAACACTTTCCTGGAGATGGGACTGAATAGCCCCGTTACTAAATGGTAAAATATAAACACACAATAGTAATACTAACAATACACCCACTAAACACGTCTTGTAAGGACATTTTTCTCATGTCCGAAATGTTTCATTTATTTATGTCGTACGCCGCTACATTTGGCACGTCACCTCACGATCTCACATGACAGCCTCGGCCTCTATCCGAATTCCGAGAATCAAGCATGCATTATCTCCACTAATATGTCCCGCATCTGCATCAACGACTTCACGTTCCTTGATTGTAGGCTCGTAATGTAAGTGGAACGCAAGAGAAGTCAAATCAGTGAAACAAGGCATGATAGGGATGTTCAAGGGGAAATTGGTAATTTTACAGCCACCGTCCGGAGGACCGGTCAACTGGAAAGTTGAAGAGATTGCCGCAACAAAGATACTGGAAGAAACGACACCTCAATCCGAGCTACGGTGAACAAGTTATGGCCCGTTGAAAATGGAGATATGTTCATTGAAAATTCTGGGAATTTTTCTAAGTGTTTAAGCACCTTTTCCAGCACACTTTCCCGAACCCAGACCCAAACCGGTTCGGGGGGCGAACCGGTTCGCAGGGGTATCCGAACCGGTTCGGTGTACCTGTACGCTAGATAGAATTTCAGCAGTTTAAAATTGTGGGTCTCTTCATGTATTTCCCTATAAATACCAACTTCGGGAGAGTTGTTTTGCAAGACTTTAAGAGACGAATTTGAGAGTCCAAATACACCTAGTCTTCATATTTTTGAGTCCCAAGACTCATGTTTTGATTCACACATCCTTGCCAAATATTTGTGAATCCTTTTGCAACCCAAGAACACAACTTTGGTTTGTTCAACCCTTGTGGAGGAGACCGTTCTTCTTCTTCATTGCAGCCCTACTGGAAAGGGATAATTCCAGCCGCGACTACAGAATCCGATACCCGAGGGTAATTCTTAGTCAACTTGTATTTTCATTGTAATCCGATTGTAAGCCGTTTTCTTACAAATTATAGTGAAAATAAATGGTTTTGCCCCTGAGGGGGATTTTTCCTTAATTGCATGTGTTTGAATGTTCTTGCGTAGATTATCAATTTATTCAATCACATACTGCTGCATGTTTAGGGTTTGTTTGTGTTAAAAGGGTTTTATATATAACTTGATCATTTGAACGCGAGCACACACACTCTTCAAATTGGTATTAGAGCAGGTTACGCTAATCTATCGCGTATTCCTTTTTCCGCAAAATTTTTCTAAGATATCAATTTTTTGAAAAAAAAAATTGATTTTTGAAAAAGTGCGTGTTCAAATGGAGAAGTCATATTATAAAATGCCTGTTTTTGACGGGACAAATTATGCTTATTGGAAAGCCCGTATGAGGTAGGCTTTAAAAGCCATTGATGAACGTGTCTGGATTTTGGTTGAACGAGGGTGGACTCCTCCCACCGTGACTGTTGATAATGTGACCAACTTGAAACCTGACATTTCTTGGACTGATGAAGAAATTAAATGGTCATCTTTTAATTCTAAGGGTCTAAGTGCTATTTCTGGGTCTGTCACACCTGATGAGTTCAAACGCATAATGACGTGTACCACGTCAAAAGAGGCATGGGATGTTTTACAACTCACCCATGAAGGAACTAATGCTGTGAAAGAGTCTAAGTTGCAAAACTTGACAACTCAATTTGAAACAATCACCATGCATGATTCTGAATGCTTTGATGAATTTTATGTTAGACTTTCTGACATTGTGAATACTAGTTTTAATCTTGGTGAACATATTCCGAATGCAAGAGTTGTTAAAAAGATTCTTCGTTCTTTGCCTAAGCGTTTTATCCCTAAAGTCACTGTGCTAAATTCTATGGGTAATTTAAATACGCTAAAATTGGAAGAACTTGTAGGAGATTTGCAAACTTATGAAATTGATATGTTCCCTAAAAATGCTAAATCTAAAGATAAGGGAATTGCTCTTAAAGCCCAAGAGAGAAGGAGTGAGGGGTCAGCTAGAAAGAGGGTAGATTCATCTAGAAAGAGAGAGACTGACACGTCAGATTCTGAGTGCGATTTTGACTTAGATGTTTGGCTCTTTTAGCAAAAAATTTCAAGAGGATTCTCAAATTTAAGAAAAATGGCAATTTTAAAGATAAAAAGAAATTTGAGAAAAATAAGTTTGAAAAGAAAAATGAAAAAGTTTCCAAAAATCCTCCTCTGAAAGAAAGTGAGAGATGTTTTGAGAGTGATGGTAGGGGTCATAGAGCTTTTGAGTGTGCCAATCGTCTGAATAGAGAGAAAGGGAAAGTTGTTCTTAATGCTACCCTTAGTGACGACAGTGAGGTCGAGACGGTGGATTCTGGAGATGAGTCACCGCATGAGTGTAACTTCACCGCATTCATGGCCAGCCAAGTGAGCACTCCTAGTTCTCCTCACGACGTTGAGGATGATGCTTCACAGGGACACCTCGACAGTGAGAGCGATGTGAGTGAGGGGGAGGATGACACAAGTGAGAGCGAGAGTGATATACAACGCGCCTACGCTGAGTTATATTCCGAGTCATTTAAAACTGAAAAGCGTAATAAAGCGTTAGTTCTTAAGATCACCTGCTTAGAGGAAGATTTAAAGAAAGCAAGAGAAAGAGAGTTCTCCACTTGCACCGCCCTGAGAGAGAGAGATTCTACATGTGTCGAGAATGAGAATTTGTTTAGAGAGAGAGAGAGTGTTTTAGAGAAAGAGAGAGGGGACTTGATTAAGCAAGTGGCTAGTCTTACGAGTCAGCTCCATTCCTCCGTGGAGACTCAGAAGAAACTTGAAGCCCTTGTTGCCCAGCTGACTCATGATCTTGAGAAAGCACGGGAAGTCAAGGTACAAATTAAGGACAGATCTGGGAAGATGGTAAAGATGCTCCTCGGCCCCGCTTTAGGTTTTGGTGATCGTCAAGGAATTGGATATGATGGTGCCTCCACGTCCCAAATTGCACCTGGACCAGTTCCTGAGTTTACTACAACTCCTTATGGTCACCGTAAAAAACCTCGAAGGAGAGTTCGACCAAGAAAAGAAAACCAAGGTCCGCCTTTGACTGTGCTCTTTTGTACTTATTGCAAAAGAAAAGGCCACCTTAGGGAAACTTGCTATAGCATGGGTCGGACACGACGTACTACTGCTCCACCACGTCATACTGATGAGTTTTCTAGTCTGAGAGAGCGAGTTGAGTTCTTAGCTGCCACGACTCAAAGTTTAATGGAAGAATTTCGACGGATCTCTTTGCCGTTAGTGAATGCTTCTCACATTCCAGCTAAAATCAACAACAACAAAGGCAAACAAAAGGTCATCTCGACTTGGGTACCTAAGAAAGATAAAAAGGATTTTGTTGTTCATATTGCTCTCAAAGCACATAATACCTCTCAGTGGTATTTTGATAGTGGGTGCTCCAGACACATGACAGGTGATGCCTCATTTTTTACTACTCTTGAGGATTATCAAGATGGCAGAGTCACCTTTGGATATGGGAGTAAGTCTAGCATTATAGGATGAGGTACTATCGAGTTACCTGGTTTTCCTAAGCTAGAAAATGTTTTGTACGTCAAAGGTTTGAAAGCAAACCTTCTCAGCATTAGCCAGCTGTGCGACACTGACCTTGCAGTAAAGTTTGACCGAGACGCGTGTGCAGTCTACAATCAAACCGGTAAACTATTGATGCAAGGGGTGAGGACCGAGGATAATTGCTATGGGACTGAGCCCACATCCTCACTTGTCTGCAACAGCGCCACGATCACTCCTATGGATCTGTGGCACCAACGTCTAGGTCACGTGAACGTTAGAGATCTTAATCGTTTATCTAAAAAGGACCTAGTACGTGGCTTACCATCTCTTGGAAAGTCAACTTCAACCGTTTGTGGACCCTGTCAAATGGGAAAACAAATTCGTAGTCCTCATAGGAAGTTGCATTCCATTACCACCTCTCGTGTTATGGAGTTGATTCACATGGGTCCCACTCGTACTGAGAGTCTAGGTGGTAAGAGGTACATCCTCGTGATGGTAGATGATTTCTCCAGATACTCCATTGTAGGTTTTCTGAGAGAGAAATTCGATGCTGTAGATTTCTTAACAACTAAGTGCCGTGTCCTGCAAAATCAACACGGTGTCACTATTAACAGAATACGTAGTGACAACGGCACTGAATTTAAGGAAGCAAAGGTGGATTTGTACTGTGATAGCCTTGGGATCAAACATGAGTTTTCTGCTGTGAGAACTCCTCAGCAAAATGGGATTGTTGAGAGAAAGAATAGAACGATCCAAGAGATGGCTAGATCTATGCTTCTAGGTCGTAAAGTTTCTAGGAGATTTTGGGCAGAGGCAGTGTCTACTGCATGCCACACGGTGAATAGGGTTTATTTGCATCCACACACACTACAGACACCTTATGAGTTGTGGACCGGCAAGAAGCCTAACCTGGCGTATTTCCGTGTTTTTGGGAGTAAATGCTACATCCTACGGGATAGAGAGCAATTAGGAAAGTTCGACTCCCGGAGCGACGAGGGAATATTTCTAGGATATTCATCGAATAGTAGAGCATACCGGGTATTTAACTTGAAGAGCTCTAGGGTTATGGAATCAATAAACGTTACCGTGCAAGATGACGAACCTTCGACGGTTATTGATCCTAACCTTAAGTGTGAGGATGAGGATTGTTCTGACAGTGATTTACCTGTTCCTCTCTCACACTCTGTGGATCCTACTCCTGTATTAGGGGACACACCTGCTTGGGTTCGCAAGAGTCATGATCCTTCTGCCATTGTTGGTGATCCCACTCTAGGGGTCAAGACTCGTGCTCAGCTAGAGAACGTTGTTAGCCATCTTTGCTACACGTCCAAAGTCGAGCCCAAGAACCATAAAGAAGCACTCAAGGATGAACACTGGATATCTGCTATGCAGGATGAGTTGCTTCAGTTTAAAAAGAATAATGTCTGGGAATTAGCCCCCCGACCTAGTGAGACTAATGTGATAGGTACCCGGTGGATTTTCAAGAACAAAATGGATTAATATGGCACCATAATCAGAAATAAGGCTGGGTTGGTCGCTCAAGGCTACACACGGATAGAGGGTGTAGACTTTGGGGAGACATTTGCTCCTGTTGCGAGGCTTGAGTCCGTCCGTCTTCTGCTCGCCATCGCATGTCATCTGCGCTTCAAGGTGTATCAGATGGATGTCAAGAGTGCCTTTTTGAATGGCATTCTACAGGAGGAGGTTTATGTGGAATAACCAAAAGGGTTTGAAGACCCTCAACATCCTGAACACGTCTACTATCTGAGGAAAGCCTTGTATGGTTTGAAGCAAGCACCCTGTGCTTGGTACGAGAGGCTTACTTCCTATCTCTTAGCTCGTGGCTTGAAGAGAGGGGGAGTAGATATGACGTTGTTCGTCAGGAGAGATGACGGTGCTATTTTGGTTGCCCAGGTCTATGTGGACGACATAGTCTTTGGATCCACATGCTCCCAGCATGCTCATCACTTTGAGGAGGAGATGAAAAGTGAGTTTGAAATGAGCATGGTTGGTGAGCTTACATTCTTCCTTGGTCTCCAGGTTCGTCAGCTAGAGGATGGGATGTTCATCTCCCAATCCAAGTATGCTAGAGACCTAGTGAAGAAATTTGGTTTAGACTCCGCTAAGCATGCCCGTACACCTATGAGTACCACAACCAAGCTTAGTAAGGACACTTCAGGCAAGGACGTAGAGCAAACCTTATATCGGAGTATGATAGGTAGTCTTCTCTACTTGACTGCTAGTCGTCCCGACATCGCCTTTAGTGTTGGAGTTTGTGCGCGATATCAGGCATCCCCAAAAGAGTCATATTTACTTGCTCTAAAACGTATTATTAAATAAGTAAGTGGGACTCTCTCATACCGGATTTGGTATTCCTTTGATACCGATGACCGACTGTCCGCCTATTCGGATGCCGATTGGGCTGGGGATGTAGATGGATGTAGGAGCACTTCTGGTGGGTGTTTCTATTTTGGTTCTGCTCTTGTCTCCTGGCTGAGCAAGAAGCAAAATTCCATCTCTTTGTCCACTGCGGAGGCTGAGTACATAGCCCCCGGGAGTTGTTGCACATAACTCTTGTGGATGAAGCAAATGCTGGAGGATTATGGGATATCACAGGACACCATGACTATTTCCTGTGATAACACGCGCGCTATACACATATCCCGCAATCCAGTTCAGCATTCGCGCACAAAACACATCAGGATACGTGAGCACTTTATACGTCAGTTAGTTGAAGAGAAAGTCGTATCCCTGAGTTTTATTCCCACCGACCGTCAGTTAGCCGATATTTTCACGAAACCTTTAGATGCCCTTAGATTTGAGAGTCTTAGGAAATCTTTAGGGATTTGCACAGTTGACTGAGGGGTTGGTCTATGTCTAGAATAGGATGCTCCTTCATGTTCATATCATATGCTTCCTATTGCTAGTCTGTTTTATATGTACCATTGCTTAGTTGTACAACTTTGTTTTATTCTTGTTGCTTTTTATATTTCTTTTGAAAAATACAAAAAGATTTTCCTTTAAGAAAAATTTTGAGAAAAAGCACAAAAAGATTTTATTTTGATAATATTTTTTGAAAAAGGCCAAAAAGATTTTTCTGTTTTTGCACCTTTTATGGATGAGCATTTAAGTTAGCCAAGTCACAACTTCATTCCATATATCCATGTGACTGTTTGATAGAGATTTGAGAGGCTACATCATTTCATCCATGTGCTTTACATTGGTTGGAGTCTTTGAGATGTAATTAATGATATCTTCCTACATGTTTGACTCCTATATCCTTTATTGCACACATGCACGGCTATATTTGATTATTACACTTATCTATCTCATGTTGGCTTGCGTGTTTTCATCTCAATCCTGTCTATACAATGTACAATATGCGATAAAACTTGACAAGATTGGAATGCATGTAAAAACCGTTTTGGTGAGACTGTGTGTTTTTGTATAACGGGGAGGGGCTGCGAAAGGTAATCATTTATCCTTTGCGCAAAAGCCACCGTTAAAAAGGACCTAAAAAATGGAGGAATTTTAATATCCGAGGTCCAAAGAGGTTAAAAGAGCCCGAAAAAATTTACAGGCAATAAAAAGCAATTCATACCAAATATGGGCCACTTAGGTTTCACCATCAATTCTCCAAAGTTTGAGAATTTAGAATGCCTCTATTCAAAATTATATCTGAGGGAGTTTGGTTGGAGAATCTTTAAACGGGTTTGCACTTCCTTGAAAGTCCTGAAAAAGCATAAAATCATTTTGGACGTTATTGGTGTGAAAATCATTTTGAGCTTTGATTTGTTGATTTGATTGAGTCAATATCTTATACTGTCACTCTTTTACACCAAAGGAAGCATTTGAGTTCATTCGCTAGGAATATCCAATATTCATCGTGCACATATGTCATGTTTGTATGCATTGATTTTCCTATCGAATTTGATCACACCACTTCATTTACGCTATCTTCGACTTGGTTGCTTTCTGTTTATTCATGGTGTGCTTTTATCTTAGTGACACCCCGCACTTGCTTATTTGATTTATTTCTCTAATTTGTTCATTTGGGGACATCATAAAAAGGGGGAGAAAGAATTATCATATTATGGGGGAGTTTGAATTTTGGGGGAGTTTTTGTGATGTTGCTTATGTTTTTTATCATATATTGATATCCATGTTATCTCATTTCAAACTCGATATGTCACGTGGTATTTGCTTTGTCTCATGTGTGTAGATATGAAGATTGCAGATCTATATGTTGCACACCCTGATGAGAAAAGTTTTGAGATTCCTAAAGAATTGAAGAACAAACGATGAAGACTATTCATTTGTACCTTTTCCAGTTTTGGGTTCATGGGAGGGTAGATTTGTATAGGCAATTTCATATTTGATAATTCGGATTTTTTATGTATGTACCGGCATAGACATAGGGGGAGATTTGTAAGGACATTTTACTCATGTCCGAAATGTTTCATTTATTTATGTCGTACGCCGCTACATTTGGCACGTCACCTCACGATCTCACATGACGGCCTCGGCCTCTATCCGAATTCCGGGAATCAAGCATGCATTATCTCCACTAATATGTCCCGCATCTACATCAACGACTTCACGTTCCTTGATTGTAGGCTCGTAATGCAAGTGGAACGCAAGAGAAGTCAAATCAGTGAAACAAGGCATGATAGGGATGTTCAAGGGCAAACTGGTAATTTTACAGCCACCTTCCGGAGGACCGGTCAACTGGAAAGTTGAAGAGCTTGTCGCAACAAAGATACTGGAAGAAACGACACCTCAATCCGAGCTACGGTGAACAAGTTATGGCCCGTTGAAAATGGAGATATGTTCATTGAAAATTCTGGGAATTTTTCTAAGTGTTTAAGCACCTTTTCCAGCACACTTTCCCGAACCCAGACCCAAACCGGTTCGGGGGGGCGAACCGATTCGCAGGGGTACCCGAACCGGTTCGGTGTACCTGTACGCTAGATAGAATTTCAGCAGTTTAAAATCGTGGGTCTCTTCATGTATTTCCCTATAAATACCAACTTCGGGAGAGTTGTTTTGCAAGACTTTAGGAGACGAATTTGAGAGTCCAAATACACCTAGTCTTCATATTTTTGAGTCCCAAGACTCATGTTTTGATTCACACATCCTTGCCAAATATTTGTGAATCCTTTTGCAACCCAAGAACACAACTTTGGTTTGTTCAACCCTTGTGGAGGAGACCGTTCTTCTTCTTCATTGCAGCCCTACTGGAAAGGGATAATTCCAGCCGCGACTACAGAATCCGATACCCGAGGATAATTCTTAGTCAACTTGTATTTTCATTGTAATCCGATTGTAAGCCGTTTTCTTACAAATTATAGTGAAAATAAATGGTTTTGCCCCTGAGGGGGATTTTTCCTTAATTGCATGTGTTTGAATGTTCTTGCGTAGATTATCAATTTATTCAATCACATACTGCTGCATGTTTAGGGTTTGTTTGTGTTAAAAGGGTTTTATATATAACTTGATCATTTGAACGCGAGCACACACACTCTTCACGTCTCACGTGCGAAACTAGTGCTAACAAGGTACTATGACTCACTCGTGTCACACAAACATACCCCGTTTACCCTAGGAGAAAACTCACAATTTTAATAGCCAATAGCACTGGCGGTCCAAATGCTTCTTGGACATAACACTCTCATCCAAACTGATCCAAAACTTTTACAATTACTTCCCCTGCTGGGCTTTTTGCTCCTAACCCTTAACTCATTGCTGACAAGGTCGATACATGTGACCCTACTCTCCACATATAGGACACTTCTTGGTGTTATTCCCCTATCTCTTTCCCTATTGGCCATATCGGGATTGTCATTCTCTCGAACCTGATAGTCTTAGCCCCGATTGTTACCCTCATTGTTCCTTTGGCTTCACTGGCCTTGTGAAACATATCGTTGTCCCTAGCAGCCCTAATTGAGTCCATCGCCACTCAATAGGATTTTTTTTTATCTACATCATTAAATGGATTCCCTACTGGGTATCCCTCTGTGGTGCATCACTATCAACAATTACCTTTAATCTTGACCTTTTGGCTATGCTCTCTAACTTTCTTATCACCCTTCTCATGGAAGCGTTGATATAAACATTGTAAAAGTACGTCATTGATGCCATGTGCAGAAGTCATCCAAGATTGATTTCCCATAAATACTGGCGACTCCAACTAGTGAGTCCATCATCACCTTTAATAACCTTCCTCTCCACTACGTACCTCCCGGGGTACGAAGTTCACTTAAATAAATAAATTCTTCATCACAATTATCCTTTGTTTGCCTTTTTTATGAAAAGTCCGGAAACTTACTTTGCATCTCTGCTTGGACATCAGATGAAAAACTTGTGGTTAAACTGTGCCCAAAACTTCTCAATTAATTCCTTATCTAATTACTTATTTCTGGTGACTATCTCCCACCAGGGCAGCACTGCTCCTACGCGTAAAAAATTAAACCAAGATTTAAATCCTTGGTGCCACTCCACTCCACTATACGCAATTGTATTTGGATTATCTCCTTTCATTGGCCCATCACACTTCTTCTCTTAACCAAATCCTTACAAATGGAGCTTCTAAAGATCTCCTCTGACTCCCCTCCCTGCCGACTATGTTGGGTGAGTCTGAATTTGAACCACTATTATCTACGACAGTGCTTGGGGAAGTTACCACTCCCGAGTAATTATCCTATTGCCATCTTTCCAAATAGTAGTCATGGTGACTTCTATCGTAATCGCCATTCCCAAAATACTCTATGGATTATTTCGAGCCTCTCCTCCTCTAGTCCTTCTAACGACCCTCGTTGGCCATCCTATATTATTCGGTGTACAAAGCCCAATCGAACTTGTATATGAATCACATTAATTTTACTTAGTAGCAAGAGGACATAAACGTGTATACGAAGAGGAATGCAACGATCCTATAGTAAATCTCTATATCAAAAAATGTTATGCTGAAACACAATAAGGCATACATATCCTAAGGCTAATAGAACTTGATGCTCTTATACCATCTATGACACCTTGCCTATTATAATCCTGGGTGATTAGTCCATTATTAAATTAAACTGAAATCATTAATGGTTTCATTCTCAGCATCACTATCGAAAATCCAATTTATTTCTAAATACTCTATGGCCCGATGTCAAAATTTTAATTCTTGTTATTAACATGCAATTGATATAAACTAAAGAAATCACATTCACCATTTCCACGCACATAGTAATGAATGATAAGATAACAAAATAAATAAATGTGTTTGGACCAACACTCTAGATAAAAATCTCAATACAGTCATCCATAAATAAAATCTAAATCCAATGCAGGAAATAAAACAAAAGTACATTGCCTCAATAATAACCACCGAATAATAATGGGAGACATACCCGACTGGAATAAATAAAATGCGGAACAGGAACTGAAAGATGTGGAGGTGTCTAATATTAAGGTCCTGCAACTTCCACAACAGTTGCAGTACGTCAAGTAAAGGAACTTATAAGCCTGGCGTGCCTATGGATGGTCACTTAAAATCTCTTTACAAAAAGGTATTTGAAACGGGCCAGAGCCCAAGTAAAACAGTTTGAAAACATTATAGCAAGTATTTAAAATGAATTTAAAGTGTACATATTATATACATGTTAGTTCGCGTGCTCTCACTTGAGATCCTGACCTCTAAACTATTATGCACGCCTAATGTACTCTTATAACCCACCTAGTTATGCTACCTCGCCTAACTAGTTTGACTAAAATATCTTCCTTCTTAATAATTTATTGTGCCCACCCGTATTGCCCATACAATACGATATAAAATTTTCAATCCCTTTCATTTATTATGAGCTACCAGTTAATTATCAAATTCACACATACTAAGATTAATTTTGATATTACCATACATAATATCTACTAAAACACCCGTTGTAGAATAAATCACACGTGTATATATATATATATATATATGGTATCCCTAGGTGGATACCTACAATGAAGGAATACTCTGCTATCAAGTCCTGGTACATCACGTACTAAATAAGGACATCGATTCAAATATCACCCTCGAACCATAAATAAAATCACACATATTGGAGGTGAACATAGTTCCAAGTCTATGGGTCACGCACACACCAAACTTGCTTAATTGACCTTCTAAACTGTCATACACTCAGACAACACGTACCTAGGTTCTATGCTTTGGGCTCAAGTCTAAAATCCCCCCAAATGGGCTCATCATGGTAAGAGTATATAGAATACGAAAACCTCCCATGATAGTTCGCTGCGTAGGTATGTTTACACATAAAGATTCACACAATAAGTATTCAGACAACCTATGTATATACATAACATCAGTATAGGTATACACTCAACCTATAATCTATGTCTCATACGTAGTATATATAACTCCCCAATATCCTATGTGTTATTAAGTTATAATATTACTTCTCATCGTATGTTATCGAGTGTCCCCCCATTACCCGAGCGGTGCCATTTAGTCTTTAATGTATTTCAGTAAGTAATTCATCCTCAAAGGGTCCTAACCACCCCATTAAATTGTTTCAGTATTTATCATATCCTTCTACTACTGGTCCGGTCTTAGGTTCACTCACACTCTTCGTGACCCATTCTAATTTATGTGAGATCAAACTAATCCCCATGGTTCACTTATATTCTCCGTGACCTATGCTAATTCTCGTGAGATCAAATATTAAAATTTGCCCTGTATTTTGCTAGCCTTAATTCTCTTCAATTGGGAAAAAATTCCAACTCTAACCTCTCAAAAATTTATGCAAACCAAGACCCAGATTACTAGGTCCCCCGAACCGGTTCGAGTATACATTAGAATCGATTTGAGGGGTAGGCCAAACCGGTTCACTGTACCTGACACTTCAACCTTTTCCTGTTATAATTTTCCACCATTGTCAACCCTAAAAACCTCCATTGTTCAATCCCAAACTCCCAACCAAGTATACAAAGCATTATACTAACATATACAATGATTTTTAACGTAAATAAATCCCTAAATCATCGAGGAAATCCTTTGAATAGAAATAATTCAACATTAAATTTTAGAAAACCCTTGGTTATCATTTTCATTCAAGAACTTCAACAAGATTCCAGATTTCTTCACAATTTCATGACACTAATTCCTCAAATTCATTCTACATGCATCAGGGATTAAGCCTATCACAATTCCAACCCAAGAACATGATTTATATCTTCCAAATTAAGGCCAAACTTCATAAATTTAATTGGTTATTCATCCTACACTAACATAAATGGTGATAAGCACCCAAAACTGTACATTTTATACCCCGAATAGACGTACTTTAGTTGCTAATTCTCGACAATTTGAGTCTTATGCGCTTAAATATTCATTGTACAGGCTTAATTGCATTGCGGTGTCAAAAGAGATATATCGAGGCAAATGTGCGTTGAATGGAGTTAAATACCCAATCCCCTGACCCTAGCCTATTCCAAACCTAGCCTAAACCTACCCCAAAGCACGTGTGTGTTAGTTTGTGCCTTTTTATTATTTTTTTAGATTTTTTAGTTTGAGTCATTTTTATTTTTAGGATTTATTTTAGATTTATTTAGAATTTCTAGGATTTATTTTCTAATTTTTATATTTCTTTTTATTTAGTATAATTTTATTTTGATTTTGATTTTATTAGTTTTTAGTTTTAGTTTTTATTTTATTTTATTAGGATTGGAATTTTTAGGATTTCATTTATTTATTAGTTTTATTAGATTTTGCATTTTCTTTTTAGGATTTTAATTTTAGTTTTACTAGATTTTATTTTATTTTATTTCTTTTTAGTTTCATTTTTTTTTATTGAGTTTTCATTTTAATTTTTCTTAGAATAGGAATTTAATTTTTAGATTTTTAGTTTTAATAGTTTTATTTTATTAGTTAGTATTATTTATTTAGGGTCTAAGTTAAACACACACACATCCTACACAAAAACCCCATACACACTCACCTACACTTATCCTAAACCCAACTAATCTATCCTACACCCTAAGCCACACACACAATTTCCTACACCTCACAACACCTTATTCATCCTAACCCATCTTCAACCTCCATCCCCAACAGACCCCTCTCTCTCCTCCATAACCACATTCCACCAAACCTCCATTAACCCATATCTCCTACTCCATTAAAACTCTAACACCATAATTCACCCACCGCCACCACCCATCCTCCACCATCTATGAGAGTATATGTGGTGATACTCTCCACTTCCATGACACCGATCTTATTCCTCCATGCACGCCACTCTCTTGTGGTGTTGATTTTTTCCCGAGACAGCTCCCTGGCGTGTCACGGCGCGACCAATATCATCGCTCATTTATAGAACGGTCGTGTCCTTTCTATGAGCCCCACCCCATCACTATTTCCACACCATTTTTCCTTCCCATACAACTTGATCACCATGCTTATAGGTCCCTTGTTGCCCTCACATTTCGGCTCAATAAGGCCCACGATCGATGCTTCATCACCCATGCATTTCTCACTTTTACCCTAATCTCCACCCACCCATGGTCCACCGATGCTTTGCATCGCGTGATGCACTTTTTCATACAAGTGCATTGACCTGTTTTAACCTCTATCCAATAAGACTGACGCTTCAGTCTTGTTTGGGGGTGATTCTCATCACCCGATTTTTCTGCCACCCCGAGCTTTCCTAGTTCCTATCTTTAGGGAGAGAATGGTTCGGTCTGGTTGAAGACATTAAAATTAGCGCTATCGGGAGGCAACCCACGTTTCTTGTACTAGTCTGATCCTGTTTGGGGGTGGTATTTCACATCACCCTATGCTTTATCATGCTTATAGACTTGTACACATTTTGTCTCTTATCATTTATTCAGGTTTATTCTTGGCTACATCTTTCCACTTCATGAGCAGTTGATTCTGGTAATCTCTTTCCTACCTTATGCTCTCAATTTTAAAAATCATTTTACTTAACATTGAGGACGATGTTCCTTTTTGTTTGGGGGTGGGGAATTTTATCAAAATCGTACCTCTTTTGAAATTTTTTGACTTGTAAACCTGATTTTTAAAATTTTGTGCAACTTCTTTCATCTCACTCATTGATGTGAATTTTCAATCATCCATCTTTCAAAGTCTAGGAGTCAAGCTAGAGAATATTTTTTCTAAATGCTGATGTAATACGTAACAAGGCATTTTGCACCATGAATTTCTAGACTCAACAAAATTTGTGCACTTATCACGTCATTACGTTTAGAGTTGAAGAGTACAACAATTCTTAAGATAACCTTAAGGATCACTAGTAGAGACTTTAGCTTGTGAGATTCGTGCCTTTCACCCTTTTTGAGTGTTTTACGCAATCTCCGAGTCACAAGTTGATTCAACTTCCTTTGGGTCCGCATTTTAATTGTTATATGATCTCATTATTCTTCATTTTTGGCTTGATCACTAAGAACGACATTATTTTCGAGTTGTAAGAAACGCGTGTCTTAAAATTTGTCCCGAATACTAGATTTTCATCCATACACGTTCCACTTTTTCATATATCATTCCTATCACATTCCCATTCCCTTCACCCATTACTTTTCCATATTTCATATATATTCCCCTCACCATCCATATACATTCCCCACTCATTTCATATATCACCCATCATTTTGAGAAAAAGAGTGTTGATTCCAAATGTAAATGTCTTCATTGTTGGTTTGAAAAGAGAGAGGAAAAAAAAAGGGAAAAAATAGCAAAAATAGGAAAAATAGAAAAGAGAAAAAGAAAAAAAAATAGAGAAAAAGAAAAGACAAGAAAAATCGAAAAAAAAGAGAGAAAAGAAAAGAAAAAGAGTTTGTAGTTAGTAGTTGGTTTTAAAATAAAGACATTTATTCCTAAAGTGTATAAACTCTTCTTTCGCATCCATTTCGCATCCATCTTTTACCCATCGCATATCCATCACTCATCATTCATCCATCCCTCACCATCCTACCTCATATCATATTCATCCTCATTTCATTTCCCCCTCACCCGTATACATCCATATTTCCTTTAGGTGTTCGGGCAAATGAAAGTCAACGTGGTGAATAACTCGATGTTCTCACTATAGTGATTATCATTTCTTTCATGAGATCACTTTTCTTTCTATATTGTTCGTTTTTTCTTATGTGTGTGAGAGACGTTTGAACTTGCTTACATTTACTCACCTCCTCTAACATGATAATAAGCTCTTGTTGCGTATATATCGTTGTTGTGCAAAAGTCACTCTCAAAGTTCCCTTGAGTACTTACAAAACTTGTCTAAAAATAACTCGTATTGCGGTAAGTACGAGTATCAATCCAACTTTCAAGGTGAAACAATTTATGTGAAAACGTGCAATTCCATTTTTTATAATTAAAATCTTTTTTTTTAATTTTTTTTAAAAACAATTTCGAGGGAAAAATTAACTAACAAATGCTAAAAATTATAAAATGACTAAATAATGAAAAAGAATGTGCAACCGAGTGTGAAATATGTGAGAAAGTCAAGAGATGAGATTACACTGCATTTTTAATTATTTTAATTTGTCAATTTATTAATTTGAAACATTTCGAGATAATATTAAATCGATAATCTAAATCTCGTTAAAATTATAAATTTGATAAAATCTTTTTCAGAAAATTAATTTAAAAATATCACACGATGAAAAATAAGGACTACACTATTTTCAAAAAATTACCCGCTAGGATCAATTTAACGAAAACAATAGCAATCTTCAAATTTCAACACCGAATTAATATTTATATTTTGAAAAAAGCTATCTCTAGTTCGATTCCTAAATTCAAACATTAATTTGTTCAATTAATTTACTAACTCTCGTTACATAAATTTATTGGAGACAGTTAAACTTAATTTACCTAAAAATATAAAATTAATGAAACCAATTAATTAAAGTAACATCATACGCAGTGCATCCCACCCCTTGAACGGGGTGTTTAGCCAAACATTCTCATGTGTGCATAAACAACAATAGATAATTTGTCAAGAAGGAAATAAATTGAAAAGAGAAGGTAGAAATACAATACGCAATTTTTTTTCCCAAATTTGTCTTGAAAAACACCTTGACACGCGTCCAACTTCTTCACAATTTTCAGCACTTGATTACAAAAAAAAGACTAAAACTAAACCTAAAAATTATTCTAAAACTAAACTAATTTTTTTGAATTTTTTTTATGAACCTACTATGTACATATTATACACTGTGTTTTTCTCTCTCTACGTTCCTCTTTCTTTTTGTTCTGAGAGTCCTTTAAAGTGAGTATCCCCTTCCCTTTAATAACAATACCCACGATTTCCTTTGTTGAGAGATATTTGGGATTTGAGCAAACTAAGTTAAGGATTTGTTGTGTATTTTGGATGATGGGTAGTTCCGTTTTTTTGGGATTTGAAATGGCAGGCGAGGGTTTCGAGTTGGTGGACCGGAGGTGGCTCCTACCGGGTCGGTTTGGGCAGGTGGCAGCGGGGTACTGGGTCCAGGCGGGTTCACGGGTATGGTGGTCACCATTGGTTGTGGGTTTCGGGCCGGGATGGGTTTCGGAAAGGGCCAAATGATGGGCGAGGGTCGCATTTTATAGGGGAAAACGGGGTGGAAGGGGAGTCGCTCCCGACAAGTTTTGAGCTGGGTAGGGGCGCGTCGGCCGGAGGCGGGGTCGGTTTAAACCTGCGTCGCCGACGGCGGGCTGGAATGAGGGTGGCCGAATGGGTTTCGGCAGGGAGTTGGCATGGGGTTGGGCTTTGATGGAGGAGAGAGAAAGGGGTGAATGGGGTGTTTGGTTATGGTGGGAATGGTGGGTTTTGTTTTAATGGTGGTTTTAGAAGTGTGGTTATGGTTGAGATTGGAGGAGAGTGGCTGGGAATCGGGTATGGTGAGAGAGAAAGATGTGAGGTTGAAGAAGAAGTGGGAGGGGATTGTGTGTGTGGTGTAGGAAGTAGGGGTGAGGGTGTGTTTGGTGTGTTGTAAAGTGTAGGATAATTTGTGTATGAGTGAGTGAGTATGTGTGTTTAATTTGTACCCCTAAAAAAAATGACACTACCAAAAAATAAAAATAAAAATAAAAACTTAAAATCTAATAAAACTAAAAAAAACTAACATTTCAAACTAAATAAAAAAAAGCTAAAATAAAACTCTATTAAAACTAAAAATATATAATCATAATAAAATAAAACTAAAATAAATATATAAAATAAAATCTAATAAAACTAAAAATAAATTCCTAAAATCTAATCCTAATCCTAATAAAAATAAAATAAAGATTGAAAATTAAAAACTAATAAAAATCAAAATCAAAATAGAAAAATAGAAAAATAGAAAATAAATCCTAGAAATTTCTAAATAAATCTAAATAAATCCTAAAAATAGAATGACTCAAAATAAAAATCTAAAAAATTAATAAAGGTACAAACTCAACACACACCGGGCTCGGGAAATGGTCTGGGATAGGTGTAGGCTCGGGTTTAGGTTACGGGACTGTTTCAGGGCATCAGATCACATCGGGGCAATCTCAGAATGGATTTCAGACTGCACGGTCTCCTTTGATTTCTTCGATGCATGCTTTTGACCGCTTCTGCGTCGCAATTGCACTGATTTAACATTATTTAACACTGCGACTGTGTATTGACCTGTAAAATAATAAAATATGACATAAGACCAATTTTAATTAAAACGAGAGACTAAAATGCATCTATTCGGGGTGTAAAATAGACACTTTTGGGTGCTTATTGATCGAGTCAAAAACCGAGCGTCCGTGTAAATACGCTAGTCGTTGTTGTCAGCTTCCAACCACAATATAAAAAAAACCTAAACTTTAACTACACTCTTGCGGAGTATAGTGGCGAGTCTGGGTATCGAATCCATAGGGAATGTTTGATAGATTTTAATTGATTTATTATTTCAAAAAATAAAGTGTAAAAGGTGATGATTGAGTGAGAAAGGAAAAAGGGAAAAATAAAGAAGTTAACTAAAACTAATTGTAAAAATTAAGGTAGAGACACAACCCCCAACCCTAGAGTATTGATGGTATAAAACTAATCGTAAATTTAACTGATTAATTTCACCCGAAATTTAGTACTCCCAAGCATTACGTATACGAGGTTCAAGCCCGCGTCATACTTAATCTGAGGATGAGTAAATCAGTATCGCGATAGTAGCACTCAAATTGCACTCTAAATCATTGTTGATACCAAAATTAATATGCTGATGTGGACGAATAGTATGAAGACACGTGTCAATCTACGTGGCACAATAACAGCGAGGAAGATCATTTACTGAACAACCATGATTGGTACCGAGCAATGAGAATACACCGAGGAGCTCTATCATGCCGAGGAACTCCATCCGAGGAACTCTTTCATCCCGAGATACTCTAAGCACTCCGAGGAACTCTTGATCAACGAGCAACTAAGGCGGTCCGAACTGCACCTCGGCCGTGTCATCAATTATCAGACGGACAACTATTCAACTATTCATTAGGTTCTTGACGCACACGCTGCATTAAATGTATTACCCATTCATATGTATATCATTTAATGTATTGGACCTTTCATGTACAGCCTTGAGGCTATAAATACCTTGTATCAATCCCATTGAAGGAGACCGGAATTTCTTGAGAGAACTTGTAATCAAGAATTCCACAAACACTCAGCAATAACATAACAGTGGACGTAGGCTTTATTCCTAGCCGAACCACTTTAAAAATCTTTGTCTTATTTATTTATCTGTGATTGAAGAATTAGAGTGATCTAGTTTTTTACATCAACAGATTGGCGCCGTCTGTGGGAAACGACTGTTGTTATCGTTTTTCATAAAAATCATTTATCACCAATGGCAGATAATCCAGAATCCAGTAATCGAAATGCTGGAAATATTGGAAATCTTCCAAATCCATCTGCATCTCCAGATCTGGCCGGAATTATGACGAATCTGGCTCAGGGACAAACCGCCATGCAAGAATCTATGAGGCAACTCCTTCAAACTCTTCAAGGCGGTGTACCTACTCATTCAGGGCAAAGGACTGATCATGGGCAATCACGATCCAGACGTATTGGGTCATATCGCAATGGGGAATCCAATGATTCTTCTTATCAACCTGGGCGAACTTCATCAATACGGGCTTCGGATACAGATCAACGTATCACTCTCTCTCCGGAGAGAACTAGCGCTTTGGAGAGGTTAAGTAGAGTATCTCCTTTCAGTCGGTTAGGACCAAGGAGGAACATGAATCCACCTAGGGCTCAATCAAGAAGTTTTCGACCGCCGTCAGGATTAAGAGAAGGATCTGCGCAATCGCGACCAACCACTCGTCGAGATAAATCTCAGGAAGCTACGTCAGAGCAATCAGTTGCTCGGACTAAACGGCCCGAGGAAGGAAATGAAGCATGGAAAGGTTCCATTCAACGATTGGAGGATAGACTGGGAGAAATGGCTAAGGCAAGGAACCCCTTACAGAGAACTTTTGTCCAAGGGACACCTTTTGTGCAAGCCATTGTGGATTTCCCTACACCGTCGAAATTCAAAGCACCTGTAGTGACCCCCAAGTACGATGGAAAGACGGATCCCGTACTTCATATAGAACAGTACCAAGCTGCTGCAGATATCTATGCTGTCCCCGACGAGATGAGGTGTAGAGCGTTCTCGGGAACTCTTACTGGATCTGCACAGATATGGTATAATAATCTTCCTCGTGGTAAGATTTCAACTTTTGTTCAGCTGGCCGAGTTGTTTATTGGCAATTTTTGTTTTGGAGCAAAGCCGGTAAAACGAGTAGCGCACTTGCTAAGTGTTAGACAGAAATCAGGTGAAAGTACTAGAGATTACATAACTCGTTTCAATAACGAGAAGTTGGAAGTCATAGATTATGAAGAAAAGACAGCAATCACTGCTTTGATGAGTGGTTTGTTGCCTAACAAGCTATACTATACTCTGGCCAAAGATCCGCCTAAAAATATGTCGGAATTGATGGCAAAGGCGGCCAAAATCATGAATGCCGAGGAGGCTATGACTGCGAAGAAGAATATGGATAAAGAAGTTAAAGTGGAGGTCGACAACTCTAAGAAGAAAGATCAGAAAGGTAATGGTGGTGACAAACATTTCAGGAATAACAGGATAAAGTTGGAAGCCCTAAAAAAGTATGATAATTATACTCCATTGAAAATGGGTATTAATCATGTTTTAGAAGAGATCAGGAATAACGAGGAAATCAAATGGCCAGAGAAACTGAAGACAGATCCAGACATGAGGAATAAGACCAAATATTGCGAGTTTCACAAAGATCATGGCCATATGACCAAAAATTGTATAGCCCTTCAGAACGAGATTGAAACACTCATTCGAAGAGGAAAATTATCAAAGTATGTAGATCGCAGAGGTGAGAGGACAAATGAGGACAGAATTAGAAAGAGATCTAGATCTCCTCGTCGTGCAGAGGAGAAAAGGAGGAGGGACCATGAAGAGGATCCAGATGATGACCCCGATCTTCCCAAGAAGCCAAGAAAACCTGAACGAGAGGTATTTTCCATACGTTTTGGATCATTTCATTGTAACGTTATTACAGGGGGAGATGCAGGAGGAGGAGACCTTACTGCAGAAAGAAAAGCTTATCTCGGAGAGGCTCAAGCTTGTTCATATATTCAGCGAATAAACCTGGCCGAGGATGATCGTCCTCGGAAGGTAAATAAAGAGAAGCTAGTGATTGGTTTTTCAAAAAACGACCTGGCAGGTGTTCTTTACCCTCATGATGATCCTTTGGTGATCAAAATGAGAATGAAGGACGTGATCATTTCAAGGGTGTTGGTAGACAATGGTAGTTCAGCAGACATCATGTACTATTCATGCTTTGATAGCCTGAATTTGAAATTATCTCAATTGGAACCTTATCACAGACCCCTTCTGGGTTTTGCTGGCGAGAAAGTTTTTCCACTTGGGACGATCAAGTTGGATATATTCATTGGAACCTGGCCTGTCTGTCGAACAGAAAGAATACGATTCTTTGTGATGGATAAGAATGTGCAATCGGCCTACAACATCATCATGGGAAGAGTTGGATTGAAGAAGTTCGAAGCCGTTCCTTCAACAGTACATCAATGTTTGAAATTCCCAACAAATTTCGGAGTTGGAGTGGTGAAAGGTGATCAAAAAGTAGCTCGGGAATGCTATTATTCGTCGGCCGAACAAGAAGAACTAGAAGGATCGATGAAAAAGACTACTACTTACCAGGTGGAAGAAGGTTCAGAAATTGAAACTCTTGATCCCAGGGATGAATCTCAACTTGTAAAAGGACAGGTGATGGAATCTACAGAAAATGTTATTCTGGACGACGAGCATCCTGAACGAATAACCCAGATAGGTTCATCGTTGGATATGTCCATAAAAGAGGAGTTGATAACTTTCTTGAAGAATGGGAAAAATACTTTTGCTTGGAGTCATGAAGACATGCCAGGAATAGATCCAAACTTCTTATGTCATGAACTCAATGTGAATAAGGAGATTAAACCTGTAAAGCAGAGAAGAAGGGTGTTTAGTCCCGAGAAGAATCAAGCCATACAAGAGGAAGTCGAGAAACTCCAGAAAGCTCAATTCATTGAAGATGTAAAATATCCAGATTGGTTGGCTAATGTGGTGATGGTAAAGAAGAAAAATAACAAATGGAGAATGTGTGTCGATTTCACCGATCTCAATAAAGCATGCCCCAAGGATCATTTTCCATTGCCCAGAATTGATCAACTGGTGGATGCTACCTCGGGACACGAGCTACTCAGCTTCATGGATGCTTATTCTGGCTACAACCAGATCAAAATGAAACCTGAAGACAGGGAAAGTACTTCTTTTATTACCCCTAGGGGAACTTATTGTTATAATGTTATGCCTTTTGGTTTAAAAAATGCAGGTGCAACATATCAGCGGTTGATGAACAAGGTTTTTACCGAACAAATCAGCCGCAACATGGAGGTCTATGTCGATGACATGCTCACTAAAAGCAAGAAAGCTGCTGATCATTTGGTTGACTTGAGTCAAACTTTTGATCAATTGGATAAATACCAAATGAAGCTTAACCCGACGAAGTGCACCTTTGGAGTACGAGAAGGAATGTTCCTCGGATACATCGTCAATCAGCGAGGTATTGAGGCAAATCCAGATAAGATCAAAGCTCTTCTAGGACTGCGATCTCCGACGACGAAGAAAGAAGTGCAGAGTCTTACCGGACGAGTTGCCGCGCTCAACAGATTTGTATCTCGAGCAACTGATAAATGCATACCATTCTTCAAAACACTTCGAAAAACCTTTGAATGGAATGAGGAATGTGAAAAAGCTTTTCAAGACTTGAAGAAATACTTGGGAGCACCTCCACTGTTGTCCAGGCCAATAACAGGAGAAAAGTTGTATTTGTATTTGGCAGTATCAGAGAACGCAGTCAGTTCAGCGTTGATCAGATTAGAGAATGGAGTCCAGAAGCCAATTTATTACACAAGTAAGGCTTTCCGAGGTGCAGAAATCAGGTACCCAAAGCTAGAAAAATTGGCATTGGCACTAATTGAAGCAAGTAGAAGAATGAGGCCATATTTCCAAGCCCATACCATCATCGTTTATACTGATATGCCATTGAGACAAGCCCTCCATAAGCCAGAAAAATCAGGGAGACTGATGTACTGGGCAGTAGAACTTGGTGAATATGATATTGTGTATGAGCCCAGATCATCATTGAAGGGGCAGGCTATAGCAGATTTTATAGCAGAGTTCACATACCCTGATACCCCCGAAGAGCAAAAGGTGCCTGCTGACCCACCTGTGGACGATACAGGATCAACAGAAACATCTGCTGATCTATCTGTGGATGATACAAACTCAGACCAACCACGGTTGGTAAAAGGGTACGAGCAGATGACTGACGAGGAACGAAATATACCGGGGGATGATGGAAGAAAACAGCAGATATTTTATCGAGGAACTCTGACAGATAAGAAATTTGAAGACGAAATACCTACATGGAGATTATATGTAGACGGATCATCCTGCACAGCTGGTTGTGGAGCAGGAATTGTTTTGATCACTCCAGACGAGATTGATATGGAATATGCTTTGCGATTCCAATTCAAAGCCTCTAATAATGAAGCGGAGTATGAGGCCATGATAGCAGGTCTTAGCCTAGCAAAAACTATCGAAGCACAACAAGTGATAGTATTCAGTGATTCTCAATTAATTGTGAATCAGATGATGGGAATATATGCGGTTAAAGG
This sequence comes from Sambucus nigra, assembly GCA_949130495.1. Taxonomy (NCBI): domain Eukaryota; kingdom Viridiplantae; phylum Streptophyta; class Magnoliopsida; order Dipsacales; family Adoxaceae; genus Sambucus; species Sambucus nigra. Next base: position 672,564,639 of record OX422209.1, read on the forward strand.
AGACTTGATGATCAAATATCACGCAAAGGTGATGAAATTGTTGACAGAATTTGATGCCATTCAATTGGTGAGGATACCGAGGATGGAGAATGTACAAGCAGACGCACTGGCCCGACTAGCATCAGCTACTCGTACCGAGATGCGAAGAACCATACCGATTGAAGTATTAGAAGGTCGGAGCATAGATGAAGATCTGACAACGAATGTGATTACTCTTGATTTAGGACCATCTTGGATGGATCCAATCAGGAAATATGTTGAAGAGGGTGAATTGCCGGAGGATAAACTCGCTGCCAAGAAACTGAAGTATAAAGCTGCTCGGTATGTATTAACTAATGGTATTTTGTATAGACGAGGAATTATGGCAGGTTTGCAGAGATGTGTACATCCCACCGAGGTGAAAGAATTGATTGAAGAAATCCATGAAGGATCTTGTGGAGCTCATGTAGCAGGTCGAACACTTTTACAAAGAGTGATGACACAGGGATATTACTGGCCGACAATGAGGGCTGATTGTATAGCCTATGCCAAGAAATGTGACAAGTGCCAACGTTTTTCCTCCATCCGACGAACTCCACAAGCATTGCTAACACCAATAACTTCCCCTTGGCCATTTGCCATGTGGGGAATTGATTTGGTTGGACCACTGCCGACCACCCGAGGAAGATTCAAGTATCTCGTAGTTGCAGTGGACTATTTTACTAAGTGGGTGGAAGCTGAGCCTCTTATCAATATGACGTACGAGAAAGTATACCAGTTTGTATGGAAGAATATCATTTGTCGATATGGTCTCCCTCATGCTTTCATCACAGATCATGGAACACAATTTGATAATGAAGAATTTGCTGCCTATTGTCATCAATCGAACATTTTAAAGTTTCATTCAGCACCAGGTCATCCCCAAAGCAATGGACAAACTGAAGTGACGAACAGAACATTACTAAACGGGTTAAAAAAGAGGCTAAGTGAAGCTAAAGCAAATTGGATTAATGAGCTCCAATCAGTATTATGGGCCTACCGAACAACTCCCCGAGCAGCAACTGGAGAATCACCATATATGTTAGCATTTGGAAGCGAGGCTGTAATACCGGCCGAGTTGGGTCTCCCAACGCATAGAGTGCTGAATTTCAACTCTCCGATCAGTGACTTGATGAGAAGAATGGATTTGGACATGCTCGAAGAAGTAAGAGAAGAGGCAGCCATTAGGAATGCTGCTTATCAACAACGAACAGCTCTGTTCTACAACAAAAGGGTGAAGAAATGCGATTTGAAGGAGGGTGATTATGTGCTGAAGAAAGTCATTCAGAAACAGAATAAACTGGAAGCAAACTGGCATGGACCTTACCGAGTTACAGAGGTTGTTCGACCTGGAACCTACAGAATAGCAACTCTAGAAGGAGAAGAATTTCAGAATGCATGGAATGCTGAACACCTGCGAAAGTATTATCAGTAATGTAAAATGTAAAGCATTTCCTTCATTATGAATAAAACGAGGATGGTTCACCATTTTCTTTCTGTTGAAAGTTTTTCGGGGAATACTAGCGTTAAACACTACACTGCTTGACAAGAAGAAGACTGCTCTACGGAGTCATGCTCTACGGAGCCATGCTCTACGGAGTCAAGCTCTACGGAGCGCTCTACGGAGCAAAAGTGCTATAAGTAGCCAACCTCCTTTGGTTAGGAGGATAAGCTCTCCGGAGCGCTCTACGGAGCAAAAGTGCTATAAGTAGCCAACCTCCTTTGGTTAGGAGGATAAGCTCTCCGGAGCGCTCTACGGAGCAAAAGTGCTATAAGTAGCCAACCTCCTTTGGTTAGGAGGATAAGCTCTACGGAGCGCTCTACGGAGCAAAAGTGCTATAAGTAGCCAACCTCCTTTGGTTAGGAGGATATGCTCCAAGAAGCCAAAAAGTTCGAAAGAACCCTACTACTCCTTTGATTAGGAGGTGTAGACCAGCATGATCAACTACGGTTGGTAAGACTTTATATACTCTCGCATTACAGCTTATGTTTGTCGGGAGGTGATATTATTACAAAAAAGTTCTTTAAAGAACAAAATATTCCAAACTGTACCAAGTATGGTTGGTCGGGGATAAAAACCCACTAACTGTAGTTGGTCGACGAGGATAAAAGTATTGACCTTAGTTGGTCGGACACATGTTTATATTTGAAAATTGAACCAAGTATGGTTGGTTGGGAATAGAAACCCATCAACTGTGGTTGGTCGACAAACATTATTTATCCACCTTGGTTAGTTGGAAACAATTTTGAACAATTTATGCTTGTTATAAATTCCAAGTTGGTTGATGAATCATATAATTTGCAAACAGAAAAATAGCTATTGGCAAAACAGAAAATGAAATTCTTTCATTAAGATAAAAATGTATTACATGTTACATGTATGTGCTAACTATTACATTAAAGATTCCTACTCTATTGGTTTCTTTCCTTTGTCCTTTAAGACAGGTTCCTTGCCAGCAGGAGGATCCTCTAGACAAAGAGGAGAATTAATAAAGTTCATGTCCTTCAGCATTCTGACATTCATTATTGTAGGAGTGTCCAACAGGTGCTCAGGACGAGATACTTCAACTTGAGAATGAAGGTTATAATCACCAAGATATTTAGAGATCAAACTCCGAGGAATGGAGCGAGCAGGAATCCATGCCATATCCAATTTATAGGGAGGAACAGGCAAGTCTAGCAATCCAGGAGCATGATAATCCCATAAATAATGACCTTGTTCCAGTTTTAATACACCCAGGGCGTTCAACCATCCCTGCTTATAACCTTCGTTGTTAGCATTTTCAAGGCGATCATCCAAATGGTAAAGAGCTTCATTATAGCCTGCATTCCAGAACTCCCGAGGCTGTTTATGGAATTGGAAAGTTAATCTATCTACTTGCTCGAGAAAGTTCTTGATAAGAGCATCTTTATTATTCAGATCAGACTTCATCGCAGCCAATTGATCCTCTAAAGATAAATTTTTCTTAGACAAATCAGACAGAGCACGATCCTTAACATTCAGTTGGAATGCTTGAGTTTCCAGAGTAGATTGGGTGCGAGATTCTTCAACATTACGGCTAAGAACTCTTGATCGGCTCCGAGAAGCAACTGGAGAATTTTGCTCCTCGACGATTCTTCCTCGTCCCCGAGAACTCCTTCCTCGTCCCCGAGCAGTTCCAGAAATGGAAGATCTTCTTAAATCCTCCAACTCTTGCCTCAGTTTGGCATTTTCGACTTCTAAGAACGAGAAGCCTTCATCAGTGACTGGTATTAATGCAGTAGAGGATGAAGCAGCAGATTCATACTGAGCTAATTTCTTTTTCAAATTGTTATTTTCTTGCTCCAGGATCTCAGCGATTTGTCTGCAGGCTTCAATTTCACCTTTTAGAGTCCTCTCCCTGACGTCATACCCAGCAATGATTTTCTTGTGGCCTGTTTCTGAAGAGAGCTGCTGGTATCTATTTTCGTAATCTTCATGTAACAAAGCCATTGATTCGTTATGTTGATTTTGAAGATCCTTTAAGGAACCATTAAGCTCTTCAATCAACTCATAGTAAGCAACATTGTTGGCCACTGCTCGGTCGAGTAAACTTTTCAAATACCGATAAGCCTCAGTCGCCTGTTCTAAAGCATCATGACCAAGAATGTCAGCAATTTCAGAAGAACTAAGGTCTGTATGACCAGCCCTATAGTATTGGTGACATTGCTGCATCAGCTCGGTATCATGAGAAGAGATTAGTTCCATTCTAGCAACAAACTAAAGACAAGAAAAAGACAACAATCAACAAAGAATCATCAATAAACGGCGATGAGTAAAGAAGTATTTTATTAGATCATAAAAGGAGTACAGTGTTCGATTACAAATGATAAAAGATAAGAATGATACCGAACAACTTCACACCTTTTCCTTGTCTCCCAAGATTTTCTCGGGAGGCTGGGACGAGGAGCTCGGTTGCTCGGTGATAACAACAGCTTGGTCGGCAGAAATCTTCTCGGCAGGAGGAGGCATAGAAGAAATGTCCTCAATGACAGAGGGTTGAGAAGCAGAGATTGGGACATCCACAGCTATGGAAGATTCATCTGATGCAGGTTCATCTTCTTCTTCTTCCACAATTGGTGGAGGAGGACCAGGGAGATGTCGTTGGAATAGCTCAGAATCATCTTGGACTTTTAGCTCTTGCAGAGCAGCTACCCAACCATCATAGAAGTATTTCAACTCCCCATATTGGACTTGGGACGTCATTGCAGCTATCCCTCTCTCCCATCCTTTCTCCCAACCAACACTGAAATGTTTCTTGATAGCAACTTTTCTCCTCGATTTCTCCGAGGAAAGCTTCACCTCCAGTTCCTCTTTCTTAACTGTAATATCTCGCAGAGTAGATATTTCTTCTTCTGCCTTCTTCAATTTATCATCAGATTCCTGATGTTTAACTTCCAAATCTTTAATTTTCTCCTCCAAATTCTTGGAGGTTTCAGCCATTTTCATCTTATCAGCCTCAGCTGCAGCCAACTTTTTCTCCCAGGCAGCTTTCTCCTCGACGTACTGCTGGCGAGATTCTTTCACAGATTGGGCTAAACCCAAGAGAGCATCGTCAACATCGGACGAGGAAGTGGAAGCTTTAATAGCTTGATCTTTCTTCACGATGGTATTGAAACAGTTCACCAGCTGAAAGATAAGAAAAACAATAGAGTCAACACAAATACAAGAGTTCAGGAAAAAGAAAAGAAAGACCAAAGGTATGAGAAATTTACTGAAGAAAGATGGCGAGCAGCTAGGGATGTCAGTGTATCCCTAGGAATCTTTTCATCAACCCCGAGAACCTCGGGTATAACTGAGCTCGTTGAAGAGCTCGGAAGAATGATTTTTGAAATACTACTACCATCAGCTGGTAGAGAAGATGCAGTCCCAGCAAGATTAACTGAGGATGATTTCCTCAATCTCTTCAAAGGACGGTCAGCAGCATCAACCAAGGAAGAAGTCTTGGTCGGAGAGATGACAATTGCATCAGCAGGAGCATTTTTCTTGCTCGGGGCCATTGGGGGCTTCTCGGCAATTTTGGAGGAACCAGCATCTACTTTTTTAGTCCCCTCCGGGACATCAATTTTGCCTTTCTGGGCTCCAACAACAGAAGAAGTGTCACCAAATAGAGCAGGAGGAGCTCTTTTCTTGCCCATTCTCTGAGATAGGGAGATATGAGACTCTGAAGATGAACTTTCTGGTGTTGAGGCTGGTTCAACAGGGCGAGCAGTATAAGAGGTTGTGTAGCTCTTATACTGCAGCAAATATGATGCAGATCTAATATGCTCGTCTGCAATCGTCTTATGCAAATTCCAGATAAGTTTTAAATGCTTAACATTCACTTCCGACTCTTTTGGAGTTTTTCTTTTGCTATCAACTGCAAATAAATACATAATAGAATATCAGTCATACATTTTGTCAAACACGATGAAAGCATAATTTCATAAGTAAAATAAAACGAAAAATAAACCTATCCCATTGCCGTATGGGGGACATCTGGGACCGTTGTATACTTCATTCCCAGATAAAGGCGCATGTTGCCAATTTTTTATGACCAACCCATGCTCAAAATAATCTCTATTTGAATCAGGGAGGTTAACTACAAGGGCTCTATTTAAAAACCTAGTTTTTAAATAATAAATATTATCTAAAGTGGCCCATTTATAGCAGTACATGATTTCTGGGATCCCTATACGAGTCCCATGAGTTAGATTTAACTTGTGCACCCCGTTAATTATTCTCCATGAATTGGGGGCTATTTTTGCAGGAACAAGATCAAAATATTGACAAAACTCAAGACATAATGGATTTGGGGGAAAAGAAAAACCACATTCAGCAATGAAAAGACTGGGGAACCAATGTCCCTCAGCCAATCGAAAGTAATCTAAAGGCTCAGAAAGAACCTCTAGAGTTACCCAAGAAGGAATGGAAAAGTCAGAACGAAATTTCTCAGCAGATTCAACAATATAAACCATATTGAATAAAAGAGATGCAGAAGAAAAGAAGAAGATCTTACAGAAAGAAAGGAGATATGTTGACAACGAACGGAAACAATGATGAACACACAAGAGAGAGGAAGAGAATAGAAAACTTGAATGCAGAAAAATGGAAAGTGTAGACGACGGTATGGTTACCAAAGGAGTTTAAATACTTTGCATTGGGAAGCGGCGAAAGAAATGATTACTAAAAAGAAACTACTGAACTTCCGGCGGCTAAAAAGACAAAAGTTGCACGAAGATCGAAGCGCTTGTAAAAAAGGCGGAAACTGCGAAATAAGAAGGAAATTTAAATACAATGCTCCTAAAACCCAGGAAGGTCATTTAATATTACCATATACCGAGAAAGAATGTCCCATACTCCTCAAAGTTCGAAATATGAAACATTGGGGGCTTCTGTTGATACCAAAATTAATATGCTGATGTGGACGAATAGTATGAAGACACGTGTCAATCTACGTGGCACAATAACAGCGAGGAAGATCATTTACTGAACAACCATGATTGGTACCGAGCAATGAGAATACACCGAGGAGCTCTATCATGCCGAGGAACTCCATCCGAGGAACTCTTTCATCCCGAGATACTCTAAGCACTCCGAGGAACTCTTGATCAACGAGCAACTAAGGCGGTCCGAACTGCACCTCGGCCGTGTCATCAATTATCAGACGGACAACTATTCAACTATTCATTAGGTTCTTGACGCACACGCTGCATTAAATGTATTACCCATTCATATGTATATCATTTAATGTATTGGACCTTTCATGTACAGCCTTGAGGCTATAAATACCTTGTATCAATCCCATTGAAGGAGACCGGAATTTCTTGAGAGAACTTGTAATCAAGAATTCCACAAACACTCAGCAATAACATAACAGTGGACGTAGGCTTTATTCCTAGCCGAACCACTTTAAAAATCTTTGTCTTATTTATTTATCTGTGATTGAAGAATTAGAGTGATCTAGTTTTTTACATCAACAATCATCACGAGTACCCAGAGGCAAACGAGATATAAAGATCTACAATTGTTGTGTAACTACGCAATACGGTCATAATCAATCACTAAATTCAGAGGACTAATTTTATACACATGCAACTACCACATCAGGTTGGGTTCATGCATCCCAACCTTTAAAAACCTAGCCTAACATGGTGAATAATAATAAAAGTGCTGAAAATAAAAGTTACCAGGATTGAAGAACAAGAACATGCAAGAAGAAATCAAAGATTAAAGAAAAACTCGAAAAGCTCTTGAATTAATGGTGCAAAATATGTGAATCTTTCTCCTAGATGTTCCTACTTGTTATGGAGCTTTTACATAAATGAAATCTGAATAAAAAGAGTCCTAATGACTAAATATATAGGCTAGAGGTCGTTTAGAAGAGTCCCCAAAATATAAAACTCTTTTGGCTAAACGATAAGCACAAAATAAAAATCCCGTATCTGCCAATTTGTCACACTTAGAAAGCGTGACTAATTTCGTAACGGATCTGGAGCGTGACTAATTTCGTAGCGGACCTGGTGCGTGATAAATGGGCGGACCGGTTCTTTTTTCTCAGCTTCGGTTCGGTTCGGGCCTGACAGTTTTTTTGTTGGATTTCTTCTCAACTTCAAATTGGCATAACTTCTTCACCGTAGCTTGGATTGAGGTGTCGTTTTTTCCAGTGTTCTTGTAATTTAAATATCTTCAACTTTCCTGTTGGCCCCACCTCCGGACTAAGGCTGAAAAATTACGAAAATCCCCTTCAAGTCCCTGATTCTTGGTTTCTTTCACTATTTTGAGTTCTGTTTTCCATCTTTCTTGCATGAAATATCTGTAAAACACATAAGAGATACACAAAATACGAAATACTTGCCAAAAAGGGTTAGTATCATAGATATGAGATAAATCCAAGCTATTTACACCGCACGGGATCATAAAAATATCGAAATTATGGGGATAAATGTGAAGAATTTATGCCTAATCACTTATCAACACACAAGAGCGATACACTGACCCTAATCTCGAGAGTTCGTTTGAGAGAGCTATATCTAGTGAGATTTAAAGTTGAAGCCTTGATTCTGAAAAGACAATCTAGGAATTACTCTCGTGATACTCGACCCGTTTTGACTGATTCACACTACACACATTGAGTTCTAGGAAGGATGTGCCTTGAGTATGTACTTAGTTTAAACTTTTTACGCTTCTAGCTTGTATTTATGAAAATATTTCCTTCATGATGGATTGTGCGATTATTCTATGTCTAATAAGAGATTGACTGCCTTTCAATAAATCATTTTGCAAAATAAAGAATTTTTTTGTGGGTATATTCCCTACAAACCCTCATGAGACACAACTCGTCCTGTAGGGCAACCTATAGGTTTAACGTCTTGTTGCATATGTTAAGTGCAATCGCAAGTGCCCGCGAAAGTGGTACACTTTTGGTTACTTATCTTTCTCTTTCTCTTTATCTTATTGCTCGAGGACTAGCAACGCTCTGTTTGAGGGTGTTGTGATAAGCACCCAAAATTGTACATTTTATACCCCGAATAGACGTACTTTAGTTGCTAATTCTCGGAAATTTGGGTCTTATGCGCTTAAATGTTCATTGTGCAGGCTTAATTGCAGTTGCGGTGTCAAAAGCTATATTTTCAAGCAATTTGCAGTTACAATGGAGCTAAATACCCTTGTCCCGTATCCTAGCCTACCCTAAACTGAGCCTAAAACTACTCCAAACCCTGTGTGTGTTTTGTTTGTCCCTTTTTAATATTTTTTAGATTTTTAATTTGAATCGTTTTATTTTTAGTATTTATTTAGTATTTTCTATTTTTATTTATTTAGATTTTCTAGATTTTATTTTATTTTCATTTTGATTAGTTTTAGTTTATTAGGATTATAAATTTTAGGATTTCATTTTATTTGTAGATTTATTAGAATTTTTTTTTAGATTTTTAGTTTAATAATTTTCTATTTTTATTTTTATTGTTTCTTCTTCTTAGTTTTATTTTTAGTTGTGTCTTTTATTTTATAGATTAGGATTTTTATATTTTTTTATTAGATTTTAATTAATATTATTGTTTTAGTGAGTTAGTCAATTTTTAGGGGTCCATATTAAACACACACCCTCATACCATACACTAGCCTACACTATCCTACCCCTAAAGCTACCCTCACCCACACCCCAACTCTCATACACCCTACTACACCTAATCATCACCACACCCTTCTTCTACCTCCCAACCCTCTCTCTCCTCTCTCATCTGGACCCACTAAATCTCCAAATCCCCAAAACCCCCATCAACCAACACCCAACACCTTAACCACCATCACCGTCGGCGCCACCCCATCCATATCCCCTCGCCGGTCGGCCATCAACCACACCCTTATTAGTGTAGGTTTTAGATTATAATTTTTATTTTATTATTTTTGGATAGTGAGGGAAAAATAAATTATTGTGAGAATTAATTTGACTGAAATATTTGATGTAATTTTGTTTGGATCATTCAAAATGAGGGATGTTGATTTCAACTCATGGATTGAAGTTCAATTAAGCATCAAGAGATTGGGTTTCTCTTCTCATTTAATTTTTGCCTTTGATTATTAATTTGTCAAATTTCATACCATGTTAGGCTAAATCTCCTTTCAAGGGGTGGGGGGAAACCCTTATTTAATGTTATTTTAGTTTAATTAGTTTGATTACTTGAAAATTCCATTTGAATGTTATTTTTGATCCCTCGCTCTTAAATTTATGCCTCGAGAGAGGGTAAATGATTTTCGAGAGAAAATCGAAATTCTAGTTATAATACCCATTTTAGATTCGAACTAGAGATACCAGTTTCTTAAGTGGGGTATTATAACTTAAATTTCAACTCTAAATTTATTTTTTAAGATTGGCATAAATTTTAATTGATCGATCCTAGCGGGTGATTAATTAAAAGGAGTGTGGATCTATTTTCTAGAGTTGTGGGGTGTTAAACTTAATTTTCTAAAAGGTTACTATTAAAATTACATTTGAAATGAGAGTTGATTTGTAATTTTGATATTAATTTGGGAGAATTCAATTAATTAAATTAATTAGTTAGAATGACTAAAATTTGTGATGTAATCCCATTCCTTGATTCTCACAATTATTTACCTCACTTTATCTCTTATTTTAGTTTAGACTTTATTTTTCATTTTAGTAACTTTCTAGTTAGTTGTTATCATATCAAATTTAGTTTAGTTTAGTTTAAATCATCACCTCACCCAATTGTTTTAATATTTGGAAAAGCTAAAAAAAATGTAGAAAAGTGAAAAAGCACAAAAAGAAAATAAAAATTGAATTACAATTGAATTTGTCTATAGCTTACCCCCTTGGAAGTGAATTGATACCCTTACTTACCTCTACACTTGAGATTGTTATATTTTGTATGTATTTGAGGTTTTTGACTAACTTGGCTTTCAACAACGACATATAAAAAGCATAGTTATCGGATGGTATATCTACTCATAATTCAACAAGATAAATACTTACCTCAATTTGTAGGTCTGAATTTCTGCAGATTGGTAGTCGGGTGGCATTCCTCTCCTTCCGATCTACTCAATGGTGGTGCTGGTGGTGGTGCAAGTGTGGTGTGGAATGGCCTTGAAATTCCATTAGAAATCTTCTCCTTCCTCCTCCTGTGGACTCTCTGTATTTCTTATGATTTCTAACATAACTTCCCTCACGTAAATGATGATTTAAGTCTCTAATTTTTGTGGGTCTCTTTTCCCCAAAATTTCAAAAGACTAAAAAATATCCCTTTGAGGTGTCGATTTGGGGTAAAAATGCCTCGGGACTTGAACTAAACCCCCTAGTACACTTTTTTGACTATATCGATTCTTTCGGACACATTGGCGCACTCGAAATGAGCATTTGAATTATCTAAAACAAATTACATTTTATTTCAAAAAATTGAGTCCCGACACGATTGACACGCGCGTCTCGACTAAGTTTACCGTAACAACCGTATTTCTCACTCATGACCGTCATAATATATTTTTATCAATTTATTACTTATTCACTAAGTAATACCCAATATAAATAAATATTAACGCCCTTATCTCGCAAATTAATATTTATTTTAATCTAGATTAATTTCCAATTTTAATTTAATTAATCCCAATATAAAAATCATTAAAATTACGAGGTGATGCATATTTTAGGCTCTTACCAGTGGTGGCTTTTAATGCAAAGAAGGCTGCTTCTTTCGTGTCCCCTTTCCACTGCTTAAACATAAATAATTTTTTTGGTAAACAAATTGAGCAATGGGTTTGACATGAACAATTAGTTCTTAGTTTATTTGATTCGTTATTATGCATGATTGAGATGATAACATCTTATTCAACATATGACAAGTATAATATTCAAAAGTTCATGAATATGTGCAATCAAGGAGATATTATGAACGTAGTAATTAACAATGAACGATGCACTGCTTAACATGCATTATTAAGCATAAAAAAATGAAGCTAAGTATCATGACACCATGATTATGTCACATGAATTGATGGAATGAAATTATGATTTGAGCATCTTAAATACACATCCACATATGGTGTAAAAAACAATACAAAAATCTTTTTGAATTTTTTTTGTCAAAATAAAATCTTTTTGAATTTCTTTCTAAGAGAAAAGAATATCTTTTTGGATTTTTTTAATATAAACATATGAATACAATCTAGTTGTAGGGACGAATAATAGTAATGTGAAAATCATCCTAAACTACGAACAATACCCCACCTCAATTAGTGGAGCAAATAACCAAAGACTTTCTAAGATCCTTAAATCTACGTGCGTGTAAAAGTTTATTGAAAATGTCGGCCAATTGATGTTCGGTACTCACAAAGCTCAAGGAAACAATCTTCTCCTAAAAAGATCACAATTATAGTGCTCAGTAATCCTAATGTGTTTCATACAATAATATTGGATGGGATTAGGAGAAATGTGGATTTCACTCGTATTATCGTAAAAAAATTCATTGTGCCTTGAGTAATACCACAATTCTCCAATATTTGCTTAATCCATAAGATTTATGTGCAATAACTCCTTGAAGATATGTACTCGGCCTCCACCGTGGATAAAGAAATGGATTTTTTCTTATTTCTTAACTGTGAGATAAGAGCACTACCAAATTAAAAGCATCCACCCGATATGTGCTTTTACAACCATGAACATCCTCGGCCTAATTGGCATCTGAATAAGCTAACAAGGAGTCATTAGTATCAAAGGAATACCAAAGCCATGAGAAAGAGTGCCACTAATGTATTTGATGATACATTTAAGTGAAAGAAGATGTGACTCTTTTGGGGACTCCTGGTAACATGAACAAACTCTAACACTAAAGGAGATAACAGGATGAATAACAATCAAGTAGAGGAGACTAACTATCATAATCCTATAGAGTGCTTGATCTATGTCCTTACCTAAAGTGTCTATGCTAAGCTTTATTGACGAACTCATGGGTGTGCGAGAGTTCTTGGTGGAGTACAAACCAAACTTCTTCACTAGATCACTAACATATTTAGTTTGAGATATAAATATCCTATTATAGAGTTAATGCACTTGAAGATCTAGGAAGAAAGTAAGTTCGCCAACCATATTCATCTCAAATTCACTCTTTATATTCTCCTAAAAAATGTGAGCATGTTGGGAACATGTGTATCCAAAGACTATGTCATCCACATAGAATTGGGCAACACAATAACACTACCTTCTCTCCTAACAAACAACATCATATCAAATCCCCTTCTCTTGAAGCCGTGAGCTAAGAGATAAGAAGATAGACTTTTGTACCAAGCACAGGGTTCTGGCTTCAAACCGTACAAGGACTTCCTTAGAATAATGACGTTTTCCCGGTGCTTTAAGTCTTTAAAACCGTTTAATTGTTCCAAGTAAACATCCTCCTGAAGAATTCCATTGAGAAAGTCACTCTTGACTTCCATTTGTTAAATATTAATCCGTAAATGACATGCTATGGCGAGTAGTAAGCCTACGGACTCAAGCCTAGAACATGAGCGAATGTCTCATCAAAGTCTACATCCTCAACTTGGTAATATTATCATCCATATTATTTTTGTACACCCACTTGGATCCAATCACATTAGTCTTTCTAGGTGGGGTATTAACCCCAAACATCAGTTTTTCAAAATTGAAGCAACTCATCTTGCGTATCACTTATCCAATGCTCATTCTTGAGTGCTTTTTTCATATTCTTGGGCTCTACTTGTGGAAGTGTAGAAAAAGTAGATAACCATATTGTTTAGTTGAGCATGAGTCTTGACATGTAGGGTGGGATCATTATGTATATCGATAGGGTTATGTATCTTTCAAACCTAAGAGGGTGGATCCTCTTTATCAAGAGTCGGGTCCACTGTGGTGGTGTGAGGGACAATAGGATCATCACCAGGGGTACATTGTTCTCACACGCAAGATCACGATCAATAAACGTAGTTGGTTCATAATCTTTAATCATGATGTATATCGATTCCATGACTTAAGATATTTTAAGGTTATACACCCTATAAACTCTACTAGTCGATGACTATCCTAAAAATATTCGCTCATAGCTTCTAAACTCAAATTTACCTAAGTGCTCTCTATCTCTACGGATAGAAAGGACTCCCAAAAACTCAAAAATATGATATATTTGGTTTCTTTCCTATCTAAAAATCATATGGAGTGTGAAATGTGTGTGGGATTAGATAGACTCTATTCAGCATGTGTCATGAGGTGTTAACCGTCTTTGCCCAAAAATGTTTTGGCACGGTCCTACCAAGAATTATGGATTTAGACATATCTTGAATTATTCGACTCTTCCTATTGACAATCCCATTTTACCGAGTACAAATGGACGAAAACTCATGTTTGATGCCGATTTCATAACAAAAGCTATTAACTATGGCTTCTTTAAATTCAATGTCATTATCATTACGAATATGATTTATAGTGACACCATGTTGATTTTAAATAACACGATACTTGATTGTTAAAAACTCAATAGCACTAGACTTTTCTCTAAGAAATACAATGATTGAATATCTCAAAAAGTCATAAACCATCACTAGGTTATACTTCTTACCACCAATACACTTCGAACACATGGAACCCATAATATACATGTGTATTAACTCTAAAACACGGGAGATGGTGATGGTATTCAACTTCCTATGGGTTTTGATATGTTTTCTTTATTGGCAAGGACCACAAATTGAGGAAGTTGGTTTTCCAAGTGATAGCAAGACGCATACTAGGTCTTTCTTGACTAATCACTCAAGATCTCAAAAAATTGACGTGACGTAGTCGTTGATGCCAAAGGTCCATGGTGGAGACCTTATTATTATTTCACAATAACGTGGACCTGAGAATGATAGTATAGCAACTGTCGGTAGTCCTCACACCTTGTATCAGAATTTCATCGGATCGATCATAAACATTACATTCCGATCGATCAAACTTTATCGCAAAGTTTTCTTATTCTTATTAAATTCTCTTTCCAACCTTCAATATACGACACATTGTCTAGCTTTGTAAAGCCGAATATCTTCATACAACCTCGTATTAATATGATAGACCTACACCCATCTCCAAAGGTGACTTTTCATTACTTTCCATCCACGAGGTTGTTAAAATACAACTTATCACCGTTCATGTGCCTAGAGCATCCACTATCAAAATTCCATTAAGAAGCATCTAGAAACTAAAGAGAAACATGAACAAAAAGGGATTTTTCATCACTTTTAGGTACCCAAGAGGTGGTAACCTTTTGCTTGCCCTTATCATTATTGGCAATAGTCATTATGTTAGAAGTGTTCTCATGATGTATAGACACCTTTTGAAATTCTTCCATTAAATATTTAAAAGTAGTGACTAAAAACTCATTTTTCTCTCTAAGACTAGAAAGGTCACTATAGTGGTGTGTGGGAGCTTGTGTGTGAGATACTCTTCCTACCTTGTAGAAAAACTCCCTAAGGTGACCTCTTTGTTTTCAATGAGTACAAACATAAATTTGTTTGGGTTGAACTTGGTTAAAATACCTAGGATGAGTTATCCTTGGTGGGTTAGGTGGAGGCCCATAAAGATCTAATACAAACTTGGAAATCGGGATTGATGCGATATTGGAAGTGGATTCACTCTCGTAATCTATGTCATGACTTTCTTTAAAGCCTAAACCGGTACCTAAGAACATCGTTCCAATTTTTTTGGATATGTCCTCTATGGTGACTTTCACCTCCCGAACATGTTTGAGATCTTTCTCGAGATTGAAAATATTAGCTTTAAGTTTCTCATGAGTCTCCAAAGATGCTTGAAGATCTCTCGTAAGACTAGACACTTTACTGGTGAAGTCGATCTTTTCCCTACCCACCAAAACAATTTGCTCACTCAAAGACATTTAACCAATGTCTCACTCTTTCTCAAAACTTTTAACTCATTCCCTAAATATAACACCCTAAGAGTTAAATTCTTAGTTTGCTTTTGGTTTTTAACATTTCGGTGTAAAGTTCAGAGTATGCATATTGAAGATTGCGTTTTCCCTTACTCAAATCATCATCCTCAGACTCTCCAGAATGCTTTGACTCATTGCTGAGGTTTTCACATTTAGAAATGCTCTTATTGACATGAGAAGTACTCGAAGTACTAACGTGACTAGCCAGACACGTGGTGAAATTACATCCATACCGTGATTCATCACTTGAATCCACCAACTCAACATCACTATCACTTAGAGTGACATTATAGGAAAATTTGCCTTTGCGCTGTCTCTTAATCCTAGTGGGACACTCATGGGCTTTATGACTTTTTACTTTACACTCATAACACCTCTCCGATTCATCTTTCTTATAATACTGACATCTAACTTTCTTTAGATCATTCTCAAAAAAGTTCTTACCCGCTTTGTAATTTTTATTTTTCTCAAAACTTTGATTTTCCAATTTGGATGGTTTTTTTTTTGAATTTGAGAAACTTTTTGTTTTTTTAGAAAACACAGGGCAAGATTATCTTAATCAAACTCAGAATCGAATTTAGAAACATCCTCCTTTTTTTATTTAGCTTTTAAAGCTATTCCTTTTTCTTTTGAGTTTTGGGAAACATGTCTCGTAAGTATAGAGATCACCTATGAGTTATTCTAGCCTAATTGTGTCTAAGATTCCCAAAGAGTTAATGATGATAACCTTATTGTAAGGAAATTTTTCTCAAGTTCGATATGTTACATTTGTGTATGTCGTACGCCGCTACATTTGGCACGTCACGTCACGATATCACATGACCCCTTATATCCGAATTTTAGGAATCAAGCATTCAACATCTCCATCAAGTGTCCCACATCTGCCTCAACAACCTCAGGTTCCATGATTTTATGGATTTTATGCAAGTAGTTCGCTAGAGAAGTCAAAATAATGAAAGAAAGACAAGATAGGAAAGTTCAAGGGCATTTTGGTAATTTTACATCCATATTCTGGAGGTCTGATCAACTGAAAATTTGAAAAGCTCGACGCTACGAAGATACTGGAAGAAACGACACCTCAATCTGAGCTACGGTGAAAGAGTTATGTCCTTTTGAAGACGAAGAAAATTCTATAGAAGAATGCTATCTTTTTTAACCCCAAGCCAACGAGGTACCGTGAACCGCATAGTGAACCGGTTTGGGGGGAACCGGTTCGGGGTACATAGGAGAATTGGTTCGGGGTACACACACAACAAAAGTCCCACCGACTCAAAACTCTTTTGGTTTTCCTATAAAAGCCAACTTCGGGGGAGTTATTTTTTAAGACTAGGAGAGACGTTTTTGAGAGTTCTATTAGCTCAAGTCTTCATATTTTTTAGTCCCAAAAACTTATGTTTTGATTCACACATCATTTCCATATTTTTGTTAATCTTTTTGGAACCCAACAACACTACTTTACTTTTGTTCATCTTAGTGGGGATATCTCTGCAACCGAGGACTGCGTGTTATTGCTGAGGGAGTCTCTACGAAGTTTTATGGTTGTGTGCCATTGATGAGTGCTGCGGTTCTTCCTTTCCTGATTGGATTGTTGTCCATGTGGGTTCGTTGCGTGTGGATTCATTGCTGACGAAACCGACCGACGCCTGCGGGTATTCATGTGTCACTGTATTTCATTGTAATCTGTGTAAGTTGCGATTTACTTATTATAATGAAATAAAAGTTTTTGCCCTTCGGGGATTTTTCCTGAATATTTGTGTCGCATGCTTTATTTATTTATTTATAGGTTCACACACATACACATAGTTGCATGTTTAGGGGCTAGATTAATTTGGTTTAAAAATTGACTCTAATTAAATAAGTGTGCCAAATTCGAAACTTACAATTTAATTTAATCAATTATCACACACCGTCATATTTTACAAATTGGTATCAGAGCGGGTTACGCTAATTTATCGTGTATTCCTATTTTTCGAAAAATTGTGTGATATTGATTTTTTTTGAAAAATCAGTTTTTTTTAAAATCGCAATTTTTTCAATTGAGCACATATGTAATCGGATGCCCCCCTTTGATGACACGAGTCAGAGTTTTGATGATATAAATAGTTTGAATTTGATGTTTGCTAAAAGAATTGATTTTTTGGAAAAAGAAAATTCTCGTTTTAAATCCGCGATGGATCTTCTGCAAACGGTTCAAAATCAAAGAGATTTTTATCGTGAGAAACTTGTTTCCTTGGACCATGACTTTGTTGCTTTAAAATTATCCAAGAAGGAGAGTGATGATACGGTCCTATTTTTAGAAGAAGAATTAGAGGACCTTAAAAATTCGATGGTTTGTGTTTGTGCCAAGGAGGATAAAAATATTTTAGTTAATGAGTTTGTGGCACGTGAGAGACTCTTAGGGAAAAGTTTGCTTTAACTGAGGGGGAGCGAGATAACCTTATAAGTTTAATTGAAGATTTGAAAAAGAAATCCCTGCCTCTGGAAGAGTCTAATTCTTTTCTTGAGTAAAAAAATTTGAAGTTAAAAAATAATTTGACAGACTTGAGTAGGTTTGATAGTGATGGTAATGGCTCATCTTGTTCTCATGATTCTAGTGCTAAAGCCAAAACCATTATTTTTTTTAGAGGGTCAATTAATCCCAAGGACGTTAGAAAAGATTACACTTTAGGTAAGATTCCTCCCGTTTACACATGTTCACATTGTGGTAGGAAAGGTCACCTTAGGCATTTTATTTTTATCTTGGAAAAAGTCCTAGGAAGTTTATAACTAGTGTTTTCGTGGTTCCCAAAGCCCCCACACGTCGTTTCACATTTGTTTGGGTTAGGAGATCACTTTTAGAGGCACTAGATTCTAGACAAGTTGATTCCCGTTTGCTTGCACATGATTCTTCTCTTGCCATATCATATAGATGACTGTGTTTGCTTGTTTGTCATACGCTAGTTTTTGTTTCATGATATTTATGTTTGCTAGCATTGTGACATGTACTTTTTGTATAAATTTTTATTTTTGAAATTTTTTTAAAAATACAAAAAGATTTTATTTTGATAAATTTTTTGAGAAAATCCAAAAAGAGTTTTGTATTTTGTTTGCACCTTTTATGGATGAACACTTAGGATGACCAAGTCACAACATCATTCCATATTCATGTCACTATTTGATAGTGTTTTGCGACAACAGGTCAATTCATCCATGTATTTTATAATGTTTGGAGTCATTAAGATGTAATTAAGTGTTACTTTCTACATGTTTGACTCATAATTTCCTTTATTGCACACATGCACGGATTTTTTTGATTATTGTGCTTGTCTTATCACATGTTGGTTGGGTGTTTTCAGTTTAATCCTGTCCTTAAAATGAACCAAGCGCGATAAAACTTGATAAGAAAGTTGTGCATGTAAGAGCCGTTTATGAGTTTGTGTACTTTGTTTGAAAACGGTGAAGGGTTACGAAAGGTAATTATCTATCCTTTGCGATTAAGCCACCGTTAAATCGGACCTAAAAATTGAGGAATTTTATTATCCGGGGTCCAAAGAGGTTAAAAAAGCCAGAAAAAATTTAAAGGCAATAAAAAGAAATTCATGCCAATTATGGGCCAATTAGGTTTTTGCACCAATTCTCCGAAGTTTGAGAATTTAGTTTATACACCTCTAAAAGAAAATATATATGAGGGAGTTTGGATGGAGAATTAAAATGGGTCAGCACGTCCTTAAAAGTCTTGCAAAAGCGCTACATAGTTTTGGACGTTATTGGTGTGGAAATCACTTTGACTTAGAATTGTTGATTTGCATAAGACGATGTCATTTTTTACATCTAAGGATACTTTAGATGTTCATTTGTTAGGACTACACATATTCATCGTGCACATATGATTTATTGAGTTGATTTACCTATCGAATATGGTCACACCCATTCATTCCATTTCCATGACTTGGTTGTTTGAGTTTAAATCCATGGTGTGATTTTTAGTATCTTATTTTTGTAAGAAATATTTGAAAAATTCAAAAATAGTTTGTGAAGATTTTTTTAGTATCTCTTTGCAAGAGCACGTTTGCCATTGGATTAATGCCTTGTTTTGAATAACGTGACACCCCAATTTTGTTTGTTTGATTTTATTCTTCTCTTTTGTCTATTTGGGGACATAATAAAAAGGGGGAGAATGAATTATCCTATTATGGGGGAGTTTGAATTATCTATGTTTATCTCATTTCAAACTCGATACGTCATGTGGTATTTGCTTTATCTCATGTGTGTAGGTACTACATTGATGATCATATGTTGCACACCCTGATGAGAAAAGATTTGAAATTTTAAAGATTTGAAGAACAAACAATGAGGACTTACTCATTTGTATCTTTCCAATTTTGGGTTCATGGGAGGGTAGATTTGTATAGGTCAATTGAATGATAATAATTCGGATTTTTTATTTTGTACCGGAATAGACATAGGGGGAGATTTGTAAGGACATTTTTCTCAAGTCCGATATGTTACATTTGTGTATATCATACGCTGCTACATTTGACATGTCACTTCATGATATCACATGACGTCTTCTATCCGAATTTTAGGAATCAAGCATTCAACATCTCCATTAAGTGTCCCACATCTGCCTCAACGACTTCACGTTCCACGCTTTTATTGATTTTATGCAAGTGGTTTGCTAGAGAAGTCAAAACAATGAAAGAAAGACAAGATAAAAAAGTTCAAGGGAATTTTGGTAATTTTATAGCCATATTCCGGAGGTCTGGTCAACTGAAAATTTGAAGAGCTCGACGCTATGAAGATACTGGAAGAAACGGAACCTCAATCCGAGCTATGGTGAAGGGGTTATGTCCTTTTGAAGATGGAGAAAATTCCATAGAAGAATGGTATTTTTTTTAACCCCAAACCAGCAAGGTACCGCGAACCACATAGTGAACGGGTTCGGGGGGGAATTGGTTTGGGGTACATAGGCGAACCGGTTCGGGGTACACGCACAACAAAAGTCCCTCCAACTCAAAACTCTTTTGGTTTTCCTATAAAAGCCAACTTCGGGGGAGTTATTTTTTAAGACTTGGAGAGACATTTTTTAGAGTTCTATTAGGTCAAGTCTTCATATTTTTGAGTCCGAAAAACTCATGTTTTGATTCACACATCATTCCCATATTTTTTTGAATCCTTTTGGAACCCAAGAACACTACTTTTATTTTGTTCATCTCTGTGGGAAGATCTCTTCAACCGAGGACTGTGTGTTATTGCTGAGGGAGTTTCTACGAAGTTTTATGGTTGTGTGCCATTGAGGAGTGCTGCTGTTCTTCCTTTGTTGATTGGATTTCTATCCATGTGGGTTCGCTGCGTGTGGATTCATTGCTGACGACACCGACCGATGCCTGTGGGTATTCGTGTGTCACTGTATTTCATTGTAATCCGTGCAAGTTGTGATTTACTTATTATAATGAGATAAAAGGTTTTGCCCTTCAGGGATTTTTTCTGAATATTTGTGTCGCATGCTTTATTTATTTATTTATGGGTTGACACACATACATATAGTTGCATGCTTAGGGGCTGAATTAATTTGGTTTAAAAATTGACTCTAATTAAATAAGTGTGCCAAATTAGAAACTTGCGATTTAATTTAATCAATTATCACACACCGTCATATTTTACACTTATCACTAAAATGAGACGAGAGAGACTTAAGAATTTTCTTAACAACTCTCATTTTGGAATTCGATCATCCAAATTAAACAAAAATTTAATATATTAGACATAGGAGCTTAAAATTCATCCAAATTTTCAGTTTCAAGCATGCCTATAGTCTCAAATTATGGGGTGAGATTTTGAAGTTTAAAATCTTTGATAACATTGGTACCTTCGTATAAAACCCACTCTAAATACACCCTACACATGCCTTTATTCCCTTGAATAAATAAAAAATTCCAATAAACCCTAGACTTTTACCAAATTATCGAAATTCCCCTTAGGGAAAATTTAAGATAACTTAAAGTTTAATCAAATGACTTATATTTCATAGGAATATCAAGAAATTGTCCCTCAGGTTTGAATAAATTGCAGATAATCCCCTAAACTTTTATAAAATAACTTAAACCCGTATAACTTATTCAAAAATTATCCAAGGACTAAAACCAAAACCCAAACTTATTTTCCTTTTTCCCGTAGTGACATGGCACTAGCTGGACAACCAGTATGGCTTGTACCATGTGAATTAACCACAATACCCATTTTACATTCAATGAAACCTAAATAAAAACTTGTGCAATTCAACCTCATCTTCACTTCCAAAACTACCAATCAACTGCTCTTTACAAACCCCATAAATACCCTCTTTTACCTCAGTAGAAAATCATCCTAGTTGAGAGCAAATTCAAAGTGAAAATTAGAGAGTTTGTGCTTTTCTATTATTTTGTGCATGAATGCTTGTTTTTAAATTTGGTTATATTTATGAATATATAGAGTGGAATTCTGAGTTTTCATGTGTATGTACGAATTCAAATGACTTAAAAACCTGAAAACTACATTAAAGCTTGAGCTTCAATGGTGGATTCTGTTTTATTGGCTTTGAACCAGTTTTAAAGTGAGGTAAGTTGAGCTTAGGTTCTAAAGAACCTAGGCGCAAAGTTTAACTGGACCAAAATCGAGTTTTGATACCCAAATCGAAGCTTGAAGTTTTCGGGACTAGAATTTTCAAAAAACTAATTCGAGAGTTTTACTCCACCAAAATTCCTCCAATTAGGCTTATTCTTCCATATTTTTTATATAGAACAAAACCACTATGGTGCCAGAACAAGAATCATAGCTTTCAGTTACTTATGTTTGGTCAAAATTTCCCTATTTTTATAGAAATTCAGTAGCTCAATTTAGCCCACCAAAATACTTGTTGGATTCCTCTTCAAAAATAGGCAATTTTATTCAGGAATCAACTCAAGAGAATTTCTAAAATGCTTCGAATTTGAGGTTTAAGTTTTAAAAATCTAATGTCAAACTGTCGAAGGTTGAAGACGAGTGAGTTACATGCACCCGAGTGGGAGTCAAACCAGACACGTGATTAGTTTCACTTAGCACGTGAGGGCGCGTCTCCAATCAGGATATTCTGATTTTTTTTCAAAAATTTTATTTTTAAATTCTAAACAAAATGGTATATTACATCACCTTGTTTGGATACCTGGAAAGAATTTTCTCAAAAAAACCAATTTTTAAGTTTAAAAATTTAAGTTTTTAGTTTACACATAAACTCTGGCTATTTTTCAAATAATTTAGAATAACCCCAAACTTTTTTCACAATTTCTTTAGCCTAAATAAAACCAATTTTCCTTCTATCACTAAGTTCAAATCCAAATAGAAATGTAGGAGACATATATTTTAAAACCTTTTTTTTTTAAATTATATTTCTAACGCTCATAGTTAATTTTACACTGCAATTAAATTTAGTTTTGTATCTTACTATATCACATAAGCATTATATTAGGCATTTATGACATAGTTACACTCTCCATAATTTCAGACTTCCCACTCAATCTCGTGATTTAGACGTACACACCCGGAGTCTCTAGAAAATTTCAAAGTAGGTGATTTTAATTTCAGTATTAAACAAATTGAGCTTATGTCTTTTGTAATTACTGATTGTTATATATCTATGTGATAATGTTGAAGTCATATTTCAAATACAAACTCATTTGTGTAGTTCAAGTTTATTCTGTAAATTGATTCTCTCGATATTTCAGTTATCCCCAAAAATAGATAAACCGTTACAGCTCATGACTTCAATAAAAGCCACTGAACTCTTTTGTTTACCCTTAATTGTGGCATAGCCTTGCAACATATTACAATAATTGCATATTACCTGCAATTTATAACCATTATCAGTGAAACCCCTAGTAGCATACCTTACGATTCAGGGATTAAACCCCGGTATACCACAATAATTTTAATTGGCCTGTAGGACTCCGATATTGAGTGCTTATTTTTTATTTTCTACTTACGCATGAGTGACACTTTAGCTAAGTGTGCCAAGCCTTTATTATGATTATTATTCCTCAATATTTTTTTGAGATTGCCTGTCTATGTATATATTATGCTTTGGACGATATTGTAATGGTATGTCCATGCAATTGAAGCCCCTATAACCGATAATTTATGGCTTATCTGGTTATAGTCTGAACTCTTAATTTATTACACTCCACCATATCATTCATTTACATATCATTAAACGATAGTATACCCCGATTATCCTTTTGATAATTCAGTTGCCTCCAAATTTTATGACATGAATATTAAATCCAAATACTCTATAACAATATATTTTTTCCCGTACCTTGTATAGAAATAAAAATTATCTACTTCGCATGTTTGCTTAATTATTTTCCTTCCAAATGGATGATGAACTTGAAGAAGATGAGATATCTTCCGCACGTCTGGGCTTTTATTCTATTTTACCTCGAAAAATATTTTTGACTATGTACGTATGGGTGGTAGCAGACAAAGATGGTAGTCCCCGTTGAAATATCTACACCACAGCCTATCAGCTCTTATGACTCCCGAATGTTTTCTACCAGTTTTACCTTATATGTGGCATGTACAAATAAATTATGTATTTTCGTTTATTTTAGAGTCAATTATGTAATAAGATTCTTGGCATCTCCTTAATAATAATCTTTTAATTTTTTCTACCTTTAGTTTATTTGTTATATTTATTTTACTCTTTACTTACCATTATAAACATAGAATTTTTGGATGCTACAACATGGTATCACAACATTACCAGATTTTATGCCTATGCAGGACCAAATACAAGAATATTTTTCTTACGATTTGTTTGATTATTCCTATGAATATTTTCTTTATCACATTTGGTTACTCATACTGCTTTGGAATAATGAATATTTGGGATGATATCTACCTTGATATTCATGATTCGACTCACGAAAGGTTTGAGAGAGAAATTAAAGAAGTCATCTATGCAAAGCTTTGTCAATACATAAGGAGCATTGATCGTGATTGCAATTGCTACTTGTAAGGACATATTTTATGAGTATTGGTTTATATTAGTATATGTCGTATACCGCTACAACCGTCGAAGATTTGTTAAAGATCAATCATGCATCGAGATAGATCCGAATATCAACATTCTTCAACAGAAAAGCCTCTATGAGATTAATTTTGGTAAGGATGTGTTTAAGTCCCTTTACGGTTCATTTAAAATATTAGGATAATTTTTCTTAGTGTTGGGAAATTTTTCTAAACTGTTATTAATCAGTTGAGGCATTGTTTTTCATCAAATGGAAATTTTTATAAGTGTTGGGGCGAAGAAATTTTGACGCTCCTGTCATTCGAGCGTCAATGCAACATCGTTCAAATGACATTGGAATGTCACGTGAAGCCGTTCAAGGGAGATTCAACTTCGTTCGAGCGACATGTTGACTTCGTTTGAGCGAATTGCCGACTTAATTTTTTATATAAAGAGTGTTAAATGTGTCATATTTCGTTAAGAAGACCTAACGTTTTTCATTCTGCACAAACTACAAACCAACAAAATACTTTTGTCTTCTTCAATATAGGGTTCAAACTTTTGTTTTTCAATTCAAAAAAATCCCAATAGTTTAGTGAATTATTTTGGAACCCAAGATACGATATTTGCTGGATTTTCTCTTATAGGGAAGCTTTCTTACTACTGATTAAGTACCACTTGAGGGAGGTGCTGAACTGACTACGATTGCGAGCTTTGGGAGTACTCGTAGGTGATCCTTGCTATCTTATGGAGTTGCTACGGAGTTCCATTGCTGATTCAGAACTGAGTGTTGTTGTGGGTATCTTCGGATATTCATTGTAGATTTCGCTTGTAATCTTGTGAGTATTATTAAGTGAAATAATAAGGTTTTTCCTCTTGGATTTTTTTCCTGAAATTTGTGTCAACAATTTATTTATGATGGTTTGATTTCATCCACATAGTTGCATGTTTAGGATCTAATTAATTTGGTTTAAAAATTGGCAAGTGATTAAATAAGTATTTAATTGGAAATTGTGAAACCATATTAGATCGATATCACAACAACATTCTCAAATTGGCATCATGTAAGGACATAAATTTTCAATTGAGTTCGTTGTAAGTTTTGGCTCAATTCTGGACAAAAACATTTGAGTCATAGGATAAAGTTCACGTTTATCCATTCAAGCCTATGACGTGTTTGTTGAAGACGTAGAGGCCAAGAGTATAAAGCTTCATCAAATACCGAGTTTAATGTGCCTCCTTTCTACGTCACCAACATAGTTCCAATTTCTCCCAAGGTATGAATGCATTACATATATATATATATATATATATATATAGGAGCTTGGAACATTTTATATTGGGTGAACGTTTATTTAAAACTCTTGATTATTTTCAGAAAGATTTTATTAAAACTTTAATATAACGTATATAAAGTTTCTGGGCTAAAAATAGAATTTTTCAAACTTTCTGGAAGTTCGTTCGAAGTTTTGTTCGAACGAGTTTGTCGTTCGAACAACAATGTCGTTCGAACGAGTTTGCTAACGAGTTCCCAGATTGGCCACTGGAATGTCATTTGAAGTATCGTTCGAACGAGAATGATGGCTCGAACGAGATATCCAATGAGTTCACACTGGAACTTCATTAGAAGCTCGTTCAAATGAGACTTCATTCAAACGAAAATCTCGTTCGAACGAGATTTGGCGGGAACAATTTTTTGGGCAGTTTTTGACAGTTTTTCCCATTTTCCCACTTCTTTTCCCACTATCTTTTGACAGAACTTCTTAAGTGCGGGAACCAAGTTTTCTAACTTAACTTTTTCATATCCTATAACCTCTAATAGAGTGTTTGAGAGAGAAATTCAAAGTAGAAAAAGTTATTTGTTTAAGTATATTTTTTTTAAAAGAAAAATATGATTAAACACTTGTGTTACACCCATTAGTTTTGTTTATCCAAGTTCCATATATATATACTTTGCTTGGAGTGTTTGGCACCGGTTTATCTCTACATATTGAAGAATAGATTGTTTGGGTTTGCTTCGAAATCCCTCAAAGAAGAAGAGCTTGTTTTGCTGCGGCATTCTCATGTGGTGAAAGGCACCATGTATGGTTGACGGTGTACCTATGTCTCATTGGTTAAGGCCAAGATTCCGGTAGATCTCCGGGGTTGTCTACTAGGCGGAGGTGTCTACAAGAAGAAGCGTTGGGGCTTGAGAGGGATCGAGTCGAGTGTTGTAAGTCTTATTGTCTTGTATTTGTAAATCCATACTTAGTGGACTTAAGGCTAGGGTGGTCCGAGGTTTTTTTTTCGTTGTGGTTTTTCCTCGTACATCGCGGCGTAGTGGTTTCATTGTTTATTTTATCTTGCTATATCACCTAGAACGCATGCTTAGGTAAAAAGATAAAATATAGTTTAATCACTACTTATGTTTAATTTGGTGCTAAATAAATATTGGGTAATGTGTAGTTAATTCAAGTCATTAATTTAATTTGGTAAAATAGGTTTGGCCTTATTTGGTAAAATTGACAAATATGACTCAGGAAAATTTCTAGGACTTGGGTTAATTAAAAACGTTTAAGTGAAATTAAAATTGTGTTTGTGATTCCATCTTATTTCACTTGGTTTAATTTTAATTTGAAAAAGAAATTAAAATGAGTTAATTTGTTTTATTGAACCATCATCTACGCTTTCACATATATTTCAAAGGAAATTACTTTTGAATTTAAAATTGGGGGCCTATTGCCTATCGCACTTTCAAATTGGTATCAAAGCGAAAAAAATGATAAATTACTTCGTTAAGATCCTTTAACTATTTTTGGCTAAAATGGAATTTTCCCCATTCCCAAAATTTCCTATTTTCGATGGTTCTAATTACGCGTACTGGAAAGCGCGTATGAAATCAGCACTTAAATCTATTGACGAGAGGGTTTGGTTATCTGTAGTTAACGGGTGGTCTCCACCAACTCATTTAGTAGATAATGAACGTGTTCCCAAACCGACCGATAGATGGAGTGAGAATGAGTTTAAACTCTCAAATTTTAATTTTCGTGGTTTAAATACCTTGTTTAGCGCTATCACACCGGATGAATTCCGACGCATTATGACGTGTGAGACCGTTAAAGAAGCGTGAGATGTTTTTCAACTCACTCATGAGGGTACAAGTGTCGTTAAAGCTTCAAAACTCCAAAACCTCACCCCTCAATTTGAAACCATCAAAATGAACGAAAAGGAAACTTTTGATGAATTTTATACTAGACTTTCCGATATTGTTAATTCATCTTTTTAACTTGGGAGAGAAAATACCCGACAACCGAGTAGTAAAGAAAATTTTAAGGCCCCTACCCGATAGATTTATATCAAAAGTGGCCATTTTAAATTCTTTACCAACTTTAGCCTCTGCGAAATTAGAAGAGCTTATAGGTGATTTACAAACCTATGAACTGGACATGTTTCGCTCTAAAACTGAAAAGAAAATAAAAAAGAGCATTGCTTTGCTCGAAAATTTCTTAAATTGAACAAAGATAAATTTAAAAATGATTTTAAAAAATTTGATAAATCTAGGCATGACAAAGCCGAGAAGACCCCTAAAACTTCTAATGAAAATGTAAATAGGGACGAGTCAGATAAATGTTTTGGTTGTGAAGGGTATGGCCATAGGGATTTTGAGTGCTCCACTAAACTAAGAAGAGAGGGTAAGAAACCAATTTCTTTTAATGAAACCCTTAGTGATAGTGATAATGAAGAGGGACCCGATTCCCCCACTAAGCCCAACTTTGTGGCTTTTATGGCTAGTCATGTGAGTGATAGTGAGAACTCGTCTATTGATGAAACTTTAGCATATGACACTTCCAAGGTCATAGTTTATGATTCCCTTTTTTTTATGGTAGTGAGAGTGAAGAAGAAAGAAAGAGTGAAATGAAGAAGAGGTTGATGTGAGTGAACTTCAAAATGCTTTTCAAGAACTATTTGAAGAATCTATTAAATTGAAAAGATCTAATTTGAAGTTAGAAGCGAGTTTAAAAGAGCATGTCAAGGTTGTTGATGATAGTGCATTAGTGGAAGACCTTAGGACACGAGAGAGAACTCTTTGAGAGAAGCTTAAATATGTAGAAGGCGAGAGAGATAGCCTTAGAGGTTTAATGGAGTCAATGAAAAAGGAGCTTCTCGAGTTTGAAGAGAAAAATGTTTTATTAGAGTCTAATATATTAGATTTAAAAAATAAATTAAAAGACTCTAGAAAAGTCAAATTTGATTTGGAGTGTAGGTCCGAAAAACTTGATAAAATCTTAGGCACGGTCCAAATAAAAAATGACACTTGTGGTTTAGGCTTCGATACTTGTAATGAATCTACTCAAAAATCCAAAACCAATGTTTTAGGAGAATCGCCTAGGAAAGTCTTTAGAGATCAATCCTTAGGTCCCAATTTTCGACGTATTTTTACATGTGCACATTGTGGTCGAGAAGGTCATCTTAGGAAATTTTGTTTTGATCTTAAACAAGGTCCTAGAAAATCCCACCGTAAGGAAACCACGGTAGTCAAGATTCCTACACCCCGAGATAGTCATTCGTCATTAGTTTGGGTTAGGAGATCCGACTTGGTAGCTTTACAAGATAGGATTTTTTATTCTCATTTACTATCACGTGCTTCCTCACTTGCTAAATCTAAAGGTTGAATGTGTTAGTTTTCTTTGCATACTCTAGATATTTTTGCTTCATATTATATATCATTGCTAGATGTATGCATGTTTAGTCATTTTCTAGTCTTTGCTTCATGATCAATCACATGCTAGAATAATGATTTTGTTTATCTTTTGTATTATATTTCTTTAATTTTTGTCTGCATTAAATGAAAAATACAAAAAGATTTTTGGTTTATCATTTGTGTTTTATTTGTTTAGTAATTTAGGCTTAATGAAAAATACAAATGATTTTTGTTTGTCTTTCGAGTATATATTTTTATTTTTTTGGTTAAAAATTTCAAAAACTCAAAAAGATTTTTATTTTTGTGTGTATTTTAGTTTGACACACTTTATGTGGCATACTCTTGTGTTAGAATCCCATCTTTTACGCTCTCATGTGGCTAGAACTTTTGGTTTAGATTGTCAATCCTTATTATGTTCTTTACTATGCGTACATGGAGTAGTTGGGTTTTGTGTTGATTAAATGGATTCTATTTTTATATGCCTCTATTCACACATGCATGAGCTCTTTTGAAATTTTAACTTCATATGTATTTTTGAGCTTTGTGAGGTGTTCTTCTACCAATCTTATCATCTACATGTTATATGACCTAGGAGGACTAATGCATGTCAAAATCCGTTGCACGTGAGATTTGTGTGAGATATAAAAAATAATAAATATAAATGTGCACGGGGAAGGGCTCCGAAAGGAATAATTATCCTTTGCGAATAGTAAGCCACCGTTTGTTTGGACCTAAAAGAAATACGTGGTCCAAAGGCCTAAAAATAGAAAATATGGCATTGAAATAAAAATAAGTTGCCAAGGCCTAATTTGTTTGTTTGATATATTCATTCAAATATATATGCTTATTGAGGGAGATTGGATGGTATATCAACGGTTTGTACGATGTCCGTTTATCCTAGTTGATCTTTCAATGACATGACTCTATTGGTTTGTAGAATCATCAATATGCTAGGCTTGTATGCATTGTGTATGTTTGTTCATTGAGTTCAATTTATATTGTCACATGAGGTTATATTCAAATGTGATGAAGTTTGAATTTAATTGAGAACTCCGTGAACATGGTTTAAGTGACTGGGTCTAAATTTAATTGTTACTAGTTCACACCCCAACACTTTCGTTTCCACATGACACATTTTTGCCATACGAGTGTGAAAAACTTATCTTATTTTGTGTCATTTTGGTGTTTATATCTATTTGTGTGTACTTATACTTAGCTTGTATCTATTGTGTATACATATATATGATATTTTGTCTATGTATTTGCCATGTTTAGTTAGTCCATTTATGCTTCAATTCATAATTGGTACCTTGTTTGTTGCGTAGTTTGTTTGATATCACATGCTTAGAATCTTATTTGTCTATTTGGTATCATTTGTTTTTGCATCATAGTTGGTATTCATTTGTATGTATTAGTTATGATTTTGTTGCCTATGTGTTTTAATGTCCTCATCACTTTATGCACACGTCATGATTAGATTGTTGTCCCATTCTATTTATCCCTTGTTTAGTTTAAGGGGTGTATTTATTTTAATTTGGGAAGATACGTTAATGTTTGACTCTTTAACCTTTGTCTATTCCTGAACAAAAAGGGGGAGAATGTTACCCTATTATAATCATATCTTAGTTTGGGGGAGATTTATCTTAGGGGGAGACGTCTTTTTAAGTAGGTCATTTGTCTGATAAAGGGGAAAATGAACTTAGGGGGAGTAATTATTTGATATTGATATTCCCTATGCATTTAATGTGTTTGCTTAAGTGTGCAGGAATTATATTCTAAGTGGCAATTTTTACCGGCAAAGATATTGATCCTTTGGGTTGTTTGAGTCAAGCATTGTATTTTTATTTTGGGTGGGACTTTTTATTAGTCTAGTAGAGCTTGACTGCCCTTTAGGATTTTTGTTTGGGTTTTGTCCCGAAATAGCCAAAGGGGGATATTTTTAAGGACACAAATTTCCAATTGAGTCCATTGTAAGTTTTGGCTCAATTTTGGATAAAAACATTTGAGTCATAGGATAGAGTTCACGTTTATCCATTCAAGCCTATGACGTGTTTGTTGAAGACGTAGCGGCCAAGAGTCTAAAGCTTCATCAAATGCCGAGTTTAATGTGCCTCGTTTCTATGTCACCAACATAGTTTCAATTGCTCCCAAGGTATGAATGCATTACATATATATATAGGAGCCTGAAACATTTTATATTGTGTGAACGTTTATTTAAAACTGTTGCTTATTTTCAGAAAGATTTTTTTAAAACTTTAATATAACTTATATATAGTTTCTGGGCTAAAAATAGAATTTTTCAAACTTTCTGGAAGTTCGTTCGAACGTGTTTGTCGTTCGAACAACAATGTCGTTCGAACGAGTTTGCTAACAGGTTCCCAGATTGGCCACTGGAATGTCGTTCAAAGTATCGTTCGAACGAGAATGATGGTTTGAACGAGATATCCAACGAGATTTCTAACGAGTTCACACTCGAACTTCGTTAGAAGCTCGTTTGAATGAGACTTCGTTCGAACGAAAATCTCATTCGAACGAGATTTGGCGGGAACAGTTTTTTGGGCAGTTTTTGACAGTTTTTCCCACTTTCCCACTTCTTTTCCCACTATCTTTTGACATAACTTCTTAAGTACGGGAACCAAGTTTTCTAACTTAACTTTTTCGTATCCTACAACCTCTAAGAGAGTGTTTGAGAGAAAATTCAAAGTAGAAAAAGTTCTTTATTTAAATATATTTTTTTTAAAAGAAAAATCTGATTAAACACTTATGTTACACCCATTAGTTTTGTTTATCCAAGTTCCATATATATATACTTTGCTTGGAGTGTTTGGCACCGGTTTATCTCTACATATTGAAGAAGAGATTGTTTGGGTTTGCTTCTAAATCCATCAAAGAATAAGAGCTTGTTTTGCTGCGGCATTCTCATGTGGTGAAAGGCCCCATGTGTGGTTGACAGTGTACTTATGTCTCACTGATGAAGGAAAAGATTCTGGTAGAGCTCCGGGGTTGTCTACTTGAAGGAGGTGTCTACAAGAAGAAGTATCGGGGCTTGAGAGGGATCAAGTCGAGTGTTGTAAGTCTTACTGTCTTAATTTGTAAATCCATACTTAGTGGACTTAAGGCTAGGGTCGTTCGAGGTTTTTTTCCCGTTGTGGGTTTTTCCTCGTACATCGCGGTGTACTGGTTTCATTGTTTATTTTATTTGCTATATCACCTAGACCACATGCTTAGGTAAAAAGATAAAATATGGTTTAATCACTACTTATGTTTAATTTGGTGCTAAATAAATATTGGGTAATGTGTATTTAATTCAAGTCATTAATTTAATTTGGTAAAATTGGTTTGGTCTAATTTGGTAAAATTGACAAATATGACTTCGGCAAATTTTTAGGACTTCGGTTAATTAAAAAGGTTTAAGTGAAATTAAAATTGTGTGTGTGATTCCATCTTATTTCACTTGGTTTAATTTTAATTTGAAAAAGAAATTAAAATTAGTTAATTTATTTTATTGAACCATCATCTACGCTTCCGCATATATTTCAAAGGAAATTTCTTTTGAATTTAAAATTGGGGGCCTATTGCCTATCGCACTTTCACATCAGATCTTATTTAAGCGATCATGACTTTTACAAATTGGTATTAGATCGGGTTTCTCTAATTTATCGAGCGACATTGTCTTTCGCAAAATTTTGTGAAATTAATTTTTTTTAAATATGGTTTTAAAAAATCGCAATATTTCCGAATGAAAGCTTATATAATCGGTTGCCAATTTTTGACGGGTCTAATTATGATTATTAGAAAGTCCATGTGAAATCACATTTATAAGCAATCGATGAGTGTGTTTGGGTTTTTTGTGAAAGAGGCTGGACTCCTCCCACGGTCACTGCAAATAATGTTACAAATATAAAACCCATGGTAGACTGGACTAAGGATGAGTTTAGATGGAGTACTTTTAATTCTTGGGGGCTAAGTAAAATTTCTTGTGCCGTCACTCCTGAAGAGTTCCTACGAATCATGATGGGCACCACTTCGAAAGAAGCATGGGATATTTTACAATTTACCCATGAAGGCTCAAATGTGGTCAAAGAGTCTAAAATTCAAAATTTAACTACTCAATTTGAAATAATAACCATGCTTGAATCTGAGTGTTTGATGATTTTACGCACGTTTATCTGATATTGTCAACACTAGATTCAATCATAGTGAGTACATACTTGATGCACGAGTGGTTAAAAAGATTTTGAGATCGCTGCCAAAACATTTTATCCCTAAAGTGTTTGTTTTGAATTGAGAAATTTAAAATTAGAAGAGTTGGTAAGAGACCTCCAGACATATGAGATTGACATGTTTTTTGACACTGTCAAGCCTAAGGATAGAGGGATAGCACTTAGAGTTTAGTCTAGGAAGGGAGTGGAAGTGTCCAAGAGAGATAAGAAAAATAAAGTGAAAGTTTGTGAGTCCGAGTCTGAGGGCGAATTTGATTTTGATATGGCTTTGCTTGCGAAATTTTATAAAAACTTTATCAAATTTTCCAAAGAAAATTCTTCCAATAAAAGATTTTTTGAGAAAAAAAAAGGATGAGGCCAAAAAGAGCGGTGAGAAAGAGGGTGAGAAAGAAGAGGGATGTTTTGAGTGCGAGGGCAAGGGGCATAAGGCATTTAAGTGTCCCACTAGGCTAAAGAGAAAGGGAAAAAAGATTGCCATGCTAGCCACTCTTAGCAATAGTGAGGAAGAGGTGAAGGAATCCGGGGATGAATTTGTACATGCGATGTGTGTAGACTTTTTAGCTAGTCACGTGAGCACACCGACACTACAAGAAAAATGAGTATTATGGATGATAAAAATCCGTCCCTAAAAGTAAAATACTGTCCCCAAAGAGTATTAGGGAGGAATTTTGCAACGGCAAAAATCCGTCCCTTATACTAGGTGCCACAAATAGTTTAGAGATGGATTTTACCGTCCTAAATGTTGATTCATGGACGCTCTACATTTGGCATTAGGGACGGATTTTTTCGTCCCAAATTGTGTCCCCATGACGATGAGGATACTTGTGCATGTGAGTCCCCCGAGGATGATAATTTGAGTGTTTCTAGCGAGTGTGAGAGTGAGCTCCAGATTGCATTTAGAGATTTTTATGCTGAGACCTTAAAGACTAAGAAATTAAATAAGGAGTTAGATTTTAGGGTGATAGATTTGGAGAGATAGATTGAGAGTGTGAGGGGATTTGAGGCGTTGTTAAGTTAACTCGAGAAAGTGAAGGTTTCTTTGAGTGAGCAGTTGATCGTCATAAATCGGGAGAAGAGTAAGCTTATAACCCATGTGTCTCAATTAGAGAGAGATCTTGAACATGCCCGTGAGGTAAAGGTAACTTTAGAGGATACATCTAAGAAGGTAGGAAAAATACTCCTCATTCCCACTTTGGGTAGTGTTGAGAGATTAGGAATAGGTCATGATGGTGCGTCCACTTTCCAAGTTGCTCCCAAGCCGATTTTCAAGTTTGTGATTAATCCATATGGATCTCAACCTAACCCACCTAGGCGTACCATTCAGGATAAGAGAGTTCATCGTAGACATTTTGACAGAGGTGTTCCTAAGCCCGTGTATGTTTTCATCCGTTGTAAGAAGGGAGGAAACCTTAGGGAATTTTGCTTTAAGTTGGGTGGTGTGTCGCCTAGTGTTTTGACACGTGATCACACACATGCACCCACACATGATGCTCTGGATGATTATGCGAGAGAGTTTGCACATATTAGGGAGCAAGTAAAATTTTTGGTTAAGACTTCACATGGCTTGATGGATGTTTTTCATTAGATGACACCACCTTTGAAAACTCCACTGCACCTAACGGTGGAGGTTTAGACTTGTTTTATAGTATAGGATGATTTTCAAGATGATATTTTATGCCTACTTCTAGCTGTAATACCCTGTAATTTTATTGATTTTTATTTTATGGGTTAATTAAATTAAATAAGAATTAATTGGAAATTAATCTGGATTTAAATACGAGCGAGACGCGAGTTGGTATTTGATTATGATGATAATATTGAATATTACTGAGTATATATGGTAATATATGAGTATTGAAAGTATTAAAATTGTCAAGAGTTATAAATACGACAATTTGGGAAATTAAGTTGGGACGCGCGTGTTAGTCGCGTCAGAAATTAATTTAATTATATTTAAAAAGTAAATTATATTTTTATCAACCATATGGTCATTTTGAGTGCGCCAACGTGTCCGAAAGGGTCGAGATAGTCAGAAAACACTAGCCAGGGGTTTAGTTTGGGTCCCGGGGCATTTTTAGTCCAAACTGGCAACCCGGAAGGGTATTTTGATAATTTTAAAAATTAAGGAATTAAGAACCACGAATTTTAGGGTTTATTTATATGTTATTAGAAAAGCCATTAAGGCCATTATCAGCCAAAACCAAGAGAGTGGGCTACGTGAGTTAGAGAGAAGTTGAAATAGGGTTTCCAAACCAAAACCACCACCCACCACCACCATTTTGGACGGAATTGTGACCGGAAAGAAGAGAGAACCAGCCTTTGAACACCAGCAACGAATCAGAACATCAAACTTAAGGCAATTGATTTGGTTTCATTAGTTCAATGAATATTTCCTCCGTGCTTAGTGTAGAAATTTATGATAGCCTTGAAAGATTTGATGAAAACCCCAATGAATTTGATGTAAAACTCTAAACTTTGGTTAGGAATTATATGTAGATCTGTCCGGGATGAATTCAGTACCCCTAATATAAGTTTTGATGATTTAAAAACTAATTAAAGAGGATATTTATCGATGTTCATGAAGAAAATAGAAAACTAGGGTTTTTTATTGAAATTTTGATCCATATAATGCCAATGATTGATGATTAAAAGGTTTTGGAACGTTAACAATGATGTATTTTGGTTGTATGATGAGCCTATAACGTTAGATTATATTTTCATACCCTGTAATGAAGTTTTGAGACAAGTTTTGGATTGAAAAACGAAGCAAGTCGTGGCCTATCTGGTGCGTTCGATTGATCGATACTCCCAGGTCGATCGACCACCATCGATCGATCGATACTCCCAGGTCGTTCGATCGACCTTCCCAGAATCAGTTATATTTTTCCTTTGTTGGATTTTAACAATTTAGACCCTAGAAAATTATTGGTGGGGACTTTGTGAATACTCTAAGATTCAAGGAAGACCAGAAGGCATATTTGTGAGACTCGAATTATAATTAGAAGTCAAATTGGGAATTATATTAAACTTAATAAGGCTCGACGAGTGTGATACTATTTGAGATTGAGAATTGATGAGTAAGTTTTAGATAGTTGGATATTATAAGGTTAATGGCAGAATGAGGACCTTAAGAATATTGGATTTAAATGTGGGAATAATAGGAGACTTGGTAACCTTTGTGGGTTAGCTTTAGGTACTTGAAACTACGACGTGAGGTGTGTCGGCGGTCTATATTATATATTATTCGAAAACTTAAAGTTGTACAAATTGGAATAACGGTATAGGAATGTAGAATATACCTTATTTAATATTTTAAGATATCTAAGTGGTGTGATTGCTTAGTATATGGACTTATTATGTGTATAACATACCTACCATACTTGCTATCACAGGAGGTCGGCTTTCGAACTGGGCCATCTAATCCGTGTGTGCCTACGGGGGGATTTAGATTGGTACCTTAAGGACATAGGGATGTTAATGACTTATTTGTGAGTTGATAAGTCAGATGATAATGGGAGCGTAGGTATGTGCGTGACCCATGGGTATGTGAACTATGTTAGCCTCCAATATGTGTGATTTTTCTTATTAAAATGGTTCCTGAGAGATTCGGAATATGTAGTCCTTATGTATGCGATGTACTGGGATTCGATAGCAGAGTATGTGTGTACCGCAGCTTCGCCTAGGGGTGCCCCAAGTATAATATTATGCTGAAATTTCTATATTAGTGATGATAACAAATTCCTTGTTAATGTGGGTGAATATGCTTATTAATGTGTGTGACTAGTTGCGACACTTTGAGTAAAGTTAAAATTGGGAATTTCCTATATGATTTAATATAAATTAATCTGAGAAATGAAAAGGTAGATTTATATAAGTTAGATTGGAATGTCTTGAACGACCCCCTATATTATCATCTGAGAACGGGTTGCAGTATAGGCTAGTTAGGTAGTGGCATAACTAGGGTGGATTATGGATATACGTTAAGCGTGCACATTAGTTGAGAGGTGAGAAACTCATGTGAGAGAAGGAAACTAACATGTACTTTATATTCATTATTTAATGCAATTAAACATTTGCTATATTTTTAAATTGTTTTCACATCGGGCTCTGACCCGTTTGCTTTCAAATCTATTTTTCTTGCAAAAACCTTTTAGGTGCCCAGCCACAGGGACGCCAAGCTTAGGAGTTCCATTTCAGTGACGTGCTGTAGCTGCTGTGGAAGTTACAAGATCTTGAGGATAGACGCCTCCACATTCTATATTGATTCCATTTCAGACTCATTCACTTGTTAGGGCATGTTGCCCCTTTTCGTTTAGAGACAGTTTTATCATACTCAGTTTCATTGCAGTTTTGGAGTTAATTCATTTATTATTCAGACATTGTACTTGGTTTTATTCATTACTTGGGATTATTTAAAGGAGTGTCACTCAAGACTCATTTTATTATTTCCTTATTATCTTGATGTGACTGTGATGTGATGGTAATATCTTTTAGCTAATAATTTTAATTGTTTGCATGATGTTTTAATTTAATAAAATTTGACAACTCACTTTTTAAATATTAGGTGGCTAGTAATGGTTTAAATAAATGTTGTCGACAGTGATGCTATGAACTTAACCAACTTGACATTTTGTATTAAATTGAATAAAGGAGTAGCTACCCTGTATTTAATTAGTCGGGGTGTCACAGGTGGTATCAGAGCATCAGGTTCTAGTGTCCTTAGGATCTGTACGGCTTGTTATGTTTTCGCGTAACGTCCTTTGAGATAGAGCCCTATTATTAGGATTGTTGCACTCCTTGATTTCGTTTTGTAGACTACGTTCTTCTGCTAGAATGTTATGTATGGTTGATGGACTATTATAAATCTGTTAAATTTCAGATGTCTCTCTTGAGGGAAGTACAAACAAAAACTGATGAGGGAACGAATGATGGACAAGAACAATAAGTACCCCATGTACACCAAGAAAGAGCGAAAATCACTGAGATAGCAAATATCATGGCACAGGCAGTGACTACCGCAATATTGCAATACCAAAATAACAGCGTGCAACTTGTAGGGGGAAAAATAATGAGAGAAGTCGATCAAAATGTTATTGCTAAGGTTAGCAACAAAAGGGAAATACCACCTCAACAGTGATAAGTGTCTCAGGGTCGTCGTCAGAGGGGCAATAGAAATAGCGAAAAGGGCCAAACTCGCCAGATCCAACAAAGCCAGGAGAAGAGAACGACCACCAAGAGGTGTTTTAAATGTGGGAGAAATGGCCATATGCGTCGGGTCTGCCCAGATTTGGATTGTAATAAACCTCGTCTTAATCAGTAAGGACAACAAGGCCTAAAAGGGAAGGGTTTCAGGGTCAGTGTCATAAGTGTGAACAACAGGGTCACCAGTGGAGGGACTGCCCACAAGCAGGTAAAGTGCCAGGGCAGGATGCCCAACATAATGAAGCCTAGATAGTTACCCCAACATCGCAGGCACCACAATAACATCAAGGAGTATAGTATGGATGTGTCTATAATTCCCGATATACGGTTATGCCATTTATACCACAACTACCACATGCGTTTGGAGGTACGATACTTCATTATTAATTAAATCCTTTAAGAGAAAAAGGGAAATCTCGAATAACTTAGATGTGTTATAGTTTATTTCTATTCATTAAAAAAACGTGAGTGTAAAATGCATTCTTATCCTGTTACACTTTAAATTAGCTACAACGGTTTGAGTGTTAATAAAACATTATAGTTATAGTATGGCGTTCATTAGAAATTGTACTAAGTGTCACTTGATTGGAGGCGAAGCTATATTTATATTTATATATTTCTTATGGTGGCATATAAAGACTTCGTTAAGACATCGTCTTGTTATATTTAATTCCGATGGGTAGGGATGTCTATTAAGAAAAATTCAAGATTTGTTAAAAAAAATTCTAAGAGTGGGGACTATTCCGTAGTATGCAATCGAGTCTAACGCCAATATAGTAGGAGGATTGTGTCGAGTGTAGCCTCACGTATCATGAGAGGAGGTAAGTTAACTTCTTAGCAAGAAGTAAGGAAAATATGTACTAGTCAACACCGATGGCCCCAAAGCTCATTGACCA
Source organism: Sambucus nigra (assembly GCA_949130495.1). Lineage (NCBI taxonomy): Eukaryota > Viridiplantae > Streptophyta > Magnoliopsida > Dipsacales > Adoxaceae > Sambucus > Sambucus nigra. The sequence continues at coordinate 672,604,104 of OX422209.1, forward strand.
ATAACACTAGTTAGTAGTGTATCGGGAGGGTTCCTTGTTTGGATTTTGCTTTGCGAGACATCCCACGCATGCAACCTAGTGAACATTGGGAGATGAGAAGGTTTGGCTTTTAGTACAAGGATTAGTACCCTAATTCTCATTCGCAAATGAAATGATAACTTAAGTGTTATCAAATGTCTTATCTCGTGAGTGAGTCAAAGTAACAAGGAGAATTATGGCTACGATTATTAGGCTGATTTAATCTAACACTATCGAACCTTCGGAGATGCAAGTTCAAAACTGGGCAGCTGGTGGAGCATCTCGCTGAGGGTGCTCACATATTACTTGTGAGGGTTAGATATTTACGGTTGCATGTTGATTTAAGAGAATTGAATAAAGTCACGAACCAGAGTAAATATCTGTTGCCAAGAATTGAAAACTTATTCAACCAGTGGAGAGGATCCTCCTTCTCCTCAAAGATTGACTTGAGATCAGGATACCATCAGTTGCGTATCAGGGAATAGGACGTCTCGAAGACTACCTTCTTAACGAAATATAGTTCCTACGAGCTCCGAGTTATGCCTTTTGGCCTAACCAACCCCCCAGACGTGTTTATGGACTTGATGAATAGGGTGTTCAGAGAGTTCCTAGACCAGTTCATCATTTTTTTCATTGATGACATTCTGATTTACTCCCAGACAGAGGAGGGACATACAGAGCACTTGAGGCAAGTTTTACAGACGCTACGTCAGAACGAGTTATATGCAAAGTATGAGAAGTGTGGGTTTTGGCTGAAGGAGGTTCAGCTTTTGGGGGATATCATTTCAGACATGGGGATACCTGTTGATCCGGGGAAGGTATCAACGGTGAAGGAGTGGGGACAACCCACTACACCGATGGAGATACGTAGTTTCTTGAGCCTAGCAGGATACTACAAGAGGTTTATTCGAGGTTTCTCAAAGATAGAGGGTCCTTTGACACATCTGACTCGCAAAGGTGTGCCATTCATCTGGAGCGAAGCCTGTCAGTTGGCATTCGATGAGTTGAAAGACAAGTTGACCTCAGCGCCCGTGTTAGCATTGCCCATGCTGTTACTTGAGTATCTAGTCTACACCAATGCGTCCTTACAAGGACTTGGAGGTGTACTACAACAGGAGAGTCAGGCCATATCTTATGCTTCCCGTAAGCTTAAGCCTCACGAGAAGAATTACCCCACCCACGACTTGGAGTTAGCGGCAGTAGTATTTGCTCTTCGGATTTGGAGACACTATCTCCTGGGGGAGAAATTCCGTTTGTTCACAGACCACAAGTCCTTACAATACCTCTTTACACAGAAGGAACTAAATATGCATCAACGTAGGTGGCTTGAATTCGTGAAGGATTATCAGTTCGATATCCAATATCACCCAGGGAAGGCTAACGTGGTAGCAGACGCGTTGAGCCGTAGGCCAGTAGGTGAGATGGCCGAAGTGTGGAGGGTAAAGTGGAAAGAGTTGGGACACCAGGATGCAGTGTCCCGATCATTCATGTCGATAATGACCGTTATGCCCCAGATTGTTACGAGAGTGATACAGGACCAGGCAAATGACTCGTTTTGTCAAGAGAAGATAATTCGGTTACTAGCAGAAGGGGTTCGCGGTACATCGGGGTGGGGATAAGATGTACCAGGATATGAGGCAACAGTACTGGTGGAGCGGGATGAAGAGAGATATTGCCGAGTTCATTTCCAAATGTGCCACTTGTCAGTTGGTAAAGGTGGACCATCAGAGATCGGCAGGACTTCTACAGCCGTTAGAGGTTCCTATGTGGAAATGGGAAAGCATTTCCATGGACTTTATCACTGGGTTACCTACTTCGTAGAGGGGTCAAGATTTCATATGGGTAATCGTGGATAGATTGACCAAAGTTGCTCATTTTCTACCATCCCGGACAGACTACACTACGGGACAGTATGCCCATATTTTCATAGCAGAGATAGTGAGACTCCATGGGGTGCCTCTCAATATCATGTCTGAAAGAGACAAGATTTTATTTCGCGATTTTGGGAGAGTTTCCAGGAAGACATGGGTACAGAGTTGTGGCTGAGTACAGCATATCATCCGCAGATAGATAGGCAAACAGAGCGGACGAATCAGATATTGGAGGACATGTTGCGTATGTAAATCCTAGAATTTGGAGGTGGTTGGGAGCAGTACCTTCCACTGGTGGAGTTTGCCTATAATAACTCATACCAGTTCACTATTGACATGGCTCCATTCAAGGCGTTGTACAATCGACCTTGTCATTTCCCAGCATGTTGGTTAGAGGTGGGGGATAGCAAGCTTCTTGGGCCGGAGGTGATTCAGGATACCTCGGCAAGGATAGAGATGATACGGAGCCGTATTCGGGTGGCTCAGATAGATAGAAAAGTTATGCCGATGCCAAAAGATTCTTTAGAGAGTTCAAGCTGGGGGACCAGGTGCTACTCAGAGTATCTCCGATGAAGGGGATTATGCATTTCGGGAAGAAATGGAAATTTGCACCTAGATACGTGGGCCCATTTCCTATCATCGAGCGGATTGAACCAGTAGCGTATAGACTTGGGTTACCGGAACACTTGCACAAAATTCATGACGTGTTCCATGTTTCCTCGTTAAGGAAATATCTTAGGGACGATTTGGCCCATACCCATATTGCTCTAAATGGCATCGATGTTCAGCCTAATAGTTCCTACGAGGAGGGGCCGATTGCTATTCTGGACCATAGGGAGAGGAAACTGAGATAGAAAAACCGTTAGTACGTGTTCAGTGGCGACATCATAATGCCGAGGAGTCCACATGGGAGCGGGAGGACGAGATGCGCGAGCGTTATCCAGAGTTATTTTTGCCAGGTATTCTTTAGTTCTGAATTTTGGGATGAAATTCTATTATTAGGGGGGGAGTATGTAATACCCAGTAATTTTATTGATTTTTATTTTATGGGTTAATATAATTAAATAAGAATTAATTAGAAATTAATCCGGATTTAAATACTAGCGAGACACGAGTTGGTATTTGATTATGATGATAATATCGAATATTACTGAGTATATATGGTAATATATGAGTATTGAAAGTATTAAAATTGTCAAGAGTTATAAATACGACAATTTGGGAAATTAAGTTGGGACGCGCGTGTTAGTCGCGTCAGAAATCAATTTAATTAGATTTAAAAAGTAAATTATATTTTGATCAACTGTATGGTCATTTTGAGTGAGCCAACGTGTCCGGAAGGGTCGAGATAGTCAGAAAATACTAGCCGGGGGTTTAGTTTGGGTCCCGGGGCATTTTTAGGCCAAACCGACAACCCGGAAGGGTATTTTGGTAATTTTAAAAATTAAGGAATTAAGACCCACGAATTTTAGAGTTTATTTACATGTTATTAGAAAATCTATTAAGGTCATTATCAACCAAAACCAAGAGAGTGGGCTACGTGAGTTAGAGAGAAGTTGAAATAGAGTTTCTAAACCAAACCCACCACCCACCATCACCATTTTGGACGAAATTGTGACCGAAAAGAAGAGAGAACCAGCCTTTGAACACCAGCAAGGAATCAGAACATCAACTTAAGGCAAGTGATTTGGTTTCATTAGTTCATTGAATATTTCCTCCATGCTTAGTGTAGAAATTTATGATTGCCTTGAAAGATTTGATGAAAAACCCAATGAATTTGATGTAAAACTCTAAACTTTGGTTACGAATTATATGTAGATCTGTCCGGGATGAATTTAGTACCCCAAATATAAGTTTTGATGATTTAAAAACGAATTAAATAGGAGATTTATCAATTTTCTTGAAGAAAATAGAAAACTAGGATTTTTATTGAAGTTTTGATCCATATAATGCCAATGATTGACGATTAAAAGGTTTTGGAACGTTAACAATGATGTATTTTGGTTGTATGATGAGCTTATAACGTTAGATTTGATTTTCATACCCTCTAATGAAGTTTTGAGACAAGTTTTGGATTGAAAAACGAAGCAAGCCGTAGCCTATTTGGTGCGTTCGATCGATCGATACTCCCAGGTCGATCGATCGGCCACCATCGATCGATCGATACTCCCAGGTCGATCGATCGACCTTCCTAGAATCAGTTATATTTTTTCTTGGTTGGATTTTAACAATTTTGATGCTAGAAAATTATTGGTTGGGACTTTGTGAATACTCTTAGATTCAAGGAAGACCAGTAGGCATATTTGTGAGACTCGAATTATAATTAGAAGTCAAATTGGGAATTATATTAAACTTAATAAGGCTCGACGAGTGTGATACTATTTAAGATTGAGAATTGATGAGTAAGTTTTAGATAGTTGGATAATATAAGGTTAATGGCAGAATGAGGTCCTTAAGAATATTGGATTTAAATGTGGGAATAATAGGAGACTTGGTAACCTTTGTGGATTAGGCTTTAGGTACTTGAAACTACGACGTGAGATGTGTCGGCGGTCTATATTATATATTATTCGGAAACTTAAAGTTGTACAAATTGGAATAACGGTATAGGAATGTAGAATATACCTTATTTAATATTTTAAGATATCTAAGTGGTGTGATTGCTTAATATATGGACTTATGTGTATAACATACCTACCATACTTGCTATCACAGGAGGTTGACTTTCGAACTGGGCCATCTAATCCTTGTGTGCCTACGGGGGGATTTGGATTGGTACCTTAAGGACATAGGGCTGTAAATGACTTATTTGTGAGTTGATAAGTCAGCTGACCATGGGAGTGTAGGTATGTGCGTGACCCATGGGTATGTGAACTATGTTCGCCTCCAATATGTGTGATTTTGCTTATTAAAACGGTTCCTGAGAGATTCGGAATACGTATTCCTTATGTACGTGATGTACCGGGATTCGATAGCAGAGTATGTGTGCACCGCAGCTTAGCCTAGGGGTGCCCCAAGTATAATATTATGTTGAAATTTCTATATTAGTGATGATAACAGATTCCTTGTTAATGTGGGTGAATATGCTTATTAATGTGTGTGACTAGTTGCGACACTTTGAGTAAAGTTAAAATTGGGAATTTCCTATATGATTTAATATAAATTAATCTGAGAAATGAAAAGGTAGATTCATATAAGTTAGATTGGAATGTCTTGAACAAACCCCTATATTATCAAGTGAGAACGAGTTGCAGTATAGGCTAGTTAGGTAGCGGCATAACTAGGGTGGATTATGGATATACGTTAAGCGTGCACGTTAGTTGAGAGGTGAAAAACTCATGTGAGAGCAGGAAACTAACATTTACTTTATATTCATTGTTTAATGAAATTAAACACTTGCTATATTTTTAAACTGTTTTAACATCGGGCTCTGACCCATTTGCTTTCAAATCTATTTTTCTCACAGAAACCTTTTAGGTGCCCAGCCACAAGGACGCCAAGCTTAGGAGTTCGATTTCAGTGATGTACTGTAGCTGTTATGGAAGTTATAGGATCTTGATGATAGACACCTCCACATTCTATATTGATTCCATTTCAGTCTCATTCACTTATTAGGGCATGTCGCCCCTTTTCGTTTAGAGACAGTTTTGTCATACCTACTTTCATTGCAGTTTTGGAGTTAATTCATTTATTATTCAGACAATGTACTTGGTTTTATTCATTACTTGGGATTATTAAGAGGAGTGTTACTCCAGACTCATTTTATTATTTCCTTATTATCTTGATGTGACTGTGATGTGATGGTAATATCTTTTAGCTAATAATTTTAATTGGTTGCATGATGTTTTAATTTAATAAAATTTGACAACTCACTTTTTAAATATTAGGTGGCTAGAATGGTTTAAATAAATGTTGTCGACAGTGATGCTATGAACTGAACCAACTTAACATTTTGTATTAAATTGAATAAAGGAGTAGCTACCCGGTATTTAATTAGTCGGGGTGTCACACTAGCGTGTCTCATTTTTGTATTCATATTTTTCTTTTTTTGATATATTTTTTGAAAAACCAAAAAGATTTTTGTTTTTGAAATTTTTTGGAGAAATAGAAAAAGATTTTCTATTTTTTGAAAAAAAAATTTAAAAAAGCAAAAAGATTTTATTTGATAATTTTTTTTGAAAAAGTTGAAAAGAGTTTTGTATTTTGTTTACACCGTTTATGAATGGACTTTTAGGATGACAGAGTCACAATTTCATTCCATATCCATGTGACTATTTGTTAGTGTTTTGATATGCGTCATCATTTTATTTTTATGCTTTATAATGTTTGGAGTCATTAAGATGTAATTTGAGATTACTTCCTACATGTTTGGCTCTTAGTCTCCTTTAATGAACACTTGCACAAATTTGTTTGATTATTGTACTCATCTATCACATGTTGGTCGAAGTGTTTCCATCTCAATCCTGTCTTTAAAACGAACCAAATGCAATAAAAACTAGGCAATGAAAGTAGTGCATGTAATGACGTCGCTTTTGAGGAATTTATTTAAATTTGAAAAAATGATGAGTGAATAGGGGAAAGGGCTGCGAGAGTACAAAATTAACTCATCGTGAAAGCCACCGTTTGAAAAGAGCCCGAAAAAATTTAAAGGCAATAAAAAGATAAATATGCCAAACTAAGGGTCCAATAGGTTTAGATCACTTCAAAAGAAAAACTAAATGCATTATTATTTTTTAGTGTTCGATTGGAAAAGTAATCAACGGGTTTGCACGTCCTGACAATGTCTTGAAAAAGCATTATATAGTTTTAGACGTTATTGGTGTGAAAATCATTTTAGACTTTGATGTGTCGATTAGATTGAGTTCATGTCATATGAATTCACATTATTTAATACTTAAGGACGATTTTGAATTCACTCATTAGGAGTATCCGTATTCATTGTGCACATATGTTATACTTGATTGCATTGATTTTTCCTATCGAATTTGTTCACTCCCATTCATTTCGTTTTCATGATTTGGTTATCTTAGAGTAAATTCATGGTGTGTGATTTTTTGTAAAATTATTTTTGCATTTTTGTTTGAAAAAATAAAAAAATAAAAAATAGTTTGTGGAATGTTTTTGAGTAGAACATTATGATCATAGTTGTTTGCTTTGCTTATCATAACACTCCATGTTTATTCTATTTATTCTTTTCCTTGTCTATTTGAACAAATAAAAAGGGGGAGAACGAATTATGATTTTATGGGGGAGTTTTGATTATGGGGGAGAATTGAAATTTGATATTTGTTTATGTTTATCTCATTTGAAACTCGATACGTCATGAAGGTATTTGATTTGTCTCACGTGTCTAGGAACAAAATTGAAGATCATATTTTTCACACCCTGATGATAACAAAGAAGATTTGAAGTCTTTAAGTTGAAGATTTTTGAAGAAAGTAAATAGACTTGAATTTTTAGTAACTTTTCAATTTTGGGTTCATGGGAGGGTATTAGATTTGTATAGGCATTTGATTAGATAATTCAGATGTTTTTATGTTGTACTGGCATAGACATAGGGGGAGATTTGTAAGGACATATTTTATAAATCTTGGATTACATTAATATATATCGTATACCGCTACAACCGTCGAAGATTTATTCAAGATCAAACATGCATCGAGAAGGATCCGAATATCAACATTCTCCAACAAAAAAGCCTCTGTGAGATTAATTTTGGTAAGTATGTGTTTAAATCCCTTTACGGTTCATTTAAAATATTGGGATAATTTTTCTAAGTGTTGGGAGATTTTTCTAAACTGTTTTTAATTAGTTGAGGCATTGTTTTTCATCAAATGGAAATTTTTCTAAGTGTTGAGGCGAAGAAATTTTGACGCTCCGATCGTTCGAGTGTCAATGCCACGTCATTCAAACGACATTGGCATGTCGTGCGAAGCCATTCGAACGAGATTTAGCTTCGTTCGAGTGACATGTTGTCTTCGTTTGAGTGAGTTGCCGACTTAATTTTTTATATAAAGCGTGTCGAATGAGTCCTTTTTTGTTAAGAAGACCTGATATTTTTCATTATGCACAAACTGCAAACCACCAGAATACTTTTGTCTTCTTTAATTTAGGGTTCAGACATTTGTTTTTCAATTCACAAAAATTCCAATAGTTTAGTGAATTGTTTTGGAACCCAAGATACGATCTTTGCTGGAGTTTCTCTTGTAGGGAAGATTTCCTATTGCCGATTAAGTACCGCTTGAGGGAGGTGCTGGGCTGATTACGACTATGGTCTTTGGGAGTACCCATGGGTGATCCTTATTGTCTTGTGGAGTTGCTGTGAAATTCCATTACTGATTCAGAACTAACTGTTCTTGTGGGTATCTGCGGATAGTTGTTGCAGATTTTGCTTGTAATCTTGTGAGTATTATTAAGTTAAATAAAAGGTTTTCCCTTTGATTTTTTCCCCCTAAAACCTATGTGTCAGCAACTTATTTATGATGGTTTGATTCCATCCATATAGTTGCATGTTTAGCATTTAATTAATTTTTCTTAAAAAAGACAAGTGACTAAATAAGTATTTAATTGGAATTTTTGAACCCATATGAAATCGATATCACAACGACATTATCATTACTCCTGAGATCAAACACAATCTTCTTATTGGTCGCCTGATAAGAGAGGCTCAAGTACCTCAACATGCCAAAAGATTCTTCGAAGATCCTGACACTATAATAATTAATCCATCTTGCATGGAATGTCTTACCACGTAATGAAGTTACAATTACTCACCCTAATTCACCGATTGACTATGTTTATTTTTATCCCTATACTACTATCTTTCCCCCCACGAATACTAGTTCATCCCCCGATGATTAAGATCCCTATGAAGATGACCCAGATCCCAAGATTGACCAAATGGTTTAAAAACTATTGTTGAAATATGGAAATAAATAAATAAAATATACATGTGTGTGGTTCGAGTAGATGAAACCCATATACCCGAATGATTGGAGTATTTTAAACTAATATTTCGTTTGTAATAAGTCAGTGTTCTTTTGTTGTAAAATAGGTTTAACGTCTAGGTAATGTTTTTTTCGGTATAATACTATGTAACCCAACGTGATATAACATAACAAGTATGTTTCTACATCTTTAATTGTAATTTATCTTTCAATACATTATTTATATAGGATGGTTAATACTCGACTAACTACCAGTGGAACTCAAGAGGAACGATTTATTCCACAAATGCCTAGTCCAACTACGATTAATGGAGGAATTTTACATTATCTACAAGAATTGACAGTACTAATCCAGTGACAACAGAATATGCTTACACCCCTCGTGAATAATGATCTATCAGAAGAAAGAAGAATGAACGCCCTTAAGGATTTTTGAGACAAAAACCCCAGCATTCTTTGGGAATTTCAACATGGTTGAAGCAGAAATATGGATCCCTTAGACACTTAAGGTACTTAATGGGGTAGGAATTAACCTTGAACTTAGGTTAAGATTGGTTTCATACCTATTCAAAGGAGAAACAGATTTCTGGTGGCAGTATATTCTACATTCTCAAAATTTAAAAGAACTAACATGGGAATAGTTTGAAGAAATATTCTTCAACAAGTACTATTTTAAATACGTAAGAGATCAAATGGCCATAGATTTCCTAACCTACAACAACAGTAAATGATGATAGCCCAGTATGAGAATAAGATTACTGAATTATCGCGATATGCTCAGGAATACGTGGACACCGAACCTAAAAGATGCTAGTATTTTGAGTGAGGTTTATGAAAGAACATCAAATCCTTCATTGTTCCTTTACAAGTTTGAAAGTTTAACCGGATGATCGAAATAACCTCCTTTATAGGAAAACAACCCGCCTTTACCAACACGACTGAACCTCTACTCCTTCTCGCAATCACTATGTTATTAGGAACTGACCAAATCAATAAGATAATCCTTATAACAAGCCCAATGATGGTCGAGTGTTCAATCAGATTCAGCACAATCATAGTAGGCCTCTAATGTGTTCTCATTAATGCAACCAAGTAGGACATCTTAGAATCCAATGCCCTATTATACACATGCCTCCTCCTTCTACTTCTACCAACTTTATCAAATTTCCTATCAAGAATCCAACCAATAACTCTAACTGGTTATCGTAATAACATCCTTGTGAAATAAAGCAAGAACCCTTCAATCAAAACCAAGGTCAGAATTCCTCCTTTCTCCCAGCAAAAAATTCAAAGTACCATGGTGTGGTTGTAATATCCTATTCCAATCTTTCATTTAAATACTGGTGTAAATTATATTAAAGTGGGATTAATGAGAATTTATAGGAAATTTTGGGTCAAAAATGGAAGAAAAGAAAAGAATATAAAGAAGATCGTTCAAATGACGTGGGAGTGTTGTTAGAAGATAGATAGGGATCTTGTGCAAAGGTTGCGAGAAGCAGATCTTCAAACGATATTCCATTGCATTATAGTTCCATGTTGCGTGAAGCCAAACCTCGAACTAGGTTGAGATGTCTCTCGAATGAGATAGGCATATCGTTCGAATGATGTGTCTCGAGAATTATTAATCAGATTGCCCTTGTGCGCTATCAAATTTCTAGCCCTTGATTTGGCGTATTATCAATACCAGATCATCCCATATTAGGCAAAACGGAAATTTAGAGTTTTTGGAGGTTTTATAAGGGTGTGTTTGGGTTATTTTGAGTTATAATAAGATGTAAGAGGGGATGGGGAGAGAAAGTGGAGAAGTCTTCCACTATTTTTAGTCTTCCACCACCATTTTATGTAGTATTCCACCATTTTCAAGCCTACAACACCCATTTCCACCATTGTTGAGGTAGAACTACGAATTTGTAAGGTGTTTTTGGGAGTTTTCAGAGAAGAAGAAGATAGAACTTCCATGGAGTTTGAAGTGGGTTTTGCTTGGAAGCTTGAATGGATCACATTTGGAGCATTTTTGGAGGATGCATTTAGTAACCCCTTGAGGCCACCTTTGGAGGTGGGGATTGTTTCTCCTACACCAATATTTTTACCACCAATGGTTCCTTTAGAGGTGGGAAAACCTTACTCATAGTACTAAGACTCTATTTTTCATATTTTTAGTCTTGTAGTTAGATTACATGAGTAGGGTGCATTTGATCAAATGATTATTTCATGTGTAGTAGATAATAAATATTTTTATGGAATAAAATGTTGGTAAAATTATATTTTGGTGGAAATAGATAATGAATAAATATTTCAAGGTTTGAAATATTAAAAGTTGGTATTTTGTGAAAATGGTGTATTTTCTGAAAAGATTGACGTTAAACATTTTATGGAATAAAATGTTTGAAGACAATGATTTATTTTGTTAAAAATTGATGAAATAATGTTTTAAAGTTTCTTGTAAAAATGTAACGTTTATGAAGATGGGCATTAGTTGAGTTTGAAGAAAATTAAATGTCTTTTATGCCTTGAAAGTAAATTTTTTCAAGTATAAAGGATTTCTAAATGAAAAATGTGTTTAAACCATTTAATGGGATTTTAAGATTTATAATCCACCTTCTCGTGCATATAAACTTGTAGTATTTGGATTATGAATGTATAAAAAAGTTTAAAGAAGATTTTTTTGGGTTTAAATATTGAATAAGGGAAATAGAAATTCTTGTCTTTAAGATGTGTGAAAAAGGGGTTAAAAGTGTGATAAGTACAAAGATGTAAGACTACATGTGGTAATAAAAAGAAATGGTACTTTCTTATAAAAGTAGTCTTTAAGTGTAATTAAATTTCTTGAATAAAGAAAGTAGAGAAACGTCTAGTTTGGAAAAAAAGGTTAGTAATAATGTTGAATAAGTGTTAATGGTTAAACATTGGGAAGTTGATGTATAACCTAATAATGCTTTAAAAGATTAACACTTGCGAAGTTGGAGAGGAAATAATGAAATGAAAATGTTTCTAATTAAGAAGAATATTACTCCAAGGTTAAAAAGGTGTTAAGGTATCAAAATACTTAAGAAGTTAGTAAACTAACCTAATAGTATTTTGAAAATATTAACACTTGTGGAAATGGAGTAAAAGCTGAGTTTGGAAACAAATGGGTAAAATTATAATTTTACTTAAAGTGGAACATTTTTATGAAATAAATTTTTTGGGAAAGGTATTAAAAAAATTGGTCCGAAATGAATATGATTTTTGGAATAAAAATTAAGGTTAAAGTGTAAAGACATGAAATGATAAATTTCAAAGTGTAACACAAATTGGGGTGAAACTCCGAGTTTTGGCTTCAGCTGGGTAAAAGGAAAAGTGGAATTATATGGACATTTGTAAAATGTTAAAATACATTAAAAGGAACTCGGATGACACCGAGAAAATTAAGGAGGGCCCGAAGCCTTGGGGTGAAAGACCCAACACAACTGGTCAAAGCATATGGTGTGTATAGTCGGCGGTATGGAACCCACTGAAGTATTTGATTATTAAAAGAGTTTGAGAAAAGATAAAGGAATAAGAAACATGTCAAGAAATGGGTGGTGTGGTGAAATGTGTTAGTACAACCTAACTTGAACAAATAAATACATGTTCCGGTAAATATGAAATGAACAAGTAAATGCATAAATCTATTAATGCCCATAAGGTAAGAAAAAAGGTAAAGTGAGTGGGTAAATGGGTGGTTAAGCAACCTAAGTGGTTAAACCCACAATTGACACATGAATGTGTTATAAAAAGTTTTTAAAGGCTAAATACGTATTTTTCAACAGGGTGAATATGTATTTCTAACAGGATGAATGCGTGTGTTGAAAGGATGGTTTTCAATGAAAATACTAAGGTGTATTGGTTAAAATGAAAAGGGTAATTTTGGTAAAGAAATGGTTTTTGATCGAACCAAGTGTAGTTGTTTCAAGTATTTAACCGTGTGTGTTAAATGCGGAGACAAATGATAAAATGAGAAACGGAAGTCTTTTATAAGATTAAGGTAAATAATCTTTATGAATGAGGTTTTCAAAATTAAATTGTTTCATGCATTAAGTATATGTATATTTATGTGTATATATGTTTACATGGTAGTTGTTTGTACACATAGGCATAGTGTCTCATTTCTTACATTCGATTCTAGACTACATCTGTATATTTCTCACTGAGTATTTGGCTTACACCCTCACTTTGTTACGGTAGGTTGGGTGCAGTTTTGTATTTTGAGAGAGTTATATAGGTAAGTACTTTTTCATTATTACATTAGTATCTCCGTATGATTGCACTTCGGGGTTCTCTGCATAGGTCCCTCACGTAGTTTAATTTGAAATTGGAATATCATGCTAAACAAGTTAATGTTAATTAAAATAAAACTGGCCTAGCAACATTATATAGGTTGTTTCATTACACTTCACACTTAACGCTCAGGTCGGACCGGGTTGACTATTGGTAACTCACGAATTCGGGTCGGGGCGTTACAGTGGTCGAAGGTGATCTTCCTTTTTATGATATTTTCGCACATATATTATTTTATTTTGGATCTACCCATTCTTTATTTAGTTATTCATGTATGATTCTTCTATAATTAATTTTCTAGTCCATTAGCTCACCCTTTTACATAGGAATGCCAATAGGTAAGTGTGACACCCCGCCTAATTAAATACCGGGTGATCAGTCCTTTATTAAATTAAAATCAAAGTGTCCGGTTGGTACATTCTTAGCATCACTGTCGAAAACAATTTTCATTATTAATCACACTGTAATTAATTAAGCTAAGTGTCGAAACATTTTTCCAAATTAATTATACCCAATTAATCCATTATTAAATTCCATGCTTTAATATATAAGACAATTCCATTCCACAAGAATAAATACTGAACATGAATCAAATACTGAAATAAATGAGACTGGATAAAACATTTCAAGTTAAAGTCTAAAACCAAAGTATCATGATACTCAATCCAATAATAAGGAATTGCTAATAAAAATAAAATCCCTGAAGTAGTTAATCTGGAAGCGAGCGACGCATGCCCTAAATGGAAGATCAGAACTAGGAATAAAATGAAGAGATAGCAGTGTCTAATATCAATAACCTATAGCTTCCACAATGGTTGCAGTTTGTCGAATGATCCATGTGTCTAAGTCTGGCGGTGACCCTGTGGCTGGACACCTGGTATAATACATATATATAGCAAAAGAGAGGAGAATTGCAAGAGACGGGTCAGAGCCCGATGTTTTAAAAATGATTTATCAAGTATTTAAAACTGTAATGAAGCGAGTATTATGTGCATGTTGTATATCGATCTCTCACATGAAATTCTCACCTCTCATCTATTGCACAAGCCACGTACATCTAATCCCACCTAGATATGCTACCTAGCCTAACCACCGAAGTCATAATAATACTAACTATACTCACCGATATTATCCCCGTATCGCCCATACAATACGCTATTAAATTATTCTATGTCGAATAATTAATTAACATGTTTATCAATTGCATAATAAATCCGTTATCCGCTAAGATTTGTTTAATGTATCAATATCCCCGTATCTCCTAATTACACACAGTAGCATGATTCACAAGTTCATATATATATATATATATATATATATATATATATATATATAGTCACATTATCCTTACACATATATACTAATCTTGCACCCTTAGGTTAGAACCACTCGGCGCATTGTATACTCTGCTATCATGTCTTGGTGCATCACTCACTACATAAAAGACTATTGGTTCAATCTCTTACGAACCAAAATAAATTCAAATCACAAATATTGGAGACGAACATAATCCCTAACCAAATGGGTCACGCACATACCTACACTCCCATTCAGCCGTCGAAACTATCCTACATCTCAGATAGCACGTGTCCAAGCTCATATGTTCTGGGTACAAGTCAAATATCCCTCCGTTGGGTCACCCAGGATAAGACTTTCCACTGTGCGAAAACCTCCTATCGATAGCAAGCAGTGTAGGTATGCTATACACATAATAAATCAATACATAGGTATACACTCATCCTATTATAATCTCTAGGTATTCACACAACTAATATCATGTCCTGTTCGCAGTATTACTTTCACTTAATACTCTCGACGTGTTAATAATTATGATTATGACCCCCCCCCCCCCTAATTTTCTAAGGGTCATTCATCCCACTTATGCCCAAGTCTGAAATCACACTTGTCTTAGTATAACATTACTTCAAACCTCGGTGTACTACATTAGGATTCCCGCATTACAAGTCCCAAAAGGTGACTTAAGGGTCCACAAATCAATTCTGGAAAATTTTACAGGGCGGTCCGGACCCACTAGGAAAGTGATCCGGACCCTTTTTTATGAAAAGCGGTCCAGACCTTTTAACGAAAAATAGTCCGGACCTTTTAATAAAAAACAATTCAGACCTTTTTATGAAAAACAATCCGAACCTATTAATGAGGAAGGCGGTCCGGACCTATTAAAAGGCGATCCGGACCTCTACCTGTAACAAGGCAGCCCAACTCAGATACGTTCTCTTCACCATTTCAATACCTTTAACTTCTACGGATCATTCCCAATCACCAATCATCCATCATAAATCATCTTCCTAACATGTATGTATGATTTCCACTATTATAACATCATTAATTCATTTCCAATCATCAATATAATCTGGAATACCCAAATAATTTAATAAAACCCTAGTTCTTCCAATTATCATCCAAGAACATAAAATTTCCAGAATTTTTTATCATAGAAAGTCATCTATACGTGATTTCTAATCTACATACATAAATGGTTCAACCTAAATTAATCTCATATTCAATTCTTGTATATCCAAACTCCAATTTTCATCACATTTATTAACAATACAAGGGTATTTCATTCCTATACTAACATGAACATGAGTATTGATAAGGAAAAGAAAGTAATAAACACTTGCCTCGATTTCGAAGGTCTGATCCATTGGTGTTGTTGGTATGGATGCGTACCTCACTTTCCGATCTACGCATTATTGGAACTTTTGGTGTGAAAGCTTGCGTCTTTCTCTAAGAACACCTATGGAGTTCTTCTTCTCCCTCATAGGTTTTCCCTCTTTATCACTTAGGTTTAGAAACTGATAGGTAACCTCTCACCCACATACCTTTTCTATTTAATTACTGATTTTCATCCATATAATTTCTCCAAAAATCCAAATTACAAAACTACCCCAACGGGATGCCGGTTTGACCTAAAAACATCCTGGAGTCCAAATAATATACCCGAGTAGAGTTTTCTGACTATCTCAATCCTTCCGAACTCAACGGTGCACTCGAAATAACCAAACGAGTTAATAAAGATAAATTATCTTTTTTATTCCCATTAATTAGCCCCGACACGACTCACACGCGCGTCTGACCTAACTTATCAAACTTTCGTATTTCTCACTCTCAGCAATTTATCAAAATGCATAATTCCATATTACATATTCACACAGTAGTATTCAATCACTAAGTATTAACCCTTGACACTCTAGTTAATATATTTTAATCCGAATTAATTAACAATTAAATCACACGTTTTATTTCAATTAATCCAACAATAATAATTAATCCCATAATTATTTACTATCAAAAAAATGCGGGGTAATACAGAAAGATGGGCATTATCGATAGAATTTATAAACGTTTCCATTTACATTTTGGAACCAGGACATTGACCATATATCTTATAGTCCTCAATTTAACAGAGTTTGATTTAATAATAGGAACGGACGTATTATTCCCGAACTTTGCTCACACTAACTATCATGCAAAGACGGTGACATTCAAACCACCCCATCAAACTTCATTTCATTTCCAAGGACAAAATCCCCACCAACCTTTACTTTTTTGAATAAGTGAAAAAGAAACCTCCTCCTTTTCCAACATCTTAACCAGTTACAAATATGTGTATCCTCAATATTTACCCAGAATACCTCCACCTCGAGAAATTGAATTCATTATCAATCTGTTGCCAAATACCTCCTCCATCTCGATACCCCTTACCATATGGATCCTCTAGAATTGTGAGAACTTTGAAAATAATTGGATGACCTACTTAGGAAATGATTTATACTCCCCAGTACATCACCTTGGGGAGATCCAGTTTTATTCGTATGAAAGAAAGACGGATCTTTTTAGTTGTGTATAGATTATCATAAATTGAACTATGTGACCATCAAGAACTAATATCCATTGCCAATATTAGGTGATTTGTTTGACCAATTGCAAAGGGCAGAGATATTTTCTAAATTTAATTTAAGATTTGGATACCACCAACTTCGTGTTAAGGAAGAAGATATACCCAAAGCCACTTTCTGGAAAAGATACGACCATTTTGAATTCTTAGTTATATACTTAGGATTAATGAATGCCCCTGCCTCTTTCATGAACCTGAGGCATATAATATTTTTCCCTTTTTTAGATTAATTCGGGATCATCTTTACAGATGACGTATTGATTTGTTCCAAAACCAAGACAAAACACGAAGAGCACCTATGTTAGTGTTGGAAACCACCATTCACAAATATCAACTTTACATAAAACAACGTAAATGCGATTTTATCATGAAGGAAGTAAAGTTTCTTCGACATGTATTCACTGAAGTAGGTATATAAGTGGACCCATCCAAAACCACCGCAGTACTCAAATGGCCTCAACTTACCACTATCATGGAATTATATAGATTTTTTAGGACTTACCGGATATTATCGATGCTTTATGGAAGGTTTGTCTCAAATTGACCTACCCTTAATAAAGATGACCCGAAAGGATGTTCTATTTATATGGATCTTTGAATGCAAACAAGCCTTTTGTACCTTGAAGGAAAAATTAACCACTGCCCCCAAAATACCCTTCCTTCCAGTAACAACAACTATGATGTTTATACCGAAGCTTTAAGACAAGGATTTAGTTGTGTATTTATGCAACAAGAGAAAGTGATCGAGTACGGATCACAATAATTGAAAATTCATGAGCATAACTATCCACTACACAACTTGGAATTAGCCGCAGTAGTCTTTGACATGAAAGATTGGAGATATTATCTATATGGAGAAGAATTTTAGTTATTTTATGATCATAAGAGTCTTAAGTATCCACATAAAAGGATATCAACCTTCGGCAAAGACGATAGATAGAATTTTTAGAGGATTAGGAGTTTAACTTACTTTACCATCCCCAAAAAGGTAATGTAGTCTCTGATGCCTGAAGCTGCAAAGCCCAAGGAAATCTCAATAGTATGTTTGTGTTCTTAGAAACCATTGGAGATTACAATCTATAACGAGACTCCTCAAAGAAACTACACCAAAATAAGCTTTTATTAATAAACTATTTTTTTTATTACTAATAATATTTTACCATTACT
This sequence comes from Sambucus nigra, assembly GCA_949130495.1. NCBI lineage: Eukaryota > Viridiplantae > Streptophyta > Magnoliopsida > Dipsacales > Adoxaceae > Sambucus > Sambucus nigra. Next base: position 672,622,325 of record OX422209.1, read on the forward strand.
ATTTGTGATAGTAAATTACTGTTAGAAATATAATATATCAGTTATTAATTTTAGTTCAATATTTTAAAGTGTATATTAAAAAAAGAAAAAGGGAAATTTTCCCTCCTAACAGAAAAAGCCCGATCGCATCACATAGCCAAAATAATTTCCTCAATAGATCATAGCGTTTCTCCTCCTCAACACATCACATAAACAAAATATCTTGTTTGGCACCCCTTGTTTGCTCCAATCACACATCTCATCCAACACATCACATGGATTATCATGTTCTTCCAGTCCTCAGGGTCTTCCCCATTTCTCCCGTTCAAGACCAAGGTAAATTTCATATTTTATTTTCATGATTTTTATTAGTTTCTTAAAATCCGTGTTATGCTTTGTTTTTATGATACAATCTAGGGTTTGTACTCAAAGTGTTAATTTTTAAAGGGTTGAAAGCATATGTCTTCGGGTTATGGCAATTTCTTATTTTGTTGGCTACTATTTTTCTCCTGGTCTTGATGACTTTACAAGCATTTTGCTCGGTTTATACATGCACTCATATATTTCGAATTGACGACGTTGAGTGATTCATTATAGATTGTGTAATAGGTTTTCTTCATATTAATTAGTGGAGTGTTTGTGTCTCTATATCTATGAGAAGATGTTTTTTGTGTAATTTTAATGAACGAAAATGCTAGAGCGATCCAAAAACGCGACTCAAAAGTGCGACGCAGTTGATGTGTCTGGTGTTGTTATGTTCGGACATGAACATTCGCATTTTTAGGTCATCATAGTATTAATCAGTGATATATTGTTATTGATATGGCGGGAGTGGTGGAGTTGTTTAATCATTTTGAACACTTTCATCAAGGTTTTCTTGTGTATCTTTTCTTCAGCTCTAATTAAACTAGGTTCTTTTTATTATTATATCTTGTTTGGTGTTCATTTGTAGTATAATTTATTATAGTCTTAATCTTTTTCTTTTGTTGGTAAAAACTAATTCGTACTATATGGGAAAGCAAAAGAATAATGGAATTAAAGAATGATATGAATGGATGCATGCAAAAATAACATCTGCAACTTTAATGCAATTGCAGTGAACAAAAAGGAAAATTAAATCACTTTAGTATTGCTCTTAATGTTCCATATGGTTCGTGATGAGATAATTTTTCCCCCGATTTAAAGTAAAATGCTGGAATATGTTTTCACCTATGTAAAGTTAAATTTTGTTCACTATTTTTTTAAAGTTACATAATTATAGGATGTATTGAAATTAGCTACCATTATATAAGATAGTATTAATAATCCACATCTAATGTATTTCTTATTTCTCTATTTAATTATACGATTTTGTATTTTTTATGGACCTTTCAGATTAACGATATTAATTTACAGATTCTAAATCTAATGTCTAAACATGAGTTAATGAACCCTCACATAACAAGATTATGTAAGGTCCCTACATGTAGATATTTTATATTAACTTACATTTATGTATAATTATTAAATTATATTTGTGTCATGATTTGTTCTTTGACTTGTGTCTAGACTTGTGTTGTGTTTATGCTAGTTGTGATTTTACTTATGTGTGTATCAATAAGTCTGTTTTTGTATAAATCAATAATTTTTTTGTGATTTTTTAGTGGTGAAGAATTTCACAAACATTGAACGAAGAGTGGATGAATGAGAGGAATAGAATTAGTGAGGTGTACACAAATGGAGTTGCGTCTTTTCTTAATTTTGCAATTGCAAACAATGGACATCAGTTACTGACCTTTTCTTGTCCATATGTTAAGTGTTTAATTAAGAAACATTTCACCGCGATAGATATCAAGGGTCATTTGATAATGCATCATATAGAGAGGACATATACTACGTAGGTTTTGCATGGTGAAAGACTATCATCGAACATAACATATCCCGTAGTAGAACCTAATGATTGTGAAGGACATGATGAAGGTGATAACAATGAGAATGGGAGGTTATGAAACTTAGTTAACGCATGTTACGGAGTACACGAACAATATTGTGTAGAACTCGACCAGGATGGATTCTCTGAAAAATCATATGTCGATAATGAGAAGTATAATTAATATAATAAATTAGCGATCGAGAAATGTTACCCCTCATGTGAGGGTTATGAGACTACTCTCTCTGAAATTGTGGAATTGCATAATTTTAAAAAGAAGTTTAGTTGGTCGGGAAAAAGCGTGACCTCTCTCTTGTCGGTCTTAAAGAGGTGGCTTCCAAAAGGAAACACATTACCAGAAAAATATCTTCACATGAAGAGAATGATGAAAGACCTAAGGATGAAAGCAAATTACATTCATGCTTGCATTAACAACTGTATTTTATATTGGAAAGAGAATGAGGATTTGGAGGAATGTCCTCAGTATGGAGAATCGAGATATGTAGTGACCTCAAAGAAAGGGAAAATGTTATGTAAAGAACTAATGAAAGTTTTGAGACATTTCCCTTTAATTCCAAGGCTAGTGAGATTGTATAGTATACCTTATATAGCACATGAAATGACATGTCACCATCGGGAAACAAGTTCATGGGATTATCAGTGACGTCCTTGTGATACATCCCAATGGAGAATGCTAAAAAGTAGATGGTCCGATTTCGCCGAGGAAGGGCATAATATTTGTCTTGCAATAGAAACATATTGGTTCAATCCCCATGGTATTCAATCTAGTAGTCATAGTTACTGGCCTGTCATGATCGCGCTATCCTTGAAGCATGAGTTCCAAATTTTATCTTTACTGATCCTTAGGCCAGAGGCATTGGGCCAAGACATTGATGTTTTTCTTCAGCCATTAGTAGATGAGTTAAAGCAATTATGTGAAAGAGTTCCATCTATTGACATGCACAAAATGCAACATTTTACGTTGAGAGCTATGTTGATGTGGGGGATTCATAATTTTCCTACATATAGGAACTTATCTAGGTGTGTAACACATGGTTACAAAGCATGTCCTATTTGTGGCAATGACACTCCATCCATTTGGCTAGAACACGACATGAAGTAGTTTACACAAACTATCGTATGTTTCTTAAAAGGGATAATCCTTTTAGGAGTGGTAGAGGTTTGGGACTTAGGACATGACAAGTTGGACTTCCCCCTATTCAACTAAACAAAGATGCACTTATGGAGAAGTTTAGAAACATTAAGTGTGTACTTGGAAAAGTCTCAAAAGTTCCCGTTAAGAAGAGAAAGTCTAACAATATTAATGAGAGTGAAAATGTTGAAGTTAAAGAAGCTTGGTATAAAAATCCATTTTCTTTAACTGGGAATACTAATGATATCATTAAGTTCGACATGTCCTTGATGTGATGCACATCGAAAAGAATGTTGCAAAGCATTTAATAAACATAATTCTTAAAGATAATAAAACAAAGGATAATGAAAAGGGGCTATTGGATTCGAAGGACAGTTAGTGGCTTCAAGTTGATGGACGCACTGGAAAAATGATAAAACCAACAACATCATTTATCTTGGATAAAGAAGAAAAAAGACAATTTTGCTAAATTTTGAAGGCAAAGCTTCCTACATGTTTTTCCTTTAACTTGAGAAATATAGTAAGTCTTAGTCCCCCCGTCTTTTCACTCTTTGAAGTCTCATGATTATCATGTCATAATTGAACAATTGGTACCTGTGTTACTCCAACATGCCTTTCCAAAACATTGAGATTTGAGAAGAGCAATCCAACATGTTGTGCTCTAAGGTCCTGATTCGGTAAGATATCCAAAGAGACAAATATATGGTTGTTGAATCATTGTGCTTGTTGGAAAAATATTTCCCACATATGTTTTTTTAGATTAACATTCACCTCACTATGCATCTAGCAGATGAGGCCCTGGTTTTTGGGCCAACCGACGCTTATTGGATGTATTCGATCGAAAGGGGATTTTTTTTATCTTTTAATATAATAAATTATGCACCATTTAAATTAATAGTGATCGTTATTAATTTTTACCACCTTAGACAAATAGGACGATGAAAGATTTCAAAGACATACCTAGCAATAAGCAGTATGTTGAAGGTTCCATTACAGAATTCTACATTGTTGCTGAATTTGTTAGATATTGCATGGAGTACATGGAAAATCCATCTGATGCAAATCATAAACACTCAGGTGAAGACTTTTTAGAGGAAGGTGGAGAGTTCTCTGATGAATGGCCTTTGCTTGATGATAAGACTATAACATTGGGACCTGTACAGTTTCAGCAAGTACGTCGATGGGTATTATTTCGACATAATGTCGATGGACTTCAAGAATACTGTAGGTTTGAGTTCTTTCGTTTGTTTATAATTAAGAATCTTGAGTTATAATTACTATCAAACTATATATTGCAGTGAGTATGATGTATCACTGAAATCCGTGTCTCGTGCTAAAGGGAAGGGGATCGAAATGACAGAAGTGGAGAAACAAACTTCTTTTATCCCTTGGTTATTCGAAAAGGTGCTTATGAAAATAATAATGTTTTTTTATTAATCTTTCCATTAATTATCATAAGAAATGAAACATTGTAGTAATTATGATTTGTTTCAATCAAACAGTTGCTGAAGTCAGGAGAGACGAAGACAAATGAAATATTGTGGCAGTTAGTTCAAGGCCGCAATTCAAGCCTAAAACATATAAAAAGTATCGTGTAAATGGTTTTGTATTCTCTCCTAAGTATCATGACGATACTGTAAGCGTATGGGATAGAAGTGTTTGCTTGAAGGCATGGACACAATTTCGATCTAGAAAAAATGATAAGAATCTCACAAATACTTGGACTATGTGGTATGGAGTTATTAAACAAATTATTGAGATGGACTATACCTTGTTTAAGGAGGAGGTGTTTTATTGTGATTGGGTAAGAGTGGAGGATAAGACTAATGGTTGTAAGGTTTGTCTGGACTCCAACTTATTGATGGTAAATTTTGATAAGTATAAGAGCGTTGATAGTAAGTATGACGAGCCTGCCATTCTCGCATACGAGGCTAGTCAAGTATTCTATTCGAAAGAGCTTAAAAATCCCAATTGGTGGGTTGTTATACATTCACTAAAGAGATTGAAGAGTCAAGTAGACGACTTAGAGATACCAAAAGTCTTCTAATCTATTCTTGAATACCAACCACATTTGGAAAGTTTACTCAAGCAATATGACTCCATTTAGTTGTTTTAATATTTTCTTTTGGATATTGTAATTGTTCAAAGTTGCTTTGTTTTGCCAACATGACTACATTTTGTTTTACCCCATTGCTAATATATAAATTTCTTAGTTGTATGTTAACCATTGAAAGTAGTATCTTGTGATTTCTATATGTATCTTTATCAATAGGTTAATGATGTAGTAATATGATAATTCAATACATATTATTTTATGACTATTATTTCCATTGTTGGCATCTGTTTTTTTTTTGCACCACTGTATTGGGCGTTATGGCTTCAAGTGAAAGTGGTGGTTTCAAGCAACAAACATCATCAACAACGCAACAAATATCATCTAGTCCGCAACAAGAATTAGCCGATGGAGATTAGAAGCAACCAAGTTCAAGTGAAAATAAAAAAAAGAAAGCAGAAATGGATAAAAAAGATAAACAATTAAAATATATGACCCAAGATGGTAAAATGATAGTCACCATTCTAGTGGTTGGGAGTGTAGTCGGTCCGTGGAGTGGGAGATGGAGTACTCGTGTCGGTGATTTTGTTAGATCTTATATCCCGATTAGTTATGAAGATTGGAGAGTTGTGCCATGACCTCTCTTTATTTGGTGACTTGGTTTAAATGCGTCAGTCGTTGTGTCCAAACGCTGTCTCTCAAAATTCCTAGAATTACCTACAAAGCTTATTAAATAATTAGTACCGTGGTAAATTCGGGTATCAATCCAATTTTCAAGCGATGAAGAAATTATCATGAAAATTTGCAATTCCAATATTTATTAGAACTCTTTTTACTTTTTTATTTTTTTTAAAAAAAAATTCAAGGGAGAATTAAATAATTAATGCTAAAATTATGAAATGACTAAATAACGAAAAATAATGTGTAACCGAGTGTGATAAAAGTGAGAAGGTCAAGAGATGTGATTACACCGCGTGTTCAGTTTCATTTAATTTCACAATTTATTAATTTGAAATACTTTAAGTTAATATTAAATCGATAATCTCACTCTCGTTACAATTATAAATTTAATAGTATCTTTTTTAAGAAAACTAATTTAAAAATGTCACACTATGAAAAATTAAGAATTATACTATTTTCAAGAAAATTACCCGTTAGGATCAATTTAATAAAAATTGTATGAATCCTCAAATTTCAACACGGAATTAATATTTAAATTTAGGAAAAAACTATCTCGAGTTTGATTCCCAAAATCGAATATTAAAACTATTAATTTACTATATCTCGATGCATAAATTAATTTGTGACAACTACAAATTAATTCTCCTATAAATATGACAATCAATGAAATTGATTAATTAAACTAACATCATATGCACGTTTCATCCCACCCCTTGAATGGGGCGTTTAGCCAAACATTCTCATGTTAGAATAAACTGCAATCAATAAATTATCACAATATGACATAAAATTGAAAAAGAGAGGAATGAAATACAATACACAAGTCTCCTTGTCGAATTGTGTCTTGAAATGCATCTCAATTCTTTCACAATTAACACTTGATTACACAAATAAAAATAAAAACTAAACCAAAAAATCTATTCGAATACTAAACAATTTTATTTTTGTAATTTTTTACAAATTTTTTATATCCTAAACTTTACAAAAATATACATTATTTTTTCTCTATGCAGTCTCCTCCATATGAGAGTTCCTCTAAAATGAGATTTCTTATCTCCTTTTAATAACCTATGGATGTTGATTTTGTTGGGAGAGATTTTTTTGGGATTTAAAAACCAAGTCAAAAGCTATGTTGGTTTCTTTGAATTGTTGACAGGTGGACTGAGTTTTAAATTGGTTTCACTTTTTGGGGGGAGAGATAAGGCTATGGGGTAAGTCGGGTTGAGGTCATTTTTTGGTCATTTGGTGGAACTCGGATTGTAGGCAGCAGGTTCAAGGTTTTATGGGTTGAGGCTGATTTGGATTGAAGTGGGGGGTTCGGGTTTTATGGTTTAGATATGGGTAGCTCCGGGTTGGAGATGGAAATAGGGGTTAAAGAGTAGCAGGTCCCGTTATGGATGCTGGTTGGGTTGATTGGGTTTTCGGTTAAAGGGGGTGTAGGTTCCGGGTTCGAGCAGGTCGAAGTTAGGCTGATCGGAGATGGGTCGGCACTATGGGTTTCGAGTTTTGGATGTTGGTTCGATCGCCAAATTTGCTAGTAGGATTAGTGGTCGTTGAGGCTGCTGTTGCTTTGGGGAGATTTCGAGTTGTTGGGTTTGGGTATAAGGGTGTTGGAAAGAAGGTAAGATGGTGTTATAAGGTGGGTTTTGAAATGGTGTTAATGGAGGTTAGTGGTGAGTTGGTTATGGAGCGGAGGTTGAAGCTGATGGGGTTAGTCGATCAGGTGTGGGTGAGTGGATGGAAAGAATGGTATGTGTGTGTGTGTGTGTGTGTGTGTGTGAGTTATTAGGTGTGGTAATGTGTATGTGAGAATGGTTCGTGAGTGTTTAGTTGTACACCTATAAAATTAAAAATAAAACTATCTAACTAAAACTAATAAAATTAAAAAATGAAATCTAAAAATAAAATCTTAATCTATTAATAAAAGACTCAAAATAAAATAAAATAAAAAATTCTAAAATTAAACTAATAAAATAGAAACAAGTAAGATAAAATATAATAATAATAAAACTAAACTAAACTAAAAAATAAAAATAAAAATAAAATTGACATTATTATATTATTTAGAGACACGAATTTTGTACTATATAAAATTATACGCATAAATAAATCCTAAAAATATATACACGACTCAAAACAAAATATAAAATGAATCCTAAAAATTAAAAATGAATCAAATAAAAAAATTCAAAAGTACAAACTAAACACACACGGGGCTCGGGTGATGGCTAGGACTCGATTTAGGCTTATATTTGGTCTCAGAAAAGGCTCGGGGCATCAGAACTCATCGGGGCAAGCTCAAATATGGATTATGTCTTCACGGTTCTTTGATTTTCTTCATTGAATGATTTTAACCAATATTGTATCGCAAGTGATTTGATTTAGCACTATTTGATGCCGCGACTACATATTGACCCGAGAAGTAAACAAATACGAATACAAGGTCATTTTTATTAAAAACGAGTAACTAAAATGCATCTATTCGGGGTAGAAATTAAACACTTTTGAGTGCTTATCACACCACCCCCAAACAGACCATTGTTACTCCTCGAGCAAAAATAGAGAGAAAACAGAGATAAGTAACCAAAAGTGTGACACTTTCGCAGGCACTGGTGATTGCACTTAGCATGTGCAATAAGCCGTTAAACCTATAGGTTTCCCTACAGGACAAGTGTTGTCTCGTGAGGATTTGAAGTGAATGCACCCACAAAATTCATAATTTATTTAAATGAAGTCTCTTATTTTGACAATGAAAAGCTATACAACCCAACTCAGAAGGCATCAAGGAATACAATGCTCAACTCTCAAAATATAAAATTACTTAATACCAAAAGCGTAATCCTTTCTAAAACTCAGCATTTGTTAGTGTGAAAAAATTCTTAAGTATCATTTGAGAAATTCTTAGATCGCATTTATAGAATCAAAGATTTGACTTCAATTCTCACTAGATATATCTCTCTGAATCGAACTCCTTGAGAATTGGGTAAGTGTATGTCTCTAGTGTGTGAGGAGGTGAGTAAATGTAAACAAGTTCAAATGTCTCACGCACTTTATAAAATATGATGGATACATGAAAGAAATTTGATATCGTGAACGAATGCTAACCACTATGTTGAGAATGTCGAGTTATTCACCATATAGACTTCTCGTTTGCCCGAACACGTTACCAAGGGTGAAAATGGGGTTTATGTAAGGCATAAAAGGAAAATGAAGAAGATGGTGTAGGGTTTTTGAGAAGAGTGAAACACACTTTAACTGACTAATGTCTTCATCTTTTGAATTTATGATCACAAGCTTTCTTTTTCTTCTTTTCTATTTTTCTTTTCCTTTTTCTCTGTTCATTTTTTTAATTTTTAATTTTTAATTTCTCTTTTTTTTTGCTTTTTTTGCGATACATTTTTCTTTTCATAACACAAATGAAGACAATTTACATTGAGAATTTCAAACACTCTTTTTCTCAAAATCGTTGGTAGTGACGGGAAATGATATATGGATGGTGTCTGGAACATATATGGATAAGGAAAACATGGGATGATAATGGGTGAAATGAATGGTAATATGAGAAAATGGCAAGTGTATGGTTAGAAATGGTTTAGTGATCAAACTACAAGACACATGTTTCTTACAACTCAAAGGTAATGCCATTATCAGTGATTAAGACAAATGTGAAAAATAATGAGACCATGCAACGACTAAGTGTGGTACCCAAAGAAAGTTTAGTCAACTTGTGACTCAGAGATACGTAAAAATGCTAAAAAATGTGAAAATCTCAAATCTCACGGAATTAAGTCGCAACTAGTGATCTTTTAAGGCTCTCTTGAGAATATAATTACTCTTCAACGTTTGATTGTCAAAGTGATAGTGCAAATTGCCAAGTCTTGAAATTCATAGTGCAAGTACGCTTTAAGAGGTATTAATTAATTGTATGGTAAAAAGAGTAATTTTAGGGTTGAGCACGAGTATTCTGAGACTTCTAAAGGATGGATGATGGACAGTTCATGTCATAAAATATTTTGCTGAACTGCACAAAAAAGTATTTAAAATTATTTGTTTCTGAATTTTTTTCAAAAGAGGTACGATTTTGATAAATTGCCCACCCCAAACAAAAGAGAACATCGTCCTCGATGTGTAAAACTATATATAACAAAATGAAAAGTACAAGGTAGAAAAGATATTACCAAAAAGAACCGCTAATGAAAATGTACCACGTGATGGAGCAGAGATGGAACCTAAAGAACATATGCGACATAAAAATATATACAAGTCTATAAAGCATGTGAAAAGCAGTCGCCGATGTGAAACACCACCCCCAAATAAGATAAGACTCATACTCAGAAACAATATACGACGGGCTGTCTCCCGGTAGCGCTGAGTTTAACGTCTTTAGCCAGACCGATTGGAACTCACCCGAAAGATAAGAACTAGAAAAATGCGGGGTGGTAGAAAAATAGTGTAATTATAATCACCCCCAAATAAGACTAAAGAGCCAGTCTTGTTAAACTGGGTCAACAAGATCAATGCATTTGTATGGAAAAGTGATTTATGCGATGCAAAGCATCGGTGGACAACAGGTGGGTAGATAGAAAGGTATATGGAAGAAAGGCAAGGGTGAGGGTGAACAGTCACAGGTCACGAGCCTTATTGAGCTAAAGGTTAGGGAAACAAGGGCCCTATAAGAATGGTGCTCTAATTGTATAGGGAGGCAAAATGGTTTAGCAATAGTTATGGGGTGGGCCTCAGAGAAAACGAATAACCATTCTATAAATACACAATGATAATGGTCGCGCTATGACATCTCAATGAGTGGGCATAAATAAAAAGTACCACAGTAGACAAGTGGGCATTGAGAAATAAGTTGGGTGTCATGTAAGGTGAGATTAGAAAAAATACTCTTATGGATGAAGGGATGGATGAAAAATTTACAAATGCGATCGTGGAGCACTAAGGTGGAGGGAGGGTGTAGATGAGCATCTAATTGCATAGATGGTAACAGGTTAGGCATAAGAATAAGGTCCAAACCAAGTGCTGGGGTGGTAGGGAAATGGGTGTATCGGTTGGGACAAAGGGCGTGGAAAGATGTTCTAACTCGAGAATAGGGGACACACATTCACCAGGATGGTCAGAGTTAGCCTCACGGGCACTCGTAAAAGGAAGTGTGGTATCAAGTGATGGATAGATCAAATTATCTACCAACGTGTCACCAGCCAAGGTGGTGGGATAAGCTAACGAGGCATACAAATCAGAGATAGAAGAATCAACATGAATATATGACTCATAGGAAGCCAAGCATGGTGGAACAGGATCTATATTCTGAGAGATAGAAACCATCGTAGTATCAATCTCAGGACAATGATAAGCACTTGCATCCAGAGCTAACCTATAAGGAAGGGGTGCCTCGGCGACACATAAAAGGATCAAAAGGTGTATACTCGTGAATAATTGTGAATTTCGTGGAAGGGGAAATACAAACCTCAATGGTGGGTTCGAGAGGATAAGGTGGTGTGGAGTCAGTCTCACAGTCATTGGATAAGTCAACACAACTGTCAACTTGGGGCCCGGACCATGGGGTGATCTCAACTTCAAGATTCTCGAGATGATATAGTTGGTCAGACTCAAAATCAGTGGCATAAGACGACACATCATTACGCCACATGAGGGAAACAATGGGTTGATGTGGGGTGAAATCCGACTCTCTCACACACTCAAATTTATTAAACCTTTGTTCAAGCCGTTGAAGGGATTTATTTTGATATTTAAGAGTGTTCTCGTGTTCGAGGAAGAACTTTTGCAAGATGCTCTCGAGAGCGGATGGGCTTGGTGTTGGTGAAGTGGTGGTGGGTGGCAGGTGGCGGTGATGGTTGAAGTGGACACAACTCTCTATAAACACTAAGATGTTGAGGATACTCATATGAAGTGTGTGGAGCGGGATCAAGTTGTTCATTCATGGTAGAAACATCTCCGTGAGAGATAAAATGTTAATCAACATGAGGAGCATAGTAAGGTGAATGATCGCAGTGGGGTGCACTTGATAGCCATGACGACTGTTGGAACATGTTAGGATCTGTAATATAAGGTTGGGATTCATATTGCATGGGAGGGTGATCAGGCCTCCATGAATAGCTTGGGTACTCATATCCCTCGATATTGGATACATTGTGAGAATAAGACAAGGTGGGTTTTGAAACAGTGTCATATGGATACAATTGGTCCAAGGTGGGTTCAGATGGAGAGAAAATAAATGGACACTCATGGGACAAGTGATCAATAAGAAAGCAATGTGTGCATGGCGAAGCATGGGATGTGTTGACACTCGTCACCGAAGGCGCTGAAATATGAGATGTGTGTGTGGATGACACAAGAGTATCAATGGTGGGTGTGTGAGAGTTAAATCCACTAAATCATGTATTGAGGTGCGACTTAGGCTCAACATCAAACATGCTTCGAGAGAATGGAAAATGGCCAAAGTATTCCCGTAAAGGACGTTCTTCGGCCATAATGAGAGGAATATTTTTGTATTTTTAAATATTTTTCAAAAGAAAAGAAAATATTTTTGTGATTTTTTGAATATAAGAAAAGGAAAATATTTTTGGCATTTGGAATATGGAAAAAGAAGAAAAATCTTTTTGGGATTTTTGGAAATATATTTATTTAAAAAGGAGGAAAATATTTTTGGGATTTGTCGAAAAAGGGGAGAAAACGGACTCCTGATTTGTACGAACTAACTAAAACCGACTACCGAAAGAATTAAATTGGACACAAACGAGTCGAGCACGTAGCCAATTATTATCTTCAAAATTAGTGAAAGGGGTAGTCAAATTTTAATTAAGTCCGCGGGCGACAAAAATCACGGAATTTGTCTTTATGTTTACTTGTTGTAAAAATATGGTCCTATTGGGCTAGCTAGTTGATTGATTTTAAATTTAATGATAGCTAGGGTAGTACACAATGGATAAGCGAGTGAGTCGGGTGATGAAATCCCTTCTCGTTTCAATGACTGGGTCTAGGTCTTAGGTTCATTAATTCACCAAACCATTCAAATTAAGTGCGATGCAAAAATTAAAAGCACACATGAGCAATTAAACACACAAAAATTGAACTCGCTTGCAGGAGATTCACGAGGGATAAAGAAATGTGCCTTCCACGGTTTTTACACACATGGAGTGAAGACCAAGTTGATTCGACCGGGGGGAAGCTCGCCTAACTTCAGTCTTCCCTAGAAGTCCTACCGACCCAAAGTAGAGAGGCTTCCAAATCCTCGCCATTGAACGCCCTCTCTCTACCTTGTCAGGTTTCCCTTTTTGCTTTTTGATTTTTATGAATAATCAGTACAAATAAATCGGTGTTAAAATGCACCCAAATAAATACAAAGCTTCAAAAATCCTATACAACCAGCCTAAGGAGGAGAGAGAAGGAATAACTATAACTAAAAAAATAAAAATAAAAATTACAAATCTTCACTTGCTTTAATCTTCAAGAAAGTGGCAACAGGGCCATTTAATCTCTCTTTGTTTGTTGACTTGGTTTAAATGCGTCAGTCATTGTGTCCAAACGCTGAGTCTCAAAATTCCTGGAATTACCTACGAAACTTATTAAATCATTAGTACCTTGGTAAATTCGGGTATCAATCCAATTTTCAAGCGATGAATCAATTATTATGAAAACTTGCAATCCCAATATTTATTAAGTTTGGGTACATTAGGTATATGCGTATCCCAAAGGCTTAGAACCATGTTCACTTCTAATGTCTTGTTGACTGATTTCGGGTTCAAGGAGACATGCCGAACCAATAGTCCTTGATTTAGTACGAGAGGTACATGGACTTGATAGTAGAGTATGCCAGCATCATGAGGGGACATTCCGGGGATGCTATAGTTGTATATATTATATGCGTGTTACATATATACAAATGGGATATATCTACTTATGTGTGAATGGTAAAACTGATAGATTTTTTTAATCTAAAGGTATTTAAGTAGAGAAACTTAATTAATGGACTCAATAATAATAAATAAATTAAAATTAATTATTGAAGTTGTGGTAGCATGTCGTATGGGTAATACGAGTGAGCTAGACTTATAAAGGTTATTTAGATACGTTATCTAGTTGGGACGGGTAGCATAGCCATATAGGGTACGTTAGGCGTACATTAGTTGAGAGGTGAGGATCTCAAGAGAGTGTCCATGGAACTAATATATGTATCTAATAACTAATTTAACTTGTGATTTAAACACTTTCAAACTATTTTCTTGGGCTCTGACCCGTGTCAAAATATTTTCAAAACCTTTTAGTTGTCCAGCCACAGGGACACCAAGCTTGATGATTATTCTATTCAGGGATGCGTAGCTGCAGCACTTGTGGAGGCTTACAAGAGTTGCATTAGACGCTTCAGCTTATTCATTTTAGATAGGATTTCTTTTAGTATTTCATTTGGGTGTGTTGCCCCTTAGACTATTTCTTTTTTTAGTATATTTATCAGAATGTATTCAGATTCAGTTATTTATTTCAGATTGTAGTTGGATTATTAATTTTGGGAACCGATGGTTTATTCGGTCTAATTTATTTATATATTTGTCGTGTGATTGTTCAGATTATTATTGTGTGGATGGTTTGGTTAAATTAATTTTTTTCCACATGTTGTTATTATAATAAAAGATAAAATTTGGCACCAGATTATTTTAACATAGGTGGTTAGTAATTAAAAAAAATTTCGACAGTGATGCTAAAAATGAACCATATGAGATGCCTAGTTATTCTGATAAAGGACACTGATCAACCGTGATTAAAATAGGCGGGTGTCAGATCTTACTACAATATATAAGCATTATATTAGGCCTTTATGACCTACTTACACTCTCCATGATTTCATACTTCCTAGTCAACCCCATGAATTCGACGTACATACCCAAAATCCATAGAAAATTTCAAAGTATGTGATTTTAGTTTCAGTATTAAATAAATTGAGCTTATGTCTTTCGTAATTACTGATTGTTATATCACTCTGTGGTAATGTTGAAATCATATTTCAAATACAAACCCATTTGTGTAGTTTAGGTTTATTCCGTATATTGATTCTCTTAATATTTCAGTTATCCTAAAAATGATAAATCGTTAAGCTTATAACTTTAGTAATAGCCATTGAACTCTTGTTTTTACCCTTAATTGAGGTATAGCACTGTAACCTACTATAATAATTACATATTACCCTATAATTTATAACTATTATCAGTGAAACCCCTAGTAGGATACCTTATGATTCAGGGATTAGACCCCAACATACCACGATAATTCTAATTGGCTTGTAGGACTCCGATGTTGAGTGCCTAGTTATTATTTTCTACATACGTATAAGTGCCACTCTAGCTAAGTGTGACAAGACTTTATTATGATTATCATTCACCAATATATTTTTGGGATTGCCTATACAAGTATATATTATGCTTTCGACGATATTGTAATGGTATGTCTATGCAACTGAAGCCCCTATAATAGATAATGTATGGGTTATCTCCGAACCCTTAATTTATTACACTCCACCATATCATTCATTTACATATCATTAATCACTAGTATACCCCTGATAGTTCTATGATATTTTAGTTTCCTCCAGATTTTATGACATGAATATTAAATAGAATTACTCTTTAACAATACATTTTCTCACGTACCTTGTAAAGAAATAAAAATTATCTACTTGGCATGTCTGCTTAATTATTTCCTTCCAAATGGATGATGAACCTAAATAAGATGAGATATCTCCCGCATATCTGGATTTTTATTCTATTTTACCTCAAAAAATATCTTCAGTTACGTATGTATGGGTGGAAGGAGACAAAGATGGTAGTCCCCATCATAATATCTACACTGTAACTTATCAGCTCTTATGATTCCCGAATGTTTTCTACATGTTTTACCTTATATGTGGCATGTATGAATAAATTATGTATTTTCGTTTATTTCAGACTCAGTTACGTAATAAGATGTTAGGCATATCCCTAATAAAAATCTTTTAATTTTCGTTGCCTTTAATTTATTTGTTATATTTATTTTAATCTTTACTTACCATTATAAACATAGAATTTATGGATGCGACACTTCATCGTGTGTCGTGTGTGAGATGGAGGATATCCCAAGATTCTTTAGATGCAGTACACATCATGACAAGATAAATTCGTCGGGTGTGACAGCAACAAAAATAGCATTCAAATCACGAGAGTCAAAATTACTCAATCTAAAATCATTTTAGTCCAATTTGCGAATGGCTTGAGACTAATGACCTTTTTATTATTCATAATAGGAGGAGTCCACCCCCTTTCAATAGTAATCGAAACATCCTCGTCGATCGATTTTAGAAACGATCTCATTCGATCTTTTCAGTAAGCATAATTCGTGCCATCATAAAAAGGGGGACTATTATACGAATTCTCTATATAACCACTAAGATTCCTCTAAATAACTTATAGAAACAAGCTTTGATACCAATTTAAAAAATATTATCGAGTATTCGTAACTTGGGTCACCAATAAGCCAAATTCAATTTTAATCTAATTTTAGTTTGATTAATAAAGTGAAACTAAAAATGACACATATTGAAGCTTTTGAGTTAAACAAACAAAAACAGGAGATGTGAGGATATAACCCTTTCGACAAAACCCCTTTTTTGGCACTTTACAATTAATGTACTATAGAATGATATATACAAACTTAAAAACTTATACCCGACTAAGTATCACAAAGATTCAACTCCACATGGATATGAACATGTGAGGAGTTCTTCAGGGTTTGATAAAGTGATCACAAAACATCTAAGGGGTTTGGATCTGAAAAATAAGGTGTTTGATCATAAAATATGTGTAAAAAGGCTTGCCAAGAAGTAAAAGTTCGTATCTCTTAAAAAGGGAGAAAAATCTCCGACGGATAGACTTGAAAAGATTGCCTTTGAAATCAAGTAAAAAATAATTTTTAGCAAGCTCATTCCAATGAATTGGACCTCATTCTAATGGCATATGCAAAGTCTTTTGAACGAACATCGAACGAGATATTAAACGACATTATAGAGCGATGAGTAAATTGGTTCGCTAGAAGATTCATTCGAACAACTGATATGGAACAAGATAACGAACCTCGTTCGAATGACCTTCAGTGCCTCGTTCTAACAAGCTGCCTTAAAAATGTTTTTTTATTAAAAACTTTTGAAGCAGTATTTTATGTTTTCAAACACTTTTAAAATGCCAATGTACATAATGATTACACAAAATTAAACACATATACCTTCTATGTTGATTGTAGTGACGATCTCAACCCTTCGATCTTTGATTGTCGCATTCGATCATTAACTTGTCTTCAGTTGGAGCACTTGAGAGTGTACATGATGTTGTAGAAATGTAACGGAATATTCCAAATTTAAAAACATAATGAGCAATTATACATTTTTCCCTTACATAGTGATAACTTACTTTTAGTTGAAAGCAGTCCTCAGAAAAATTGACCTCTCTGGACAAAAGTCCAAACAGTTGGTGGAACTAGTGACATTATCAACCTAGAACTACTTTGAAATGGAAGATTTTAGTAAAGTTCGTTGCAAAATTTTATGGAGAATATCGACCTGAGGAAAACCCCATGTCTAACGATCAAATCTCTATAAAAGAATTGAAACAACATAGTAGATGGACCCTTTATGTGGATAAAACATCCAACATAAAGGAAATCGGAGTTAAGATGGTATTAGTATCCTCAGATTGAGCCATCCTCAAATAGGCCATACATCAAATAATGACGTAGGGTATGAAGCTCTCATGGGCGACTGAGGAAAGCCTTATCTCCGAGCTCTAGCACCTTAATATATTTTTTGACTCAATGCTGGTATATAATTAGATATCAGGATACTACAACGCCAGAGGTAAATGTATGTCATCCAACATTGAAAAGGCTCAAATGTTGGTCTCTTAATTCTAGTATGTCCAGATACAACAATTCCCGAGGGAAAATAACAACTATGAGGATACTTTGGCCACTTTGGGTCCAGTTGTTAAGTTCGAACTCAAGAGAGTGATACATATAGAGTTTTTAGTGAAACCGAGCATCCAGATAAAATAAGATGCCGAACAAGTGATAGCCATAGAAAAATATTCCAGCTGGATGGACTCAATAATAAAGTAATTTAAGGAAGAGAGTATCATCAATCTGCAACAACCCCAATTTTCTCATAAACAAAAGAGAGGCCCACCAAACTGTAACAATCCCTATTTTCTCACATATTGGTTTACCATTCCAAATATGCCAAAGATATGGCGCATTAGTCAATTATATCATTCTCAGCATCAATGTATATAAAAAAATAATAATTTAAGTGAATTTCAATCCATTCACAACATGTGATGACTAAATGATAAATAAAAACTATAATAAATACTTGATCATTAAACATAATTAAATTAAAATAGTCTCAACACTCAAATAATCGAAACGAATAAAAATAACTGGGGCACAAGTTCCATACAATCTTTGAATAAAAAAACTAAACTAGAGTACTGAAATAAATAACAACCTAATATCGGAACTAGCTGAAAGACTACAGAGCAAGTGGAGCGAAAAGTCTAAATCGCCTCAGCCATGTGGTTCCTGTTTAAGAACGTCTGAGAAATAATTTTATACGATTTGGGTCAGTGCCCGCAAGTTACAAGAAATATCTTCAATATCAATAGTAACAATTATAAAACTCTTTTATAATACATACGCCGACCCTTCAACACTCAAAGGAAATAAAAACCCAACACCTTATCATAAGTTAAATACTAAACGCATGCCCCAACCCAAGGCATGAATGATACTAAAAGTTTTTTTATCTTTAGAGTAATAAATGGGTAACCAGATAATAAAGTGTAAGATGGATGTAACTAACTACACAAGTCAAGATTACAACCCAATACTAATCCCCTGAACATCACTCGTAAAATAGGATACACATGATCTCATATAAGAACTTGTAAAGGTGACATAAAGTTCATTTAATTAGATATCGATCACTAGATTAAAATATCTCTTTTAATTATCTCAATGACATCACACGAAGAAAACTACCTTCGGGGACCTTCTTATTCTTCAATCGATAAATTCGTAGGAATTCCTCTCTTAACGAACTTAAACAAACACATACACATGAAAATGGGGGATCACTACCCAATCACTCCCCTAGGTAGTCCCATACCAAAACTCAATCAATTGATAGGACCACCCGCCTCTCTCATCACAAAGCGTAGACCGAATTATCATACGATCAAAATAAAATGACCTCTACAAGTCCTGCGTCATCATCCACGAGTGCAGTACATAGTCATAACCTTTCAAAACAACCTCGAGTGATAGATTCTCCACGAGTAAACAATATATATATATATATATATATATGTGTGTGTGTGTGTGTGTGTGTGTGTGTGTGTGTGTGTGTGTATGTGTGTGTGTGTGCGCGCGCGCGCGCGCGCGCGATTGCGCATAACAATAGGATGTCGTATAGCTCTCGCACATACCCAAATTTGTCCCAATACAAAAATTCTGGATGTATTAGTGAATTAAAGGTTTATAATTCTAAAACCTAAATTAAAATGTTTTCTCATGTTACTCCAGTTTAAGTGACTTATATACTCGATTATAAGTGCATAAAAATTATTCCAGAATTTAATTATGTGACATAACCATAAAATCTCCCTTGTTGTCCCATTCCAGCAGACCACCCAGGATTACATCGGTCGATAGGCCTGGAGGCATGGCCTTCCTCCCCAAAATGCATATTTTCATCTCAAACTCCATTATTAACCCACCAAGATTTCAACCAGCATTTAATGTTCCACTATAATCAAGAGTTAATACGGATTCATGACACTAAGCAGTTCTTACAAAGATTAATGTCCTAAAAACATGAAATAAAAGTCTAATCCTTCAAATCCCCAAATTAAACCTAGTTCATCTTTTACGTTCAATGGATTCGATATATGCATGCGATTTCAAATCCAATCATCAAATTTACAAGGGGCTTCTAATTATATATGAAAATCAATCCTAAACATGAGTTCTAGTAACAAAATTTTATTCTAACACAATCCAATTTAAGGTTTTTCTATAAAGCTTAAGTCTTTCAAATTATAATTAATTCAATACAAATCCCAATTAACCCATTTATAAAACATGATTAAGATATCAAATTTCATTCCTAAACATGAGTATAAATCCAGAATAATATACATAACATGAAAATATAAAGAAGTTACAAATTATTTGTGATAAAGCAAGAGATTTCTTGCCTAAAATATACGAATGATGAATCTTTGCGCGTTGACCCTTAATCTTACTCTCCCCAAATTTTCCTTAAGATCTCCCAAAGGTTTAAAGCCGATAGGGTTTGTGTATCGTGTGTAAAGTACCTTATTAATGAGGTTTAACTCTCCTAATTAATCCTTAAATCTACATGTCTATATTAGGCCTAATTTTGGGCCTCCAAATGATCCCAAAATACTACCTTGACTATTCCAAAACTTAACCCGAGGGTATACCTACCCCCTGAGCCCCACATAAAAGATAAAAACACATATTCGGGCCTCTGAATCACTCTAGAGTCAGATAAAAATAATAGTACCTCATAAATCAAATTAATACCTCACAACATAAAATAAAACGTACACTAACTTAATTTACGATTAACTACATATAATCCAATCTTACTTAATTAATTACACCAATTATATAAATATAGCAAGAGGTACAAATAAATCACATAACATGAAAGTTTAATCATTATCTAAATATACATTTTTATTATTACCAATTCACTTAAGTAATGATTAATTTCAATTTATTAATTAATTCTCCCAATTAATAAATAATAAATAAATGTTGGATATTACAGTCTCCCCTTGAGAAAGGAATTTCATCGTCGGAATTCGATAGGCCCCTAACTAGAAGAGATGCAAATACTTTTCTCTCATGTCATCCTCCCTCTCCCACATTGACTTGTCCTCATTGTGATGCCCCCGCTAGACACGCATTATAGGAATCACCTTAAAGTGAAGAGTCTACTACCCATGATCCAAGATAGTAATCGACTTCTACTCGTAACTCATGTTGGGCTGAAGCTCTATCTCATAGAGATCAATGTGTTGGTATGGTAAATCATATCTAAGGAATCCCCTTCTTCCCGAACCGCATCACCCCCTTCGTGGGAGACACCCTAAGTAACACTAAATATCTAATAAAAACTCTATGTGTTTCCTGACAACATCTTCGTGACTCTTCCATCAACTTTAGACAATCCTCATCCTCTCCCTGATAAGCTCCACATTCTCTGAGGTGTCCTAAATGAACTTGGGTTCAAGAAGCTTGTTCTCCCCCACCTTCATCCAATTAATGGGTAAACAATAAGGCGTTGCATACAAATTCTCAAAGGACGCTATGCCAATAGTAAAATAGTAACTATTGTTATAAGTAAAGTCTACTAACGATAAGTATTGATCCCAACTACCCATTGAAGTATAAAATACAAATATGTAGCATGTACTCTAATATCTGGTTCACTCACCCACTCGGCCTACCCATCTATCTTTTGGTGATACGAGGTACCCAATATCAACTATGTCCCCAATGCTTGTTGAAAACTCCTCCAAAAGTGGGGCACAAATGTTTTGTCCCTATCGAACACAATATTAAGGGGGACACCATGCAACTTCATAATATCTACTAGGGAAAGTTTGGTGTACTGCTCCGGAGTAAAATTGGCCTACACCAATAAAAAGCGAGCCACCTTAGTCGAACAATCCATGATCACCCATATGGAATTGTGTAGCCTTTATGGCATAGGCAACCCTATAATGAAATTCATGGAAATGCTCTCCCATTTCCACAACGGAACCTTAATAGACTGTAGAACACCTACTGGTCTCTAGTGATCTACCTTCACTATCTGTCAAGTAGCACACTTGGACATAGACATTGTGATGTCACTCTTTATGCATGCCCTTAAATACTATCACCTTATAATCTAGTATATCTTATCCCCACCGGAATGAACTATAAAACATAATCTATGCAGCTCACTCATCACTGCATGTCATCACTCTTCATCCTTGGGAACTAAAAATATATTGTGGAAATACAAACCCTCATAAGATCCAATCGAGTAAAACTCTGCTCCCTCACCCAAAAACTACCAGACCTTCTCCTGACAAGAAGGATCCCTTGCTTGTGCCCTCAATTGTCGAATAATGATCGTAGGTGTGATGGTAAGAACTTCAATAAAGGTATGGGATAACTCATCCTTCATGCGAAGAGAACCCCACTTCTCCTTCCAAATCACCAAAATTGTAACTATCAATTTACGACTTAAGGCGTCTGCCACTACATTTGCCTTGTCCGAATGATACTGAATATCAAACTTATAGTCTTTCACAAACAAAATCCATCATCGTTGTATCATGTTAAACTCCCTTTACATGAACATATGTTGTAAACTCTTATGGTTCGTAAAAAGATGTAATATATCCCCGAATATATAGTGTCTCCAAATTCTAAGAGCAAAAACCATTGAAGCTAACTCCAGATCATAGGTGGGGTAATTCCCCCCGCGAGGCTTAAACTTTCAAGAAGCATAAGCTATCGACCTCTCCACCTACATCAATACACATATAAGACCCTGTAGTAAGGCGTTAATAAAAATGATGTACTCCACCCCACCACGAGGTAAAGTGAGAACCGAAGCTAAAGTCAACTTGACCTTTAACTAGTCAAAAGCCTATTGGAAAAACTTATCCCAAATAAATGGCACCCCTTCTTCGTCAAGTTCGTCAAAGGCTAATCTATCTTAGATAATCCTTCATGATAGTACCCTGCTAATCCAAAAAAACTACGCACCTCTGTAGGACTCATGGGCTATCCCCACTCCATCATTATCGATATCTTACTCGGGTCCACTAAAATCCCTACCTCTAACACAATGTGGCCCAAGAATTTCACCTCTCTCAACTACAATCCGCACTTCTAGAACTTAGCTTAAAGATTGTGGTCTTGTAATGTCTGTAAGACTATCGACAAATGCTCAGCATTCTCATCAACAATCCAAAAATAAATTAAGATATTATCTATGAACACAATGGCAAACTGATCCAAAAACTGCATGAATACCCAATTCATCAAGTCCATAAGCATAAAGTCATATGACACATATCTCGTAAAAAATCCTATCTTTAGACCATACTTCTCCTGAATCCACAACTGATGGTACTTTGACCTCAAATCAGTCTTCAAAAAGTATGAAGCACTCCTCAACTGGTTGAACAAGTCACTAATACTCTTCAGACCATACTTCTCCTGAATCCACAACTGATGGTACTTTGACCTCAAATCAGTCTTCAAAAAGTATGAAGCACTCCTCAACTGGTTGAACAAGTCACTAATACGGGGTAACGTATACTTGTTCCATATGGTGACTTTATTCAACTCTCAATAACTAATGCAAAGTCTCAATGAACTAACATTCTTCTTAATGAAAAGTACCGGATCTCCCCAAGGTGAAGTACTCCTTCGAATAAATCCTTGGCTCAATAAGTGTTGAATTTGCTCTCCCATCTCTCTTATCTTCAATGTGGACATACGGTACGGTGCTCGAGATATCGTTCTAGTGAAGATAAATAATCACAAACTCGTTGTCAATCCTATAATCTCCTTAAACACATTATAAAACTCTCTAACAATCGAAATAGAGTCCAAAGACACAATAACTCCTTCAGAAGTGTCCTTTTCATTATAATACAAAAACGTGCTCAACCCTACCTACAGACGCAACATCGCAACCAATTACAACTCATGTCCTGGAGTGGCAAAGATAATGGACCTGCCAAAATAATCCACATAACCGTGATAAGTATCTAACCAATCCATACCTAGGATAACATCATACTCACACATATATTAAATAAGAAATCCAACTAAAAATCGAAGTCTACACATGTGGAACAAATAGGCGAACCTCTACCCAACGATGAATCAAAAAGTAATAAGATATTCGATGCTCAATCTACCATCCCTTAATATCGAGAAAATATACTACTAACAAATGAATGCGATGTACTAGTATCAAACAAAATACATCGTACATGCTTAAAAATAGGAAACATACTCTTTACTTCATGGGTTAGTTCTTGTGGCATCCCTAGGAGCAACGTGATTCACATGCTTTTATAGTAATGATCGTCATCCATGTGGCTAAGTTAGTTGTCCTAGTATCATGACAACTGGTGGGGTAGAAACTGTTGATGCTATCCCTAACGTTCCTAATACCCATGCTGACCTCCTTACTCCTGAGCGTCCTAATTTTACTAGGGAACTTCCGAGATATGTGTCAACCCTCGCCACAAGTAAAGCAAGTGTTATTAAAATAGCATCTCTCCTATTGTTATCCCATCTGCCCTTGATGGCCTCGATGCTGCTGTTGGCCCAACTGGCATCTAGCCTACTATCCTTGGCTCTACTGAGACTGTTTCCATTAGTTATGTAAGTACAAAAAATATCATAATAAAGAAATCCACGAAAATAATTATAAAGATAAAATAAAAATATCACACACAACAACGATATACGTAGTTCAACAATTTATCTACGTTTACGGAGAGGTTACTATTTATATTAAGCGTCTCTCAAGATCTCGGATTACCTTCATTTTTCCCGAATCGGGTTGTATAATTTATAGGTGAATCGTCACAGAGTTTGAGCTATATAAGGAACCCAAAATAATACATGGATATATCACAAAGTAACTGAATATCTCCTCTGAGATTATTGGTATCTAATTTGACTATATCTGTAAGTGTTCTAATATATCTAAAATACTTGTGTACAAATTAATTCATAGTTTGGGTCGGACAACGTGTTAATTCATTTGGGTTGGTCAGCTACTTTCACGAACTGTATTAAATGGGCTCCCACGATTGCCCCTAAAATCTTTCGGCTAACAATTTGGGCCAATAGATTTTAAACAAGTCTAAGTCCCAAAGCCTCAGTGTCCAAAAATGGCGTGGCGCGTTTGTAATTTGTGAGAGCTGAAGGGGGTCCGCTTGTCCTTAGGAGAAAATAAAGCATTGATATCTTTCTGGGGAAGTGTGACTCATCATTTAGGATTTTTGAAATTGGTTCGTGTGAAACTTAATTATCAGTTCATTAATTCTGATCATCCTTGCGAATACTCTGTCTCTAAGCTTCCCCTCTTGCTCTCTGCTTCAAAATTCGAGTTCTTCTTCTTCACTAGGGCTTCTTCGATTTTTGTAAGTCTAGCTCTTCCTTTTTCTAAGATTTTCTTTAGAACTTACTATGTAGCTATAGTTAGGGTTTTTCTTCCTTGTTCATATAATCATGGTGATGCTTGATAACAAAATAGTAGATGAATAGCATCCAATACAATATCCCTAATTGGGTGATCATTGACTATGCCCCTCTTCCTCAAAATGTCTATGATATTGAAGGGGGGACTGGATTCTCACCCTCCTGATAAGTCATGGGGGTTTAACATTTCCCCCAAGCTAGTTGTTCTTTAGGTTCTTCAGATATTTTGACATCGTGCCTACCCAGTGTGCCCCAATCATTTGGAAGATAGTTAATGGAGTCTATACAATAAACATCCTTTGTGGGAAAAAACTGGGCCTTGCTAAAATTTGCTACTACTATGTGTGGTCGCGAACCAGAGATGGTCTTTTGTATCTGAAGATCGGGAAAGCGAAGAGGGTTTTGGTGGTGGACCTTTCGGAATCCTATAAGGATTAATGGGAACAAGGTTTCATTGCTAGAAACGGGCAACGTATCCCCGCTAACGAGGGTGAAAGGCAACTAAGACTAGTAATTTTTTACTATGGAGAGCCCCAAAAAGGTTGCTTATTCTTTTTCTTGTGCTTAACTATGCATTTTTTGCTATTTTGTCATTTGTTTTCTTAGTTGGTGTTCTTTTCCCTTTGTTCTTACAGCTCGCATAAGAAATCAAGAGCCTGATATAAGTGAGTTTGATGATGATGATCTTGTGAAGGCCTGGAACATCAAGGAAAGGCTTCCAGATGACGAGCACCCAAGTTTGGCTCCCTACCTAATGGAGTACAAGAATACAACTACTAGTTTCATTGCTTGCCCGGTCGATAAGGTTCCAGTTTTAAAGGCTCATGAGGTTGGTCATTTTGAACCCATTGTGATAAAAGAGGAGGAAGAAGGATATGAATAAGAGGAGGAGGGGAGAGAGGAGGGAAATGAAAAGGAAGAAAAAAAAAGAAAAAAAAGAAAAAGAGGAAGACATGACCCCTTTGATAAAGAGAAGGAAGATGAGGCTTCCTAATGATAATGATGATGATCAAGTCATCCTATCTGATCGGCTAAAGTCTTGAAGACATTTGGTACTGGATCCCCAGGACTAGTGGTTCTAGTCCACCTGACAGGGGGAAAGAGAAGGAAGTTGGGAAGAAGATATATATATATATATATATATATATATAGAGAGAGAGAGAGAGAGAGTGAGAGAGGAAGAGGAGAAAAGAGAGAAAAAGATAGGAGGGAGGCTAAGTGGAAGTTATCTCTGAAAGCCCCTGAGCTTCCACCTCCTATTGCAGCTACAGAGGGGGCTTGCGTGGGTGATTCCCCTAACTCACCCCAGACCTACTAAAGAGAGCGGTGCTCGCTATTGATTGTGAGCACTCTTCAAGGTAGGGGTCATCCCAACACGCCCTTAAAAATGCTCAGGGGATGGCCCTAGTAGGTCCTCATACTTGAGCTTATATCAATTTTCTTTATTTTTTTTTCCTCTGTGCTAATTTTGATATTTTGTTTCTCTTCGTGAAGTTATTATCTGATTTCAAACTCTTCTGGATGATCATGCTGATAAGTCCACGAAAGAGCAAGAGATGAAATATGCTCTGAAGGCTGAAAATAAGGCCTTTGTTAAAGCTCACTAGTCATGGGAGCGAGAGAAGGGGAAGTTGTCCAAGGCTTATGATGATCTTGATGTGTCCCAGAAGAGTGTGGTTTCTGAAAAGGATAAGCTCGTCGAGGAAAATTAGAGCTTATCGAGCAAAGTCACTAAGTTAGAGGAGGACCTTTCTTAGGAGAAGGATGCCAGTTATCATGAAGGCTTTAATAAGGAGTATGATGATGTAGAGGGGCATCTCGCCTATGATTTCAAGGTTGCTTATAAAAAGGGTTGGAACAAGTCCCTGAAGGCTATTGGAGCCTCTACTGAATCTGAACTTTTTGGCCTTCACTCCCTTAGCCCTGATCCATATGAGGAGGAAAAAGAAGGCGATGATCAACCTGATGGTGGCATGAAGATTGTTCCTACTAGGGGTGGAATCGACGTTAGCCAAGGCTCTAAAGCTGAGGATAAGGGGAAGGTTGTGGTGGAAGAGGAGTAGGTGACAGAGCAGGGCTTGTAGATTAAGAAATTATCTTCTTTCCTTGTACAAGTTTTTTCTTTTGAAAATATGTACCTCTCCCTTTAAACCAGTTGTATTTGTCTAGGCTGCTTTTTTATGGAATGAAAATGCGTTATTTGGTATCCATTGATGTCCTGAATTTTATTCATTTTATTGATTATAGACCATCGATTTAGATAAGTATATCCCTGTTAACTCCCACCTGGGGCAGATCCTCGGGCAAAACTTCAGCTTAAAATCTTGCAAAGCCTTTGTAAGTATTTATAAATCTCTGAGGGAAAGAAACGAGAAGTACAAGGACCAGTCAGAGTTGGTCGATAAGTAAAAGATAACCTTTAAAAGATGGATGAGATAAGGTCCTCAGTTCAAGAAGAAGTCAATTTGTTGAGGGCCAAACTCCTGTAGAACGTTGAGGTTAGCCAAGTGGCTAAAGTCATTCAGGCAGAGAATGATGCTCTAAGAAGAGAGGTAGCTGGGCTGAAGTTCAATGTTGCTGGGCTCGAGGAGCGTGTTAATAAATTGAGGAATGCATTTAAAATAGGGCCTTGAGAAGGCTAGTCGGAAGGCTATAATGTAGGTTAGGTAGATGCTTCGGCAAAACTTAAAGAGGTTGAAGATACAGCTTTTTCTCGTGGATGGTTGAAATCCCTTAGGGAGACTCAGACTACCAAGGAGTCGAGGCTGTGGTATAAATTCTAGGACGAATGACCTACCTATCGCTATAATATTTTTTTGAGTGATGATAAATGGATCCCAGCTGATGCCATTTCTCGTCATCTCTTGGAGCATGATCTAGCTATTGATGTAAAGGAGTTGGCCCCCAAATCAGATGATGGTCAAAGGGAGATCATTGTTGAATACCTTGCTCGCCATCTAGGGTCATCCTGAGCCTTTGTATATTTTTAGTCTTTATTGTAAATGTAACTTCTCATTATAGTAAATGAAAAGTTTTATTCGATTTCTGATATTTTGAGCCTGTGGTGACTAAGCATGCATACTTGCTGACCAAATAATATTGATTGACTGTATAATATTTAATCGACCACCTTAGGTTATTTATTGTTTAGGTTTTATAATTTTGAGCTTCTCAGCTGACAAAATGGTAATAAAAGATAGTGTTAGACACACGTTGTTTTGTGTTTGAGCATTCTCCTAGTCCAACATGCCTTAGCAGTGTCATTCCATCTACTTTAACTTTTAGGTTGTGTCCTCACACTTCCTTAGGCCTAAGTAGGATGATGGAAATAATGCACCTGGCAACTGGGCCATCCGCTCGAGTAGGTTTTTGTGACTAACAAAGTTAGCGACTGACCTAAGTTGGCTTTGCTGCCTAGGGATCCCTTATAGGACTTTTGCTGTTGTCGGGGAAATCCATGAGGTCTTTTGTGTTTGCAATAAGGAACTGAGGGGTGTAGTAATTGAAACAGGTTTATTGACTAGTTATAATTCCTACGAACCTGCTCGATGTGTGAAGCTTTTGGATTGAAAACAAGTTGAACAACTTGCCATAATCCCAGGAGTTTAGCCATGAACGAAGGAGTTATCTTTTGGAAAAGGTGCATATCAGTGAGATGTAACCAAGAAGAGTTAAGCAGCCAATGCAAAAAACAAAGGTGAAGGGGTCAACCGACCTTTATTCATTAATTAATGTTTAATGAGCAACATAAGT
The DNA here is from genome assembly GCA_949130495.1 of Sambucus nigra. Taxonomy (NCBI): domain Eukaryota; kingdom Viridiplantae; phylum Streptophyta; class Magnoliopsida; order Dipsacales; family Adoxaceae; genus Sambucus; species Sambucus nigra. The sequence continues at coordinate 672,651,209 of OX422209.1, forward strand.
TTGAAAATGAAAATTTACTTAAACTAAATGTGCTGATAAAAGATAAAGAATATTTAAAAATAAAACTTCTTGACCATGCTCTTGGTATCTCCCCGCCCTCCAGCATTTCCAAGTGATATGCTCTATGAAGGTCATCTCTAATTACTCTAAAGGGTCCTTCCTAGTTTGGTCCCAGTTTGCCATCTGATGGTTTTACGGCACTATCGAGGACTTTCCTTAGGACATAATCTCCTATAAGAAACTTCCTCGAATTGACTTTCTTGCTATATTTCCTAGTCAGTTGTTGATAAGAAGCCAACTTTATCATTTCTACTTTTTTTGCTCGTCTGATAAGTCAAGTTCAGTGCATAATACATCATCATTAAGTCCTTGATCGACCAAGGAGGTTCTCATGGTGGGGATTCTTTCTTCTAATAGGATAATATCTTCCATCCCATAAGCGAGTGTGAATGGTTTTTCCTCAGTAGGTTGCCTAGGAGTGGTGCGATAAGCCTATAGTATATGCGGGAGCTCATCCACCCAGGCACCCTTAGCTCTTTCCAACCGCTTTTTTAGTCCATCAAGCATGGTTTTGTTAGAATCTTTGTCTATCCATTACTTTAGGGATACGCCACAGAAATGAAGCGGTGCCTGATACCATGTTCATCATAAAAACCTTGAAAGAAACTACTTTCAAATTGTGTACCATTATCGGTGATAATAGTTCTTGGTACTCCAAAGCGTGTTATGATGTTTCTCTAGATTAATATGCTTATATCTGAGCATGAATGTTCGCTAGTGGTTCTGCCTCTACCCACTAGGTGAAGTAATCTTTGCCAACCAGCAATTAATTTCAATTTTTAGATGTGGTAGGTAGGGTCCCACTATGCCTAGCCCCCATTGTGCAAATGACCATGGGCTTGTCAGTGATTTTAGGTCGCTGGTGGATTATAGGAGAATACTTTTGACATTTTTCACACTTGAAAATGTAAGTGTCTACGTCCTTATGCATATGAGGCCACCAATAGCCCTATTTAGTTGCTCAAAAGGCTAGAGATCTCCCTCCTGCGTGACTCATATGGATACTTTCGTGAAGTTTGTTGAGTACTTTCTCGGTGTCATGTGGGTGGACACATTGGAGATAAGGAAATGTAAATGACTTATTGTAGAGGTTTCCTTTCAGAATGAGATAAAAGGGAGAAACCTTGACCCTTACTTGATGGGACAACCTCTTGTCATGGGGCAGTGTGTCACTCCTTAGATAATTTATGATGGTATCCATCCAACTAGGGGCATTTTCTATAAGGAGGACCTACTCAGCTATGAGTGTCTGATCAGTACTTGGCTGCACAAGGAACTTTATCTGAATAGTTCTTCTTAGGTCAGAGTCAATTTCTGAACTCAAGGCTGCTAAGGCATCAGTGTGACTGTTCTAGCCCCAAGGGAATTGTTGAATTTTAACCTTCTTTAAATCTCCCATGAGTCCTTTTACCATAGCGAGGTAAGCCGCCATCCGATCATCCTTGGCATTGAAGTCCCCGCTTACTTGCTTGGAGACAAGTTTGGAACCGCCAAATATGTGAAGGCGCTTTTCCCCCAGTAGTTGGGCTTTTCACAAACCGGTGATTAGTGCCTTATACTCAGCTTTGTTGTTGGAGGTCTCAAATCCCAATCTGATTTCTTTCTCAATCACAGTGTCTTTAGGGGTGATGAGAACAATCCCTACTCCTTATCCCTTGGAATTGGAGGCTCCATCAATGTATATGGTCCAGTCCTTGGACTATGCTTGCTCAGTTGTGGACGAGGGTCGTGTGCAATACTGATTTAAATAAACTCGCAAATTCCAATTATAATTTTTTTTAACTATATTCAATTTTAAACCAAATAAAATCCGCAGCATAAAATTCCAGCAAAATATGTCTTGAATTCCACAAAATAACTCACATAAAAGTAATTTGGAGTGTGCATGTATTAACTATACGATTAGGCAAGATTTTTTTATACATGCTTATAAATTGATTGCATTAATTCAAATATGTTATACACAATGTTCATAGGACATTTTACCTTTATAATTTTTTGTAATATTTATACATTCTAATTATTTTTTTCAAAGGATGCATATATATTTTTATAAATAAAATTATCTACATAATGTTTTAAAATTACTCACGCATCGCACGAGTTTAAAATCTAGTTCGTTAATTATCGTGTCTTATCGAATTGACACTGATATGATGAAAGGGTCCACCCATTAAGTTGTTACTTCGCACGCTCCGATTGACACTTATATGATTTATTGTTTCGCCTATTGATACCACTAATAAAAGGTCATATAAATCGTTACTTTCTCCTAATTTTTGCTTGGAACTCTCGTTTGAACGATCAAAATGTCAATCCCGAGGTTCGCCATCAGACTTAGAAAAATTCTGAAAAACTTTAAAACTTTAATCCTTCAAGATCAGTAAACGTTTTTAACACAAAAACTTTTATAAAAATATTTCTGAAAAACTAACTTTATAAAAAACATTTAAAAAACTTTTTAAAAAATCAAATATTTTAACCTTTATAAAAAAATATACCAACAATCATAAATGAAATGTAAATGGACCTTAAATATATTCTTACAAAAATACTCTCATTGGGCTTGAATGTTGAAGAACACTTCTAATTCGGATCCGTGTTTTCAAGCTTTGAACTCGACCTTTTCTTCAACGACTTGTAGGGGTAGACGATATGCATATTTGTAAAAAGGACTTACAAAATAATATCCTTACAAATCTCCCCCTATGTCTATGCCAGTACAAAATAAAAAAATCCGAATTATCAATATAAAAAAATGACCTATACAAATCTACCCTCCCATGAACAAAAGTGGAACGATAAAATGTCAAGTCTTCAAACTTTGCTTCAACAAACAAATCTTCAAGCTTTTCTCATTAGGGTGTGCAACATAATGATCTTCAATTGTTATACCGACACACATGAGATAGAGCAAATACCTCGTGACGCATCGAGTTTGAAATGATTTAAAAATATATCAGTCAATATAATCAAATCTCCCCCATAATACATTCTCCCCCTTTTTATTTGACCAAAATAGAGATGGAAACAAATAAACAAAATAAAACATGGAGTTGTCACGATTATCAAGGTAAACAAACTATGATCTCAAAAAAATGCCCAAAAGTATTCTGAAAACTATTTTTTATTTTTTTATTTTTCATACAAAAATCCAAAAATAATTTTACAAAAATTACACACCATGAATTTACACCGAGACAACCAAATCATGGAAACGGAAGGAATGGGTGTGAACATAGCAATAGGCAAATCAATGCAATAAAACATAACATATGTGCACGATGAATATGTGTACTCTTAACGAATGAATCTCAAAATCGTCCTTGGGTGTCGAAAGTGTTGAATTTAAATGCCATCGACTCAATCCATCAACACATCAAAGTCAAGAATGATTCCCACACTAATGATGTCTAAAATAATGAATGCTTTTTCATGACGTTGTCAAGAACTGCAAACCCGTTTTTCATTTCTTTCCATCCAAACTCCCTCATAAACAATCATCATTATATTTTTCTTTTGAGGTGGCCCCATTTTGGTATATTTATCTTTTTACTGGCTTTAAATTTTTTTGGGCTCTCTTAAACGGTGGCTTTCACGACGAGTTAATTTTGTATTCTCGCAGCCCTTTCCCGTGATTCACTCATCATATTTTATTGAAATTAAATTCCTCACGGCAAACGGTTTTTACATGCACTACTTCCATTATCACGTTTTATCGCATATGGTTCGTTTTAAGACAGAATTGAGATAACAACACTTCGACAAATATGTGATAAACAATTACAATAATCAAACAAATCCGTGCAAGTGTACAATAAAGGAACTTATGAGTCAAACATGTAGATAGTAACAACTAATAACATCTCAATGAATCCAAACATTGTAAAGCACAAAATGAAATGATGACGCATATCAAAACATTATTAAATCGTCATAGGATATGGAATTAAATTGATCCTAAATGTCCATTCATATACGGTGCAAAACAAAACACAAAAATATTTTTGACTTTTTCAAAAAAAATTCAAAATAAAATATTTTTGTATTTTAAAAAAAAAATCAAATGCAAAAAATACAAAAAATACATGCTAGCAATAGGCAAAAAAAGTATCATCATGCAAAACAACCTATGCTAGCAAACAAGTCTCAACCTCAAATGTTAGGTGCGGTGGAGTTTTCAAAAGGTGGTGACATCCTATGAAAGACCTCCATCAAATCATGTGAAGTCTTGACTAAAATTTTTACCTGCTCCCTAATATGTGAAAACTCTCTCGTGTAATCATCAGGAGCATTAGGTGTGGGTGTGGGTGTGTGAACACGTGTAGTAGCAAAACATGAAACATGACCCAACTTAAAATAAAATTCCCTAAGGTGTCCTTTCTTCTTACAGTGTGTGAAAACATAAACAAGCCTAGGTACACCTCTCTCAAAATATCTCCTACATGCCCTCCTAACAAGTACGGGATGCTAGGTGGGTTGCATTGAGAGCCATGTGAATCTAACACTAAAGTGGGAACTAGCTCAGGTGCAACATGTGAAGTGGATGCACCATTATGACTTATTCCTCGTCTCCCAATATTAAATAGAATAGGATTGAGAACCGTCTTTCCAACCTTCTTAGATGTATAATCTAAAGGGACTTTGAACTCCCAGGCACTCTCGATATCACTCTCGAGTTGGTCAAATCAATTATTGATCAAATCACTCTTTTCCCGGACTAAAGCTATCAACTGTTCACTCAAAGAAACCTTCACCTTCTCGAGTTGACTCTCTTTTGCCTCAAACTCCCTCAAAACCTCTAACTCTCTCTCCAAATCTCTCAAACTAATACTTAACTCTTGATTCAATTTCTTAATCTTTAAAGTCTCGGCGTAGAAATCTCTATAGGCGATTTGGAGTTCACTATAACCTGCACTAGCGCACTCACTCTCTCCATCGCTAGAAACACTCAAATCATCCTCGGGGGTCTCGCGTGCATAATTATCCTCATCGTCGTGTGAAAAACTGGTTGTGCTCACGTAACTAGATAAAAAAGCAACAAACTTCCCTTGTGAAGACTCATCCTCGAAATCTTTCACCTCTTCCTCACTATCGCTAAGAGTGGCTGGCATGGCAATCTTTTTTCCCTTTCTCTTTAGCCTAGTGGGATACTCAAACGATCTATGGCCTCTCCCCTCACACTCAAAACACTTCTCTTACTCCACTTTATCACCCTCTTTCTCACCACTCTCTTTGCCCTCATTTTTATTTTTCTCAAAAAATCTTTTATTGGAAGAATTTTGTTTTGAAAACTTGAGAAACTTTTTAAAAAATTTCACAAACATGGCCATATCAAAATCAGACTCGTTCTCAGACTTAGATTTGCAAAAACTCACTTTATTTTTCTTCTTAGACTGGACTTTAAGTGCTATCCCTCTATCCTTAGGCTTGACTGTGTTAGGAAACATGTCAATTTCATATGTTTGGAGGTATCCTACCAGCTCTTCTAATTTCAGACGATTCAAATTACCTAAGGTATTCAAAATAGTCACTTTAGGGATAAAACATTTTGGAAGCAGTCTTAAAATCTTTTTAACCACTCGTGCATCAGGTATAGGCTCACCAAGACTGAAACTAGTGTTGACAATGTCAGACAAACGTGCATAAAAGTCATCAAAACACTCAGTCTCAAGCGTGGTTATTTTTTCAAATTGAGTAGTTAAATTATGAATTTTAGACTCTTTGACCACGTTAGTGCCTTCGTGGGTGAGTTGTAAAACATCCCACGCTTCTTTAGACATGGTGCACATCATAATACGTCAGAACTCATTGGGAGTGACGTGTCCGAAAATTGCACTAAGCCCATGTGAATTAAAAGTTCTCCACCTAAACTCATCCTCAGTCCAGTCTGACACGGGTTTTAAATTGTGACATTATTTACGGTGACAATGGGAGGAGTCCAGCCGCTTTCACAAATAACCCAAACCCTTTCATCGATTTCTTTTAAATGAGATTTCATGCGGGCTTTCCAGTAAGCATAATTAGACCCATAAAAAATTGGCAACCGATTATATAAGTTTTCATTCGGAAACATTCCGACAATTTTTAAAAATCATCTTTTTTAAAATAAATCAATATCACACAAATTTTGCGAAAAAATAGGAATTCATAATAAATTAATGAAATCTGCTTTGATACCAATTTGTAAGAAGTGTCATGTGCGATACTGATTTGAATAAACTCGCAAATTCCAATTACAAACTTATTTAATTAGAGTCAATTTTAAACCAAATAAAATCATTAGCATAAATTTCCAGCAAAATATGTCTTGGGTTCCACAAAACAACTCATATAAAAGTAATTGGGAGAGTGAATTGAAAACAAACTTTGAACCCTTAAATTATTGGAGAAGAACACACACGATACTGCATAGCAGTTATCGAAACAATTAAAAAAGATGTTCTGATAGAAATAGTATTTGAAAATAAAAGACTGAACGCTCATTATATAAGGATCATTGAGGCGGTGGCGTGTCACTCCAAAAGTCAGCGTCGCTCAAACGACTGTTGATCCCGTTCGAACGAGAAGCTATTTCATTCAAACGACATTGATCTCATTTGAAATATCAAAACATCAATCCTGAGGTCTGCCATCAGACTTAGAAAAATTTTGAAAAACTTTAAACCTTTAATCCTTGAAGATCAGTAAACGTTTTTAACACAAAAACTTTTATAAAAAATATTTTTGAAAAACTAACTTTACAAAAACCATTTATAAAACTTAAAAAAAACCCAAATATTTTAAACTTTATAAAAAATATCCCAACACTCTTAAATGAAATGTAAATGGACCTTAAACATATTTTTACCAAAATACTCTCGTTGGGATTGAATGTTGAAGAACACTTGTAATTCGGATCCGTCTTTTCAAGATTTTAACTCGACCTTTTCTTCGACGACTTGTAGAGGTATACGACATATATAATTGTAAAAAGGACTTACAAAATAATGTCCTTACAACTGTTCAGTTCCCAGTTGATCTATTGGTTGTTCCCTGTAAATTCAACAATAAACTCTGCTAAGACTTGTCCCTTAATCGTCGTTCTTGGCTAGAAGTGGATATTGAATCTCCCAAGATTTATCGACCACTTTGAGAGAAGTCTACAGTTATCGAACGCGCCTCAAAGTAATGATTTATATTCCTCGATGCAACTACCATCGCATAGGCGACCTTCTTCAGAGACAGGAACCGTTATTCTGCGTTGGGAAGAGTCTTGTTGGCATAATAAATTGGATGTTGACTTCCTTATTTTTCACATACCGGGGCAGAATCTACTACGTTGTCGGATACTAGTAAAGTAATAGTGGGTCTCCATCTCTTGGAATTACTAGCAGGGGAATCTTGCTAAGGTAGGATTTAATCTCTTCCAGAGATTACGAGCAATCATCGTTCCATGTGAGGGCCTTTTCCTTTTTCAGGAGCTGAAAGAATGGTTGATAGCATCTCGAAGACTTAGAGATGAAAAGATTGAGTGCTGCGAGCATACTGGTGAGCTTATGAACATCTCGCAACATATAAGGAGGCTGGAATCTAGAGATAGCATCAATCTGATCTGGATTGGATTCAATCCCCCTTTTATGGACTAGATAGCCTAAAAACTTTCCAGACTGGATGACGAATGAACACTTACTCGCGTTAAGCTTCATCCGATATTTCCTGAGGATTTAAAATGTTTTGGCTAAGTCTGTGAGGTGGTCACCCTTATTCTTGATTTTGACTAGCATATCATCGATGTAGACCTCCATCGTGTCTCTCATCCATCTCTTGAACATATTGGTGACCAATCTTTTATCCTGATCAGTTTCGTGTAAGGGAATTTGGTGGTATCTAGAATAGGCGTCTAGAAAGCTCATCCTTTTGTGCATATTTATAGCGTCAACCAAATGATGCATTTTGAGAAGTGGGAAGCTATCCTTGGGGTAAGCCCTGTTGAGATCTATGAAATCAATACATACCCTCCAACTACCATTTCTCTTGCGAACCACCACTAGGTTGGACAACCATTTGGGAAACTAAACTTCCCTAATTAGTATTGTATCTAGTAACTTCCCTACTTCATTTTCCACCGCCTTGGCCTTCTCTAAGAGAGCCTTTTGAGTGATTAGTTTGAAGGCCGAATCAATGTGCAGGTGTTGGCAGGCTACACTAGGATCAATCCTTGGTAAGTCATATAGTTCCCAAGAAAAAACATCTAGATTGCTCCTGAGAAATGAAATTAACTCTTTCTTCTCTTGATTAGTGATTGTGGCTCTGATCAGAAATTTCCTTTCTTGAAAGTTATCATCGCCTCTAACTTCTTCTAGGTTTTCAACGACCCTATCAACGAGGTGGACCCTGGTCTCCTCCATCCCAGGTCATTTATACCATAGTTTCTATTTTGAGGGTACAAACCCTCCTGGGCTTCCTCCTACGCATCATTTACCTCCTTCTTCATTTCCTTCTTGGGTCAAATGGCTACAATAAAGGACTTCTTGGTTGTGGCCTGGTCACCATGAATTTTAACTATTCCCTGATCGATAACATAATTCATCTTTTAGACGTAGGTGGATGGTATGACCTTCATGGAATGGAGCCATCCCCTGCCTAAAATAATGTGATAAGGGGATTCGATGTCCACCACTAAAAACTCGATTAGCTTTAAGATGTTTCCTGCTCTGACTGGGAGGATTATCTTCACCAACAACATTGTGATCCTTCCTGCAAAGCTGACCAACGGGATCATAGCTTCTTAAAGCTCGGTGATTTTCAACTTTAGTTTATGGAACAATTCCAGGTATATCACTTCTGACGAACTCCCTTGGTCCGCAAGCACCTTGTCAATATCCCAATTGGCTATTCTGAGTGTGATCACCAATGCGTCATAATGTGGTATTCTCACCACTGACCAAATCTTCCTCAATAAACACGATATGCTTAGTGTAGTCGACGTCCTCTAGACACCGATGCTTACTGTAATACCCCGTATTTTTATGCTATATTAATTTGGGGATTTATTAAATTTAATGTGAGTGAATTATTTAATAAAAATCCAGAAATTAATTATGTTATAATTATTAATGTGACGAGAGTTAGTAATTATGGGAAATTTGTTGAATATTACTAATGAGCAAAGTAATATATTATATTGGTTATATTGAATGTCATGAGTGAGTTAAATGACAATTTCAGAAATTTAAGTCGGGACGTGCTCGTGTCGCGTCGGGACTAAATTTTGATAAAAAAAAATAATATTTTATAAGTTGCCCGTATGGTCGTTTTGAGTGAGCCAACGCGTCCGGAAGGGTCAAGATAGTCAGAAAAGTGTACCCGGGGGTGTAGTTTGGGTCTCGGGGCATTTTTAGGCCTAATTAGTAACACGGGAGGGCATTTTCGTCATTTTACATTTTTGGGTAATTAAACCCACGAAAATTAGAGGGACTATATCTGATATTGAGGTTGTCACCTAGGGTTAGAATACCCAAAACCTAGAACGGCCATTGGAGAAGAGAGGAGAGAGCTCTCAAGCAATTCCAAGGCTCAAAACTCAACGGTTTGCACCGCCGCCGCCACCACCAACACGTAGATCGCGAGACGGGGAACAAAACCACACCAAAATCAGCCGCAATCCAGACTTCTAAAAATCCCAGGCAAGTGTTTATCTTGCTTATTTCATTGGTGCAATTTCCATATTAGTTTAGGAATGATTAAGGATGAGATATATGGAAGAAAACCCAATTTGTGATAGGAAAATCCATGTAGTATTGGTTTATATGATGATTCTGGAAACCCTTGCCATATAGAGGAATTTACCCACAAAATTTTGATGATTATAAGAATGAAATTCTGGAGAAAATTTGTTAGAAACCTGTTTAAGAAAATTTTAGGGTTCTTGATAATTAGATAAAATTTTGGGCTGATAATCCATGTTTAAATGATAGAAATACACATGCCTTACGTTAGAAATATCTGGTATATTGATATAATGTTAGTAGTAGAATTTTTGGGAAGTTTGGGTTTGGAAAATATGGATTTGGATGAAGATAGGTGGTAGAAACCGTAACTGCAATTCTGCAGAAATCGAAATACTTGCTCGATCGATCGATCGAGCCTAGAGCTTCGATCGATCGAAGGCTCGATCGATCGAGCCCCAAACCTCGATCGATCGATCCCTCCCGGCAGACTCCTATTTCCCTTATTAAATGAGTTAAATTTAATTTATCATGAAATAATTCTTGGGCATCCTTAATATAATATTTTGGGAGATAGGGGAGGCCAGTAGGTTATACGAATGAATTTTGGAGATACTTAATGTGGACCAAGAATTACATTTTGGGATAATTACTTATAAATCGATTAATTTATGTATTGAAGGGTAAGGTGCGTAAGAGAGTTACGTTGGATCATAATAAGGACACCTACTGAATTTTATACTTGTGAGGATAGAGTTCACGAGTGTCACGAAATGAATTGGAGAAACCCTTCGAGTTAAGGTTAGTGACGAACCCTTATAAGAATACTTAATCTAAAAATTAAGGATAAATATCGTAATTATGGGTAATGAGAGAAACCTATATTGATATAATAATAAGTGGTATATTTATATGGTTGTGTATGAATATATTATATACGTGTGAAAAACGTACCCGCGCTACTTGCTATCCCTGAGGTTACCGCGCTGGGACAGTCTTATCTCGATGGGACCTTTATGGGGGATATTGACTTGTACCCTAGAAGATTGATATCCTTGGTACAGGCTATCGGAATGATAGTTCAGACGGTCCTAAGAGACGTGAGGGTATGTACTGACCTCTTAGAGACTTGGAATCTATGCTTCGCCTCAATCTTGTTTGTGTATGTATGTTGATACAGTTCGAGAGTGATTCCGAACTTGTATATTCCTTAGTGTGAGCGATACGGGGATCGGATAGCAGAGTATGCCTGCACCATAGTTTGTATGTTGGTGCTGTTAGAATGTATATATTATATGAGTGCTTAATATATATATCTGAAATTTGGGAAATTTAAACTGTTGCTGTGATATGGTAAGTGAGAGATAATTCTGGACTATAAATCGGAAATACTTGTTTGAAAAGTATAATATGACACTGGGAAACTTTATAAATTAATGAAGCTAAAACAAGAGTTGTGCTACTAATTGGAAGTATCTTTTTAAACAATGATATTGTTTGGTTTTGAAATCTTATGAGTAATTTGAGATAAGCTAAATTGTTGGAAAGGTTAGTGTGATAAATTGATAAGACAAACCGTTTGGGAAGGTTAGTGTGATAGGTGTGCACATTAGAAGAGAGGTGAGAATTTCTCAAGGGAGAGTCGCACTAATAAGTTGTTGCATTGGCCTGTATCAATTTAAATACTTGCTAAACGAATTTTAAATCATACACACTATCGGGCTCTGACCCATTTATTTTTCTCTCTCTCTTGTATATATATGTATGTATTACAGGTGCCCAGCCACAGGGGCGTCTTGCTTAGGATCTCTTGGAAGGAACGCGCTGCAGCTTAGGTGGGAGTTGCAGGTCTCTTGATTAGACGACTTCGTTCATTCGGATCCACTCTTAGTACTTTCATCTAGTTGGGCATGTGTAGCTCTTTCCATTATTCCGATGTTATTGGACATTTGTATTTCAGTTTTTTCAAGTATTGTTACTATGGGATTTATTCAGTTTGGATGTGTGACTTAAGATTTCGTATGTTGACATTCGATTGACGAATGTATTAAATTAATTGGATTATGTTGCAGAATTTAATGTGGTGTGATTCTTACTTATTGAATGTTGTTAATAAAATAAATGATTTTTCTTTAAATAAAATTTGGAAAGTATGTATGAAAATGGTTTTGACACTTAGCTTAATTAATTAGGGTGTTAAATTGGAAAATTTTATTTTTCGACAGTGATGCTAAGAATGGACCAACTGTTCACCTTGATTTAATTTAATAAAGGAGTGATCGCCCGGTATTTAATTAGGCGGGGTGTCACACTTACCAACTTGGACTTTGGTGGGGTCGATTTGAAAGGCCTTTATAATGAAGTCGCATTCTTAAATTCCATCCAAACGACGTTCCCTAGATCTACTTGAGGTCAGATGCCCAATGGATTACTGCAAACACATGTCATGTGTCATCGTCGAGTATGTTGTCTGGCTTCTAGTCGCCATTGGTTACGACCTTATCAACTTCTTTCTCGATATACTCATTAAGGTTCCCTTATTGGGCCAACTCCTCCAAGTGTGACTTTAGATCTTTGTAATTCTCGATTATATGATCGCCCTCCTTATGGAATACGCATCTTAGCACATTGTTCCTTTTAGTTAGTAGCCACCCATATTTTTAGGCCATTTGATAAATGGCTCATCTTTGATTTTGCTCAGAATTTTGTAACTAGGTTCTTGGAAGACTGTGTTGACAGCTTTAAACGCCTTGGAGGCACCAGCCTTATTCCCACTCTTTCCCTCATTCTTGTTTCCCTTCTTTTGATTATCAATCTTTATGTCCCCTTGTTCGTCTTTGCTCGACCATTGTCCCTTATATTTGGGTGAACCACATCTTCCACCTTGGCATATTTCTCAATACGGGCCATAAGGTTGTCGATGGTGCGGGCTTACTTTTAGTGAGAGATTGGTGCAGCAAGGAGGAGGTTGGTAGACCAATTTTGAAGAATGTTACGGTAATTTTCTTCGAGAAGTTATCAATCTCATTGAAAACTTCCCAATACCTTTTGGCATAATCCCGAAGGTTCTCCTGTGTCTTCTTCTTCGTCGTAATAGTGCATCCTTTTGCTTTGGGTGGGATCTATTGGTTATGAATCGAGCAGTGAAGGCCTCTACTAGAGCTACAAAGTTTCTAATCGACCTGTGAGGCAACCTCTCAAACCAATTTTGTGCTACATCATGTAGACTAGAAGGGAAAATAAGGCACATTAGTGCATCATTGTGGCTCCATAAGGTTATTGATTGTCGGTATTGCCAAACATAGTCTATGGGGTATATTTTCCTGTCGTAGATCTTAAATTTAGGGATAGCCAACTTCTTCGAGGCTCCTTTTCTTCGATCACTCTTAAAAAAGGGGATTTTATCTTACTGTTAAGACCTCTCCTGGATAGCTCTCTAGTGGATCTGGATCCATGATGGGCTAGATGATGGTCCATCTCCCTACGGACCAGATACCTAATGTCTTTGTTTTATCGATAAATGCTTATGTGGCATCTCTCTAGCTAGCCACATTTTGATCATCCATGCTCTGACCTGTCACGTTTAATTCTTTCCTGATCACACCTGGAGCTCCTCCCTCAACTGCGAGTGTTAGTCGCCCGAGGACTAGGAATCCTGTCTCGGTGCTTCCTGGTGATCCTTTAGAGATCTATCTCCATTCTTTCTAGTCTCCTTTGGAGGCGATCATTCTCTTTTACCTGGAGTCATTTAGCCTCCTCTTGTTCATAAATCCTGGTTTCGTAAGTGTCTACCAACCTAGAGATCTGGGTAGATCTCGGTGGTCCTTAGATTTCTTTAGAAGGTTGCCTATCCTGGAGGAACCTCGGGTTTATATGATGGAAAATCTCATACCTGATCCTAGGAGGGTCTTCTTGGACATCTCTAATTTAGAGTTTATTACTTCTAGGGTGAGACATCACGGACTTTCCATTAATGAACATTTTCGCAATAATGAAAGTCTCTTCCCACATACGGTGCCAATTGTGAGTACAGAAAATATCACAATGAAGAAATACACATAAACAATCATAAAGACAGAATGCAGAGATCACCGATAACAACGATATATGTGGTTAGGTAATTTGCCTACATCCACGGAGTGATTACTGTTTATATTAAGTGTCTCTCAATATCTCGGATTATATCCCTTTGCCCCAGGTCAGGGTGTACAATTTATATGTGAATTGTCATAGAGTTTAAGCTGTATAAGGAACTCAAAATAACACGTGGATATACCAAGGAGTACCTGAATATCTCCTCAGAGATTGTTGGTACCTGATTTGACTATATCCGTGAGTGTTCTAATATATTTAAAATAATCGTGTATAAATTAATTCATGATTTGGGTCAGGCAGCGTGTTAATTCATCTTGGCTAGTTGACTACTTTTACAAATTGTATTAAATGGGCTCCCATAGGTTCCATTTGTTTTGATCATCATTATCCTTATGCTTCTTGTGGTGATGATTTCCTAACTGATACTCCTTAGACTATTGAGTCCCCTAAGTGCTACCCGCATTTATATTGTCAGACTAGCTAAAAAAATCTTCATTGGGCCTCTTCTCGCCCTTCCCATTTTAAAACTATAGATGGTTTTGGGAGCATAGCATGCGGCATTCATCACTTTTGTATAAGTAGTAAAAGTTGGGTTCCCCATAATTGTCTACCTGATATAACAAGTCAACCCGAAGATTAACTTATTCATCTCGTTCTCCTCCGTGTCTGCCTCATTCGGAGCAAACAATGAAAGGGTAATAAACTCCTGATCATATTTCGCAATAGTGTGGATCCCCAGAGTCAGTCCTAAGAACTCCCTATTTATTGGATTGTTGATGGCTGACGAAAAGTACTTTCAATCAAATTTGACCCATAACTCAGATATGGTTATCATAACCCTCTTCTATAACGTGATGATAGAATCTCCCCTACCAGCTTAGTTGGGTAACATCTATATTTGTACCTACGTGCGCTCTATCACCCTCAAGTGCCTTTAGATGTCCTTCCTCCACTAATGCACAACTATAATGTCGATACCCCTAGAAAACTTGGGTGGCTTTTCTTTAGCAAAGTCCTCGCGCACTCTCTTCCAAGTAACAGTGTACGACTAAGAGGGTACGACCACCTATGACTGTGGCTACAATTGCGGTTGTGGCGACGGCTGGAAGTGCTATAATATGGAAACCATTGCTATGGTGATTGCCTAACTAATAATGTCAGCTAAATTCGTTTCGAATGCTACCGGCGGTGCCTTCCACGATTGTGGTTGTTATTCCTGCTAAACATCCCTATTTGTAGTCAAGTTGGTAGTCTATCATCCTCTACTACATTTGGTGTTAGACATCTGAAAGAAAAATAGGTTTGTATTAGTTAATGATTCAAATATGAATTCAATGAATCCTACTCATGAAGATATAATATATCAAATAACGCAACGCATAACGTAATGGGAATTCCAAAGAACCTAAGCCACTAGAAATTAGGATGTTCTGATACCAACTGTAAAAACCTCCTATTCTTTCACATACTAGTTGGCCATTCCGAATATGCCGAAGATAGGACACGTTAATAAATTATATCATACTCAACATCAACATAAAAAATAAAAAATAATTAAAGTGAATTTAAATCCATCAACAACACACGAAAATTAAATGATAAATAAAAATTGCAATAAATACTCAATCATCTAACATAATAAAACAAAAATAGTCTCAACTCTCAAATAATCGAACTAAATAAAATTAACTGGGACACAAGGTCCATACAATCTTTGAATAAAAAAACGAACTTGAGTACTGAAATAAATAACAATACAATCCACGAATCAATTAAAAGATAGGAAATAAAGTGGAACAACAAGTATGAATATCCTCAGCCCCGCGGTTCCTATCTATGAATGTCTGAAAAATAATTATATATGGTTCCAGTCAGCGCCCTAAAGTTGAAAGAAGTATCTTCAATATCATCAGTAATAACCATACGATTCATTTACAATTAAAATTCCAACCCATCGACACTCACATGAAATAAATACGTCAACCATCATCAAAAGTGAAATATTAAACTCATGTCCCAACCCAAGGCATGAATGATACTAAAAGTTTCTATCTCTATATTAATAAATGAGTAACCATATAATAAAGTGTAATAGAGATGTAACTAACTACACATATAAATATTACGACCCAAAACAAATCCCACGAACGTCACCTGTAATATAGGATACAAACAATATCATATCACAACATATAAAGGTGACAAACATTTCATTTAATTAAAAGCCATGATTGGACTAAAATATATCTTTTAATTACTTCAATAACATAACACGAAGGCAACCAACTTTGGGGACCTTATCATGCTTCCATCGATAAATCCATAGGAGTCCCTCGCCTAACTGACTTAAACAAACACATACATATGAGAATGGGGGATCACTAAGAAATCTCATCACTTGGTAGTCCCATACTAAAATTTGACCAATAGATCGAATCATATGCCTTTGTCATCATAAAGCGTAGACCGGATGAACGTATGATCAAAATATAACAACTTTTACGAGTTCTACATTATCAGCCAAAAGTGTGGTACATGTTCACAAACTTTCAAAACAACCTCGACCGGTAGATTCTCCATGAGTAAATGGTATGCTCACCCAAGTAACCAATACATTTATATATAACATAATACATGTATATACATATGTGTGAGTCTATAACCATAGGATTTCCTATAACTCACTCATACCCAAAGTCGTCCCAATCCCCAACGCCAAATTGTACTAATAAATTAAAGGTTTATAATTTCCAAACCTAAATTAAACTCTTTTCCCATATTCCTCTAGTTTAAGTCCCTTATACACTTGATTATAAGGGAATAAAAATTACCATACAATTTAATTTTGCAATAAAACCCAAAATCCCCCTTGCTTCCCCATCTTGCTATTAGCCCAGGATCGGATCGATCTGGCTTGAAATCAGATTAATATAACGGTCCTGGAGGCATGGCCTTCTTTTCCAAAATGCATATTTTCATCCCAAACTCCATTGTTGAACCACCAAGCTTTCAACCATCATTCAATACTTCACTCTAATAAAAACTAAGCACGGATTCATGAACCTAAATAGTTTGAACAAGTATTAGTGTTCTAAAAACATAAAATAAAAGACAAATACTTCCAATCCCCAAATTAAACCTAGTTTATCTTTTACATTCAATGGAGTCATTATACGCATATTCTTTTATATCCAATCATTAAATTGAAATGGGGCTTCTAATTATATACAAAAATCAATCTTAAACATGACTTTTAAACACATAATCAAATTCCAATGCAATACAATTTAATGTTTTTAAGTCTTTCAAATCAGTATTAATTAGATACAAATCCTAATTGGCCCATTAATAAAACATTATTAAGATATCAGTTATCAATCCTAAACATGCGTCTAAATCTAGAATAAACTACATAACATAAAACTACAAAAAAGTTACAGATGAATCAAGATAAAGAAAGAGATTTATTGCCTGAAATATACGAATGATGAATATCTATGCGTTGATCCTTGTTCTTCCTTTCCCAAAATTCTTCTTAAGCTCTCCCAAAGGGTTAAGGTTTTAAGGGCTTATCTCTCCTATGAAAAATATTTTATTAATAAGGTTTAACTCTCCTAATTAATCCTTAAAATCTTAGGTCTATCTTAAGCCTAATTTTGAGCCTCTAAATGGGCCCAAAATATTGAAGCCCTTATACTCTTGACTCACTTGAGTCTATATTGTATAAGTGTTCATCTAGTTTGGAAATTGTGACAAAATTATGTCTATCCTAGAAACCAAAGAACCTCAGAGATTGGTTTGCTATTTCATTCATCTGTCTTGTAGTGATCTAGACCAAATTACCAACATTCACACACAGTAGAATGAATCATATACATGTCATATTGCCTATTAATGTGTGTACATATGTTGAGTATGTTTAAATCCCTAAATTTGATTTTTAAATATTTTTTGGGATTTTATAAACATTTTTTAATAAAGGTTTTATTAATTAAAACTTAGTTTTAAAAGTTTGTGGGTTCAATCTACAATTATGGTTTAATGGGATTATTAGCTTAAAGTTGCTTTGGGTAGAAACCAAAAGCGGCAGAGAATTCAGGGTATGGTTGTAATTATTTTATGACGCGCGTTTTATATCGCCTAATTGATCAACACCTGTTGCTTGCTAATTGGTGCATTTTGTGTTTCTTTACTGAGTATATAATCGCGTATGCTTACAACCGTTGGATCAATACTTATCAACGATCTGCATGCTTTCTTTTGCAATCCCTGTGTATCCCTCTTGAACCAATCAGGTGAATTTTAATCACCGCGTACTGTGAGCCCTTGGATCAAAGTCAATCCAACTTGACTCAATCCTGACCCTTGTTTTTGAACCATCTTCTCGATCCTTCTCTTCGTCCTATAAAAGGAACCCTCCTCTCAATCATCTAAGACTTTTGGCCAGTTCATTTTTTAGAGTAAAAAAAGAGAGAGAAGAGAGAAACGAAAGAGAAGATAGAAACCAGAGAGAGAGAGAGAGAGAGAGAGAGAGAGTTAGAAATCCTAACCCTAATCCTTGTTCGTCAAGCCTCTTTCAAACCAAACACTCCTCTAAAACTCCTACATATCCAAAACACTACCCTGAGTGTTCTTGAGTTTTTTAGAGATATTTGTGTTGTTGGTTGTGTTGCTGTAACCTCTTGTTCGTTAGATCTTGCTCCCAACTTAAACTGTTTACTTAGATCTATTTTCTTCTTCATAGAAATTTCAGATTTATGTTATGCATGTTACATCACACTTAGATTTACATGGTTTATTTCTCATCTTGAGAAATATATTGTTGATTCTTTTTTGAAAATCATTTTTATCTTTAAATCAACAATAAATGTTTTCTGTTTCTAGTTCTCTTAAAACTAAACCTTTGACCTAGTTTGGAATCACACTTGGAGGTTTTCAATCTTAAAGATCTTTTCAAAACCCTGAGATTGATTAAGATCTTGATACGTCTTCTGAGCAAGATATCCGTGGATTCTGGGATTGGTTTAAAGGTAAAAAAGGGTTAAAGTTTTGTGAGAAGAGAGAAAAAAAAGAAAAATCACTGCATATAGCCTTATATGTAATTTGTTAGGACTGTTTGTACTTAATCAGTGTGTGTGTGTGTGTGTGTGTGTGTGCATGCATGTGTTAGAGAGAACCTCCACAAACACCTTCACCCTACCACACGAAAAGTGTTGGTAATAAGATCTTGTGAACAAGAGTCGACGTAAAGTGCTGGAACAAATCAGAAGTTAACAAACTGAGAGAACAACATCAACAATCAGAACTGCAGAGAAGTTAGAAGGATACGATACCAGGGGGTACATTCCTAAACTTATATAGGTCTGAGTTGTATGCATGTTAGTTATAAAGTTTGTAACTATTAAATTTGTTTTAGTGGATATTTATTTTACTCCGTAGAGGGAGTCGTGGATGTTTCCTCAGTTGGTGAGGTTTTACCACGTAAAAAATCGTGAACTTAATCTGCCTACATCTTCTCATGTCATTCTTGGTTTTGTTGAGTTTAAAGTTTGTTTAAACTGTTTTATAAACCTGTTAGTCAAATCTTGAATAGATCTCGTACATACTGTTTTATTAAACACATCTTGTGTTCAAATAGTTTTGGTTTTTAAGAAAAGAGTTTCTTCAAAAAACTGTTCGGAGTTACTTAAATAGTTTATTTTTAATAAACGGCTTTAGTAACAGACTTTCAATTGGTATCAGAGCTTGGTAAACTTCTTTTAAAGAGATCCTGTGTTTCTGAAATTGTTTTCTGAAAATCAAATATAGACGAGAAAAATGAAAGATTTGGTAACTTGACCAGACCTCCTATCTTGATGGAACCAATTTTGCTTACTGGAAAGTAAGAATGATTGCTTTCATTCAAGGAACTCTGGGAGATGATGTCTGGGACATTGTTGAAAATGGTTACATTTTTCCTACAAAACCAGCCACTGAAGGAAGTAATGAGAGGGTTAAGAAAGTATTAAGTGAGTTCACTCAAGAAGAGAAACAAGTTTCTCGAAATAATAGCAAAGGAAAGAATGACATATTTATGTCCATAAATGAACATGAGTTCAAAAGAATCTCATCTTGTACCACTTCTAAGGAAGCTTGGGACACTTTGGTTACTGCTCATGAAGGTGACACTAGATTTAAGGCTGCTAAAACTCAAATGCTTATTCAACAGTATAATTCCTTAATTATGTCTGAGAATGAGTCATTTGATGACTTCTATATGAACCTGACTAATATTGTGACAAAACTGCATGCTAATGGGATAACTTATGACAGACAAGAAATTGTATCGAAAATTCTGAGATCATTACCACAGAAATTTGATAACAAAAGATATGCTATTGAGGAAATGTGTGATATAATCTCACTCCTGAACTACTGAGTAGTAAATTAAGAACTGTGGAAATGGAACTGGAATTTAAGAAACAATTGACCCAGTCCCATAGGAAACAGACTAGTTCCAATATAAGCTTCTCTTCTAAATTGATTAATCCTGAGTTTAATACTTCCAATGATGACTCTGATGAGGAATGTAATATAGAGAGCTTGGACAATCAGATTGCCTTAATGTCAAAACAGTTTAAGAAAATCATTAAGTTTAGAAACAACATGGTAAATAAACAAGGCAAGTCAAATTATCCAACTCCCTTTAATCACAGACCTCATGAGAAAAGCCATGACAAAAATCACAAGGACTCTCGCATTAGACCTAACAGCGACCTTAAGAAGACTGAATGCTATAGATGTGGTAAACTATGACATATTGCACAAGACTGTAGAGTTAACTTGAACACTCAAAACAAATACACTAGAGCCAACATTTTCAAAACATGGGATGATTCAAGTGACTCTGAAAATGAGGAACCTGAGTCATCTGATGTTTTTGACCCTTTCATGTCTTTCTTTGCCAAGATTATCTATAATAATGATATGCCCGTGCTTGTTAGTGAGGATGAATCTAGTAATTCTATGTCTGATATTTCGAATATTGTTGTTACTGGTTTAGATGCTTTGATTACTGAGAATATTGTTATCTCTTTTTCGGGGTGTGTGAGTCAAAGGGAAAGCGATAATGACGATGTCAATTGGTGTGTGAGTTCAAAGAATGAAGCCTTAGGGATCACTTCACACACTACACTTAGTGACTAGGACAATGAAGACCTCCCAGATATTCACACACTTTACGCTAAAACTCTCAAGAAAAGCACTAGACTAGAAAAAATTGTGAAAGATCTTACCAAAAAGTTGGAAGATCTAAGCCTGATGGTCAAGCTGAATGCTGAAGAGTATACTACCCAATGTTTAACTCATGAAAGTGAAATCAAAATGTTTGATGAAAAACTCGGAAATTTGACTAAAATAAATGAAACTCTGGAGAAAAAATACAAAGGGAAATTGTTAGAATTGGAACAAACTAAAGAAAAGACAGCAACTGTTTTCAAAAAATTTACAAAATTTGAAAATAATTCAAACTGTTTTGATGAATTTGTTGCTGATTCTAAAACCAATTATGATGATCGAACTGGAATAGGATTTTACCCCAATTTGAAGACACAAACAAAATTGTCTGAACCTATCAAGTTTGTGTCAGGAGGTAAAAGACCTATTGAAACATGCCCAGATTTTCATTCCCTAAAAACTGAGTTTGATTCAAAACATCAAAATTTTAACGTTGGGGAATCAAATTTCTCTAAACGTGTAAGTTCACCTAAGGCTAAATACGTCTGCCCCTCTATTAGGAAGAGTGAATCTACATTCAAACCTGTACTACCTAGGAATAGAGTTCAACCTCAAGATTCCTCAAAACTTTTGTTTAGAGACTTTCCTAAGGAGACCCCAATTTTGAGCAATCTTTATTGCTCCTACTGCGACATATACGGTCACTCTTTTGATGGTTGCTATGCTAGGAGAGCAGTTAAACATGTCTGTAATCCTCCTATCTATCAGAATTTTAAATATTCTAGGAGGAGCCGCAACAATTATATACTTCCTAGACAACCAGATAAAAACTCTAATTATAGAAAGAGAAAGACCAAACCTAAAAGAACATTTCCTAGAAGGATTCCTAAGCACTTTCCTAAACCAGATGCTCATGTTTTTCATAAAATTCAAAATCATGCGCAAAACATTTTTCAACAAAAATCGAATGCTCGCAAATTTTATCAATTGAGAGCTAATAGACGCAAAATGAAAACTAGAGCAATTTGGGTTAGAAAAGATGATCTATTACCCCAGATGAAGTGTAATATTGTTGTTACTGCTTTAAAAGCTGAGTACACATCATCTGGTTGGTATTTAGACTCTGGATGTTCTAAGCACATGACTGGGGATGATACTAAACTTTTGAACAAAACCAGCTTTGCTGGTGGAAAAGTCATTTTTGGTGATGGAGTATCATCTCAAATCATAGGCAAAGGAACTCTCCAAGAAGATGGACTTCCTGTTCTTGAAAATGTCCTTTTAGTTAAAGGTCTTAAGGCCAATCTACTTAGTATCTCGCAATTTTGTGACTCAGATCATACTATTACCTTTTCAAAGAATAATTGCAAAATTTTAAATGAAAAAGGTGAATGCATAATTACAGGATTCAGGACTCCTGATAATTGCTATACTGTCATGAACAATTCTGAAACCTGTAATGTTGCCAGAATGGATGACAACGAGATATGGCATAACAAAATGGGTCATATAAATTATGATAATATTAGTAGACTGACCTCTCAGGAAATAGTTAGAGGAGTTCCTAAAATCAAACCCATTCCTAACATTGTCTGTGGTTCCTGCCAGGAAGGTAAAATTGCTAAGGCACCTCATAAGAAAGTTAATGATATTCTTACCTCTAATCCCTTGGAGTTAATCCATATGGACCTAATGGGTCCCTCCCAAACTGTTAGTCTCTGTGGACACAGTTATATTTTAGTTATGGTTGATGACTTCACCAGATTTACTTGGGTAGCCTTTTTAAAACAAAAGTCTGACACTTTTCAAACTTTCCTAAAAATACTTCTTCAGATTGAAAATGAAAAGGACACTCAAGTAAATAGAATCCGTAGTGACAGAGGAGGAGAATTCAAAGATACTGGTATAATAGAGTATTGTGACTATAATGGTTACAAACATGAGTTTAGTGCTCCTAAGACTCCTCAACAAAATGGAATTGCCGAGAGAAAGAATCGTACCCTTCAAGAGATGGCACATGTTATGTTACATGCCAAAAATTTGCCTAAATACTTTTGGATAGAATCTATTCGTACTGTGTGTCACATCATAAATAGGGTCTATCTTAAAAAGAATTCCAAATAGACTCCTTACGAACTTTGGTATAATAAAAAGCCTAATCTTAAGTACCTTAGAACCTTTGGTAGCACTTGTTATGTTTGCAAAGATAGGGAACACTTGTCCAAATTTGAGAGTCGGGGAGATAAAGCTATAGTTTTTGGATACTCGCCTAACAGTAGAGCATATAGAGTGTATAATCTTCGCACTAAAACCTTGATGGAATCCATAAATGTAATTGTGAGTGACACTACTGTAGAGAACAAGACTGGTGAATCAACTATTGAGGAAGAGCCTACAAACACTTTAGAAAATGACTCTTCTGAAATAGATAATTCATTACCAATTGAGATACCTGAAGTACCTAACTGGGTTTCTAAAGATCATCCCATAGATAACGTAGTTGGTAACCCTAGTGAGCCAGTGCGTACAAGATCCCAACTAAGAAACTATGCACATTATGCATGTTTTGTTTCCCTAGTGGAACCAAAGAATGTAAATGAGGCATTGAATGACTCTCACTGGATTTCTGCTATGCAGGAAGAACTTCTTCAATTTGTCATTCATGATGTTTGGTATCTTGTTCCTCGTCCTGATCACAAAAATTTTATTGGCACACGTTGGATTTTTAAAAATAAGTCTGATGAAAGTGGGATAATAATTAGAAATAAAGCTAGATTAGTTGCTCAAGGATACTCTCAAATTGAAGGAATAGATTTTAACGAGACTTTTGCTCCTGTTACTCGTTTAGAATCTGTTCGTCTGCTCTTTGCTATAGCTTGCCACATGCATTTTACACTTTACCAAATGGATGTCAAATATGCATTCCTTAATGGAATATTGACTGAAGAGACCTATGTAGAACAACCTAAAGGGTTCATTGACCCTCAATATCCAAATCATGTATTTCGTCTTAAGAAGGCTTTGTATGGCCTTAAACAAGCTCCTAGAGCTTGGTATGAGCGTCTTTCCAGTTTCCTCTTAGATAAAGGTTTCAAAAGAGGTGGAAATGATCAAACCCTTTTTGTCAAACATTTTGACAAACACATCATTATTGCTCAAGTTTATGTTGACGATATTATCTTTGGATCAACTTCTCCCTCAGAAGTAAAATCCTTCTCTGAAATTATGCATAAGGAATTTCAAATGTCTCTTATGGGGGAGTTGCAATTTTTCTTAGGTCTCCAGGTCAAACAAAATTCAGAAGGATTATTTGTATCGCAATCTAAATAAGCTTTAGAGATAGTAAAGAAATTTGGCCTTGAGAGTGCTAAAGATGCTAGAACACCCATGAGTACTACGATAAAACTTTCTAAAGATGAAACTGGAAAATCCATAGATCCTACTCTATATCGTAGTATGATTGGAACCTTGCTATACCTTACTGCCTCGCGTCCTGATATTATGTATGTTGTGTGTGTATGTGCTCGTTATCAAAATAATCCTAAAGAGAGCCATCTAAATTCTGTTAAACGTATCATTAAATATGTTAAAGGCACTCTAAATCTAGGACTTTGGTACACTAGTGACACACAAAGCACTATAATTGGGTACACTGATGCTGACTGGGCTGGGTGTACTGATGATAGTAAAAGCACATCAGGAGCATGTTATTATATAGGTAATAACTTGGTAGGATGGAGTAGTAAGAAAAAAAAACTGCACATCACTCTCAACAGCTGAATCTGAATACATAGCCGCTGGCAGCTGTTGTGCTCAATTACTGTGGCTTAAACAAATGCTAAGTGATTATGGTATTCAAGAAAACCAATTACATCTCTATTGTGATAATCAAAGTGCGATTAATATTTCTAAAAACCATGTTCAACACTCCCGAACAAAGGACATAAAAATAAGACATCACTTTATATGCGAATTGGTTGAAACTAAGGAATTAGAAATCAATTATCTTCCTACTGATTTAGAACTCGCAGATATGTTTACCAACCCTCTAGATTATAATAGATTCATTTCCTTGCGTAAATCTATTGGTATGGTTTGTGCTGAGTAATATCTTTGTTGTTTATCCAAGTTTTTTCCCTTTGTCCATTTGAGACAAAATGGGGGAGAAATTTGAGTCTCTATGAATATTTGTATATATGCTAAAACCGCTTGATCTTAGTGATTCATTGCAGGTTTTTGTACAGTTATTCTCAACTGATGTAATAGGGTATTCAATTGTAAATAGTTGAGTTATGTACTTTTGTTTTCTAGGATTTGGGTAGATAGAATCTTTATAGGAATAGTTTTTTCTTATTTTTGTTACACTACGAGTTCTAGACGACTCAAAGGAGATTTTGTCTCATATTTCCAAAGGGGGAGATTGAAGCCCTTATACTCTTGACTCACTTGAGTCTATATTGTATAAGTGTTCATCTAGTTTGGAAATTATGACAAAATTATGTCAATCCTAGAAACCAAAGAACCTCAGAGATTGGTTTGCTATTTCATTCATCTATCTTGTAGTGATCTAGACCAAATTACCAACATTCACACACAGTAGAATGCATCATATACATGTCATATTGCCTATTAATGTGTGTACATATGTTGAGTATGTTTAAATCCCTAAATTTGATTTTTAAATATTTTTTGGGATTTTATAAACATTTTTTAATAAAGGTTTTATTAATTAAAACTTAGTTTTAAAAGTTTGTGGGTTCAATCTACAATTATGGTTTAATGGGATTATTAGCTTAAAGTTGCTTTGGGTAGAAACCAAAAGCGGCAGAGAATTCAGGGTATGGTTGTAATTATTTTATGACGCGCGTTTTATATCGCCTAATTGATCAACACCTGTTGCTTGCTGATTGGTGCATTTTGTGTTTCTTTACTGAGTATATAATCGCGTATGCTTACAACCGTTGGATCAATACTTATCAACGATCTGCATGCTTTCTTTGGCAATCCCTGTGTATCCCTCTTGAACCAATCAGGTGAATTTTAATCACCGCGTACTGTGAGCCCTTGGATCAAAGTCAATCCAACTTGACTCAATCCTGACCCTAGTTTTTGAACCATCTTATCGATCCTTCTCTTCATCCTATAAAAGGAACCCTCCTCTCAATCATCTAAGACTTTTGGCCAGTTCATTTTTTAGAGTAAAAAAAGAGAGAGAAGAGAGAAACGAAAGAGAAGATAGAAACCAGAGAGAGAGAGAGAGAGAGTTAGAAACCCTAACCCTAATCCTTGTTCGTCAAGCCTCTTTCAAACCAAACACTCCTCTAAAACTCCTACATATCCAAAACACCACCCTGAGTGTTCTTGAGTTTTTGAGAGATATTTGTGTTGTTGGTTATGTTGCTGTAACCTCTTGTTCGTTAGATCTTGTTCCCAACTTAAACTGTTTACTTAGATCTATTTTCTTCTTCATAGAAATTTCAGATCTATGTTCTGCATGTTACATCACACTTAGATTTACATGGTTTATTTCTCATCTTGAGAAATATATTGTTGATTCTTTTTTGAAAATCGTTTTTATCTTTAAATCAACAATAAATATTTTTTGTTTCTAGTTCTCTTAAAACTAAACCTTTGACCTAGTTTGGAATCACACTTGGAGGTTTTCAATCTCAAAGATCTTTTCAAAACCCTGAGATTGATTAAGATCTTGATACTTCTTCTGAGCAAGATATCCGTGGATTCTGGGATTGATTTAAAGGTCAAAAAGGGTTAAAGTTTTGTGAGAAGAGAGAAAAAAGAAAAATCACTGCATATAGCCTTATATGTAATTTGTTAGGATTGTTTGTACTTAATAAGTGTGTGTGTGTGTGTGTGTGTGTGTGCATGCATGTGTTAGAGAGAACCTCCACAAACACCTTCACCCTACCACACAAAAAGTGTTGGTAATAAGATCTTGTGAACAAGAGTCGACGTAAAGTGCTGGAACAAATCAGAAGTTAACAAACTGAGAGAACAACATCAACAATCAGAACTGCAGAGAAGGAAACATTATGAATGTAAGTGACAACTACGAATAATGAGTGACTACTATTCTAAAAATACCAAGTCAAATCCCCACAATTGTAGCTTGACTAGGATATGAGGAGGAAACATTAATGCTTTGGTATTAAGCGGGACATAGAAGAGTTTATCTCCAGGTGAACCACTTGTCAGATGATGAAGGATGACCATCAGAGACCAGACAGGGTTTTGTAGCCTTTGGAGATTTCGTGTGGAAATGGGAGAGTATATCGATGGACTTCATCATAGGGTTACCGATGTCTTAGAGGGGTCATGATTCCATCTGGGTTATTGCAGATTGTTTGACTGAGGTAGTTCACTTCTTATTCATTCGGGTTGATTACAAGATAAGGAAGTATTGGCAATTTTTCATTGCATAGATAGTGAGATTGTACGAGGTTCTGCTCAACATTGTTTCATATTGGGATAAAATATTTGTGTTCCACTTATGGTAGAGTTTTTAAGGGGATATGGGGACAGAATTACATTTGAGCACGGCATATCACCCGCAGACTGAAAGGCAAACGTAGAGGGTGAATCAGATGCTAGAGGATATGCTGCGAATGTGTATTCTAAATTTTAAGGGAAGTGGGGAGTAGTACTTACCGTTGGTAGAGTTTTTATTTAATAACACATACCAATTTACTATTTGTATGTTACCTTTTGAAGCTTTGTACGACAGACCTTGTTGTTCTCCCTTGTATTGGTTAGAGGTAAGGGATAACAAACTTTTCGGGCCAAATGTGATTAGGGATATGTCGACAAAGATTGAGTTAATCAAGAGTCGTATTTGAGTAGCTTAGAACCTTCATAAGGGTTATGTCGATGCAAATTGAATACACTTAGAGTTTGATGTTGGTGATCAGGTGTTGTTATATGTATCTCCCCTGAAGGGAGTGATATGGTTCGGGAAGAAGGGAAAATTGGCACCTAGGTATGTGGGGCCTTTTCCCATCATTGAAAGGGTAAGTCTGGTTGCATTTGACTTACCGGAGCATTTGCAGTGGATTCACGATGTGCTTCATGGGTCGTTATTGAGGAGGTATCTCAAGGATGACTTGGTATACTGACATATTTCAATAAAGGACATAGACTTGCAATCTAACATTATTTATGAGGAGATACACGTTTCAATTTTGGGCCATAGCGAGCGAAGCTTCGATCAAAGGTGGTATCGTTAGTTCTTGTATAGTGGGGGCACCCCAATGCCGTCGAGTAAACTTGAGAGCATGAGGATGATATGCGGAAAAAGTATCCAGAGCTCTTTATGTCACAGACATTCGAATTTTGGGAACGAAACTTTATTATTAGGGGAGAATGTAATACCCCGTACTTTTATGATTATTTCATTTTAATGTGTATATTTAACTATTCGTTTAATTGGGAAAATTAAATTGGTTTCGATAAATATTAATTAGCTAGTTAAGGATTAATATTTATGATTATTATTATTTACTTACGTGTAATAAGTAAATAAAAAAATGGATTATTATATCGTCATTTTATGAGTGAAAAGCGATGGATTATTATATTATTTCAATAGAGAGTTAAATTGGCGGATTTAAGTAATTTGAGGGCGACACGTACTGTATGCAAGTGTCGGGCCCGATTAATGATATGATGGTATATTTTTAGTAAGGTGACTCAGATAGTCTTTTTGAGTGCACCGATGATCCGAAATGGGTCGAAATGATCTAGAATAGGTACTCGAGGGTTAAAGTTGGGTTTAGGGGGATTTTTAGATGTAATAGGGCCTGCATGGGGGTATTATTGTCTTTTTCTCTTAGTTTTACACCTAAAAACGAGATTAGGGATTTATTGAGAAGTATTTAAAATTAAGTGGGGTGGATGGAAGCCTCATTCTAGCCTCTGCATATTGGAGATTAAGGGAGAAATGAAAGAGAATAAAAAAGGGAAGAAAAGAGAGAAGGAAACCTTGGAGAAGAGAAGAAGAACATCTCCGGAAAATAAATTCATCACTACGAGTTGAGACTTCAGTTTTTAATCTAATGCGTTTATTTACTTGCTTTAGATTTTCAGTTTCTGAGGTCAATTACGTTTTAGTAACTACTCTGGGAATTAAAAGATGAAACTTTTGGGGTATTATTTGAAAGAATTTTGTTTGTGTTTAATCCATGTTCATTATGGATGATTAATAAGTGAGAATTTCATGATATTAATCTAGGTTTATGATTATGAAAATGATGAATATTGATAGGGAGTTAGATCTTTGGATTTTAAGGTTTAATCAACTCTGACTTGAATGAATTAGATTAATGATTAGGAATCCTTGATTTTTAATGATGTTGGATTCGGGATTAGTTAGATGTTAAATTACTTATCTAATGGTAAGGTATTGATGTGGGATCTTAATTTATAGTTTTGGCAAGTTTGGGACCTCCATTAAAAGGTTTGGGATGAGAAAATATGAGGTTAAGACGAAGGGCAGCCCAGCAAACTGAATTGGTTCGCTGGGGGAGCAAACTAGTTAACTTGACTGAACCCATTCGGTCTGCTAAGCGAATTGGTTCGATTTGTGAGCCTGTCCTGATTTTTGTTGTGCATTATTTTGACCCGTTAGTGTTTGGTAAATGGGCATATGGGCTTCTAGGATAGATTGGGATTACCGAGGAACTATCTAAGGAGTAGGAGCATGTTTTAGGCCAATAGTTAGATGGGTTCGAGTGAGATGAATCAGAATAGAACTGGGTGAACACTTAAATGTAAAATCAGGAAGTCGAATCAGATTTTGGGATTGGTAGACTAGTACATTGTGGGATTTTCGTACGTAGTCAGTACTTTATATATATATACGTGTTGTGGGCTACTTATGTATATGTTATTGCTTGTGTATTTATTTTCAACATACCTAGTCATACTGCTATCGTTAGGAGGTTGCGCATAATGGGTTGTCCACCCTGGCGTTGACCAACAGGTGTTGGATTGATTCCCCAGGTCATAGTACTATTGCATGGCCACTATCCATGTGTGAGGATAGGTATTAGTTTGGAGACCGATTGGGTGTGATGTAGTATTGTTGTGACCCTCGCGCATATGTTTATTATTGCCTCCATTTATTTGTGTTTACGTTTGGGTTCGTCTGTGTGTATACGAATATTGTGTGCATATCCATTTATAGCACGTGTGTAGATATGTAATTAAAAATTAAAGTATACCTAGTGAAGGTGGTATATATTATCTAATGGTGACTATTACAGTGATAGACTATGATAGCAGTTATCGTGCTAGTTAGACTGAATAGTATGACTAGAATAATATAATGAATGCATTAGGTGTGCACACTAGATGAGAGGTGAGGATTGATCTCATGAGTGTGAAGGGAATGTTCATTATGAATGTATTACACTACACATTTATTTTAAAGAATTTAAATACTTACAAAATATTTTCAAATGTTTTTCGGGCTTCGACCTACTGGAAAATATATTTTATTTTCAAAACCCTAAGTGTTCAGCGGAAGGGATAGTTGGGTTACTTTCTCTCATGCCATTACAAGTAGTATTTGCGGATGCTGTGAGATTGATTATAGCCGCCTTAGTTCATTTTTATCTAGATAGGATTAAGTTTCAATTTTAGTATTTCCTTTTGGGCGTGTTTCCCGTAGTTGGATAGGGCATTTTATTTATGCCTGATATATATTTCTTCTCAATTTTTATTTTGTTGGATTATTATTTATGGTAAGAGATGGTTTATTTGGTTTACTTGATTTATGTTTATTCATTTATCCGTTATTTTGTCATTTCATTTGGAGTATGTTTATGTTGGTTTATATTTTTATCATTTTATTGCGACAATGATGCTAAGAATGAAATCGTATTGGATTCCTGTAAAATTTTAATAAAGGATTGGTCACCCGATATTAGATTAGGCATGGTGTCATAGCTGGTATCAGAGCATTAGGTTCTAGTGTCCTTTAGGATCTCTGCAAATTTTCTACGTTGTTAGCGTTACATTACTTTTATATAGGGCACTATGTTCAAGATTATTATTTCATGTTCCGCATTCTCATTTTTCTTCTACTGTTACAACTTCGGTTTGGTTTCAGATGCCAAACACCAGGAGTAGGAGACTAGCGAAGGCAGGAGGAAGGGCCACTGAGAGTGAGGCTCAGTCGAAGTCATGGGCAACCTGGTGGATTATTACCACAGTAGAGATCAAAACCATCATAGCACAGGAAATTAACGTTGCCATGACAACTATGGTGCAGAACCTACCTCAAGCCCAGCCACAGCCACCAGTGACCATACTAGTGCAGACTCACATGATGTCTTCCTTGACGGAGCGAGTCAGGGAGGCTTTCTAGAAGGGCCATCCATATGAGTTTTAGGGAAGTGCAAATATTATTACATCGAGTCAATAGAAGAAGTATATCCAGAGGAATCTTCGTATGATTGAGTGAATCAACCCTCAAAATCACGTACTAGATATTTTTATGCTATTGCGGCAGTTTTTCACTGGTGAGAGTCAGTCACCACACCAGACGAGAGATATTCTACGACAATCCAGGAGTTCTGTGTGTAATTTGGCCGCAAGTTCTTTTCATTAGCTGTGCAGATAGAGATGAGGAGGAGATTTCTAGACCTCACACATACCGAACAGTAGCTAAGTATGAGGAGGAGCTCACTTACCTGGAAAACTTTGTGCCAGATAAGGTGAACACAAATGAGAAGAGGATTCTCAACTTTATGGATGGGTTCACTTAGAGGATCTCTCAACATATGTTAGAAACCCCATCATTAAGGACTTACACTGATATCGTTAATGCTGCATTCCTACACTACTAGGATCATTGCTTCCATCTAAGGGGAGTAAAAAGGACAGGAGTCAGGGCAAGACTAGGGGCAACAGTGCCAGTAGGGCACCGCAGTAGTAGGGCAAGCACAAGAGTAGAGTTCCTAGCAGGGGGATTCGACTAAGAGGTTCATAACCGTAGATGGTGGGTGCAAGCGGGGCCATTAAAGCTAATAGCATTCCCACCAGGACCAGGGGAACCAAATTAGAGGCCACCAGGGTTGGGGATATTAGGGCCAGCAGGGCGTCCAGAGATTGGAACAACCTCGCCAGGCCTGGATGCCAACAGACTTTATGGGGAGATGTTTTATAAGTGGGGAGCAAGGCCACATGCAGCGTGTATGCCTGAATAGGGTTCGAGGTTAGAAACAGGATACCTAGTAGGGACAACATCTACCACATCTTCTAGTCCCACTTGCAGTTCCAATAGCACCACCTCAGCAGTGGCAGTTACAGTTTGGGCATGTCTATAACGTCCATGGGCCAGTTTTACCGCCGACACCGCCAACAGTTGAGGGTATTTTTCTTATCCATGGGGACATGGGGAGAGTACTATTTGATATGGGAGCGTCACATTCTTTTGTTAGCACTAGATTCGCATGGGAGACAATTTTAGTGGATACATCATCTGATATATTAATATGATCGTAGATTCACCGTGGGTAGCGTGGCTCTTATTCGTTCCATCTACAGGGGTATGGGAGTGGACATTAGGAGGTTATATTTGGTATAAGATTTTCTTGTTTGTAGATGAACGAGTATGACGTTATTTTAGGGATGAAATGGTTAGTGGCATATAGAGCGATAGTGGACTATTATAGTAGGACGATCATGTTTGGTATACCAGGGTGTAATACCCCGTATTTTTGGCGACATTTATTTTTGGGATTAATTAATCAAATGAGAATTAATTGGGAATTAATCCGGATAAAATACTAGCGAGATGTGAGTTGGTATTTGACTATAATGAGTATATATGATGATATATGAATGTTGAATTATGAAATTTGTCGTGAGATTGAGATACGGCAATTTGGACATTTTATTGGAACGCGTGAGACAGTCGCGTCAGGATATAATTATTTTAATTATAAAAGTCAAATTTAAATTCTATTAACCGTATGGTCGTTTTGAGTGCGCCAACGCGTCCGGAAGGGTCGAGATAGTCAGAAAACACTAGCTGGGGGTTTAGTTTGGGTCCCGGGGTATTTTTAGGCCATACTGGCAACATAAAGGGTATTTTGGTAATTTTGTATTTTTGGAAATTAAAAGTGACGAAAATTAGTAAATTATATCTGATGTGGATTTGACCCACTAAACCACTAACCAACTCATTTTAACCCAGAAGGCTACGTAGGTTATTAGAATTAGGTTTTCTAACTTTTCCCAAAAACAAACCCTAGCCACCATAGCCATTGGAGAAGAAAGCTTGGAGAGAGAGAGATAGAAGGGAATTCTGTAGAAAGAGAGAGAGGGAACTCCTTCAAATCGTCATCAAAATCTGAAATTGAATCAAGGCAAGTGGTTTAATTTACATTTTATGCAGTAAATGTTTCTTCCATGTTAGAAATCTTGATAATCATTCCTGTTTGGGAGATAAAGGAAAACCCATGAAATTGGAGTTGTTAGTTTAATTTTGGATGTAGGTTTGCATGTAGAAACGTTATGGGAAGATTGAATTAAGAGAATTACAAATTTATGTGATATAAAAACAGATTAAATTCTGGGAATTGATGATGATAAATTCTAGGGTTTATGTTCTTGAAAAATTGGGGAAAAGAGTAGAGACTTGTGATTTGATGATGTTTAGGAAGAATTAATCCTTTAAAATACGTTAGTATGTGACTTTAACATGTTTAGGGCCGATTAGAGACCTTAAACAATTGTTAGATTGAGGTTTGGATGAGATTTGAGGTGTAGAGAAATTGGAAAAACGAGATAGGATTTCTGGGCTTGAATCTGGTCACTCGTTAGAAGACCTACCCAGGTCGTTCGAACGAGCTCGTTCGAACGAGCTTCTAACGAGTTGACAGTTTGGAGTTCTAACGAGAGGGATGTTCGTTCGATAATCTCATTCGAACGAGATCTCGTTAGATAGCCCAGTTCGTTCGAACGAAATCTCGTTTGAACAGCCTCGTTCGAACGAGACTTCTAACGAGCTGGCAGTTTAGGCCTTTTTGGCCTGTTTTGATTTTGGGAGTCCCGTAAACTTGTTCGAGGATAGAGATAACATTCTTTTGTTGATGTATTGGTATACTTGGGATATTTGGGACATAATGAGGAAGTAAATTATATAATTGTGGAACAAATCAAATAGACACTTTAAGTTGTGACGTGAGTGCCTACTACGACGTGAGAATAAATTATGGTGTGTATGATTATGAACCGGGAGTATATAAATTGTATAAATTATAAGATGGTACGATAATGCGATAAGTACTACAATTAAACTACGGTGATTACTAAGATGCGTGTTTACTTAGTACTGATATATGATTTGTGTGTAGGACATACCTACCATACTTGCTATCACGGGAGGTTTGCGTTCGCTTAGGGCCCTCTAATCCTTGTGTTTCCCGGATTTAGACATGTTACCTCGATGAAAATAGGCTAAAGAAGGACTTATTGGTATGTTAATAACTCTGCTGATCGTGGGAGCGTAGGTATGTGCGTGACCCATGTGATGTGACTGTGTTCGCCTCCACTGTGTGTGTGATTTGTGTTATCTGAACTATTCCTGAGAGATTCGGAATACGTGATTCCTTATGTACGTGATGTATCGGGATGGATAGCAGAGTATGTGTGCACCGCAGCTTAGTCTCGGGGTGCTTATATTGTATATTTATGTTGTGGAAAATATACACTTTATTATGGGAACTTTCATATGGTATTGTGTGTATAAATTTGGAAAATATAAAAGGGATAATCTATAATGAGTTGTGTTGCTTTTATGGGAGAAACTGAATTTATGTTAAGCCCCTATTTAAATGAGATCGTTATAATGTAAATGGGGACCGAGTAATAAGAGTAGAACTTATGACAGTCTAGCTAGATATGATGTCACTTAGCTAGGGATTAGCGTCATTTTAGATGGGTACTTACGTTAGGAGTGCACATTTAGTCGAGAGGTGAGAATTTCATGTGAGTGCACGTCCTAACATGTACTTTGCATTTAATGTTTTAAATGTTTTTAAAGCACTTGCAGGTTTTTAAAATATCTCCACATTCGGGCTCTGACCCGTTTGCTTTCAAATCTATTTTCTTGTAAAACCATTTTAGGTGCCCAGCCACAAGGACACCACGCATAGGATTCTCATTCCGATGACGAGCTGTAGCTGTTTGCGTAAGTTAAAGGGATTTTCTTTTAGACGCTTCTATCATTTGGATTCCATGTTCAGTATTCTTCAGTTGTAGGGCATGTTGCCCAAATTCTATTAAAGACTTTTCCATTTCAGTTTTTTTAGACTTTGGCATGTATTGATTCAGTATTCAGTATTTCGTTACTTATTTCAGTTGTGGGATTTGTTGTGAGGAGTCTTTCCTCCGGATTTATTTATATCATGTGATGGTTATTCTATTATTTTGTTATGGTGAATGGTGATATTATTCTTGCATTAAATCTTTTACTGCATGTTAATCAGACTTTAATTAAAATTTGACAACTTACTTTTTAAATACTAGGTGGTTAGTAATAATAAAATGTTTTCGACAGTGATGCTATTAACTGAGCCAACTTGGCATTTTGATTTAATTAATAAAGGAGTAGCTACCCGGTATTTAATTAGTCGGGGTGTCACACAGGGCAGGATATGTTTCTTGTGGTGATGCCTCATCCTAAGGGAGGGTCGAGCATTCATTTGTATTACATCGAGTAGGAGACTTTAGAGGGTATTGTTGTCTCTCTAGATTTGATCCATTTAGTTATGGATTTTGATAATGTTTTCAAGAGATACCGGGGTTATTACGAGTCAGGAGATCGATCTTGTGATCGAATTAGCATTGAGGAGTAGGACGATAGCGCGTGCACCATATTGTATAGCTCCTTAAGAAATACGGGAGTTGAGGGATCAGATTTAGTAGATTTTGGGGTAGCGTTTTATCCATAGGAGTAAATCACCTTAGGGTGCCCCATTACTATTTGTGAAGAAGAAATATGGGTCGTTGAGGTTGTGTATCAACAATCGGGAGATAAATAAGGTCAAGATTCCGAATAAGAATCCATTATCACGTATCGATGACTTATTGGATCAGTTGAGAGGATTAGTTACGAATCAGGGAGTAGGATATCCCTATGATCGTATTTTTTACTAAATACGGGTCATATGAGTTTAGGCTTATGATGTTTGGATTAACCAGTGCATCGATAGTTTTCATGGATCTCATGAACCAAGTGTTCGAGGATTTCCGAGATCAGTTTGTCATTGTTTTCATAGGCGACGTCTTATTTTATTCTCGGATAGAGGATGAGCACTCATATCACTTGCCTATGGTTCTTTAGACTTTACAAGACCATCATTGGTATTCCAAGTTTGAGAAGTGTGGATACTAGTTATGGAGGTTGCAGTTCTTGAGTCACACAGTCTTCGAGAGGGGGATTTCGGTGGATTCGAGTAAGGTGGCAGCGATAAGGGAGAGGGGCCTGTAACACCCCGTAATTTTTTGGATTTAAAATTTAATTATTTTTGTGAGAAATAAAAATATTTTAATTGGAAAATTTTAAATTTATGATTTGGAGAATTCATTTGAGTGGGAAGAATTAATTATATTTGGCAACTTTAAGTTTAATTGTTCAAAATTTCGTGTGTCGCATTTTGAGGTCAAAAATTGGAGAATGTTATAAAGTATTTCGGATGACAATTCTGAGTACGCGATTGAGTCCGGATGGGTCGAGATAGTCAGAAAAGAGTACCCGGATGGGCATAGCCGGGCCCACACGGTGTGATTCAGGCCATTTTAATTTGGCCCATGTGGCCAAAAAAGGGATTAAGGGTTTTTAACCTAATTGAGGGACTTATTGAATGGCAATTAACAATTACAAACCTAGGGTTTGAGATAGGCACGGAGGGAACAAATCAAGAAGCAAATTGGGGATCTTTTTGGAGACAAATCAAGGGACAAATTGGGTGTTCTTCATCAACACCTTTTCTACACCAACGGATCAGACTCTACGAACAATTCCAAGAAAGTGGCTAACTGTTGTGATTCTTAAATTGATGATAATCAATTCATATTATGGGAGGTGTAAACCAAAATTCTTTTGGGGTGGGTATTCATGTAAAATTGGGTTTTCGATAATTGTTATACTTTAATGGGATTAAGGTGGAATTTATTATATATGATTCTGGAATTAAGAGGTATGAATCGTATGTTAAAAATCAGTAAGAATCGATGGTAAATTTCTGTTAATAGGAATGAAAATCATATTGGAGATTCGAAACCCGGATAAAACCCAAATCGGGAAAACGTTGGAATTAATGGAAATTAGTTGTTGGATTAAGGTTTCTAGGACTATTAGAACCTGTTTTCATGTGAAAATATTGTTGATTATGACCAGAGGATATCAAGAGAGGAACTAAAAGCTTGGTTGGGTTAACAATGGCTGAAACAGCAAGTCGGAGAAGAAGGGTACATGTTCGATCGATCGATCGATGGAGGGGATCGATCGGTCGATTATTCCAGAATTCTGGCAGGTCCTCCTGTTTTATATATAAAGGAAAATTAATTTCGATTTTTCTCCTACTTCTTATTGAGTGATAAATGCATATGTAGCATATATTCCTTAGCAAGTATAAGGGGATATAATTGGGTTTAGGAGGGTGATAATTGTATGCCATGAGATGAATAAATTTTGGGAAATAATTCGTAAGTATTGATTTTGGACCGAGGGAAAATATTCGAGTATTGTAGTTGAGTGGCACTACATTATTAAAGGAATTGAGGTGTAATTAATTAGTTATGGGGCGAAATATAGAATCGGGTATTAACGATGGTACGGGCCAAGTGAACGAGTCCGAGTATAATGGTTTGGCGACACTAAGTATTAAATTGATTGATATGTAAATTAATTAAATTAGAATCGAATCATTGACTCGGACAAGTATTATATTGATTAATGTGTAAAGTATTTATATTAGAGTCGGACCATAGACTCGGGGGAAATATTATATTAATTGATGTGTGAACTAAATAAATTAGAGTCAGACCATATACTCGGGAAGATGATAAATTAATAAGTGAGAAAATTAATTGAGTTGAGTCGGGACAGAGACTCGGGAAATTTCAGGCTAGTGTTACGGCTTTTTGAGTACACGATAAAGCCGGGGTTTATACTATATATATACGGCGTGGTGATAGTATATATATATATATATATATATATATATTGTGTGTGCAATTAAATATCAGTGACTAGATATTTAATTAATTTATATACTCTAGTGTTATCAAGGGAGGTTGCGCGATGTGGGTGAATCCCCTAGCTTGAGTAGTAGGGTGAGTATATCCCCACGTCATAGCGTCCGGTATATGGGTGAGGGGTTTATCTCACTTTCAGGGAAGGAATATTACCGCCTCCACTACGTTTATATTTTGGGCCAGGTTGGTGAGCGATTCCAGCTTGGTTAACTAGGTTATGTGAGCACACCTAGTGAGATAACACTTTAGAGGGAATCATCCAATGAGGGTATACTGGGAGGGATGGATATACATATGATATATGTGTGGATATTTTTAGTAAAAGTACGTATATAATGGCGTTAAATATTATATGCGGGTCATAATACGGTATGTGACGTATTTGTTTTATATAACTTGTGTCACGGTTATATGATATTATTTAAAAGGAATTAATTAAGTTAATTGGTGGAATATAATACTCGGTTTAGAGTAAGATGTAAAATCTGAAACCCCGGATTTTATAAGTTTAATTTTCGCAATTAAAATCAAAGTTAATATTGTAATTTCCTTTTATAAAAACTAAATTCGATGCGGAAGCGTAAAGGCGATGGTTCAACTTTTAAACAACAACAAATTTTATTTCCTTAAACAAATTAAAATTAAACCAAGTGAAGTAAAATTAATCACTTAATATATTCACTTAAACCAATTCATTAATCCAAGTCCTAGAATTTGCCTAAGTCATATTTATCAATATTAGCAAATTAGGCGAAACCAAGTTTTAGCAAATGACCTGAATTAAATAAATTTTACCCAATATTTAATTTAGCCCCAATTAAAGTGAGTGTGATAATTTAAACCGAATTTTATCTTGAATTATCCTACGCATGCGTTCTAAATTATTTAAGCAAGTTAAAATAAACCAATCACACTACGTCGCGATGTACGAGGAAAAACCCAAGACGGGAAAAAAACCTCGGACGGCCCTAGCCACAAATCCACTAGATATGGAATTACAATTACAAGACAGATAGAGTTACAACGCACGACTTGATCCCTCTCAAGCCTCGACGCTTCTTCTTGTAGACACCTCTTCCTAGCGTATAACCTTGGAATACCACCGCGGTCTCGGAATCCACCGATAGGACTTTATATGGCCACCGTCACCTGTACATGGAGCCTTTCTCCAAGTGGGTAGAATTGCAACAAAACGTCTTCTTCTTTGATGGATGTAGAAGCAAACCAAAACTTCTCTTCAATTCGGTGTAGAGAAGACCGGTGCCAAACTCCAAGCAATTGATATGTATATATGTGAACTTGGATAAACAATATGGGTGTAAACACTAGAGTGATATATGAATTTCTCTTTGAAAAGTAGCACTCAAAACATGAACATTTTCCTAAACAATTTTTGCTCTCAAACTCTCTGTAAGAGATAAACTAGGATGGAAAAGTTATGGAAATGTTAAGCTGGAAAATGTCATTCCCGCACATATTAAAGTCTGTAAAAGTTGGTTAAAAATCAAGTGGGGAAGTGGGTGTAAACTTCCAAAAGACTGCCAAAAACTGTTCCCGCCTGGCATCTCGTTCGAACGACATTTCGTTCGAACGAAATCTCGTTCGAACGAGACTTCTAACGACGTTCCAGATTGAACTCGTTAGAATCTCGTTGGAAATCTCGTTAGAACGAGGAATCTCGTCGTTCGAACGACATTTCGAACGACGGACCAGTAGGAACTCGTTGGCAGGTTCGTTCGAACGACATTTTCGTTCGAACGACAATCTCGTTCG
This sequence comes from Sambucus nigra, assembly GCA_949130495.1. Classification (NCBI taxonomy): domain Eukaryota; kingdom Viridiplantae; phylum Streptophyta; class Magnoliopsida; order Dipsacales; family Adoxaceae; genus Sambucus; species Sambucus nigra. Next base: position 672,691,348 of record OX422209.1, read on the forward strand.
AACGACTCTATCGAACGACAAACCAGAAAGTTTGGAAAACTCGAATTTAGCCCAGAAAACTTTATAAACTTATTTTAAAGTTTTATTTAATTCTTTATGAAAATTAAAACACAATTTGTACAAAACCTAACACCCAATAAACTTTGTTCCAAGCTCCTATATATATAGAATTGCATTCATACCTTGGGAGCATGGAACTATGGTTGATGACGTAGAAACGAGGCACACAAACCGGCATATTTGATGAAGCTTTATACTCTTTGCCGCTACGTCTTCAACAAACACTTCATAGGCTTGAGCATATTACAATTAAATACTATCCTATGAATAAAAGTTTTTGTCCGGAATTGAGCCAAAACTATATATGGACTCAATTGGAAATTTGTGTCCTTACAAATCTCCCCCTTTGGCTATTCCGGGACAAAAACCAAACAAAAATCCTAAAGGGCCGTCAAGCTCTACTAGACTCAAAACATAACCCTCCCAAACTTGACTCAACCCAAGGATTAAACGCTTTGCCATTGAAAGATGTCGCTTTAGAATAATTCCTGCACACTTAAGCAAACTCATCAAATGCATAGGGAATATCAAAGTACTAAATGCAATTTTAATTAATTACTCCCCCTAAATTAATTCTCCCCTTTATCAAACACATGACCTACTTAGAAAGACGTCTCCCCCTAAGATAAATCTCCCCCAAACTTGGATACGATAATAATAGGATTAGATACTCTATCGAACGACAAACCAGAAAGTTTGGAAAACTCGAAATTAGCCCAGAAAACTTTATAAACTTATTTTAAAGTTTTATTTAATTCTTTCTGAAAATTAAAACACAGTTTGTACAAAACCTAACACCCAATAAACTTTGTTCCAAGCTCCTATATGTATAGAATTTCATTCATACCTTGGGAGCATGGAACTATGGTTGATGACGTAGAAACGAGGCACACAAATCGGCATATTTGATGAAGCTTTATACTCTTTGCCGCTACGTCTTCAACAAACACTTCATAGGCTTGAGCATATTACAATTAAATACTATCCTATGAATAAATTTTTTTGTCCGGAATTGAGCCAAAACTATATATGGACTCAATTGGAAATTTGTGTCCTTACATAAGAAGGAAAGGGGAGATTACACCAGGACTAGTTGGACGGGGTAGTACAACTAGGTGGGGTTAAGGAAACCATTAGGTGTGCACATTAGTGGAGGGGTGAGTATGTCCTTAAGAGAGTGCGACATTAACTTAAATATGGAGCGCATTCATATATTTTTAATTACTGTAGTTAATTCACTTGCTAAATATTTTCAAAATGTTTTGGGTTCTAACCCTTGCTATAATACTATTTTCAAAACCTTTTAGGTGTCCAGGCACAGGGATGCCAGACTTGATATTCTATTCCAGGGACACGAAGCTGCAGCACATGTGGATGCTAGCAGGAGCTTGGATTAGAAGCATCATTCATTCTTTCCTAGAGTAGGAATCATCCATCAGTTTCAATTTTATTTAGGGCTTGTCGCCCAGACTTTTCGGTAGAGTTTTTTGATTTATTTATTCAGGTGTTGAATATTTGTATTGGACTATTTACTTTGTTAACCAATGATTTATTCGACATGTAGTTTATTATTTATGCAGTTGATTTATTTCAGTCGTGGTGTATGACTCATATTATATTTTCGTATGTTATTGGTTGTTTAATTAAAAGATAAAATTTGGCACCAGCTTTTTGAAATACTAGGTGATTAGTAAGTTTTAAAAAGATTTTCGACAGTGGTTCTAAGGATGAACCAATTGGGATTCCTGTTTTAATTTGGTATAAGACTGATCAACCGGTATTTTATTAGGCGGGGTGTCACAGGGCCATCCCATAATACTGACGGATGTTCATAGTTTTCTAGGTTAAGTACGTTACTACCATCATTTTATCAGAGGATTTTCAAAGATTACGAGTCCCTTGAAAAATTTGACTTGTAAGGGAGTACCTTTTATTTGGGATAATCACTGCCAGTTAGCTTATAATGAGCTAAAGGACAAGTTGAATTCATCACCAGTGATCACATTGCCTAGGGGAGGAGTGGAGTACTTCATTTTTACCAATGCGTCCTTACAAGGACTTAGGGTAGTTCGATAACCGGAGGAGGGGGATATAGATTTTGTACCTTTCAAGATAAAGCCCCAGAGAAGAACTATCCCACTCATGACTTGGAGTTAGTGGTAGTTATTTTTTCATTGAGGATTAGGGGAAATATTTACTGGGGGAGAAGTTCCAGTTGTTCACGAACCACAAGTCATTGCAGTATCTTTTCACACATAAGGAGTTGTATATGAGGTAGCATAAATGGCTTGAATTAGTGAAGGACTACCAGTTCCATATTCAGTACCATCTAAAAAAGGCTAATGTGGTGGCAAATATGTTGAGTTATATACTTACGAGACAGTTAGCAACAGTTTGAAAGGAGAAGTGGGATCCTCTTTGTCAGGACAAGGAAGTAGTCCGAGTTTAAATGGTCGTGATGACCATCACACCCAAAATCATTTTGAGGGGTGTGAATGCACAGTCAAGGGATCCTTCTTATCAGGAGAAGGTACAATATTTATTGGCAAGTGAAGTGAAGTCATACTCAGTTAGTTTTGAGGGTGTATTATGATTTAATGGGAGGTTAATTGTCCCAGACGACAAGAACCTACGACACGCAGTTATGGAGGAGTCACATGGGTCAGGATTCTCGGTTCATTCAGGAGGGGACAAGATGTACCAGGATATGAGGAGACAATATTGGTGGGCCGATATGAAGCGGGACATAGCATAGTTTGTCTTTAGGTGCACCGCTTGTCAAATAATGATTAATCATCAAAGACCAGCTAAGGTTTTGCATCCATTAAAGATTCCAGTGTAGAAATAGGAGAGTATATTGATGGACTTCATCACAGGGTTACCGATGTCACAGAGGGGTTATGATTCCATCTGGGTTATTATAAACCGTTTGACTAAGGTAGCTCATTTCTTGCATGTTTAGTGTATTACAAAACAAGGCAGTATGCCTAACTTTTCATTGCAGAGATAGTGAGACTGCATGGGGTGCCACTTAATATTATTTCATATCACGATAAGATCATTGTGTCCCACTTATGGTAGAGTTTTTAGGAGGTAATGGGGACAGAGTTGCATTTGAGAACGACGTATCACCTGCAAAATGATGGGCAAATGGAGAGGGTGATACAGATGCCGAAGGATATGTTGAGGATGTGTATTCTAAATATTAAGAGAATTTAGGAGCAGTATTTATCGTTGATATAGTTTGCATATAATAACTCATAACAGTTTACTATTGGGATGGAACCTACTGAGGCTTTGTATAGGAGACCTTATCGTTTTCCCTCGTGTTGGTTAGAGGTGGGGGATAATAAGCTTCTCAGACATGATTGAGGATACGCCGATGAAGATTGAGTTAATTAGGAGTCGTATTCAAGCAGCTCAATACCGTCAGAAGAGTTACATCGATGCGAACTAGATACACTTGGATTTTGATGTGGATGATCAGGGGTTGTTGTGGGTATCTCCCATGAAGGGAGTAACGCGGTTCGATAAAAAGGTGAAGTTGACACCTAGGTATGTGGGGCCTTTTCCCATCATTAAGAAATTAGGGTCGGTTGCACATAAGCTTGCCTTATTAGAGCATTTATAGTGGATTCACGATATGTTTCATGTGTCGTCATTGAGGAGGTATCTATCACATGGATGACTTGGCATACCGACATATTGTATTAAATGAGATAGACTTATAGTCGTATATTACTTATGAGGAGAGACATGTTGCCATTTTGGCCCGTAATGAGTGAAAGCTTTAGTCAAAGGTGGTACCGTTAGTGCGTGTACAATCGGGGTACCACAATTCCGTCTAGTTTACTTGGGAGCATGAGGATAACAAGAGAAAAAAGTATCCAGAGCCCTTTGTGGTAGGTACGTTTGAATTTCGGTGACTAAATTTCGTTATTAGGGGGGAGAATGTAATACCATGTACTTTTATGAGTATTTTATTTCCACGTGTATATTTAACTATTGATTTAATTGGGGAAGTTAAATTGGTTTTGATAAATATTAATTAGGAGTTAAGGATTAATATTTATGATTATTATTATTATTATTATTTACTTACATGTAATAACTAAAAAGAAAATTGGATTATTATATTGTCATTTTATAAATGAAAAGCGACGGATTATTATATTATGTCGATTGAGATATAAATCGAGGGATATAAGTAATTTTAGGGCAATGCGTACTATATGCACGTGTCAGGACTTGTTGATTATATAATAGTATATTTTTAGTTTGGTGACTTGGATGGTCTTTTTAAGTGCACAAGTGATCCGGAATGGGACGAAGATGTCCAGAATAGGTACCCAAGGGTTATAGTTGAGTTTCGAGGGCTTTTTAGACGTCAAAAAGCCCATATGGGGGTACGGTTGTCTTTTTACCTTAGGGAAACACCTATAAACAAGGTTAGGGATTAATTAAGATGTATATAGGGTTCAGTCGGGTGGATGTAAACCTCATTCTATCCTCCGCATATTAGAGATTAAGGGGGAAATCAAAAAGAAGAGAGAAGGGGAAGAAAAAAGAGAAGGAAACCTTGGAGAAAAGAGGAAGAACATCTCCAAAAATAATTTAATCTCTACGAATCAAGACTTCAAATTTTAATCCAACAAGGCAAGTATTTACTTCCTTGAGATTTTCAATTTCTTATGTCAATTACATTCATGATTAATTAGTAACTAATCTGGGAATTAAAAGACAACTTTTGGGGAATTAATTGAAAGGATTTGGATTATGTTAAATACTTAATCATGATTGATAATTAACAAGTGATAATTTCGTGATATTAATATGGGTTTATGATTATGAACCTGATGACTATTGATAGGGTGTTAGATTTATGGATTTTAAGGTTTAATCAATTCTGAGTTAAACGGATTCAATTAATGATTAAGAATCCTTGAGTTTTGATGTTGGATTCGGAATTAATTCGGTGTTAAAATACTTCTGGAATGGTAAGGTATTGATATGGGATCTTAATTTATGGTTTTGGGAGGCTTGGGACCTCCATTGAAGGGTTTTGGAGGAGAAAACTCGATATTGAAGATGAAGGGCAGCCTAGAAAACTGAACCAGTTCGTTGGGGGAATGAATCGATTTACTTTAACAAAACAATTTGGTCTGCCAAGTGAAATGATTCGGTTTATTGACCAATCCTAATTTTTATTGTGTATTATTTTAACCCATTAATGTTTGATAAGTTGGTGTATGGGCTTTTGGCATAGACTGGGATTATCGGGGAACATTATCAAGGATTGTTTCGTGTTTTAGGCCAACAGTTAGATGGGTTCGAGTGAGACGAACCATAATATAAGTGAGTGGACACTTAAATGTAAAATCGAGAAGTCAATTCGGATTTTGGGATTGGTAGACTAGTACATTGTGGGATTCCCATACGTAGTCAGTACTTTATATATATGTATGTTTTGTGGATTACTTATATATATTTGATTGTTTGTGTATTTGTTTTGAATGTACCAATTCAGTAGTGTTATCATTAGGAGGTTGTACATAGTGGGCAATCCACCCTGGCATTGACCAGTAGGTGTTGGATTGATTCCCTAGGTTATAGTACCGTTTCATGGCCACTATCCATATGTTAGGATAGGTATGGGTTTGGAGACTGGTTGGATGCGATGTGGTATGGTCATGATCCTCAGATGTATGTGTATGACCGCCTCCATTTGTTTGTGTCTATGTTTAGGTTCAGGTGTGAGATTTCGACCGTATGGCACAGTTGTGGTACGTGGTATACCTGGAGCCTGATAGCACATGTAGGATGCATCCATGAGGTTCATGCTTTGGGTATGCGGTATATACGTATATAGTGAGTGATATATATGTATTTGTATATGAGATATTATGTGTATATCTATTTATATCACGTGTATAGCTATATAACTAACTATGAAAGTATACCTAGTGAGGGTAATATATATTAGCGAATGGTGACTATTAGCAGGAGGGGCTATGATAGCAGTTATCGTCCTAGTTAGACTGGGTAGTCTGATTAGAATAACAAAATGAAAGCATTAGGTACGCACTGCTGATGAGAGGTGAGGATTGATCGTAGGTGAGTGTGACTAGAAAGTTAACTATGAAGGTAATACACTGCAGGTTTATGTTTAAAGCATTTAAATACTTTAAAAATATTTTCAAATGTTTTTAGGCATTGACCCACTGGAAAATATTTTTTTTTCTTTTAAAACCACAAGTTTTCAGTAGCAGGGTTAGTTTCTCTCTGTTCATTTCTATCTAGATAGGATTCGGTTTTAATTTCAGTATTTCCTTTGGGGGGGTGTTGCCCGTAGTTGGATAGGACATTTTATTTATGCTTGATATTTATTAATTCTTATTTTTTGTTACGTTGGATTATTACTTATGGTAATCAATGCTTTATTTAGTTAAATTGATTTATGCTTATTCATTTATCGGTTCTTCTTCATTTCATTTGGTGTATTTTTATGTCGGTTTATATTTATATTATTCTTTTGTGATAATGATGCTAAGAATGAAATCATATTAGATTCCTGTTTAATTTTAATAAATGATTGATCACCCGGTATTTTATTAGGCGGGTGTCACAGTCGTCAACCTCTCTCATCACAAAGTTTAGACCAACTGAACATATTATACAAAATGTAAGGCCTCTCGATTGCCTACATCATCATTCAGGACTACAATACACGGTCATTGCCTCTAACAAGAAACTGGTATGTCCACATAAGCACACAATACATACTCTCTCTCTCTCTTCCCTATATATATATATATATATATATATATATATATATATAGGATAATGTATATAAAACTTTCATAAACACCATGCAAAGGAATTTACCTTCGAGAACCTTCTCGTGTCTCTATCGGTATATGAGTCCCTCACCTAACGAACTTAAACTAAACATATTACATATGTGAGAGTGAAGCATCATAAAGAAACCTAACTAATGGGTAGTTCCATACCAAACCCCACCGAATGACTGGGTCGTCAATCTCTCTCATCGTGAATTTCAGACCAACTAAGCGTATAATATTAAACATAAGACCTTTTGAATGGCTGCATCATTAGTTAAGATTACGACACACGGTCACCACTTCCAACACAAACCGCAACGATAGATTCATCATGAGTACGGTATGTTCACATAAGAACATAATTTATATTTATATATATACACTGCATATATAAATAGAGGATAATGCATAGTCTTCAACATACCCCAAATCATTTAAATCCCCAAATGTAGGTTTCTTATCTTCATTACGATTTACTATATTTTTTTAAACCACATTAAACATGTTACAAGGTAGGATACCAAGAACTCTCAAGTGTGATCCAATTGAACCAAATCCCCAAAACGCCATCTAGTTTATTATTCTTTTAGATTTATTAATTCCCAACCTTGTCAAATCCAACTTTTAGTTTATCATATCTTTAACTATGAGTCATTGCCTATGTGCATATATATTCTCTTTCTCATAATATATATACATACACATCTTGTCATTTAATTACAAAGTTAATTACATGGCCTTTAATTTCTCAAGGACTAAATAAATTCCCAATCAATTTAATTCATTATTCTAAAAATTAAACATATATGCATACGAACATAGGCTAACGCTCACTTGCTCGTATTCTCAATTTAACACAATCACTACTCTAGAGTTCATTAAATTGTACTAAGGTTTGTGTTTCCAACCTTGATAGTTATTCCAATACTAACCAATTGTATTCAATTAAATAGCTAAGTTACGTAACAACTTAAGGGTCTCTCTCTAAAACTAGGAACTAAAATCCCAACTAACCAATGTTCGACTCAATATGAAAATAACCATAGGGATAGATCATGTCTTGCGTGGATTGTGATTCGTATACTCCAAAAAACTCAGGATAACCTTACACCCTAAATCATGAACCAACGTCAACACATCACAGGAGAAGAATCGATTCTCTTTAGGGGCCAGATCGTTTCGCTCCTAGCAGTAAGCCAAGATTTAAAAAAAAATGAGGGTTATTTTCTCCAAACCTCCATTAATGGTCTTCAAGCTCTAAAATCATATTCAATTCTCAAACCAACATAGAATAACAACATAGATATGGTTCTAAACAAGTTCCAAAAATTATTTCATATCTTAAATAATAATTAATCTTTTAATTCCATCCGTGTTCTATACAATATGAGTTCAATTTCATATATAATTTCTGATTTAATCATAAAATAAACATAGGATAATCATACTTTAAATTTATTCAGCCCTCAACATGACTTCAACGATAAAATCATATATTAATTACAGATTATTTTGTGACAAAAGCAAGAGATTTCTTGCCTGGCCTCTTGATTGCTCGCTCTTCTTATTTTTCCTGAAGCCCCCTTAAACTCATTATCTCTCTCTCTCTCATGGCTTCTAGGTTTTCTAAATGAATAGTAATGAATTAACGAGGTTAAGTTCCTTTAAATACCCATATTTTCGAGTGTGCGTAATTGGCCTATTTTAGGGTCCCCAGATGAGTCCAAAATACTACTCCGATTAGCTCAAAACTAATCCAAAGGGTATGCTTATCCCCCGAGCCCAACTCGAAATGATAAAACACGTATACGGGCCTCCGTGACACTCCAGAGTCCAGTCCAAACGGTAATACCTTACACATACGGCAACACCTAACAATGTAATAAAATATGCACTACTATTTTTACGCGTAACATATAGTCCAAAAATCAATTTATTAATATCACTAATTAGTTATTCATAAAATATGGCATGAAAATCACGTCATATGCAAATTCAATTACCCAATTACCTTATAAATTAAGCATTTTTATTTTTACTAAATCACACAAGTAGTAATTATATCCATTTATTGATTTATTTCTCATTAATAAATCAATAAATAAAGTCCAAAAAAATACAAGGTATTACATTCTTCCCCACTAATATAGGAATTTCGTCCTCGGAATTCACTAAAAGAGCAATATTGAAATTCAATTGCACAAATTCCATAGGCTCATACACACTGACTCGTACACGTATCACCATGAGATAAAAAATAAGTCCCACATACACCTACCATAGAAAACTCAAATACATATTATAGGCATACCCTATACACCCAAGCATCACATATGTATGTCACATATATACACAGAAAACTCAAATCCATATTATAGGCATAATAAGACAGTAAAGTTATATTCGAATACCTTACTACTTGCTACTCGACTTATTTAGAAATGGCCCCACCTATTTTTGTGGTGGTGCAAACGTTTTCTCGTTGCTCTTGATGTTTCACTCCTTAGCTATGTTGACCCTAAACCTTGTAATATATTGTCGCTCGATGCGTTATCTCTCCATATAAGTAATGTCTAATATATAAAATTAATGTCCTAGTTCCCAACAGTCTCTCAACTGACGACCCATACTAAGTTTTGTGCGCAGAACGTCTCTCAAATGAAATTAAAACAAAGAACCCTCTCAATACTCTACTACCTAGCTCTGTCGGTTATCGAGATCAGTTGGTCCTAGACCCAACATGCATTAATGAATTAACCATGCAAATCTCAACATGACACTCACCCTGTAAATATACAGTAGGGCTTTTTAAAGTAACAATACGTATAAAGCACTCATGGAAACTATCAATTTCTAATGTCCTATCATAATTCATATTTTAGTAACAAAATGTAGACGCCACTCATATGCCCACAACTATTACTATATATGGTAACTCACATATAATCTACTCATATTCCTTAAATCACATAGTCACTTCCATGTCGTATAGCATCTATCACTGCCAAAGCCATATCATAGTGAACACTAAACTATAATCAAGGGGATTTCATCAACAACTAATCCACATTTAAAAAGATAACTATCGGCACAACACTAATGTTAAACAAAGTACATCACTATACAACACTTAAATATTATGAATTGTACGCTTCATAATTATTGGATAAAATAAATGCATCAATAGCCGACCTAAGATTCTCACATGCTACAAGTGCTCATACCGCACAAAAATAAGTGTATTTTAAGTCCATATCTTTAAGAAATAGATACATATGTAGAGCTAAATTCTTCCCAAAATATATATATCAGCGATTTTTGATTCAAACTGCGCAATAATAGGTACACATAATCAGTCATCCTCATCGTATGGTGGTTTTTTTATACTCCCCCACACCCTAGTCAACACTTAGACCATAACATTCTATTCTTAGTTATCCTAAACTAGATTTCCCAAACCACCACTAATCAATAAGTGGTGAAAATCCAAAAATAGATGACGACTTTAACAAGTTAAATAAATCACCTGCATTTCAATCCCGACATCGTTACACCAACTATCGACAAGATGCTATTTATCAAAACAGGGAAAACCTACGGCTATCATGCAAGTGCAAATAGTAATGCCAACAATTTAAAATCTATAAATCTCAACCAAACCAACCTTGGTTCTGTACTACAATATCTAGAATTCACATTCGGGCACTTGCCAACTACATGGCCATACTCAAAACGTCATAATTGAAAATCATAATCCAATTAGGAGCGCTTTATCGTATCTCAACTTCTCTCCTCGTAACATACTCCTTCATTTTCCCCCAACTCTCTCTAATAGGGCAATTCGGTCCTACTTTCATTACAAAAATCCTTAATTGAAACATGTTCTTCCTTTTAGTCTTCTGGAACTTCCTCATTCCTTAGTTTTTGCATAAATAATGCCACCACTATATATTCCCATAACACATGGGAAAATCCATTCTCACAATAACTTCTTAATGACTCATCTCAGACTAACCAACATAACGCCAATCCTATTATTACAGTTTTCACTTACTCATGTGTACTAATAAATTATTTCTATCTAGTTCTAGCTCATTCTCCACAACCATGTGGTGACACTACTTCTAGGCAAAAAGTTTACACATTACCTCACCCTTATTCACAAACGGGTTTATTCATATCAATCAACCCTACTAGAAACTGAGATAAGAAAAGTTACACTCTATCATGGGAATTAACCACATGTAGACCCGTCACCACAGTCATCTTTTTTTGCTAAAATGCAACAATCCATTGTCCACTCTCGTATGTGCACAAAACCTCTCAAAGACTTCTACTAGCCTCAATTAACATCCTAGGTGAACCCAAAACTCTTAATAGGCTTTTCAAAACTCAAATTCCTAAATGTCTCAAAAAAAACTCAACGTGAAATACATTCATTAGTTACACCTACAAAAGTCTTTAAGTTGTAGATTTCACCATAAACAAAATAACTTTCCAAAATTATTGTCAAAATGGTAGTGAACACATTTTGCCCAAACAATTGTTTTATCCTTGTCCACTAACTCACAACGGTCTACATTCTCATGCTTTTCTATACTCAAATGAGTCTCAAGTCTACCCAATGCTCTGTCGATAATGAGTAATGCCCACACATGCGTCATCGTAACACCAGAGTACAAAACCCTATGACAGGATCTAAACATATCAAATAACTCTCAACAGAAAGTGAAACGGACGCAACACATATCCTATGGACACTAGAACCTAGGTGCTCCGATACCAGCTGTGACACCCCCAACTTTCCACCCCTAGTTGATCAGACCGGACAAAAAATATATGGAATGCTAAAACAATTTACATCATTTTCAACATCAACGTAAATGTCAAAATGGCAATAAATAAATAAATCTAAGATAAAATCTCAATAAAGAATGACAATTAAAACAACTAAATTGAATAGACTGAAATTTCAACAAATGAATCCAATATATACAAATCTCTTTTCTATAAATGTCTCAACTAAAAGAACGAAATATCATAGTAACCACCTCTCGATACAACTTCTGGATGTAATTGACATCTATGAAGACTTAGTGACTCATATTCTAAGAATACCAAGTTGAATTCCCACAACTTCAAGTCTAATTGTTTATCCCTGCTAAACCTCTATATAATAATAATAATAATACATGTGGATAGGAGTGGGGGGAGAGATTTATAGATTTGGGTCAACACCCTAAAGTTGTAAGAAATAACTTATAGTATCAAAACAATAATAATCATGTGACTCATTTATAATAAACCTAACATCCCATTAACACTCACATGAAATGTATTCCCCACCCCTCATCCAAGTGTAATACTATGAGTACGTACCAACCCTCCCCACATAAACTATACTAAAATTCTATATCATTAGACCAAAAAGTAAGTGATTGGTAAGAGATTACCAAAGGGATATAACTAAATACACATATACATAATGCAACCCAATTCCAACCATTTATATATTAAGATATTTTAGATTTCATAATGTGGAATTTCATTCTTTTAATGAAACTCATTCAACACGGAACTATAACATGTGCACACAATAAACTTTTCATATTAACCCCCACTCATATCACCCGAATGATAAGATATGAAAAATCTCATAATATGATACATAAATGTGACATAGGGCTTTAATTCAAGTGTCCATTTCAAGACTAATATCATATATACATATTTAAGTATAATAATCACCACATGAAGGCATCTACCTTTGGGGATCTTCTCGTGCCTATATCAGTAAGTGCGTAAGAGTCCCTCACCAAATGAACTTACACTAAATCAATATACACATATGAGAATGGGGCATCATTATGCAACCCAACTAACGGGTAGTTCGAAACCAAACCCCACCAAAGGACTGGGTTGTCAACCTCTCTCATCATGAAGTTTTGACCAGTTGAACGTATGATATCAAACATAAGACCTTTTGAATGCTTGAACCATTAGTCAAGGTTGTAGCACATAGTCACCACTTCCAACACAAACCTCATCGATGGATTCATCACAAGCACGGTATGTTCACGTAGGAAATTAATTTTTATATACATACACTCAGTATATATAAATATAGGATACCATATACTCTTCAGAATACCCTGAAACATTTAAATCCCCGAATGTCGGATTGTCAACTTCATTATGGTTCATATTTAAACCACATAAAACATATATTACAAGGTAGGATTTAAAGAACTCTCAAGTGTACCTCAATTGAACCAAATCCCCAAAATGATGTCTAGTTTATTACCCTCTTAGACTAATCAATTCTCAACCTTGTTAAATTCAACTCTTAGTTTATCATCTATTTAACTATGAGTTATTGCCTATGTTCACATATACTTTTTTTCATAATATATTTACATACATGTATTCTCATTTAATTACAAAGATAATTGTGTGGCCTATAATTTCTCAAGACCTAAATAAATTCCCGAGCACATTATTTTACTATTCTCAAAATTGAACATATATAGATACGGCCATACGCTAACGCTCACCTGCACATATACCCAATTTAACACATTCCTTACATTAGAGTTCATTAAATTTTACTAAGGTTTATGTTTCCAAATTTGATAGTTTACTCCAATACTAACTAAGTGTATTCAATTAAATAGTTAAGTTACATAACAACTTAAGGTTCTCTCCCTAAAACTAGGAATTAAAATCCCAACTAACCAATGTTCGGCTCATTATGAAAATAACCATAGGGATCGATTATCTCTCATGTGGATATTGATCTGTATACTCTAAATAACTCGGGATAACCTTTCTCACGTAATCATGACCAGACCTCAACCCATCCCAGAAGCCATGACACTCCAGAGTATATGGACCATATCTATGTATGTAATTATTGGTCTATTTTTGGGTCCCCAAATGAGTCCAAAATACTACTCTGGATAGCTCAAAAATTAGCTTAAGGGTATACCTATCCTACGGGTCAAACTCAAATTGATAAAAAAACATATACGGGCCACCATGACACTCTAGAGCCCAGCCCAAATGGTAATACCTTACCCACAAGAAACTACATCTCACAATAATACGCACTATTACTTTTATGGGTAACACATAGTATAAAAATTAATTAATTAATATCACTAATTAATTCTTCATAACACACGACATAAAAATCACGTCACGTGCAAATTCAATTAACTTATAAATTATGCAGTTTTATTATTACTAAATCACCCAAGAAGTAATTAAATCCATTTATTGATTTATTTCTCATTAAATAATTAATAAATAAAGTCCACAAAAATAGAGGGTATTAATGGTTTTGGTTCCACAATACTGAATCGAAGATAGTGAAGTTTCTTGAGTACCCTCTCAAACGTGGACATAGACAGAGGCCGAACCACGTTAAAACCTCAATTTGCAAAGTTTTTTTAAACCCTCTCTCCTCCCTTACTCTATTTACATTCATGTTTTATTTTAATATTCTTAATACTTTTATTACTTGAATGTAAATGTTAATGTGTGTGGATGCAAGAAAATCATTTTATCAACTTACTAAGATAATGTTTTAACAAAGTTGGAAAGAATATAAAATGATTTTTGAAAAGAAAGAAAGAAATATTAATTTACCAAAAGTTAAATAAATGTAATTATCCCAATTCGTCCCCTTTTTAGGATAGTTTTGGGCCAACAATCATAATAGGAAGATGATATATAAGGATAGGGGGAAATACGATTTGATTTTCCAGTTGGAGATCATATGCTTCCGAAGGTGTATCCTATGAAGGAAATGATGCAGTTTGGGATAAAAAGGAAGTTGGTGCCCCAATATGTTGGGTCATTCACTGTAATTGACTGAGTGTAATTAGTTGATTATCTTGTAGCCTTATCATGTCATCTCAAGAAGGTACACGATGGGTCCCATGTCTCTACACCATGGAGATTTCCTACTAACGACATGGTGTACCAACACATAAATTTAGGTGAGATGGAGATTTAGTCTGATGAAAGCTACGATGAAATACTATTATCTATTATTTATTATAGGGATCAAAGACTCCATTATAAAGTTATATTGTTGTTGCGTATTCAGTGGGAGTATCACAGTGAGACAGAGTCTATACGGGAGCAAGCATTATTTATTGTTTAAACATTATTTTGATATTACTTGCACCTTAAATATGATTTAAGGATAATGATAATCTAAGTTAGGTTTAATAATATGTCAAGGTTGAAATCGCATTATAAATAATATAGAACTAGATTTATTTACTATTTAATGTTTAAACATGTCTAGATTCATTAGAGGAATGTATAAAATGATGATTCACATTCTTAAGTTGAAGATTATGACAGAAATTTGTTGATTCATGGTTAAATTTGTAATTAAATCGAACCATATGTAGAACATGTTGAAATTGATAAACATGTCTTTACATTGTGAGATTTAACCTAATTAATGGAATTATAATGTCAGAAACATGATTAGGATACATTTAAAATCATATTTAGATATTTTTTGGGGGATTGATCATGGGTTAGGAGAACCTTTGGTTGTGATTTATAATGAGAAAAATTAAAGAAACTCAATTACGGACTGAATTTTATAATATTATGTTCTTTTGGGGTTGAGAGGTCAAGGGTTGATTAATCGGGTATAAGGGGTTGGTCGATCGGGTTTGTACAACTTATTAAAAATTTTGTTATGTTGAGGATTTTAATTTGGAACTTGGTAATTGACCTAAGGGCTTTTAGAGAGTTTTCGTTAAGTTATAAGTTTTGTAATCCTATGTCATTAGTTTGAGGATATATGTATGGGAATAATGATTTTTTGGGTGGGTGTATAGAGCGATATATATGGTTAGGATCCTACATGCAATTTTCCAATCATCTCCCGAAAGGGAGACATGGGAGACTTGATATGTCGTACATTCTTCGTATGTGATTACAAGGTGATGGAATGGCGTATTGATTTCCCTTTTTATGTGTGTTTGTTATAGGAGTGAACCCTCCTATAGATCTACCCGACAGAGGAATGAGAATTCCCCATAAGTTTAAGCCTTTACTTTATGATTATATATATGGTCCGGTGATGGCACTACACTAGAATTGAAAATGTGTCACTCTAATATCGGCCAGTGTTGTTACGATAAAAAATCGTGACAACAAAATACGCATTTTTTATCACGATAAATGACCATGACAACTTTGTTATTTACATCACACTAACAGCCCTCATTTTGATTTTCCCTTACACAACTGTCCCTCTCTCTCTAATTGCAACAACAGCAGTGGCGATCCCTCTTCATGTTCCTCACATATTCCGGCGATCATCTCTCTCTCTCTCTCTCTACACATATTTTAGTACATCTCTCTCTCTCTCCCCCCTTCACACCACACACACACATACCACAGAAACACACACACACATACACCCTAGAATGAAAACCCTAAAATGATTTCAAATGAAAACCCTAATTAATTTGAAATTATTTTGAAACCTTAAAAATAATTTCAAATACACATACAAACACATGAACTTATTTAATTTTTGTAATTTATTATGCTAATTTATTATTCATTTATTGTGTTAATTTAAAAATGATGTCACCTTGTTATTTATTAGGATTCTTGAATTTTTGTTGATTGGTGGATTTGAACATTTAGATGGCAATTGAGTTGGTGGAAGCATTTCTAATATTTTGCATTATTATTTGAATTCTTATTTGGGATTCTTGAATTGTTTTTGATTGGTGGATTTGAACATTTAGATGACCATTGAGTTGGTTGTCCTTAGGAATTTCTAACATTCAGGGTTGTGATTCTACTAAATATAAATAAAACAGAAATGAAACATAATATAAATTTTAAAAGCTTGTTGTTTTGAGTAGGATGTATCACCCATAGCCGAGGAATAGGCGCACGGTGATTAACGATTATTGGAGCCGCGTGAAGGTAATTTTGGAATCTTGGTAATCATTTCAATTCCACAACGGATATAGCTAGAAAGTAAAGTATAGTATGGTAAATTTTCGTGGAAGCACTCGTACCAGTTTGTCGCGAACAAGGTGTTTGGTGAGGAAAAAAACTTAATTATTCTCCCTTTGTATGTTTAGAGGTGAGCGGATAATTAGAATTTTGGATCTGGTCAAGTTAGAGTCTGATGACTATAGTGGAATTACCACGACTGTTCTAAGCGACAAGAGTGTTCAGATGTTCGTATGGTTTCTCTTAGAATGAGAGTTTTGTTTTTAGATAAATATGAGTAATTGTCATGTAGTGAGGTGCGGCCTCCCAATGATATTGAAATAATGGGAGTTAATGTTATATAAGCTCACCTTATGCGAATGTTGTCGGATAGGAGCACAATGTGAAGTGTAGTTAAGGAGAGTGTTAAACGAGCTTACTATGAAAAAGGGGCTATATCGATTGAACGCCTTACTATGTAGATAGTTGCGTACTGATAAGGTACCCAGTTTCGTTTTACCAGGTAGGCCTTATCTTTCCGAATTTTTGGATGAAATTCAGTTATTAGGGGGGAAGTATGTAATACCCCGTATTTTTGTGGCTTTTAAATTTAGGGATTTATTAAATTTAATTGAGGAATTAATTTATTTTTAATCCGAAAATTTGTTTTAAATATTTACTAGCATGACGAGAGTTAGTAATTATTGAATTTTTTTTTAATATTACTAGTGTAACACCCCACGATTTTTGGAGACTGGGAAATTAAATTTTGGGAAAATAAAATTTAATTGAATTGGAGAATTTTAAAATTTGGGAATTGAGGCCCAAAAATAGAGGACGTTTTAAAGTATTCCGAATTATATTTTGAGGGTACCATTGATCCTGGAAGGGTCGAGATAGTCAAAATGACTGTCATTGGGTTTTAATTCGGCTCCGGAATATTTTAAGTTAGTTTGACTCGAATTGGAGTAAATGAGTCATTTAAAGTGTGTATTAACATTTAAAACTGTGACTTATGTTTTATAGGCTTACGGATGAAGCCTTCTCATTTGAGAAAAAGAGAGAAAGAGAAAGAAAAAATAAAGAAGAAGAAAGGAAAAGAGAGAGGGAGAAAGGCTTCGAGATTTCCGGCCCAATCGCGACATCGAGGACGATCCAACCTCTATAAATCTGAGGCAAGTGTTTAATCTTGCTAAATATTTATTTGTGTATTTCATTTCATAATTTTTGGGTTAAAGAAATGGATTTTTGGGTATAAATATCAAAACCTAGATTTTTGGGTTTAATCTTGAAATCAATGTTTAAATATGGATTTAATGGAATAGAAATGGTTGGGATCAACTTTGGGTTGATTTATGGGCTTAAAATCATGATTTGATGAAGGTTTGGGGGTTAGAATGAAAATTTTAGGGTTTAAAATTCATGGGTTCATTAAAGAAGAAGAACCCTTCAAAATCTGCAGGTCCGAATAGATTCGTCCCCTAAGCGAATCGATTCGGTTTAGGGAAATTGGCAGGTCTGCATTGACCGAATCGATTCGGACCCAAGCCGAATCGATTCGGCCTGTGGCAGAAGCCCAGGTCTTTGGACCCGAATCGATTCGCCTTGGAGGCCGAATCAATTCGCTAGGCCGAATCGATTCGAAATAGGGCCGAATCAATTCGGAAACAGGGCATTTTGAGGTATTTTCTCCATAGTGATTCCAAACCCTTTTTGGTTGGGTTTATTGATTTGGGGGCCTTCTCTTATGATGTAAGAGATATGTTCTTGGATACATATAAGGAGTTTCTCACATATTAGGATTTTGGGGACTCCTTAGGGTAATTTGGGAGAAATGTATCCATGTACGTATTGGAGTTGCATATGGAAATTGTGGGGAAACCTTATTGAGGTTGGGAATACCAATTATAGATAAAAATGTATAAATATGATGTGAGGTTGAGAACTCTTAGAGAGTGAGGGGTCTCATATCCTTAGAAATGTTTAGACTAAGGAACAATTGATAACTCAATAGGAGTAAGGGTTCATAAGATTAATTGAACCATAGGTGAAATTGGGAACGCTTTGGATCGTACTATCGACTAGAATAAGCAGTAGCATAAATTCTAGTTAGGATAGTTTACACGTAATTGTGGGAAAATAACCATTGAGATTCCAATACTTGAAACGAGGTTGGAATAATTTGAGGTTTTAGACTATTAAGTCATGTATGTGCCTATGGTTAAATAGTACTAAAGGTAATTATGTACTTTTGAATATGGATGAAATGTGTAGTGATGGGTTCCTACACAAAATTTTGGGTGATAACCCTAAGGTTGAATATATATGTATAAAAATATAAATATGATTTTGGGAGACTATTCATCATAGAAAAAAATGATTGAATATGTTTCAAGTGAGGGATTGTATTCACATATCGAGGTAAATTATTTGAATTTGTGGTGACGGCTTGTATATTGAGGATTATGTATACTTATAGCCGAGTTTATATATCTTATACATATGAACGAGAATTAGTTTGTATATATATATATAGATATAACGATGTGTGAATATATGTACATATATCTATATATAAATATGAATATATGGATATATTTATGTTGTGGAGATACATGGTATGGATATTTAGACCGTATATGATGGTTTAATATTTGATCATATGATGGGATCATATGGATGTATGTATATTGTTCATGTGAACGATATATATACTTATGTGGTTAAGCATACCCCGCTCATGCTATAATTGGGAAGTTTCCGCGCAGAGGGTGAGCATCCTGGCATATAGAGCAGGGTGTGGATATTCCCCAGGTCATAGTCGTCCCATGTGTTATTATACGATAGATATATCTTTGGGATGAGACGTGGTGGGTATGTTTCGTCTCATTGCCAGTTGGAGCTATGACCGCTTCCCGGGACGTCGTGTGTGTGAGTTATCACGAGGTGGGTGTCGTTGATCCCCACCAGGTGGTCCCTAGTTGCTACATGGGCCGGGCACTGGGAAGATGATAGCATTGATGCAGTTTTATCGGCGATATATATATATATCCAGGTGGATTATGTGCATGTCCATTGTACATAAGATATGATATGTACACTTGGTCATGGGGATGGATGATTGGTATATATATATATATATGGTGAGAATAAAGTGCCTATATATATATTTATATATCCTATAGATGAAAGGATATAGAATCTTTGTGGAGTACATCTTGGATGATTATGATGTACTAAATTAATGGGGGTTGATGTATCGCATTTAAGGAATATTTAGGTTACATCATCCCAAGGATATTATTGGAGATGTTAGTTGTAGTAGTAGTATAATATTGTATGTATGGCATTATGGATCTCTAGGATCGACATTGTCAAGGAGTAGTGTAACGGGGTGGTTCCTTGTTTGGATTTCGCTTTGCGAGATAGTACATTGTTGAGATTAGAGAGAAGTTCTGTCGATATTTATGTGTGTCATAATGGATCTCCAGGATCGACGTTGAGAAGGAGTAGTGTAACGGGGTGGTTCCTTGTTTGGATTTCTCTTTGCGAGACACCCCACGCACGAAACGCAGCGCAGCGTTGAAATCGGAGAGAAGTTTTGTCAGTAATAATGTTGTATGCCTATTAACAATTAAATTATATGTTTTAACCCAAATGCATATTGGGTAACTTACTAAATTTATAATTGGTTAAATTATAAACCAGAATCCATTAAGCCTAATGATTCATGTATGCTTGAAAATAAATACTTAAATTTGTTTAGAAAGAGTGGATTCTTGGGTTAAGTTAGGAAGGCAATTATCGTGGGTATAGATTGGGCCTATGATATTTTAGGTTGTCCTTATAAATGGGGATAATTTAACTAAAACTTGAGGACGCGAATAGGTGCGCGCCGTTAGATGAGGGGTGAGTTGGGAATCCACGAGAGTGCGAATCCACTTTTAATTATGAAATAAGTGCACCGATATTTATTATGCACGGTTAACACACTTGCTAAATATCTTTCACACTCGGGCTCTGACCCGTTTACTTTTCTCTCCTGCCTGTATATATATATATATATATATTACTACAGGTGTCCTACCGCATGGATGCCGGATGACCTTCTATCCAGAGTCTTGGGAGCCGCGATAGGTGCGGACTGTTGCGGGAGGTAGAATGTAGTCGCTTCCTCCTTTGAAAAAATTCTAGGTAGGATTCATGTTGTATATCGGGTTTGTACCTATGGGATATTTATATACATGTTTATATTTATTCCAATCCAGTTATTGTATTGGCTGTGACCCGACAGCTTATTCGGGTCTATTTTTGTAGTATATTCTGTTGTAGTCATTTATTTCGTTTTATTCTAGCATTTCATTTCTCATAGTTCTTTCATGCATCTTTCTTTCCTTTATTAGTAGTGTTAGTTTGTTGTCTGTTGCATATTTTATTTAATTTTAACATCTCGCTTGCATGATACCGGGTAGTTAGTTCTATAATATATTGTACCGACAGTTGATGTTGAGACTGGACCATCTGAAATTCCTAATTTAATGCAGTATAGGGTTGGCCACCCGTTATTATTTTAAGCGGGGTGTTACAACTAGATGAGTAAAGTAATATATAAGATTGATTTTATTAAAAATTATCACGATTGAATAAAATGACAATTGTGAAAATTTAAGTCGGGACGCGCCTGTGTCGTGTCAGGACTAAATTATGATTATTAAAAGCGAATAAAGTATAAGTCACTCGTATGGTCATTTCTAGTGCTCCAAAAGTGTCCGGAAGGGTCGAGATAGTCAGAAAAGTGTACTCGGGGGTTTTGTTTGGGTCTCGGGGCCTTTTTAGGCCTAAATGACATCCCGGGAGGGTATTTTAGACATTTTATATTTTTGGGTAATTAAACCCACGAATTTCCTAAGGATATATCAGACTTTAGGTGTTGTCTTCTAGGGTTAACAAACACAAAATCAAAGGATGACCATTAGAGAAGAAGTTGGCAATCTTTTCAATAAATTCAAGGCCAAAGACTCAACCATTTGCACCGTCGCCACCACCAAAATGTAGATCGCGCGACGAGGAATGCAACCACACCATTTTCTTCCACAAATCAGAAACTAAATTCCCAGACAAGTATCTATCTTGCTTTATTTTTAGTTAATGTCTCAATCATGTTAGTCTAGGGTTGTTTAAGACTTATTCCATGAAAGAAAGTATAGTTTTGAGACTTAGAATCACATGTTATAGAAGAAGAAATTATTCTGGACATATAAATCGCATGTAGAGGTTATACCACGAATTTGTATGGATTTAGAAGTAGGAAATCTAGAAAAAGAATTAGAAGAATTGAGATTAAAACAAAAGATTAGGGTTCTTGAAGTTTATGTAGATTTTACCAATTTAATCGTTATACTTGATGAATTCGGACATGTTTTAGGTTTAAAATCTTGTATTTAGGCATATAGTACTTGTGATAATGTTGGTTGGGAGTTTGGGAATCATATATGGAGATTTGGTTGAGCTTCGAAAGGTAAAATCGTAGCTGGGTTAATGCAGTTTTCATCATAACTGCTTGATCGATCGATCGACCCCATTTCCTCGATCGATCGACCCCTTGTGGAAAATTACAAATTCCCCGTATTTTGGTTTAAACCGATTAAAGGGCGTAGGAGCCTTGATTATTATTGTTAGAATGTAATGGGTTATAAATAGGACCAGTAGAGTCTAGGCAACCCTCGTTAAGTGAGAATTTACTGTAAGATGAAATTAAGGGTTAATGGGGAATTATTCACATATGAAATCATGTGTATATTTAATAAAAAGATCAAGACTCGTAAGAGAATTAGACCAGAAGATAAGTGAATGTATGCCTACTGAAATGTTACTTAGGATACTTCAAGGTAGGAGAAGTGTGTATGAAGTGAAATATAAATGAGAATAAAAATAGCAAGTTCGTTATGCGAAATAATCGAGTAAAATGCGCTAGGAATGGATAATTAAAATTTTGGGTCGTGGGCGTACCTAACTTAGAATTATGAATATATATATATATATATATATATATATATATATATATATAACTGTGTGATTGTGCATATACTATATATCTATGTAAAAATTGTACCCGAGCTACTTGTTATAACGGGGGTTTTTGCGTCGGGACAGGCTTATCTCGATTGGACCTTTATGGGGGATAACGACTTGTACCCTAGAAGATAGTATCCTCGATTACAGGCTATCTGAGTGATAGTCAGATGGTCCTACGAGACGTGAGGGTATGTACTGACCTCTTAGAGCCGGGAACTATGCTTCGCCTCCATTTGTATGTGTTTTGTGTTAATACAGTTCGAGAGTGATTCCTAACTAGTATTTCCCTTAGTATGAGTGATACGATGACTTGATAGCATAGTATGCCAGCACCATAGATTTTATGAGGGGTGCCGTTAGTATATATATTATATGCCAGACTAATATATATACATATATTTCCATGGGAACTTTCTATTGTGCGTATAAGTAGTTAAGTAATGAATAAATGTTTCAACTCTCTTAAATGTTCGGGAACTTCATAATGGTACTGATTTGTTTTAAATAGCATAAGGAATCTTGAAGAAATTAATTTTTAAACAAAATATCATCACCCTGTTATTTCTCGAGATAAAACTTTATGGAGAATAAGTGAGATAGACTTATGAGGTTTAGTAGTACGATAGACGTGCACACTAGATGAGAGGTGAGAATTCTCAAGAGAGTGTCGCATACTAGCATGGTTGTTGCATTAGCCGGTAAGCATTTTAAATACTTGCTAAACTAAATTTTAAACTGTTTTACAATCGGGCTCTGACGCGTTTCGTTTTATCTCTTCTCTCTTGTATATATATATATATATATATATATATATATATATATGTCTATATTATAGGTGCCCAACCACAGGGGCGTCATGCTTAGGTTCATTGGATTGGATGTGCTGCTACTTATGTGGGAGTTGCAAGCCATTGCGTAGACGACCTCGTTGTTGACTCCACTCTTATTTCAGTTCTAATTAGTTTGGGTATGTGTTGCCCGTTTCCTTATTCAGTTGGATTTTTTCAGAGATTTTGTTCATTTATTCTTCATTATTTTTACTTTTGGGGATTTGATTGCTATCAGGCTGGTTTTGTTTTGTAGTTTTAAATTCGTATTGGTTTATCTGAGTGGTTAAATTCTTGGGTGTTTATTTTCAGTCTTAATAATTGTGTGATTCTTAAACTGTTATTATTAAAGGTTTTTATAATTGAATTTAATAATGGAAATAATGTTTCAAAGGATTTTGAAACTTAGCTTAATTATTGAGGGTGTTTAATTTGAAAATTTTCTTTTGCGACAGTGATGTTAAGAATGAGCCAACCGATCACCTTGATTTTAATTTAATAAAGGACTAATCACCCGGTATTTAATTAGGCGGGGTGTTACACAAGGCTAGACATATAGCCTGCAAATGTCGAAATGGACCTTTACCTGCTCCATAGGCAAACATAATTGAAGAGGACTTATGTGGCATAATTTTTTAAATTAATATGGTTCGTGAGGATGAAGGGTGGTGGGTGGATAGTGGAGCTTCTCATCATATCTTCTATTATTTAAAACTTATTCTGAGGCTGAAGATAAGAGGGTGTTTGTAATGCCCCGATCTGGATTTGGGTCACCATCGGGTCAACCCACACCGAGTCAAGGAGTTAAAGGGAGAGGGGGACAATACAATTCTTTTATTTAAGAAAAACACTTCAATTGCATCATATTATAAAGATTAAATTACCAGTTTTAATTTGAGAAACAAGTGATCACTCTAAGTAATTATGCTAATAAACAAGGTTTATTTATGAAAATAAGTTTAATCCAACAATACTAAATAAATAAGAAATAAATCACCATTGTCCCTATATTATTACACCACTTGGCCAAAGGCCCGAATAAAATGATTTAAAAAATATTCTAACCAAATGTTTCATAAGACAAGTTCAAAAATAATGGCAGAGCTTATAACGATGGTTATTACCCTCAGGGCCCTTACCGGCATCCTTGCCAACATCTCTACTCGATGTACCTAAGGTGGGGTTTTAGCATAAAAATCACGGGTGAGCGAACGCTCAACAGGGTGGGAAATGCTAAGTTATACGTTTTCTATAGAAATACTATATATATAACATGTATTTTAAATAGTTTCGAAAACGTCTAACAATTTAAATAACATTAATACAACTACCATGTAATATACCCAAGAGATGTGCTTAAACTCACACTTAACTATTTCATGCCACCCTTTACCGGGTCTAGAGACCATTTAATCATATTTTATTCCTTAGTCACCATTTTATCCCTTTTATTAGGTTGTCTTGTTTACATTCCTTAAGCACAACTAAGTTCATTTTCTTTTCCATTATCTTTATGTCGAAATCCTCCAATTATTCGTATACTTTAACGAGCTCTACATCGCCAGCTATGCTACCATATTCTCTAGCTAATGATTTTGAGTCTTTCAACCTAGGGCTCCGGTACCTTCTTATTTATTTTTCGATCTCATCCTAGTTCATATTAATGTGTTTTAACATTTTTACCAATGTCTACATTATTCCTTTACTTTCATCATTCTCATGCCATTTCATTCATTTATCTGTTTTTCATAAAATTGACTGATAAGGTCGAATGAGGAAGTCCAGCCACTAAAACCCTCTAGGTTTTATCAAAATTAACTTTTTATGCTTCGTTTACCGAAATCTTGTGAAAAACACATTCTTTCATCATGGCATTATAAATCGTCATTTTACATTCAAAAACGTTATTCATGATTTTATGTCCAAAAAATCATACATTATCCTTTTTCTCCAAGAAAATTTCATTTCTTCCTATTTCTTTTCAAGAAACATATTTAGTATTATAAAGGCCATTTTACAAATGTCCACTTTACCTTTATACCCCAATCTTGCATTAAATATCATTTCTTCTTCATTTTACAACATATTTAGGGTTAATATTTCCAACTTCCTTATTTCATCCAGAAACCAAATTATAATTCCACATATCATGTCCATAAATCCTTATTTAACATACTACATTATTTTAAGCATTTTTGGGAGTACTTCAAGCCTAGAAACCTTTAAGTACGCAGCTAAACAAGATATTAACACAAAAATTATATCTTCATGTTTATTTCCTCATTTTTCCAAGATTAAAATACCATTTGTTCCTCAAAATCCATTTTTAACTAAGTTTTCATCAAAAATCCTATTTTTATAAGAATACCATTAAATAAACATACTAGTAATATTTTTTGCAAAATAAACCCTTCTTAGCTTGCATACTAATGACTTTATATCTTGAAAGCACTTGGAGAAAACCCCTAAATTTTATTTGAAGAGGAGAAACTTAAAGAGAATGACTTGAAAGATCCTAAAACTCCAATGCTCTAAGAAAGCTCCAACTTCTTCAATAACTCCAACAATAGCTTCTTCAACCCAATTTCTTCCTCAACTAGGCCTAAAATGGGTGTTTTAGCCTTGGAATAGCTTGGAAAATGCTTGGGGTGGAAGGGAAAAACCTTAGAGTATGGTGGAAATAGGTGGGCAATGGAATAATGTGGTTTAAAGAGAGAGAGCTCCAAATATTAGATGATAAAATGCCTCTCTCTCCCCTCTTACCTATATTTAAACTCACAAAACTTAACCCTTTAACTAAGGGTTTGTAGGAGGGTACTTTAGATTATATATGGAGGCGTAACCCCTATTGAGTATGGTAATGACAAGTTAGTTAGCCAAAGCTTTGGATTAATGACAGAACATATAAACATGAACCCAATGAAGATAGACTCAGCTTAGGCTCACAAAGTCTCTCGTGTATAACTCAGGGAATAATAATGAACTTTAGAAGTGGCTTAGCTAGAGGGAGAGAGAAGTAAGCATCCTAGATTCACCTTGGTAAGCAGGTAGAAAAACACCAAACACCCTCAAGAATCTCTGTCAAGTATTAAAAGCTTTGTAATAAATGACAATGGTGGTGAGTAAACTCTCTGGTTTTGCAATAACTTCTGAACTCTCCAAAAGTCTCCCCTTCCTCGAAGGTGGTTGGGGTCCTTAAATAGCCCCCCACACCACCCCCGAGGCAACTCAGTCATTAAAACTATGAAAAGACATCCCTCATACTTTATGTCACAACTTTAAATGCCTGATGCACTAGTTGTCTCCACGTCATAAACATTAAATGCCAAGACATGCCTTTTGCCTAACCATTGTGTGTCAGGGGGCTGTTGTCGTAGAGGTGGCTAACCAATTGCCTGACATCCCCAAATACCACGGTGGTTTACTCAAGTGCAGGTCTGACATTGTTTAGCTGGCTAGTGACATCACCTACAGTAGATATGACATTAAGTAGAGGGATACTTGGTCCATAACTCAACGCCCGATGGAACTCCAAGCTGCTCCGCTTGAGGTTCCACGGTCAGGGTCCTTCGGTGTTTTACCAGGTGTATCTAAAATGGTCGGGACAAGCCCCAACGGTGCCTTACTTCTCAAACCTCCAAACCCGATCCCTCTAAAGTTCCCACGGTGAGGTCATTCGATAGAGCATGAAAGCTCTCCCAGGCCCTGCCAAGCCTGGTCTCTCGCGAGTACCGTTTGACCTCATACAAACTCTTTTGTTATTATCGTTACGTCATTACAACCGTTAAAGCTTACAGTTATCAATAATGAAAATACAATATGACTAATATAACAAGCCAAAATATGAGCTGCCTCGCTGAGTTGCCACGCTTGAGCTGCCTCAGTTGCTTAATCTCAAACATTGTTGCTAATTGGGGATTTGTCCCTAATCTCAAGATTACTTTCAAACCCCATCTACATTTGCCCCCTCGTGGAGAGATTTGATGGAACAATAAATGTCTGCACGAAATGTCTCAAACCGATGGACTTTTCTTTGTGTGAAAAGATTCAGGTCTTTTTCCTTTATGCAGAATCGTTGGGACAACTTCTTCGTTGGGGCTTTATTAGATAAGTCTGACAAGAAATTTTTTGTTGGCGCCAAAACTCAAGCTTGTTGAAGAAGGCAACGCTTCCTGTTCTCTATGCGTCTTTTCATTAATGGCATGGCGCTGTCTTTTCAACGGTCAAAGTGCTTCCCGAAGTGCCACGTGTTCATGTGAAATGATTATAGGCGGCCGTGCACGTGCGAGGGTGGGGAAATCTAAGCGCCAAACTCGAGATTTTCAAATGGCCATATTCAAAATACTTTGAACCTTCTCTTTTGTTTTTTCTTACTCTGTTATTATCTTCTTCAAACTGGCGTTTCTTTTTTAGAAAGAGGGAGAGAGACTCCATTGTTGCAAGAGATTTATTATTCACCTTCTATACCACCACCTGTGATCGTGTTTCTCCATTCTCGCTCTCAATCCCTTTTTTCTTGACGCTTTCTCTGTTACGGTTTCATTATTTGTCATGGCGTCTTCAAGCAACCCCACCGTGTCTGCCACCAGTGTTCCGTCTGCCACCACCACTGCTGCCTCCGCCCTTGGTGCTGCTCGCCAGGAACAGCTGAGGTTTTATCGTCGCTCTCCTATTTTTGGGGAGGGTGATGGCTTTGCTGTTGCCTGTAAGACTGTATGTTTTTCTTTCAAGTTTGATTCCCTACTGTTGGGTGATGAGGACGAAGAATTGTCTAAGTGGGGATTTCTGCCCCCATAAGGAACTCTCAGATTTCGCTTGGAGCGAGGGGACTTTCCATGGTCTCATATTGATTTCGAAGCACCCGGAGGATCCCCCGCGCACTTTGCTACCTGGAACTCTCACATGCAGAGTTCCTATGCTGATGTCCTTACTAAGATCGGGCTGCAACGGGCTAGATGGTTTGGTGAGTTTACTCTATCGAAAAACAACGCTGCCCTTCCTGTCCTGGTCTCTCGATGGAACGTGGATACTCATACGTTCATTGCTGCGTGGGGTGAGTTTACAATAACTCTGGAGGACGTGTGCGAGCTCTTGGGCCTCGATGCAACAGGCCATGAGCCTTACACCGATGAGGCTCTTGATGCTCAAGAGACTGCAGATCATTTGGAGTTGGATCGCATATGCCGAAGCTGCATCGGTTCTTCCAACAAGGCTACTTTTTTGCCCTTGATCAATTATTTCTTCAAGAGTGCTGGTGAAGGCAGTTCCTCATCAACTGCCCCGGTTAAGGTACGCCGTTGGAGCTTCCCGCCTACATTCTTGTGATTCTTTCCCGTTTCCTTTTGACGGGCAAGCCCAACGACCAGCCCCGAAGGGACTTTATCAACCTGTCCCTTCGCTTAGCTCGAGGCATAAAGCTGCCCCTGGCTGCAATTGCCTTGGGATCCCTGTACACCTGGTTGGATAAGGCTTTATTTGACATGGAACGCTCTATTGGCCATTATAACTTGGCCAATTTTGCCAACAGCGTTCTTCTGACCAGCTTTCTCTACTTCCGCTTTCCTGCCGTAGCGGCCAAGCCCAACAGTCCTCCTTCGGGTGAAGCAATTTTGCCTCCACGATCTTTCATTTATCATAAGAGACAAAGCCAAAAGGAGTTGATTTCTGTGATTGACCGTTTCGAGAATTTCGTTATGAGGCCCTATCAGGAAGAGGCCTTCTTTCACACTTGTGAATTTTTTCATCATGATGCCAGAGTGATACAGGACCCTTCTCCCGACATTGGGGATCCCTCGCTTGCCGTGGTTCTTCTGTTTTCTCTGGGATATCTGCCCTCCTACATCGAGTGGGGATACACGAGCGAGCATTATAATCCCAACCGATGCAGCCGTCAGTTTGGGTTTGACCAGGGGGCGCCACGTCCAGTGTTTCAATCGGCAAACTCCAAGGTCTCCTTTGGCTAGGCATGCTCCCTGTTTTCTTCGACCGCCGCGTGGGGGATATGTTCAATAATGGTTGGGCATGTCACCATTCCCAGCATTACTAGACATGGGGATGTGACCCCTTTGTTTGCCACCAAGTATTGGCCGAAACAACTAGCTGAAATTGCTGAGTTCGTTGAGGGAGAGCCGGTGTATCCTCCCGTTTCTTCATTTTTTTTCCTAGAGTTGGGGCTAAAAGGAAATTCTGTACTTGGGATAGAATTCCCCCTAAGTTCAACCCATAAAGCACCTCCTACCGAGCTTCCCCCACTTTGCCCCATGGTCCCAGTTGCAACGCCAAAACCGAGGACCCCTGCTGTTCCAAAGAAGATTGCCCCCTCTACTGCAGGTACTACCCACGAGGGGGCTTCTCCACCACCTGCCAAGAAGGCAAAAATGGCCAAGAGTGGGTCATCAAAATCCAAGTCCCAGAAGCCCCAAACTCCCGTGGCGGCTCTTCCCATAGCCTCCGTTCCACCTCCCATGCCTGCTAAGATGGTTGAGCGTGTAAGGAGGGAGGCCCAAGCAGAACTAGACCGAATAAATGCTGAGTATCAACGGCATGCAGTCGTTGTCCCTTCCTCCGTTGCTTTCCCCACGGTGGTGGTTGATCCTTCAGAGCCAACGGCTAGGAGGAGGAAGAGTTCCAGGGTTCCTCAAGGGCTCAGTACTAGTGCAGCTGGATCAAGGAAGAAGACTCTGGGCACCAAGTCCCAGAAGAAACGGACTCCTGAGGTACACCCTACCCCTGAGGTGCATTCCACTCCTGCCCCTTCTGTTGCTGATACTCCTCCCTCTTAGCCCGTGGTCGTGTCTTCTCGTTCTCCTTCTGAATCAGATGTATGTATGACTGCTTTAGTTATTATCTCCTTTTACTTAAGGCCGACTGTCTTTACTTATGTGTATATTTATCCTTCCCCCTTTTTTTTGACAACTGTGGTGCAGGGAGTTGAAATAGAAAGACCAGACCCCTCCAGTCCTCCCGTGAGCCCTTTTGTGGGGGGACGCTTCGGTGCATCTCGTACCGATGTGACTCCTCCCCGTTCCTCCATGACAGGGCTTACGTATTCTCACCGTGCAGTCAGCCAATGTGTGAGGGAAGTCGTTGTGGGAGGTGAAGCCGTTGATCCTGCGAGTGATTCCTCGCCTGAAGTGGTAACCCCGCCCGAAGTGACACAATCCGAGATAACACCCACGGTTCCTTCTGATTTACAGGCCTCACCTGAGGTTCCTTTGCCCATTGTTCCTGTTGAGGAAAGTGGGCCCGAGGTATGGTTTCCTCTTTAATTTATTTGTTGTTGTCTTTTTTTGGTCCCATTCTTTTCTTATTTGGCTTGCTGAATTCTGAGATGTTTTTGGGTACCCCAGGTTGAAATATCCTCGTTGTTGGCAAGCGTTCTTCTTCCAACGATGCTGATGAGACCCCTGACTGCCATTCCTCTTTTTAGTATCATAACTGAGGTAAGTAACACGTAAGGGTATTTCTCCATATTTTCTGTGCCCATTCTTCTTTTCTAACACTTGGCTTTATGCACAGTTTTCTCCTGATCTTGCACCAACTCCTGCAGTGAGGGCCCAGGTTGGTGTGTTTACACCCCATCCTGATGTGGCTTTGTTTAGGAGCTCAGTGTCTTCGCCTGATGAACCCAGTATGTTGGCCCTGGTGTCGTATACAGGTGATAGAGTTTTACGAAGCGTGGGGGCCTTTGCGTCCAGGGACCCCGTTATGTCTTCTGGGGTAACAATCTCACCCCCGAAGGTTCCTGTCCCTGCGACTGACCCATATGCTCCCGTTGTGACTGAGGTATTTTGTTAACTTTTGTTAAGATTTTCCATAGTCTCTATCCTGTAATTTTTCATAAAATTTTCTTAAACTTCACCTTATAACGATGACTTAACAATGAAAACACTTGTTAAGTTTTTTCGTAAACTCCACCTTATAACGGTGACTTAACAACGAAAACGCTTGTCAAGTTTTTTTTCATAAACTCCACCTTATAACGGTGACTTAACAACGAAAACGCTTGTTAAGATTTTCCCATAATTTCATCATGTGCGCTATTTCTTTTCAGGTTGCTCGGGAAAATTCGCCACCAGTTCTCTTGCCCGTAGGCTCGCCGTTCCGAGAACCTGATGTTTCGGAAAATTCTATTCATGATGATCAAGGTTCTACGACTGGTGCTGCAGCCGAGAGCGAGTCTGGGTGCGAACTGCCTCTTCCTGACCTAGCTCCTCACGCGTTCTGCCTAATGGTGCTTCGGCAGTCTCCTCAAATGCCTGTCAACCATCGCTTGGTGATCGAGCAACTGGTGAATCGCCACCCTGAGACCTTCACACCAGACTGCCTGCGCTCCAATATTCACGTGATGAGTCACAGACTGCAAGGCATGGCGATCGTTGTTGCTGAAATTGCCAGTACCCCTACGGCAAGTGTTACCAGATCCCTTCTTAACCAATTTCTGGGTTTTCTGAAGGAGTTGGGGCGTGATGGTTTCCGTTTTGACTGGCTTATAACGTATCTGAAGACTTTGAAGAACCAGTAACTGATCGGCCAGAGGGAAGTGTTACGAAAGCACCAGGAGGACCAACATGCTGAGGAAGCTAGGTTGGTCGCATTGGCGCCCCTTTTGGAAGCAGTGGATCAGGAGGTAATGGATGCCGAAGAATCTTTGTGCCTGGTCAAACTGAAGCGCGAGAGACTCCTAATCGAACGTACATAAGTGCAAACGAGGCTGGAGGTTTCTATTAACGCCTAACGATCTTTCACAGCAGCTTCTTCGGGCCTACCTGGAGATTTTTTCTCTTCCTCAGATTTATCGTTTCTTTTAGACTAGTTACTTCTTGTATACAAATCCTTTACTGCTCTTATCTATCTAATTCTTGGGCGATAGTTCCCAACACAAATTTTGTAATTCTCTATTGTTTATGAATGAAGAATATATACTTTTCGATCTTTTCGCGTGTTGTGACTGTTGTTGTATGCTATAGAGTTTTGTATTTCTGTAATTCCTCCATTATGCTAAAAAAAATATCACCCAAAACTTATATATTTATAACAATGGATAGTCATAACATCATTTCAAACTTGGTTGTTTACACATGATAAACCTTTAGCCAATTATTGTTAATCTTAAATGGCTTGTCTTCTTCTAACTTTGAAATTAAACAATAACCTGAGTCATGAGCTTCCTTCACGACGAAAGGTCCCTCCCAGTTGGCTGCGAACTTTGGTAGAGGGAGTCCCCTGATGTGCTTCACTGCCGCTTTCAATACGAGGTCTCCCTCCACGAACTTCCTTGGTCTCACCAAGTTGTCATATGCCCTGGAGAGCTGTTTCGTATATATTTGAAAGTGTTGCATAGAGTTATCTCTGTGTTCATCCCACGCTTCCAACTGTACATGTCTACTATGAGGGAGCATGCTACTTCTCAAGGCA
Organism: Sambucus nigra; assembly: GCA_949130495.1. NCBI lineage: Eukaryota > Viridiplantae > Streptophyta > Magnoliopsida > Dipsacales > Adoxaceae > Sambucus > Sambucus nigra. The sequence continues at coordinate 672,724,556 of OX422209.1, forward strand.
TAACGAGCAGAGGTAACTTCCAATTCTACTGGAAGGATTGCCTCAGCCCCATAAACAAGAGAGAACGGCGTGTATCCTGTGGGTTTTCTCTTGGTTGTTCGATAGGCCCACAAGACAGATGGTATCTTGTCATCCCATGCCCCTGGAAAGTCTTCCATCATTTTGGCCAAAATGTTAACCAAGGTTTTGTTAGTTTCTTCGGCCTGACCATTTCCCTTTGGGTATGCCACCTTTGAAGTGTGATGAACAATGGATTACTTGTCCGTGAGCATTGTTACTTCAGAATTGACGAAGGGGGTCCCATTATCCGAGAGTATAACTTTTTGGATCCCAAAATGGCAAATGATGTATTCTCTGATGAAGTTGCTCACCACCCCAGCCGTTGCCCGTCTGAGTGGTATTTCCTCGGCCCATTTTGTGAAACATTCTGTTGCTACTAGTATCCATATTTTGCCTCTCGAAGAGGGGTGTATTGCCCCCACTAGGTCGAATGCCCAAGTATGGAATGGATAGGGTGTTGATAGGGAGTGCAAGTCTACTGATGGGGCGTGGATCATATTCCCATGAAGTTGGCAAGCTTTGCATTTTCGAACAAACTCTGCAGAGTCTTTCTCCATTGTTGGCCAATAATACCCCAATGTCATCAACTGGTCATACAGCTTGGCCCCTCCTATGTGTGCTAGATCGTGCGCTTGTTTGAGAACCTCCACTGCTTCTTCCCTCGTGACACATCGCAAGGGCCTGTTAAAGTACCCCTTTCGATAAAGTTTCCCCTCCTGGACGTAGAACTTTGGAGCCCTTCGCCTCAGACCCACTGCATCTATTTTCTCCGTTGGGACAACCCCCTCCTGAATGAAGTCGATGTAGGGCTGTCTCCAGTTCGTTTGATCTTCAATAAAATGGCACTCAGCTGCTTCGAATAATAACTGACACTTATTGCATTTCCGTTGTAGCTCTGCCGCATCTTGTTTCATTCTAGGCCAGAAATACCCCTCCCTTTGAATTCTCCTATATAGAGGTATCTCAGTCATTTCGCAGTGTTCGTTATGCATTTTCCTCAATATTTGCTCGGCCTCCTCTGGGCTGACGCATCTTGACAGCCATCCTCCTATATTTCTAAAATAAAGATTCCCCTGGCATGTAAAATATTGGGCCAACTCTCTTAGCCCCATCGCCCCCTCACCAGACTCTAGTTGCTGCTTAATATCCCTTCTCAAGCCCACTTCTTCCTCCATTGGTAGTATTGACTGTACTACCGAAGGGGCTGTTCTTCATTGGATCACAACTGTAGTCTCATTGGTTTTCATTATCATCTTCTGGGCAATAGTGGCATAGGCGTCTGGATGGCGGTTCATCGTTCTGGGATGTCTCCTGATCTTGGTCCGATGGAACTGGTTTAGGAGCCTTTGAATGATTGCTCTATAGGGCGCCAGGCTCATGTGTTTCAACGCATATTCTCCGTTTACCTGCTGAATTACTAAGTTCGAGTCACCCTTAATGCGTGAACGAATTCCCCTCTGAAGAGTCTCTAGAAGCCCTAGTACCAACGCCTCGTATTCTGCCTCGTTATTAGAGCAAGGGAAATTAAGTTTGTAGGAAAGGCAAATCTCCTCCATCCCTTTTGAAAGAACGACCCCTGCTCCTCCCTTCTTTTCTGTAGAAGATCCATCGAACTGCATCGTTCATTCCTCCTCGGTTGCATCCAGGTAATTGGCCTGCAAATCATCTCCTGGAATGTCTTCCCTAGGTGGCTCGAAGTTTCCTGAAGGGAAGATGGCCAATAGGTCAGCATACGCCTGGCTCTTGATTGCGCGAGGGACCACACATTTTAAATCATATTCAGAGAGAATAAGGAGCTATCTAGCTGCCCTGCCAATCAATATGGTTTTTGCGAGTAAATACCTAATTGGGTCGCATCTAGTTACAATATAAATGGTAAAAGACAGCATATAATGCCTAAGTTTTTGTGCTACAAAGACCAAGGCTAAACAATGCCTTTCTAAGCTAGTATATCTAATTTCTAGCCCATGTATAATTCTGCTGAGGTAGTAAACCGACCGTTCTTTCACGTCTACTTCTTGTGCTAGCAGAGCTCCAACGGACCTCGTGGTGGATGTGAGGTATAGCTGAAACGGAGCTCCCGCCTGGGGAGGAACCATGATTTGTGGTGACACGAGCATATTCTTCATCCCAACAAGGGACTTATGGTGAACCTCTTCCTATCTGAATTTCGTGTTCCTTCGTAGCAGCTGCATCAGTGGATGCGTTATTTCAGCCAATCCAGGCACAAATCTCCAAAGGTAGGAGACTTTACCGAGAAAACTTTTCAGCTCCTTCGCCGTTCTTGGACATGGCATCTCCAAGATTGCCCGCTGTTTATCCTGGTCCATCTGTACCCCTTGTCGATTAACCACGAAGCCTAAAAACTTACCACTTGTTACTCCGAAGACACACTTTAACGGGTTCATCCTTAACTTGTACCTCCTACACCGAGCAAACACCTTCCTTAAGTCGTTTAGATGGGACTCCTCCCTCTTTGATTTGATGACCAAGTTGTCTACGTAGAATTCCACAAATTTGTGGAAGAAGTCATGAAAAATGGCCATCATTGTTCTTTGGTACGTAGCCCCGGCGTTCTTGAGCCCAAACGGCATTACCTTGTACATGAAGTTGCCCAACGGCGTTCTGAATGCTATTTTCTCTGCGTCAGAGGGGTCCATCTTGATCTAGTTGTATCCCACATATCCATCCATGAAGCTATACATCTCATGACCAGCCGTGGCATCTATCAAACTGTCGATGGAGGGTAGGGGAAACTCATCCTTGGGGCAAGCCCTATTCAAGTCTCTAAAGTTCACGCAGATCCTTAATTGGTTTTTATCTTTCTTCCCCAATGGCACAATGCTGGATAGCCAGAGGGGATGTTGTATGGGCTTGATATATCCTGCTGCCAATAAGCATTGGACCTCTTCTTTAATCTTTAAATCTATTTCAGGCTTGTAAGTTCTTGTTGCCTGCTTCACCGGAATAGCCGAAGGCATCACGTTCAACTTGTGGCAGTTCACCTCCTCGTCCAGCCCTTCCATTTCAGTGTACTTCCATGCGAAGACATCTATGAACTCCCAAATAAGGTCAACCAAGGCTTCTTGTTTCTCCTTAACAAGATATTTCGAGATAAAGATAGGCCTTGGATCTTCCCCTTCTCCTGTTAGGTTTAATTGCTCCAACTCTTGTGCCTGGGGCCTTGGCTGGTCTGCCATGTAGTCTGGTTCTTCGGCGACATCTTCTACGAACTCTTGTATGTTGGAGTTGTCTATCACCATACACTGCCCCCGTTGATCTACTAAAAAACACTCATATATCGGGTCAACCTCATTGTTAGTCTTTTCGGCCGCCCATTCACACCATTATAATCGGTACACCACTTTTCCCTCTTCAGTGACAATTTTCTTGCATTGCCTGCTGGTAGCTGTTGCTACGGCCTTTCTCTTCCTTTCTCTGGAAGCCTCAGCGATTCTTTCCCCTGAAAAACGACTTAACACGCTTTGTCGTTGGACCTCATGCTCGCCTGGGTCTGTCCTAGGCCTCATCTTTTCTTTGAGCTGCTTCATGATGTTCTAGGGTCGAGGGACCGCCCGATATGTTTCCTCGATCCTCTCCCCTTTGCCACTCTTATTTAAAGGTCCCATTCTTTCTCTAATCGAGGGGACCCATGCTCCCTCCATTCTCCTTGTTAGAACCCGCATGTCCTCTTCGAGCTCTGTATAAAAGGCTGCATCCACTAAGTGTGCTTCTTCGATAGCGAAAGGCCTCTTAGTTGCCCTAATGGTCACTTCTGTCCCCTTGATATTCGCCTTAGCACATTGATGGTACGTTGAGGAAACTAACCCTTGGTTGTGCATCCATACTCTCCCTATTAACAAATGATAGGAAGTTGCGCTTTCTATTACATGGAACTTGATATGGGAACTCATATTTCCCATCACTATCCCCACGTTTACATACCCGATGGATTTGGAAGATTGATTATCGTAGCCCGAGATTACCAAGGGCATGGGAACCAACCTTTCTTTCGGAATATTAGCCGCATGGAAGGAGTTGATTGGCATAATGTTGATGGAAGCACCCCCATCCATAAGAGTCCTGGCAAAGCTAACCCCGTTAACATTGGCGGTTACATACAGAGGCCTATTATGGGGGAATCTTACAGCTCTATCCGCATCGCTGAACGTCACCTCTGATAGGAACTTCTTTACCAGCCTAGCCATGGGTCCCCTCCATCTTAGCGAGGGAACTGCATCTCTTCTTGCAATATCTAAGATCGCCTGAGTTATCTCCATTCTGCTCTCTTTCGGGATTCCCACTTGGTCGAAGAACCAAGTGAACTTTGGAGATTTTGACACTGCGCTACATTCTACAACTGGGTCCGTTTCCTCGCCCTCAACGTTGTAGGCGTCTTCTACGTCCCTAGCACTTGCTTCATCATAAGCTAGAACTACTTTAGCCATTCTCCTAGTGCAATGTTCTAGTGATTTATCGAACTCCTTCATTGGTGCCCCTCCCCCCTCCCGTTCTGCCTCTTTATCATAGGCCGTTACAAGATTGGCCCCATGCGCCGGGAGTGGGCTATTGTTAACGTTCTGCGGGGGGATTTGTAATGTTCCCGCCTTCATGTACTTGTCGATGATTCTTCGCAGTGTGAAGCAACTTTCAGTTGGATGCTGGACTTTTCGATGAACCTGACAATATTTGGGGTCGGCCCTAGTTGCCGCGTCGGGCTCTTCCGTCGGGACACCCTTTGGTTCGTAAACCGTTCCGCCTTGGACCATTGCGTTATAGCAACTCACAGCCTCCTCCACCATACAAGGTAACGGTGGCGGGTCTTCTCTGCCTCTTCCGAACTTTCTTTTGTTGTCCTTCCTCAGCGCCTTGCCTCCATCCTCCCTCTCGATATATCCCACCCGTGGGGCCTGAGACCTTCCTCCAATGGGTTGTATCGGTTGTCTGAACTCCATGGGAGCTACTATCGGGCTAGATCGCACTACCAAAGATATATTTCTTACGGATTTTAAGAATGCTGAAAATGTTCCCTCGCGTGTCTCATTGATTAGGTGACAGATATACTTAGGAAGTAATCCCTCAGCACAAATCTGTAGTAACCTGGCCTCCTTATCTTCTTCCCTCACATCTAGGGGCCTTTCCCTAAACCTTCGAATATAGGCCACGACCTCTTCTCCTGGCCTTTGCCTCTCCCTGCCAAGTTGGGTTAGGGTGAACTCATCTTCTGTCAAGAAGAACTTTCGGACAAACAATACATGCATCTTCTCCCACGTAGAGACACTATTGGGAGGCAGATGAGAGTACCAAGTGTATGCTTTAACAGTCAGGGATTTGGAGAACTCCCTCAATCTAAGCTTTTTGTAATTGCAGTGCGCTCCTAAATGTTCAACGAAACGCTTAATGTGTTCCTTCGGGTTCCCACCCTTCCCTGAGTATTTTTCAAAGGTAGGGGTAATATAATCCTTCGGGTAGGGCTCGTCATTGTATTCCTGGGGGTAAGGTGTTCAAAAGTCATCGTAGACCGAAGCCACCTCGCCCACAGCCTGCGAGGAAGCCTACATGAACTTCAGCATCTCCTTCTGCATCTCTTTTCTCATTTCTTCCATGGGCGAGGCTACTGGGGCCACCAGCGATGGGGCAGAGGGTTGAACGCTCGTTGCAACCGAAACGAACGTTACCGGTGGTGCCGTTGAAACTCCTGAGGTGCCCACGGCTGGATTTACAACAGAGGGTACACTTGCTGGGACCGCTCCTGTAATACCTGCCCCTGATGGGGCTGCCGTGGCCACTCCTGGTGTTACGAAGGCATTAGCCTCCAACCCTCCCAGCATAGTTGAAGCAACTGGGGTTTGCAAAAACTCATAAAATTTTCTCATGAGGAGCGCCATCTGGGCGGGTCCCAACCCCGCGCTCGTGGAAGGTTGTGTCGACCCTAGGACGCCAAACGTTGTTGGCGCCAGAGGTACCTCTACTCGAGGAGCCCCATCTCTTAGGGCCTCTTGCTCTCTCGCAGCCTGTTCTTCATTATGCTGAATGTCATCGAAATTGAGTCTTCGAGTAGCATTATCTTGCGCCATACTCCTTATCTAGAAGGTTGCCTCCCCAGCAGAGTCGCCAAATGTAGGAGGGTACTTTAGATTATATATGGAGGCGTAACCCCTATTGAGTATGGTAATGACAAGTTAGTTGGCCAAAGCTTTGGATTAATGACAGAACATATAAACATGAACCCAATGAAGATAGACTCAGCTTAGGCTCATAAAGTCTCTCGTGTATAACTCAGGGAATAATAATGAACTTTAGAAGTGGCTTAGCTAGAGGGAGAGAGAAGTAAGCATCCTAGATACACCTTGGTAGGCAGGTAGAAAAACACCAAACACCCTCAAGAATCTCCGTCAAGTATTAAAAGCTTTGTAATAAATGACAATGGTGGTGAGTAAACTCTCTGGTTTTGCAATAACTTCTGAACTCTCCAAAAGTCTCCCCTTCCTCGAAGGTGGTTGGGGTCCTTAAATAGCCCCCCACACCACCCCCGAGGCAACTCAGTCATTAAAACTATGAAAAGACATCCCTCATACTTTATGTCACAACATTAAATGCCTGATGCACTAGTTGTCTCCACATCATAAACATTAAATGCCAAGACATGCCTTTTGCCTAACCACTGTGTGTCAGGGGGCTGTTGTCGCAGAGGTGGCTCACCAATTGCCTGACATCCCCAAATACCACGGTGGTTTACTCAAGTGCAGGTCTGACATTGTTTAGCTGGCTAGTGACATCACCTACAGTAGATGTGACATTAAGTAGAGGGATACTTGGTCCATAACTCAACGCCCGATGGAACTCCAAGCTGCTCCGTTTGAGGTTCCACAGTCAGGGTCCTTCGGTGTTTTACCAGGTGTATCTAAAATGGTCAGGACAAGCCCCAACGGTGCCTTACTTCTCAAACCTCCAAACCCGATCCCTCTAAAGTTCCCACGGTGAGGTCATTCGATAGAGCATGAAAGCTCTCCCAGGCCCTGCCAAGCCTGGTCTCTCGCGAGTACCGTTTGACCTCATACAAACTCTTTTGTTATTATCGTTACGTCAATACAACCGTTAAAGCTTACAGTCATCAATAATGAAAATACAATATGACTAATACAACAAGCCAAATATGAGCTGCCACGTCAAGCTGCCTCGGTTGCTTAATCTCAAACATTGTTGCTAATTGGGGATTTGTCCCTAATCTCAAGATTAATTTCAAGCCCCCTCTACATTTTGATTTGAGCCGCTGAGAGCTCGACAACTCTGTAAATCCAATGCCCCACGTCACGACAGCACATTAAAATTTGCAGAATATCCTGATTTGCATTCGATCGTTCAAACGACTTGTACCTCGTTTAAACAAGATCCCCTCTCATTTTAACAAGAGTTCTAACATCGTACTAATGAGGGAAAATCGTAAGGTTAAAAGGGCATGGGAATCCACTTCGTTTGTATGGGAAACTACCCATCGTTCGAATGACAACACATGTCATTCAAACGAGGGTGTTCTAATAAGATTACAGATAACGATGGAAAACGTATAGGTCCTAGTCGTTAGAAGTTTGTTCTAACCTCATTCGAGCAATAGTGACCTTCGTTCGAATGATGACGACCAAAAGCTCCTTTATCAACTTTAGGCCATTAAAACTCCAATTTAAATTGCGCAAAAGCCACAAGGATAGCTCAAACTTAGCATTATTCATAATATACAGTTCTTGGCCTAAGGGTGTACAAATTATAAGGGTCAAAGTACAAATCTCATGAACGGGTGTTACATTCTGCCCTCTTTAGTAGATTTCGTCCTCAAAATCAGAACAACGAAGCTAAGCAAAGAGCTTTGGGTGCTTCTCACACATTTCCGACTCACGCTCCCAAGCCGCACTCTGAACACCTTGAACATTCCAGAGAACCTTCACTAAAGGAATGGCTTTGTTGTGAAAGACTCGGTCCTTATGATCTAAAATGGACACAGGTCGCATCGAAAACGTGAAATCTTCCTCAAACTCAATGCGGTTCCAGTCGATGATGCTCTTGGGGTCATAAAGATACTTTTCCAACGTAGAGAGGTAGAATGCATTATGAACTTGGGATAACTGTGGAGGTAATCCCAAGTATCCCCTATCCACTCCAGGATTTAAAAGGGGTCGATAAACCAAGGGGAAAGCTTCCCCTTTAGGCCGAACTGCTAACTATCGATCCTAGCTATAATCCTCAGTAGCATGTGATCACCAACCTAAAACTCCAGAGGTATCTGTTAGTTATCAGTGTAATTATTCTTTCGACTCTGACCCGTTATGAGCCTTTGCTAAAATACCTGAACTTTATTGATCATTTCTCTTATTAAATCTGAATTAGTGAGATGCTTCTCACTAGGGCTATGTTTTTTTCAAACTTCGGTTTTTTTATTTTCAATCCGATTTTTTCTGAATTTGGAATGAAATTTCAGTTTGCCGAAATTCGATTTCATATTTTCGAAAAAAATCGGATCGAAAATCGAAAATAATTCTGAATTTATGATTTTATTTTATTTTTTATCTGATTTTTTCAAAACTATGCCGATTCGATCTTTTTTATTTTTTCTCGATTTTTTTCGAATTATTTCTGATTTTTTCGGAATTATTTTTTGATTTTTGATTTTTCGATCCTTGTGTATTTACATGTTGATTTAAACCATTTTCTTTGTTTATTTAAATTGAGAATTTTGAGTAATCGAAAATCCAAAATTTATTTTTTTTAAATTTCGGAACTTTTAAAATTTTTGGATTTTTAATATATTTGGTGAATTTCCAATTTCTTTCGATTTTTGCAGATTTTTTTATTTTTCCAAGTTCAGAATTTTTTTAATTTTTCGAAAAAATCGGATTGGAAATTGGAATAATTATTTTATTTTCGAAAACATCGGAATTTTTTTCGAAGAGGCATTTTTCGATCCGATTTGGCCGAAACATGGGCCTACTTCTCAGCCACCTCTACCCAATATACTAGAGAGCGGCACGACCTCCCACGATGAACCTCATAGGGAGCCATTTTAATGCTCGCCTGATAGGTGTCATTGTAAGAAAACTCTGCCACGTGCAGATTCTCCACCATCCTACCCTGAAAATTAAGCGCACAAGCTCTCAACATGTCCTCTAAGATCTGAATGTTTCGTTCCGATTGCCCGTCGGTCCTAGGATGATATGTTGTGTTCATGCTCAACTCGGTACCCAAATCTTGCTAAAACTTCTTCCAAAATCGGAACAGGGATCTGGGATCCCCATTCGAGATAATCGAGAGTAAAACACCATGAAGTTGTACTATCTCTTGGACATACAACTTTGCCAACTTAGCCACACTATTCGTGACCTTAATCAGCAAAAAGTGTGCGAATTTCGTGAGTTAACGCATGCCACTTGAAGTTACTACTAACACTAAGGTTACTCTCATCATCAAAGTTACCACATAATACAACTCACGCAAAACATTACAGTGTTGTCACCATTGGCCTACACTAACTCCGATGACTTACCAACACATCTACATAGAAAACATCGTAGAACATGAATGGCTAATAACTTATCCATTTACCAACTCATAAGGAGTTGCACATCGTGCAAATGTCCTTGACTTCACCGTCCAGGATACGAATCGAAATCGTCACTAATCCAGCATGACCGACCCAAACCAACATTCACGTCGAGAAGATCTACTACCGACCTCACCATGTCACACCCGAAAGGAACATTGAACCTAAAGCTCTAATACCAAGTTATAACGTCCCGACCCGAATTTAGAGGTTAATAAAGAATCAACCCGATTCGGTTCATACGTTAGTCTTGAAGTGCAATGGAACAACCTGAATAAAGTTTGTAATCTAGTTTTATTATCATTTAACGTTACTCTTGTTATCATGTAATTCGAATTTGTATCAACTACGTGATAGGACCCAGTGGGAATGCCCCCGAGGCCAAGTAAACATACTAATCGCAAATATAAATAACTACTTACCTATACAACGCTCTCAAAATATGAAACATTATATAACCTGCCGTAACAAAAAGGAAGGATGTGAGCCAAATGCTCAGTGGGAACTTATACAAATGCAGTATAGAAAAGAACGGCAAAAGAACACTCACACGCTACAACTACATGCATGTGAAAATACGTGTATATCTACATATATACCTTCGAAAATATGTGTCCCAATGTATTAAACTATTTTATTTTGAAAATGTTATTTGATATTGCTTATCCTCCTTGCCTTTACAAAAGAATCATTTTGTATTCTAGGCCTAGAAATAGTATTCTTTCCCATTAACTTTCACAGTTAAACAATTAGCAATTTGTTGGGAACACCTTTCATTTACTTTCAAAACGCTTACTACTCAACATTCATTACTTAAGATTTTCTTTCAACACACGAGCACGTCATGTTAGAAAATATCCATTAACATTTAAAGCCTTATATAACATGCACATTTGTGTTATTATGGGTTTACACATTATTAGGTAGCTTAATTATCCATTAAGTCACCTTGCTTAACCATTTCACTTTCCTTCTCTACATTTATCATTATTCTCAATTTACTAGACCACAATGTATTAATCGGAACATTAATTTCTCACATTCTATCTTATAACCCATTTCTTATCAGGTTCCCCATTTAATCATTATCTTTGGGATTTAGCCAACAAACACGGACTTCGTGGCCTCTCGCCACCGGTCTCTGCCGTCATATGCTACTGCAGTTACTTTGGGGTCTTTCACCACTAAGGACGTCATGCCCTGCTTAATTATTTCTCCGACATCATCCGAATATTTTATTATCTTTTCAATGTGTTCAACATTATTCCAATGTTTACATCATTTAACATTATGGGCCGACGTCAAAAGCCCGGACTTAACAATTCGTTTTTTCATTTACACTAGGAAAATTATTACTTTCTTCTTTAAGTCCTTTATGACCCACGTTGATTTTATACAAAAAAATCATTCACATTTTTAGGACTTAATTCGATTTCACCCATACTAGTGTAAAAACATTCACCAACATTTATGATTTATACAAATGTACCACTTTAAGTAAATTACCAATTTACCCTCTTTATTTCCAAACTCGCAATTTAGTCATTTAACAAGTACCATTTTTTTTTAAAAGTAGTTTAAGTTTCCAATTCAAACTTAAACACATTTAATTATTAAAACACTTGTTCATTTGCACACGTTACTCAACTTTCACATTTTACACTTTACACACCTTTAATATATAAGTCCACGCATTTTGTATATTAAAGCATCATTTTTCACATATTTGATAAACACACTTTATTTTTGGGTTTTTATATCCTAACACCAACTTTGCTACTAATTGCATATTTGAAATCCTTAACTTTTATTTATTAACTTTTAACCCACAACTTATGGAAAATCCTCATTATTTGCATATTTACACACTAAACACATTCTATTATGAGTTTATACACCTTAAAATACCCATATAAAGTGAAAATATTTCTTTACATATAAAGCTCTCTATTTGATGCAAGAAAACACATAATCATTTTTACAAAATGACATGAACAAGCTTAAAATATTACTTTTCATAGAAATCACATTTTCTTCATTAAAACCCACTTTTAACACATTATAGCATACAATATCCATCAATAGTGTGCTGAAATTTTCAACACTTTTAAAACCCATTTAAACCTTCTTTCAAATGCCATTTTTTACTTAAAATATTAAGGATACAATTAGTAAACCCATTAGTGCAGTATAACCATTTTTTACACACGTTGATATATGTAAAAGAATATTTTGAAATTTGTCTTCTTTCAAAACCCATTTTAAAATGTGTCATTAACTACCCACTTTCATATAAAATCATGAAAATTAAACAAACTATCCTATGGTAGCCATTCAACGCCCATCCTACATATATTAAACCAAATACATGTAATAAAACTTGCTAAAAAATCATCAAACTTTAAACCTCTAACAAGGTAAGATTTCCCACCTAAAATGTCTTAAAATTTTGGTGTAATAGAGGAAGAAGATGGGTGACTCCCCCTCCTCCAAAGATGGCCTTAAAGGGAGTCAAAAGAGCTCCTCATTTCCAAGCTCCAAGTGTGCTCCATTAAAACTCCACGAATTTCCTTCTTCATCCTCAAAAATACCCTCTTCAAATCCTCCAACAACTCCAGAAATCATATCTTCTTCAACCTAATAATCTATCTCGGTGAGATAAGATGGTTTAAGGATTACTAGTGGTGGTTTAATGGTGTATATAATGGTGTGAGTGGGTGAGTTCATCCCCAACAAGTCTAGCCATAAGACATCTCCTTGGGTAAGAGAGAGAGAGAGAGAGAGAGAGAGAGAGGCTATAAAAAATGAGGATGAAACTAATAAACCTAGCACCCCCCCCCCCCAAGTATTTATACCACAAACGAAGCCAAACCCTGAAACACCCTTGGTTTGGACCCTTTAGATGCTTAACACGTGTAAAAGATCAATGGATCAAAGTTTGACAGCACTTAAAATAATTTTACTACCGTTTAGACAGAAAATTCACCAAAAATAGGTATAAATGATTTTTTCTAGAGATGTCGAAGAAGGAAAAGTTTCTCAAACTTAAATTTTAAGTCGATCTAAAGATTTTCATAATTTTTTGCGCAATTTTTTTTTGACGAAAAATAATTTTTATTTATTTTTTGACTTTTGACCCCATGGTATTTTTATATGCATTTTTAAGGTCTCATATATATGGTCATTTATTTTTTTGACCTTCCAATAGTCCTAAGCAATTCACCTGAAGTTGTGTTTTTGCGGTGACGCGTACCGTCAAAAAGTGCTAGATTAACTTTATTTTTTTATTTTTCTCTACATGGTAGTTTTCCTTATATTTTTAGGGCTCCAAATATATAATCACACTATTTTTATCCCTCTCCAATAGTCCTACAAAAATCGTGCAAGTTCACATCCTGCGCGGCACGTACTGACAAAAAGCCGCCTTGTATTAACCATGACTGTGTCACAATCAATCATTGACGTTTTTGCATCGAACTTAACCAGCATACTTACTATTTGTCTCCTTAATTTCTCTTCGTAATGCTTCACTTTTCGTGCCATTTGGCGTAATACCCTTATACATTTATTCCTTAAATTCTTCTTTCAATAAAAATTTCGATTATCATTAAATAATTTTTTTAAGGCGGGGTATTACATTCTTCCCTCCTTAGGAAATTTCGTCTCAAAATTAATGGTCATCAACCTTAGAATCTATTCACCTATAGCCAATTTCATATCATAGGGCATCCTCAACACTATGGTCTAAAACCCAAAGATTTATTTTCGTCAATTACATTGACAACCCAATCATGCCGAACCCTAAGGTCTTGTTGTTAATTCCCAAGCATGCCTAACATATCCAACTAAACAAAACCTAGAGATGGTTTGTACTTACTAAATATCGTACTATCACCAATGAACTCATTGTCATGAATCCTTCCTACGTTAGGATTTACAAGCCTACGTTTTCTCAAAAAATTTAGATCACGCCTAGCCTAGGCTAATACGACCTCAACACTTATAACCATACACATCAATGGTCATAAGACAATTACCATATCTCATTAGTCTATCCGATCAATATCTCCTACGAGATCCTTATGCTAACTTAGAGTCATCCTATGTATCACAACACAAATGTACACAAGCGATCACATCCTCGATCTGCACAATTCCAATCGAAGTGCAACACTAACATCAAATGTTTTATCAGGGTATAATGTTCACAATATCCTCGAGTCACAACCTCAAAACTCATGACCAATTCATAGCTAGCTATACCGATCAACTAACGAAACATGTTAACCTCATGCAACCAAATAGCACATGCAAACTACATACAACAAATTCGAGACCACGCGTACACACAAACTAATGTTAAACAGGGTGCCTCTGAGGAAGAGTGCACTCATATACCATGACACATCCGCCACAACTGGCCTAACCCGCATCACTACTGAGCTTATGCAGAGCTACACCCAAATCAAAATTGACCAATAACTTCCCACTACTGGGATCAAAGAAGACACAAGGAGAATGCAACGGATCAAGCGACTGCCAAGCCAATTAGGGTACAATCAAATTCTGACAACGGACCGTGCCATATGAAGTAAACCCACAACATACACTTAAAATTTATAACTGCTTTGAATACGATCACAGTAATGTGCAAACTCGGGGTTACGTGACTGGGGGTCTAGAACTTTCTGCTAAATGAGTAGTCTGGTCACCACACCCCAAATGTTCGCCCTATTATAACCTCGCTGGACATGCAGATCGAACTTATGCAGTTCGTCGAACATCCTTTCTTGGTGACACTTTATCGCTGTCAGAGTAAGAACAGACTTTCAACCAAGAGCATTGGCCAGCACATTTGCCTTGTCAGGATGATACTCTAAGGAAAAGTCATAGTCTTTCATCAATTCCATCCATCTCCTCTGACGAAGATTGAGATCACGCTACCTGAAAATGTATTGGAGGCTTTTATGATCAGAAAACACCTCAAATCGTTCCCCATATAGGTAGTGACTCTATATCTTAAGTGCTAACACCACAGCATCTAACTCCAAGTCATGGGTGGGATAATTACTCTCATGAACCTTTAGTTGACATGATACACAAGTGATTACCTGATTGTTTTGAATCAATATTGCGCCGAGTACAGAATCGAAAGCATCACAATACAAGTTGAAACCTTTTCCACACTCTTAAAAGATAAGAACGTAAGCAGAAGTCAACCTAACCTTAAACTCTTGAAAAGACGACTCACAATCCTCAAACCACTCAAAGTGCACATCTTTCCGAGTCAGCGTGGTGAGGGGAAATGCAACCCTTGAGAAGTCATGTATAAACCAACGATAGTAATCGTCCAAACCTAGGAAACTATGCACCTTTGCGACTATCTTTGGACTATCCCAATGTAGAAGGGACTCAACCATGGAAGGGTCAATGAAAATGCCCTCACCGGAAACCACATGGACAAGGAACTTAACTACAACCATCCAAAATTCACACTTACTAGAACTTGGCGTATAGCTTGTTCTCCCTGAGCACTTGCAACGACGGGCAGAGATGTTCCTCGTGGTCCACATTCGATGTCGAGTAGACCAGTATATCATCTATAAATACCACGGTTTAAGTAAGGGGGATAGATGTGGTTCATAAAATCCATAAACGTCAATGGGGTGTTAGTTAAACCAAAGAGCGTCACTAGAAACTCATAGTGCCGATATCGAGTTCGAAACACTGTCTTAAGAATGTCCTCCTCTCTGACATGCAACTGATGGTAACCAGACTAGAGGTCAATTTTCAAAAACCTGCCCGCTTCATGCAACTTCTAGAACCAATCATCAATGCGGGGAATCTGGTATTTATTCTTCATTGTTATCCTGTTGAACTGCCTTTAATCGATGCAAAGTTATAGGGAGTTGTCCTTCTTCTTAGCAAAGAGGATTGGAGCTCCCTAAAGGGACACACTAGTGCGAATGAATCCCTTACTGGTCAACTCTTCCAAATGAACCCTTAGCTTTGACAATTACACTAGAGTTATCATGTGAGGTGGTATAGATATAGGCGAGATTCCATGATGCACCTCTATGGCAAGTCCACATGTCGGTGTGGAGGTAAACTAGGAAAATCATTTAGTAACACATCGGGAAACTCCCACACCATCAAGTAGTCTAACAACATAGCATCTAACTCATCCTAAGCCACTGTACTTCTCAATCAACCTATCATTTTTACGCATTCACGGTGGAGAACTTGCAAGGATAACTGACGTCTTGCTCACTACTGACATGAGGCGAGATCGGTAACACCCCGACCCGAATTTATGGGTTACCCATGGTCAACCCGGTATGACCTGAACATTAGGTGTGAAGTGCGATGAGACAACCTAAAAATGTTACTAGTCCAGTTTTATTTAATTAGTGTTTCACTTGTTTAGCATGTGATTCCAATTTTCATCAATCTACGTAAGGGACCCGTGGGAAGCGTTCCTGAAATCTAAGTATAAAAAGCTACAAATGTAAAATAAAAAGTATACTTACATTTACAACGCTCTCAAAATAAGTAATCACGCCCAACCTACCGTAACAAGGATAAGGGAACGAGTCGAATGTCCAGTGAAAAAATACAATAATGTAATAAAGAATCGAACAGCATAAAAGAGATTCTAATACGTTATGTCTACGTGCACATGCAACTACCTCATATATATATACACACACTTTAATGCATGAAACCGTTTTTTATTCCAAAAACATTACTTATTTTGATTGATACACCTAAATCTTGTAAAAGAACCTCTTTTTACTTGACTTGACATGTATTTCTTAATTTAACACACCTGGTTAAATACCTTAAATAAACACCCTTTGTTTAAGGAAATGTATTTCTTTCACCGAAATTACCCTTACTCATACCAAATTTTTCTTAGTAGTTTTTTTGAAAATCACCTTTTAACACGCAAGCCCAGCGCTAGAAAATACTTATTTTTCTTTGAAATCCTTTCATAAACACACTCTTGTGTTGATTATGGGTTAAAAATCTTTAGGTTGCTTAATTACCCATTCGATCACTTCACTTTACCATCCATTTTACTTTATGGACATTAGTCAACTTTCTTATATTACTTGTCCACGTTATCCTTTAATCGGAACATTTATTAATTTCATTGAAGTTAGGTTGTATTTTCTTATATTTTCCACACAAATCATTTCTTTACATGTTTCGCTTTCATTATCTTTATCTTGGAATCATCCAAACATCCCCATACTTAAAGGGGTTTCACACCGTCGGCTGTGCTACCATATGCTCTAGCCAGTGATTTTGGATCTCGCACCCCGAGCTTTGAGCCCTTCTTAATTAGTCTCGATTTCATTCGAATCCATATTGATGTGTTTTTAACATTTTTTTTAAATGTCCATATTATTCCACTTTTTATCGGTCGAAGCCAAAATTCGGGGCTTCACCCCACCTTGTGTTACACTTTAAAAATCAGCGTTTTTGGTCCTTTACACAATTACGTTGATTTTATCTCAAAAATCACCTTGATTTAGGACTATTTAACATTTTTATTCCATAAAAATGTTCCACTTTATGTAAAATTATCATTTTACCCATTTATTTCCAAACTTACATTTTTCTTCATTTCACAAGTCTTGTATTCCTAAATACAATATTAAGTTATACACGTCAACTTCTCAAATGTTTTTAAATCATTTATATATATTTAATTACAAGTTGAAAATCTCTCTATTTCATTACATTCTTTTTCTAAGAAATCATTGAATATTTTGAAGACTTCTTTATAAGAAAAATAACATTATCCCTTATTAACACATGTAGTCTTAAGGTCATACACTCATCATATTTTCAACACTTTTTCACACACTTTAAGGGCTGAAATTTATATTTTTTATCTCAAGTTAAAACTCATTAAATATCCATTATACTTGTTTATATACCTATCATCAAAATACTACAAGTTTATACGCATGGAAAGAGAGATTTTAAGTCCAAAAATCCAAGAAAATGAGTTTAGCAAATGACTTATTCAAGAAATTTCATAACGATTGCAGCAACATGCTTATTCAAGACTAAAGATATTTTTTATCTTTCAAAACTTGATTAAATGTCAAACTTGGTGAAAAACCCAAATTTTACAAGAAGATGTTGAAATATTTGTTCATAAAACATCTTTGACAAGATAAATATTATTTCAACATTTTTATTCCATGAAAATATTTAACACTAAGTTTTCATGAAATATATCATTTTACTCAACATTATTGAAATCCTTTATAAGCCATTTTACACCAACCATAAGAAATACTTTCTTAAATTATTCATGCATCCTACTCTTAAACCTTACACATAAGACCAAATACTAGGGAAATAGTTTTTTAAACTTAAAGAGTAGAGTTTTCCCACCTCAAAGAAGCTTCAATAATGGTGAATGAATGTTGAAGAATATGGCAACCTCTCACCTCCTAAGGTGGTCTTAAAGAGGTTGCCTAGCTCCACTAAGCTTGTCTCCATGAAAGCTCCAAGCAAGACCCCTTTCAAAATCCATCATTATCTACTTCTTCTTCTTCTTCAAAATCCCCAATAATGCCTCTATAAATATTTATCTTTCTTAACACAACCCACTTCTACCCTTGATAAAGCTTGTAAAGGAAGAATAAGGCTTTGAAATGGTGTATTATGGTGGGGGAAAGTTGTAATAATGGTGGGAGAAGCTTGGGGAAGTTTAAACACTCCTTAAACTAAAAAATGATTGGGAAGAACCCACCACCTCTCTCTCTCTCTCTCTCTCTCTCTCTCTCTCTTATATAACCCCAAACAAATCCATAAAATGATTTTAAAGACCAAGGGAAACATACATAACATGTTTTTATGATCTGATGCCTTCAGAGGTTGAAACTTCATCACTCTATGGGTCTAAGACTCGACATTCACAAGGGAAACTCGAAATAACAAATTACTAACGTGATTGTTTGAATAAGATCATGTCTCATTCGAACGAAATCTGAATCTCGTTTGAACAACATTCGAATAACATACTAATGAGGGGTAAAATCCTATACAGAGGTAGTTTGTTAGAACTTCGTTAGAGGCGCTTTCAAATGAGGAAGGCTTCTCATTAGAACCATGGGACTTTGTTCAAACAAGATTAGGATCTCGTTCAAATGACCCTTAACTTAATTAGAATGACAGAATAAATTCTAAATTCGTCCAATCAATTCCCCATAATTCCCACAAATGCCACAAGAATATACAATTATTGATATCCATCCATAAATTATTGATTCGAATCTTCAAGGGTTCTACATAATTACAAATTAGATGGTGAAAGGGATAAAATCTCGGGCACATGTATCACAAGACCCATCTAAAAGAGATACTGAGACACTATGCCAATAGCATTCGATGGTAACATCAAACTAAGACATCCCATCTATACCGTGGATTACGTCGAACCCATATATGTCCATGAGAATCAAGTCATACTCTAGAATATAGTCTCTATTCATAACCATGCAACTACGGCAAACCCTATCGAGAACTATACTGCCACCAACCGAAAGTCCTATGAAGATAAGAGGGTAAAATTGATTTACCTCTAATCCATAACTGAATGCTAACGATCTCGAGATAAACGAATGTGATGTGCATCAATCAAATAGTGCCTTTAGTCGTGTGCTGAATAAAACAATCATAACTTCCATTATGGGGGGGTCACCAGAAGGTTCTGCAAACTGTGACATGGCATAGGCGCATCCAGGGTTAAACCTGTTGCTCTGGCCGCTGGGCACCTGACTTGGCCCGCGGCTACCCTTTCACTGACTAGGATGTGAACCGTCCACGCTATGCCTCACCAGCTGATGATAGCCCAAGAAAAACTGCTACTGTTGTTATTATTGGGTGGAACCCATGTAGCTAAAACTCTTTCCCGGTACATAGTTAACTGATGCACCCCAACCGAGTTACTTATAATTAAGTTTGAAAGTAAAAGTGAGTCAAACCATAACTACCTTAACCAAACCATAAACACGAGTATCCTTTTTAAGTCATTAACATGAATCCATAAAACTAAAAACTTTTCACAATTTTAAAGTCATTATGCTTATTCAAACTTACTTAAAGGCTAAGTAGGCTTAGATTTAGCACATTTACATTTGATAAAAATCATGGTTTTATGCATCCCTTGCTAACCCACTCGACCTCCTAGATTTGTCGGGGATATCACGATACCTGAAAAACATGACCATAGGAACCGGAAGCAAAATAGCTCAGTGAATGCATCACTGTTACACTATTGCATAAAATTAAATTCATTAAACCATATCCATATAATAATGTATAAACTTATCTGGCCCATTCATGATAACTGACCCAACTTTTTGAATCATGATTCACTTATCCTGTCTGCAATACACAATTATCTCCCATTCCTGATCGAGGAGTAACCCCTTGTCTGTAATAGACAATTCTCCCTCAATCCTGGTCAAGGAGAAACCCCTTGTCTGTAATAGATAAATCTCCCCCATTCCTGATCGAGGAGTAACCCCTTGTCTGTAATAGATAAATCTCCTCCATTGTGTGTCGAAAAATAACCTCTCATTTAGGTAGACCAAATGAACAATTTTATATTAGTAATATTATGATCCTATCCATAACCATGTATAAATACATCTTACCAGTGAGTAATATTCTGATCATATACATAACCACCTATAAATACATCTTACCAGTGAGTAATATTCTGATCATATCCATAACCATATATAAATACATCTTACCAATGAGTACATTAACCTTGGCAACTTAATGGGCTTTCCTTTGCCTTTGTTTGGGACTTGTTCAATGGGTTCTTCTTCATTTCCTATCATTCTTACAATTTTAGTATCATCATAATAATATCAATAGTCCAAAGAATCATTTAAACGTAACCCAATCCATAATCATCATGTGATCCCATTCAAATCATTTATCATAAATGAAGTCCCCTCCACATTCATGTCAAGATATTTAAAATATCCAAATCATATCACAAATCAAAATCAACCATTACAATTAAATTTTTATCATATTGGGTTTCTAATACAAAAGACGGCGCATCTTTTCAAGTTTCCTAGAGTAAGATATGCCCATTTCTTCACTACATAGAAAATATTCCCTATAGGCTCCTCTATCGTTCAGTCAACTTCCAAGAATTTCATAATTATTATACATCATAAATTTCTATGATCTTCCATCCAATTTCGATACGCATATTGAGTAATACAAAATTAAAGTTTCATAATTTTCAGACTTCATTTGCTATGTCAAAAGCTTTATCAAACTCAGGGCATATTCAAGCGGATTATGCAAATGGGAACTATGTACTGACTTACAACCATCACCTTGAAAACAACCCCCAAGACAAACCAAAAGGTATTTTATACCCATATTCGAGGATGTTATAGTAATATGTGTCATCTAACATCTCCATCTATAGTCCCTTGATTTCCATAAGTACTCAATGAGTTATGCCATTTTTAACACAACTAGGTTTAATAGAACATTAAAGAAAAACCTAACATGATTAAGCATGCATAATCTCTATATCGGCCATCAATCATGGAAATATATACTAAACATGTTTCTTAACATATACACACATCATAAAGATGAATTTATTAAATTAAACATCTTCGCAAGAAGGTGATTCAAATCTAGGACTTTAAAGTTAACATTTACCATCCTAGCATAAGTTCTTACATATGTTCTTAAGCCGTCCTTGTTTTAAAACAATTTGGCAATATGGGTATCATTCAAATATTTATCAAAATTAGAAACAAAAAGATATAAAGTGTAAAACTCATTCACTTTAACAAAGAGGTAATCACCTTACAACAACTCCTCGATTTATTGTAATTTTTCGAAGCAATTTCTTCTTTAACTTCCCCTTTTCTCTCTCCTTAGGACAAATCTTTCAAACCTTCTCATTTATCATGAGGAAGAAGGTTATGTATTATTTTTAATAATACATAAAGCTATAAGGGGTCCAATAGCCATAAGTCTTGTGGTAATGCGTGATTGGTTGGACGAAAGGTCCAATCAAACAATTTCACTAATGACATATTTGTCCCGCCTTTGTAAAATCACCATAACTCCCTATTATGGGCCCCGATTTACTTCCACTTTGCTTCTACGCGTGGATAACTTATATATATACAACTTTCATATTTTTTGGTTTACCAAAATCATAAAACTAGTATGTCTAATTTGGTCTCGAACATGAGAGTAGTAATGTACCAAAAATATCAAAACTTTCACATTTGGCAACCAAACATTGCCAATTTCGCACCAACAGCCCAGTTTATTTTTATAAACATAATGATGAATTAAAAGCATATTTCATGATTCATTTAACCATATAACTAATCATATTCTCTTAACATGTTATCACCGATCATAAGCTCGATTAGCATCTAATGTAAACAACATACATATCACATGAGTATGCATTCCCTAAATATAATAATTAAAATGTTTAACACCCATCACCAAACTTATAACTCATAACTTATACTTACTCATGTAATTAATATTTCTAATCACGTTTTAGGGCCTTACATTAACAGTCTGTTAGTTGCCCTATTAATTACCCAAAGCTCACTACAGGAAATCCTTCTTGAAGTGACCAGGGGCCAACATGCAAAATAAGTCCTCTCGGTAGGGGACATGGGACTCCGATCGTTGATATACTAGGCAAATGATGAACCAACCCCCATAGAGACCTTCAGCTTCATAAATAAGCCTCGAGCCCCACTTCTAGACTTCTTATGACCACTGCACTAAGACCCACTGGGCTCCATCATCTTCTCCCTGATGGCCTTGCCATCTTCTACATCTAATTATATCCTGATGGCCTTATTCACCGCACTTAGTTCAAAAGATCCAAATTTGCCATGATTCGTTGAATACCAAGGTCAAGGCCATTGACAAACGTCCTTGTCTTTTATGCCTCATCCTTCTGCACTGCATCTATATACTTACACAGACTCCCAAATCTTACCTGATATTTATTCACGGACGTCTTTCCCTGAATAAGATGAAGGAACTCATCCTTCTTGGCGTCTTTAAATGCCTGGGGAATGTACCGATCTAGAAATGCAACCTTGAAGCCTTCCCACTATATAGACTCTATCACACTGGAGGAGTAGGCGCTCCACAAGCGTTGTCCCTACTCCATAAGATAAAAGGTCATTATCTTAACTTTTTGCCCAGCTGGCATGTCAAGAATCTCCATAACCTGAGTGACCTAATCAAGCCACTCCTCTAAAGCGTCGGGGCTAGATGCCTCATTAAAGGTGGGTGGGTGCAGCCTCCTAAACTCCTTCAAAATGGAGGCCAAAGTAGTGATCTCAATCGTTCCACTATGGTTGGCCCTCTATTGGTGGGAGAGGGAGTCTGCAAGCTAACGCACGGCCTGCTCCATGCGTCTAAGCTCACTTTTCCCAGAGCCGCTAGCCCCACCACGGCGTATAGTCATCTACATAAGAAATGAGATCTCGGTACACAATGATACAAAATGAAAGTGATAGCAGAAGCGATTAACTTAAAGAATAATTAAAGCGGTAATTAAGATGAAAATGTATAAAGAAAGCATACTAAGAAAGACTCTTCCACACCTGAGAATCCTATTACTCTAATATCATTTGTAACGCCCCGACACGGTTTTGGGTCACCGCTGGATCAACTAGCACCGAGTCAAGGACATAAAAGGGGAGTGGGACAGTCCCATTCTTTTATTTAAGAAAAATCCTTCAATTGCATCATTTTGTAAAGATCAAATTACCAGTTTTAATTTGAGAAATAAGTGATCACTTTAAGTAATTATGCTAAATAACAATGTTTATTTATGAAAATCCATTTAATCCAACGATACTAAATAAATAATAAATAAATCATAGATGTCCCTGTATTATTGCATCACTTAGCCAAAGGCCCGAATAAAATGATCTAAAAATATTCCAACCAAATGTTTTGTAAGAAGGTTCAAGTAGTGGCAAATTCTAATGATGGTCATTACCCTCAGGGCCCTTACCGGAGTCCTTGTCAACATTCCTACTCGATGTAGCTAGGGTGGGGGTGGGGATTTTAACATAAAAAGCAAGGGTGAGCAAACGCTCAGTAGGGTGGGAAATATTAAGCTATACATTTTCTATAAAACTATTGTACATATAACATGTATTTTATACAGTTTCGAAAACGTTTAACAATTTAGCTAGCATTAATGCAACTAGCATGCAATGCACCCAAGCGATGTGCTCAAACCCACACTTAACCATTTTATGCCACTCTTTACTGAGTCTAGAGATTATTTAATCATATCTTATTCCTTAGTCTCTATTTTATCACTTTTATTAGGTTTTCTTGTTTACATTCTTTAAGCACAGCCAAGTTCATTTTCATTTTGATCCTCTATGATTTCGCATACTTTAACAGGCTCTACACCGTCAGTTATGCTACCATATGCTCTGATAAGTGATTTTGAGTCTGTGGCCCTAGGCTCTGGGCCCTTCTTAATTATTTTTTTGTCTCATTCGAGTCCATATTAATATTTTTTAACATTTTTACCAATGTTCACATTATTCCTTTACTTTCATCATTCTCATGTCATTTCATTCATTTATCCATTTTTCATAAAACCAAACGATAAGGTCAAATAAGGACTTATGACCACCAGGACCCTCTAATTTTATCAAAATTACCTTTTTACACATCATTTACCGAAATCTTGTGAAAACACATTTCTTTCATCGTGGCATTATAAATCGTCATTTTACATTCAAAACCTCTTTTCATGATTTTTTTGTCCAAAAAATCATACATTACCCTTTTTCTCTAAGAAAATCCCATTGCTTCACATTTCTTTTCAAGAAACATACTTAATGTCATAAAGACCATTTTACAAATATCAATTTTACCCTTATACACAAATATTGCATTAAATATCATTCCTTCTTCATTTTAATTATTTATGGTTGATATTTCCAACTTCCTTATTTTATAAAGACACCCACTTTTAATTCCACATATCACGTCCATAAATCCTTATTTAATATACTATAATATTTTAAGTATTTTTTGGAGGATTTCAAGCCTATAAACCCTTAAAAATGCAACTAAACATGATACTAATATATAAAATATATCTTCATGCTTATTTCCTCATTTTTTAAGATTAAAATACTATGTGTTCATCAAAAACTGCTTTAAGCTAAGTTTTCATCAAAAATCCTATTTTTGTAAGAAAACGTTTAAATAAATATACTAGAAATATTTTTTGTAAAATAAACCCTTCTAGCATGCATCCTAATAGCTTTTAATCTTGAAAACACCTGGAGGAAAATCCTATCTTCGATTTGAAGAGGAGAAACTTAAAGAGAATGACTTGAAAGTTCCTAAAACTTATATGCTCCAAAAAAGCTCCAACTTCTTCAAGAGCTCCAACAATGGATTTTTCAACCCAACTTCTTCCTCAACTAGGCTGGAAATGGGTATTTTAGCCTTGGAATAGCTTGAAAAATATTTAGGGTGGAAGGAGAAAATCTTAGAGAATGGTGAAGATCGGTGGGCAATGGAATAATGTGGTTTGTAGAGAGAGTGCTCCAAAAATCTGATGAGAAAATGTCATTATCTCCCCTCTTACCTCTATTTAAACCCACAAAACTTAATCCTTTAACCAAGAGTTAGACCATAATTTCAATCTGAGCCGCTAAGAGCTCGAAAACTCAGTAAATCCAATGCCCCACATCGTGACAACACATTAAAGTGGTAGAAAATCCTGATCTACATCCGGTCGTTCGAACAACTTAGACCTCATTCGAACGAGACCACTTATCATTTGAATGAGAGTTCTGACAAGGTATTAACGAGGGCAAATTGTAGGGTTAAAAGGGAAAGGGAATCCACCTCGTTCGAATGGGAAACTACCCCTCGTTTGAACGATGGCATTCGAACGAGATTCCATAGAACTGTGGAAAACAAACAGGTCCTAGTCATTAGAAGGCCATTCGAACCTAATTTGAACGATAGGCCCTTTCTCGTTCGAACGATAATTACCTTCCTTCGATTGCACAAAAGCCACAAGGATAGCTCAAACTTCACATCCATTCATAATATACAGTTCTTGGCCTAAGGGCGTATAGATTACAAGGACCAGAATACAAATCTCGGACACGGGTGTTACAGTGTTGTTGGGTGATTCCCATTCCACTAAGATAATTGGTACTGAAGATTTGGAACTGAAGTTCACTTCTGAAAAAACTGTGGTCCTTAAGAAAGTATTGCACACTCCCGAAATAAGGAAGAACTTGGTTTCTGTCTATCTCCTCAACAAAGATAGTTTCACTCAAACTTTTGGGGGCAGACTTATTTATTTACCTTGACAAAAAATAGAATTTTTATAGGCAAAAGTTATGCCACTGAAGGAATTTTTAAATTGAACATTGATGTTATTAATAAAATTTCTCTTTCTGCTTATATTTCTTGTTCTTTTAATATATTGCATGCTAGACATTGGCATTCTAATAATTGACTTGTTAAAAATATGATTACTTTAGAATTAATTTCAAAATTATCACTAAATGATTTTGAAAAATACGAATGGTGTAGTTAAGCTAAAATAACAAAGACCCACATAAATCTGTTATAAGAGAATCTAAACTGCTTAACTTAATTCATTCTAACATTTGTGAATTGAATGGAATTACGACTAGAAATAGCAAATATTATATTATTACTTTTGTTGCTGATTGCTCGGACTATTTATTTGTGTATTTAATGGGAAAATAAAGGTGAACATTTCACATGCTTAAAATTTTCTTAAATGAAATTGAAAATAAAGTTAATCAGAAAATTTAGAGACAATGTAATGATAAAGGCACTGAATACGATTCTGGACGTTTTATTGAATTTTGTAAAACCCATAGTATTATTCAAGAAAAAATAACCCCTTATTCTCCCGAAACGAATGGTAAATTTGAAAGAAAAATAGGACTTTAATTGAATTGGTAATTTCTAGTTTATTAAGTTCGGGGGTTGCCTCACATTGATGGGGAGAAATTATTTTAAAGAAATACCACATGCTTAATAGATTTCCTAAGACTAAAATAAAAGTATCTCCTTATGAAATTTAAAAAAATATTAAGCAAATGTGTTATATTTTAAAACATGGGGGTGCTTAGCCTATGTACGTATTCCCGACCCTAAGAGGTCTAAATTGGCTAATAGATCATATGAGTGTATTTTTATTGGCTGAGCAGTTAGTAGCAAAGCATATAGATTTTATGATTTGAAAAATCAAGTCATTATCAAATCAAACAATACTTATTTTTATAAAGACAAATTTCCGTTTAAATTGAGAAATAGTGGGGGGGCTCGACATCCACTAATGCTTTTATTCCTAAAAATCCAAAACCTAATGGATCTATTTTAGAACCCGGAAAAAGTAAAAGAGCTCGTATCAAAAAAGATTTTGGTCACGACTTTTACGCTTACACATTAGAGGAGGACCTTAATACCATTCAATAAGCTTTATGTTCTTTAAATGCCGATTTATGGCAAGAAGCTATCAATGATGAAATGGAATCATTAGAAACTAACAAAACATGGCATTTAGCGGATCTTCTACCGGGGTGTAAAATAATTGGTTGCAAATGGATTCTAAAAAATAAATTAAATCCGATGGTTCTGTTGAAAAATGTATGGCACACCTAGTTGCCAAATATTCTAGACAACGTGAAAACGTGGACTTTTTTTATACGTTTTCACAAGTGATTAGAATTACGTCTATACATGTATTATTTTCATTAGCTGCTTTAAATGATTTCATTGTACACCAAATGGATGTTAAAACTGACTTTTAAAATTATGAATTGGAATAAAAGATTTATATGGACCACCTTGAAGGCTAAATTTTACACTGTCAAGAAAATAAATTGCGTAAATTAGATAAATCTCTTTATGGACTAAAACTGGCACCTAAACAATGGCATGATAAATTTGATAGCATAGTCATATCTAACAGGTTCAAAGTTAATGAAAGTGACAAATGCAATTATTATAAATATGAAAACAACATTTGCACTATCATGTCTTTATGTGGATGACTTCCTTATATTTGGATATAATATTCATGTCGTAGATAATGTTAGATATTTATTGTATGCCAACTTTGATGTGATTTAATATTGGGAATTAGAATTACTAGGGCTAAAAAGGAAATTTCTTTAGACCAATCACATTATATTAAGAAAATTCTAACGAAATATAATTACTTTAACTATAAACCTACTAGTATTCCATTTGATCCTAGTGTAAAGTTGTTCAAGAACACTGGTGATAGTGTTAACCAAATTGAGTATGCGAGCATCATTGGTAGTCTATGTTATGGTACAGATTGCACTAGACCTGATATAGCTTATGTCGTGGGAGTAATGTACAGATTTACCAGTAGATCCAGTATGGAACAATGGCATGATATTGAGAGGGTTATGCGGTACCTTAAAAGTACGATGAACCTCGGATTACACTATCAAAAGTATCTCGTTGTCCTTGAAGGATTTAGTGATGCTGATTGGAATACCCTATTGGATGACTCCAAGGCTACTAGCAGATGCATAGTTAGTTTTGTCGGTGGTGCAATTTCATGGAAGTCTAAGAAACAAATTGTTTTGTCTCAAACAGTGATGATAGCTCTAGCTAAAGCTAGTGAGGAGGCAGAATGGTTAAGAAACCTTCTATTAGATATCCCATTATGGGAGAGACCCCACCATTCAAATCCACTAAAATAGTACCACGGCTATTGCAAAAGTTGAGAATCGTTACTATGACAGTAAGAAACGACATATACATCGCAAACACAGTATTGTTAGAGAGTCTATCTCTACCGGTGTTGTGAGAGTCGATCACATACGGTCTAACAAAAACTTGGTTGATCCTTTGACGAAAGGACTACCAAAAGAAAAGGTGTGGAACATGTCGAAAGGGATGGGACCAAAGCCCTTAGATATTTGAGGCACTTATGATGGTAACCCAACCTATAGACTAGAGATCCCGAGAAATAGATTCAATGGATAATAACAAGTCATAAGTGATATGGGTTCAATCATGCTAATTATTGTATATGGCATTTTACTCCGAGTCCATCCCTATGAAGCATGATATCCTAAAGCAAGTTGAGGTTGATAGACTCGCCTATGTGAATGTGAAAGTGTGGTCACTTTCTATGGTAATTTTGAACAAATATCCCACAGCGTTCACGATATTGGGATATAAGAACATAGTTGTAACGTGGTGGCTTAAGGACTACACTCAAGTAGGATTATGTGTGAAAATATTGTGAGAGATAGAATTCAAAACTACTATTACTTTAGTATATTCAGAATCATTCTTTTAAACATATCTAACTGTGAGTACCCGAAATTTAGAACCATGGGCCCGGATAAGTAGCCCAGTCCTGGTGGCCCAAAGTCCGGACCCCTCATCTCTTATATTGATCCGGTCTCCCCCACATTTCCACAATTGGAAGTTATACGGGAGATGGAAAACGTGGAGAAACCCATCACCTCCACTTACCTACATGTACATGTATATATTAAACCCTAGGTCTGGGGCAAAAGGACAAGTTGTATTCTCTGTAATTACTCTCTGGAGTATATAGAAATAATATCGACTGCACCACCGTGGACGTAGGCACATCCTTGCTGAACCACGTACATCCTTTGTTGTGTGATTGGCATCTTATATTCCTTGTTCTTTCTTGATAATTGATTCTCTCGTATTTATTTGTGTTGCATAATAATTGACTCCATAATTGGCTCCGTCTGTGGGAAACGTTCATCTTTCCCTGAGAAGAGCCCACGTCAAGAAAGGAGTTTAAGATGTCTGGCCACAGCAGCAATGCTCCCCAAGCAGGAGATATTCAAGAGCCACCTTCTCCTCGCAGGATTAGGTCTGAAGTCTGACGTTCAGATCAGAGAGCTCGCCTAGAAAGACCAGCCTCAGAAGAAATTCAGGGACCAGCGAGGTCCACGCAGATATCCAGGTTGATTGATGCGTACGAGGCAAGGCTTCACGAGCAGAGGGAGTCTTCTCGTAGATACGAGGCTGAGAATGCTCGCTTGAAAAGAAGACTGGAGAGGGAGCTTCGTCCTGATAACAGGAGACGCCCATATCGCACTCCTAGACCTCAGGCGAGCAAATCTCGCAGCCGAGGAAGGAGCCCTAGGCGAGAATCTCAAAGGGACGAAGGAGGCGAGTCAGACGACGACCTCCGCGAACAGCTGCGAAGAGCTCGCCGCCACCAGAGCCCTGCTCGCAGCGATGAGAACATACGAAACATGGTCCGCAGGGAGATGGACCAGCATCCCGCTCACCACGGAACAAGATCAACCAGAGAACTCGCGAGGCGAGCTCTCAAAACCCATATGAAGTCACCTTTCACAAGAGAAAACGAAGAGGAGGAAGCTCCCAAGAAATTTGCCATTCCAAGGTTCAAAATTTACGACGTAAAAACTGATCCCATCGATCACGTTAGGCAATACCGACAGGCCATGACCCTCTGGAGTCACCGAGATGCCCTGATGTGCCGTATTTTTCCCTCGAGCCTTCATGATGTAGCACAGAAGTGGTTCGAAAGACTCCCCCACCGGTCGATCAAGAATTTCAAATCCATAGCCGAACTTTTTACGGCCCGATTCATTACCAGTAGCTCCCATCCCAAAAGGATGGATGCCCTACTAACAATGAAGAAAACGCCTCAGGTAACCCTCCGAGAATACGCGAAGAGGTACTGGGAGTTATTCAATGAGATCGAGGACTGCGCGGAGGAAGTGGCAGTGGTATCCTTCAAAATTGGGCTCCCTAGTTCTTCCCTCCTCTACCAGTCCCTGACGAAGAAGGAAGCTATGACTATTGACGACCTAATGGCCCGAATCGAGAAATACGCAAAGGTGGAAGATGTCACCCGCCCTAATACAGGAGAAAACGGTCGAGCTAAGCTCACTACCAAGGTAGGTGAGAAAACTGAGAACCAGAGGAAAGAACGGAGGCAAAAATGGCTCCAAGAACGGAGGGAACCATGACGCATCGAAAGTATTCCAGGCGGTTAACACCGTCTTAAAAGAACCAATTTACGAGATTCTCGCGAAGATCAAGGATGAGCCATTCATCAAGTGGCCCAGGAAAATGGGAGGAGATCCCTCGAAGAGGAACAATGCGTTGAGATGCGCTTTTCACAAAGAGGGAGGACACAAGACCGAGCATTGCAAAGCTCTTAATTCTCACCTCGAAGAGTTGGCCCAGTCCGGGCATTTGAACAACTTTGTGGAAAAAAGGGCAGAGAAAGTGACGGCCAACAGAGAGGCGAGACCCGACAACGTGCTGGAGGACGATGCTGGACACGAGTTCGCAGTAATCCACGGAGTATCTGATGTCAAGCAGATATAAGGGAACTCAGCTCGAATGGAAATGAAAAAACTTACAGCGGTAATGCAGGCTTTTCAAATCGATCCAGCAAAGTCACAGTCAGGAAAGCGTCGACGAGCAGAGGACGTCAACTATAACAAGCATATTGTTTTCACGGATGAAGATTTGATGGGAGTAAGGACCCTACATCATGATGCCCTGGTCATTACACTCAGGATAGCCAACTTATACATCAACAAGCTGCTCATCGATCAAGGAATTTCATCCGAAGTAATGTACCTCGACCTATTCAGGAAATTGAAGTTGAGCGTCGCCGACCTAAAGGAAGCTACTGTTCCTTTGGTCGGCTTCGCTGGAAAAATGACCATGCCCCTAGGCAAGATAGTACTGCCAGTTCGTGCTGGGAACGTCTCCAAGATGATTGAGTTTTTGGTAGTTGACATTGAATCACCGTACCAGGTCATCCTCGGCAGAGGATGGCTTCATGCAATGAAGGCGGTATCCTCGACCTACCATCAGAAGCTCAAGGATGTAACCGAGCGAGGAGTAATGGAGATTCACGGCGACCAAGTGATGGCGAGGAAGTGCTTCATAGCAGCCATCCGACCAAAGCCAGAGAAGAAGGCCGGTCAACCCAACGAGAAAGTTGAAGAGGGTGTGATACCTTCTAAATAGCAATTAAAGTATGGAAGACCTGGAGTAGAGGAGACCAAGCTCCTCCCCTCTGAGCGTGTCGTCGAGGACCTGGTAGAAGTTATAGCCGAAGTTGGTGACAGTAGCAGAGTCTTCTTGATTGGAGCATCTCTCACCGACCAAGAACAGAAGGAGCTGACGACCTTACTGAGACACAACGTAAATGTTTTCGCATGGGAACCATACGAGCTTCCTGGCATCGATCTTGATATGGTCTGTCATCAGCTGCACGTCGACCCCATATTCAATCCAGTCACGCAGAAGGCACAGAGAACTGCACCCGAGAAGGCTAAAGCGGTCGAAAAGGAAGTCAAAAAATTGCTGGATGCAGGATCCATACGGGAAGTGCAATTCCCCAAGTGGTTGTCCAACCCAGTAGTAGTTCCGAAGAATAATGAGAAGTGAAGAGTTTGCATCGACTTCACTGACCTCAACAAAGCATGCCCTAAGGATAGTTTCCCCCTCCCAAAGATAGACCAACTAGTAGATGCCACTGCAGCTCACGAGCGAATGAGTTTCCTTGACGCATACTCAGGATATCACCAGATCCCCTTGTATGCCCCAGACCAGGACAAACCGGCGTTCATCACGATAGTTGGGTTATATTGCTACAAGGTCATGCCATTACGGCTTAAGAATGCGGGGGCAACCTATCAGCGGCTGGTCACAAAAATGTTCAAGGATCAAATGGGAGACACAATGGAGGTCTACATCAATGACATGCTCGTTAAGAGCAAGAAGAAGGAAAATCACCTCTCATACCTGTCAAAGACCTTAGAAATCCTCAGGAAGTACCGAATGAAGCTCAATGCGAGCAAATGTTCCTTTGGTGTCCAATCAGGAAAATTTATTGGATACTTGGTCAGTAAGAGAGGCATAGAAGCTAATCCAGACCAGATCGATGCAATCAACAGGGTACAACCCCCTCGAACAATCCGGGACGTGCAGAAGCTCACTGGAATGCTCGCCGCCTTAAATCGCTTCATCTCCAAATCCTCCGAAAAGTGCAAACCTTTTGTCCAACTTCTAAAGGGGAGTAAACTAATAGAATGGAGCCCAGACAGCTCGCGAGCTTTGGACGAGCTCAAGTCCTACTTAAGCTCTCCACCGCTGCTTGTCATACCACAGCAAACGGATTCTTTGTACCTGTACCTCTCGGTATCCAATCACACTGTCAGCTATGCGTTAATATGCGAGGTTGCAGGAATCCAACACCCCATTTACTACGCGAGCAACACCTTATTAGACGCCGAGCAAAGATACCAGCCATTGGAGAAGCTCGCCTTTGCACTAGTAACAGCCTCGAGGAAGCTGAAGCATTATTTCGAAGCCCATACTGTCATCGTCCTTACATCGCATCCCCTTAAGGTTGTCCTAAGGAAAGCGGACTTATCGGGCAGACTGTCTAAGTGGTCAATCGAGCTCGACCGGTTCGACATCCAATTTCAACCAAGGACAGCGATCAAGGGTCAGATCCTTGCTGATTTCATAGCCGAATTCACGGGCGAGGAACTCTCCGACCAACCTCAACCGACAAAGCAAAAGAAGAACCAAGCAACAGAAAGAACCTGGAAACTCTTTATTGATGGAGCCTCCAACTCAAAGGGGGCAGGGGTAGGCATTTTCCTCATCACTCCAGAAAACACAATCCTCGAACAAGGAATCAGGCTTGGATTTGCAGCCTCCAACAACGAAGCAGAATACGAAGCCCTAATAGCTGGTCTCCAAAAGGCACAAACTCTAGGAGCAAAACGTTTACAGGTGTTCGGCGACTCTCAACTAGTCTCCAATCAGATAAGCGGAGATTACAATGCAAAGGATGAAAGAATGGCAGCCTACCTCGCCTTAGTAAGATAATTAATGTCAAGCTTTGAAGAGATCAACATCCAGCAGTTTCCCAGGGGGCAAAACAGTTACGCTGATGCCTTAGCAGCCTCGAGTTCGGCAGTTGACTCTGACCTTAAGAGGGTCATCCCCATCGATTTCCTCATTTGTTCGAGCATTAACCGCAACAGCAAGTTACCAAACATGGAACAAGTACTCCAGGTGGGATCAGCCCTCAGCTGGATGGACCCCTTAAGGGACTATTTAAAGGATGGCACGCTCCCAGATGACAAGAAAACCGCCCACCAGGTAAGAGTCAAAGCTGCTCGCTTTCACTTATCCACAGGAGGCGACTTGTATAAGAAATCCTTCTCCGGTCCCTACCTTAGATGCGTCCACCCAGGTGATGTCGAGCAAGTGCTACACGAGCTTCACGAAGGAATCTGTGGAAGTCATATCGGAGGAAGGTCTCTAGCCTTTCGAGCAATGAAGGAAGGCTATTGGTGGCCATACATGCAAAAGGACTCCACAGTATATGTTCACAAATGCCTGAAATGCCAATTCCACGCTCCTATGGACCACCAACCCACCAGCGATCTGAAGTCCCTGTCCAGCCCATGGCCCTTCGCCCAATGGGGAATGGACATCGTGGGACCGCTGCCTACCGCCGTCGGCAATCGCAAATACTTATTGGTTGCGACTGACTACTTCACCAAATGGATCGAGGCTGAATCCTTGGCGAACATCCGAGATGCTGATATGATAAGGTTCATATGGAGAAATATAATCACTCGGTTTGGAATCCCCAGAACCATCATCACCGACAATGAAATGCAGTTCAAAAGTGGCCCCTTTCAGAACTTCTATAATGAACATGGGATCAGACACCACTTCAGCTCTGTAGCCTACCCTCAGAGCAATGGCCAAGCCGAAGCTTCCAACAAAACTGTGATCGACGGATTAAAGAAGCGATTAGAGCGAGCCAAGGGCGCATGGGTAACAGAGCTACCCCATGTTCTATGGGCATACCGAACCACTCCTCGGCGAGCAACAGGAGAAACCCCATTTTCGCTGACATATGGCATGGAAGCAGTCATCCCATTAGAAGCAGGTTTGCCAATAATGAGATCCAACCTTGTCGACCAAGGCCTGAATGAAGAAGCATTGCTCGCCGAACTCGACCTAGCCGACGAGCGTAGAGAACTGGCCCTGGTGAAGCTAGCGAACTATCAGCAACAGCTCGCGAAGCATTACAACAAAAGGGTTAGCCCGAGGGCATTCCAAGTTGGGGACTATGTTCTAAGGAAGGTCCTAGGCAGCACAGTGAAGTCGTCAGACGGCAAGCTAGGCCCAAACTGGGAAGGACCCTTTAAAGTAACTAAAGACGATCTGCAAGGCGCCTATCACTTGGAAACGATGGAGGGCAGAGAAATACCACGAGCATGGAACGCAGCTAATCTCAAGAAATTCTATTTTTAGATATTTTTCTTGTATTTCTTTTGTTATGAAAACAGAAGTTCATTTTTTCTTATTACTAATGAAAGTTACTTAGTTGGTTACACTCTGATTGGTGACAGTTGCATTCATCACACATCTTTTCCAAATAACAAGCACCTTGATCACTACAGCAGGGGAATACCCCTCCTCAGGTCATCATCATAAAACACGAGAGACCTCTTAGCGTTGCCCCTGGCAATATACAAAGCCCTACAGAGGATTCTTAGGCAATACGACCAAGTCTTATACTGGTCATCAAACCTACATCGGTTGAACAAAATCCTGATCGGATGAAGACATCCAACACCAGGTGTGTCCTCGCCAATTGCCCTACTTAGACCTAAGGGAGTGTGATGACACGACCTAAAAGGTAAGGTGGGGCACAATGGTACTTTGATATTATACTAGACTGGGGGGACACTTGCATGACAAAACAGAAGAAATCATAAAGCAGCAAGGGTACGAAAAGTAGGATATACACGTTTATTTGGCAAAATTGCCCAAAAACACAAACTTTTCATTAATCCATCTTACAACAATGATAATACATGTTGAGTCGGCGAGCTCGCCCAAAACATTTACATTATCAAAAATAAAAAAAATAAAAAAATATACAACAACTGACAAAATCTCAAGGGGTGGAAGCCTCCGGGCAAGATAATCAGCCACTCGAGCTCTTCGTCCGTCATCAGGAGCAGGAGCAAACTCTTCCACAACCTCATTCGCATCCGACTCCAATAATTGCCGAGGAATAGCATCGATGGGGATCCATCGATCGTCCCTCCTGAATGGGTTGGGCACTAGAGTGGAGGAAGACATCTCATGACGATACCATAGCACCGAGTTCCTCGGGACTTGCAGCTCCTTCAAGGCACTTAGTCATCCCCTGATGAAAGAAAGCTCCTCGAACTCAGATAGCCTTGTTGGAGCATCCGACCACCCTTGATCATAACCATCAACCCACGCTTGCCGAGGAACTTTCTTGAATAAGTGCCGCAACCTGGTGACGTCCCTTTGAAGCCCAGCAGCGATTACATATGCTCGCTGAACATCACCGCGGAGTTCTTCCATTTCCCTATCGCGAAGTTCTTCTCCTTCCCTGCTTCTTCTCCTGGTGCTCTTACTAGCTCGCGGAAGGGGAGGGCGGGTAAGACTTCGCGACATGGGAGGGGTAACATTATGATCAACTCCAGCTCGCGATGATGAGGAGCCTTGTAATACTTCTTGAACGGTGCTCGGTGCGTGCTCCCTAAGTTGTAAGACTTCCCTCCTCAGGTCTTCGTTCTCCTGCTGAAGGAACTCCCCAACTTGGTTGACCTCGGTGGCCTCTAGGAGTCTTGTTCTCAGCACATTGACTTCTTCTTGCACTGAAGCACCAATGTCCTCCATCTCCTGGAGCCTGTCCTTCAGCTTGACCACGAGCTCAGACTGCTCCTTATACTTATGATTTCTAGACCTAAGGGACTTGCAGAGCTTAACGAAGGCCTGGCGAACTTCAGGTCTCGCATTGGGACCAAGGGTCCTACCCAACTGGGAAGTAGCAGGAATGTAATCATCCACATCAACTAACTACAAGCAAGAGAAAGAAAAGGGAGAGAAAGGAACAAATCAGTACAGGCAGAAATGAAGCCTTTTTCATTAATAAAGAATGAAGTTACATCGAACTGAAAAAAGAAAAGTTTACAGAACGAAAAAAACAAAAATACAGAGCAATCCTAGTCGATAACTAGTTGACAACCTCAGGCGGCCCAGAGGTCGATGGCCCCTTCCCCTTGTCAACATCAGCAGGAGCACCGCCCTCAGCAGGGATAATCTATGTTCCCACAACTAGAGAAACATCAGCAGGGGTCGCTTGAGGAACAGGATCAGCGCCTTCAACAGCTGGGGCAGGAACTTCATCCACGGTTGGCTTCGGACCTGGGTCATGCTCGTCAAACAAGGGGGAATCGATGTCAACGCCAGCAGCCAAAAGGGCCTTGTTCCAGCCTTTCTTGAAGTTCAGACGACTAATATAGTCTATCTGAACTTCAGCATCCTCATATGCTGCAGCCCAATCGAAATTGTATGACTCCTCCTTGGCAGTGACAGTCTCAGACTCTTTCTTCTTCAACTCTGCAGACAGCATCATGTTGTCCTCAACAATCGCTAGCTTGCTCGAGCAAACCAGGTCATAGGCTTGCTGCAGCTCCTTCAAGTCCTTGACTGTTGCGCCCTTCTCCTTGTTGGCAGTAGCAAGAGCCAGATCAGATGAAATCCGAGCAACATCAACGGCTTTAAAGCTAGCCTCGAGCTCTTTACCCTTCAGCTTCAGGGCAGCATTTTCCTCCTCCAGCTCGCTGTTTCTCTTCACCAACTCGTCGCGTGAACGATAGAGCACGGCAAAGTCAGTAACGAACTGCAGAAAAAAGAAGGCATCAGAAGAGAAAAATGAGGTAATTCAAAACAACATAGGAGGAAAAGGAAAAACCTTACCAGAGCAAGCCTTTGACTGGCCTGAAGGGCCAACTGCTCCGACCCTACCGCCCTTTAGCGATCAGCCGGGAGAACAGCTCTCTCGAGCAGAGCTGGGGCCAGCTGAGGAGAAATCGCCATAGAAGCCCCCTCGGGCAGTGCGAACACCGGGACTAAGGCCTGCCCGACCTTCGTCCTCGTTTTTTCCCTCCTTCTCTCCTCCTCCTTCTCACTCTCCTTCCTCTTCCTCTCCTCCACCCTCCTCTTCTCTTCCATCTTCTTCCTCTCCTCTTCCTTTTTTCTCTCCCTCTCTCTCACCTGCTCCTCTTCCCTCCTTCTCCTCTCCTGCTCCTGAGCGGAGGACCGAGAACCAATAGCCACGGCCCCAGAAGTAGCTTTTTGTTTCTTCGACCTCTGTGCAAGGAGCACGTGGTCCTCATCATCATCATCCCTAATCAAGTTCTTCCTCGGAGGAACCATGTCTTCACTTGAACTGCTAGAAGTGCTTGACGATCTCCGAGCTTCAGAAACCTCCTCACGGTCAGAGGAACTGCTACTCTCAAAGCTCCCTCCACCCAAATTGCTCACGGCTCCTGCAAGGTCACTCTCAGAGCTGCTCTCCTCCTCGTCCAGCTGGATAGGCTCTGCAGCAGTATCTTCGAGAAAATCAAACTCTGGTATACTATCCACAGGCCTCGCTATGAAGCTGGAGCCAACGTTCTTATACTCGAGCAGGAAGGCAGCAGATCTAGGGTGCTCGTCGTCACCTAAGGGCTCCCTGATTTTCCAAGCCTTTACCAATTCTGAAAGACAGACCTCGTTGAGTGCAGGTTCCAAGTTCTTTGACTTCGTTGCGCAAGAAAAAGCAAAGAAGAGTTAGAAAGGTCACAAATCAGCAAAAGTCGAAACAACAGTACAACGTCTACCTATATATTCCTCCCCATAAAAAGGAACAGAGAACCTCTCAGACCTCGACCCTTCAAATTGGGGAGGGAACTGCCAATTCCTAACAAGGAAACCTTCTTGCCAGTAGTCCTTATGGGAATCAGGTAGATTTACTACCAATACCCTATCAGGGCTCCTAGCTTTGAGGTATAAGACACCTGAACTAGTTCGAGAAAAGGAGTAACAGAAACAGACCTCGACAAGTCCTAACCTAGTACCATACAATTGATTTATCCTATGGACGCCATTTACTATTTTCCACACATTGGGCGAGCATTGTGCAGGAACAATATTGAAATAGCCAAAAAAATGCAAGAACAAATCATTGGGAGGGAAAGTTAGTCCCCCCTGGGAAAGCAACAGAACATGGATCCAGTGAGCATCATCTATATCCCTAACATTCCTAGGAGGGGAGGCACAATACTCAATATCTACCCACTCAGGAATGTTGTAAAACT
The DNA here is from genome assembly GCA_949130495.1 of Sambucus nigra. Classification (NCBI taxonomy): domain Eukaryota; kingdom Viridiplantae; phylum Streptophyta; class Magnoliopsida; order Dipsacales; family Adoxaceae; genus Sambucus; species Sambucus nigra. Next base: position 672,763,544 of record OX422209.1, read on the forward strand.
TCCTAAATTCAGAGATTGACCTATTCCCAATCTTCGCCATTAGAAGACCTAAGAAAAACTACAAACCAAAGAGAAAGTACAAGGAAAGGGCACAGAAAACTTACAAAATAGAAGATCGGCTCAAGTGATGAAGAAGCACGAGCTCAGACAACTAAGAAACAATGGAAATGGAGATTGAGAGAAGAAGGTACGAGGCGCTAGAGTTCTCAGAAAAAAGAAGAGTACTGGAAGGGCTGAAGCGACGGAAGAAAAAGTGGCTATCCCAACAAGCCTTCAATTCTAATCATAGCGCACAATAAGCGAAGCGGGTGCCGCCAAATCAACTTCACAGTTTTCGAAGAATCGCAAATCAACCATAATGGCTGATCATTTAAATCCATTGAACCCATAAATATGGCCCAACAAATTTAGGGGAATTGTGGGTACCAGAAATTTAGAACCATGGCCCGGACGAGTAGCCCAGTCCTGGCGGCCCAAAGTCCGGACCCCTCATCTCTTATATTGATCCGGTCTCCCCCACGTTTCCACAATTGGAAGTTATACGGGAGATGGAAAACGTGGAGAAACCCATCACCTCCACTTACCTACATGTACATGTATATATTAAACCCTAGGTCCGGGGCAAAAGGACAAGTTGTATTCTCTGTAATTACTCTCCGGAGTATATAGAAATAATATCGACTGCACCACCGTGGACGTAGGCACATCCTTGCTGAACCACGTACATCCTTTGTTGTGTAATTGGCATCTTATATTCCTTGTTCTTTCTTGATAATTGCTTCTCTCGTATTTATTTGTGTTGCATAATAATTGCCTCCAGACTAACGTATTAATAACTTTTTTTTTTTGTAAAAATGTAGTTTACAAACAGTATTTTGTATTAAAAAAATATATTTTTTAAAAGTAACAATGTGCAAAATTTGTGAAAAACAGTAAAAAAAATAACATTTTAAACTATTAAAAAAAGTATAAATAGTGTATAAATTTCAAATAGTTTTTTTTTTTAAAAAGCCAATGTATAAACAAGTATAAACAAGTTTTTAAAGAAATAATGAATAAAAAACAGTGTTTTTAAAAATAGTGTACAAAAACATTTTAAAAAACACTATTTTTTAAAAAATAATTTATAAAAATAGGTATTTTTAACATTTTATAAAAAAATTGATTCTATAAAAAACAGTTTATAAAAAAAACGTTTTGATTTTTTAAAACTTTTAAATTTTATAAAAAACAGTTAATAAAACTTAGTGTATAAAACCTTTTTCATTTGTATAAAACTTTTTCATTTTATAAAAAAACATTTAATAAAAAAAGTTTTTTATTAAAAACAATTAGAAATAATGTAGAATTTGAAAACGTGAGTCAACTAACAATCATATCAGTCAACTAACGTTGATTTTGAACCCAACTAATTATAATGTAAACAAATGGATTCAAACTCTAAATAGTGAAAACGACTTTACCCCAAACAGTAAATGACCCTAAAAAATCATCTTTAACCCAAAAAAAAAATCTTCACAAAAAATATAGTTTAAAGAAACAATTTTAACAAAAAAATAATCTTACAACGGAAAAAAAAAAACAGTTTTAAAAAAAAAAAAAAATAACCATAAAAGCAGTCTATAATGAGGTGAAAAAAAGTTTTTTCAAGAAAAACAGTTTGTAACAGAAAAAACACTTCTAAAAAATATTTTTTAGCCTAAAAAAAACAATTATAACGCAAAAATATTATTTTTAAAAAAATACAATTTTAACACAAAAAATATTTTTTAGAAAACATTTTTAACGGAAAAAAAACAATTTTAAAAATTTACAAAATGACAAATAAAAACAGTTTTTTAATGAAAAAAAAAAATTTTTAGAAAAATAGTTGACACAAAAAACAGTTTTTTAATGAAAAACAGTTTTTATTTTATTTTAGCACCAAAAAAAAGTTATAAAAACATTAAAAAACAGTTTTTAATGAAAAACAAGTTTTAACAATAAATAAAACTGTTTTTTAACGAAAAACAGTTTTTACCGAAAAACTGTTTTTTTTAAAAGCAGTGTTTAGTTCCCAAAAAAACGGTTATAAAAAAAATAAAAACATTTAAAAAACATTTTTTAATTGAAAAAAAATTAACAATAAAAAAACAGTTTTTACAAAAATAAAACAATTTTTTGAGCGAAAAACAGTTTTTAGTGAAAAGCTATTTTTTGAGAAAAATAATTTTAACACAAAAAAACAGTTTTTAGCCCCCAAAAAACAGTTACAATGGAAAATGAAAAATATTTTTAAAAAAAATAACAAAATAAAAAAAGTTTTAATCAAGAAAAACAAGTTTAAAAAAAATCGTAGGGATGGCAAATCTGTGGAAAAACTTTGTCATCCTGTATAGATAAGTAAAATTTGTCTAAAGGATGGCAAATCATGTATGTGAACATGGTATCCAAACAAAATTTACCATAGAAAATAAGGGATATCAAACACAGAAAATGGTAGACAAAGCCTTCATTTATCAACATTTGCACACTTGCGCCTATCAAACTGACCGAAGTGTTTTTAAAAGTTTAAAGGGTTACGTAAAGAAACTGAAAGTTGAGATGGTGAATTGAAATGCGGGGCAAAGTTCTGAGGGGCGCCAAGCGTAACTAACCCTTAAATTATTGCTCTGATAATATATTTACAATCAATCACGGCGAAAGAAGAAAACAAGTGAGATGTATATTTATGAAAACAGTGAAATGAAACGCACCCCAAGACTGGACACAAACAATCTGTCTGTCATCGGTAGTACCGGTGCCAGGAACAGGAATGAATGAACACAATATACAGGAAACACTGGCTGTTCTGATTGAAGCATAAACCTTGAATATTTCCACAATGTAAATAATAATTAATTATGGAGCAGCCAGCATACTGGAATGTAACTTGAATCCAACTCAGGGAACACGCTCCAGTACTCGCTGCAATGCCTTTTTAATTCCTTCTTGATCGAGTGAAGTACTCAGTTGTATTTCCTGCACCTGAACCACAAGAAAGGATTTAATGAGCTATATATGCATATATATATATAGGGATATTAACCCCTTGAACTGTTCTTAATACAAGAACCCCCCTCAACATACCTGTCTTCCAGCTCGAGCAAGGAGAGTGAACTTTTCTCCAATTGGTGGTGCCTACAGCATATGGATACACAAACATAAATCATGGGATATAATGTTTTTCATTTAGATCAAAAGTAATATGGTCAAAGTATCTTCACTTATTTGAAGTTAAAACTGTGTAGAAATGTTATCCAAAAATACATAACATAGCGTGTACACTTAAAAGTTTAATACCAAAATAGTTTTGAACTCCAAATAGGTGACAATACTTTTTACCATTTAACTTTTCACTCCAAACCAAATGAGACCATGAAAAAGGTAAGCAACGCACATTTGAAAGCCAAAGTTGCAGATCTTGTGAAACCACACGTTTCTCAAATCCTTGCCGAGTGATTCTTACATTGCTTATACTGGATCATAATAAAGTACAGACAAAATATTATTACAGTATGTGCATATAACAATAATAAAACAATCCCGTGTTGTTGCTTTTTCAGTTGTTAGTCCCGTGTTAATAAAAATGGGACCCGTCATTCTCTACGGAAATGAAGAGGAGAAGTTAGAGGCAGTTATGAAGTACTTTTGAGTTGTTATGGGAGGTTTTGGGTAGTTATGGGACCTAATGCAATTTTAAAAATGGGGCATATACCAAATAGTACTTCGATCTTTTTTTAATACACGTTTAGTCCAAGCCTTTTTATTTTGCACCAAAAAATCCTTCACCATGCCAAAAAGGTTTTACCATACCGCTGGTGCGGACTTTTAAAGATAAGAAAATAAGGGACTTTTTGGTACAATATAAAAGGCTTGGACTAAATGTGTATTAAAAAATGTTTGAGGGACTTTTTGGTATTTGATCCTTAAAAAAATACGTGGGAGGGGAGCCACCAAAATTTTGGAAATGAGACGAAAACCTAAATCTCAATAATTCCAGCAGGCCCTAGCTATATATTCACATCAATCGATCAATACAATAGTTATTCATTGTTATGAAACATTACATAATTTGAAAAGCATCACTCAAGCGAGAAATTACATCTAATCGCAATAGGAGATGAGTAGAGGTTCTTCTTCTTACAACCAACTCAAAAAAATGGAAAAGAAAAAAAATTAAGTGAAGGATAATATTTATCATCGCATGAATCTAGTCAAAGTCAAGCATAAGTGAAATTGATCCTACTGATAAAAGTTTATAATCCGAGTGTGCATAAATTCAAAAAATAAAATCAAGTGTTTTCCTTTTCAAAAGAAAAACAGACTGATTGATATGGAAAACTTGAGTTGTCAAATTTATTTTGATTATTTTTTAATAAAGGATCCCTCGTTTTCTTTTTAATGTGAATGCACCATTTTATTCCTATTCTTACCTCATCATGATATTTATTGAAAAATTTGACTGCTTATGCAGGGGTAAAGCTGCGTACATCTAACCGCCCCAGTACTCCGCAGTGGCGGGAGCCTCGTGCACCGGGTTTGCCCTTTTTTTTGTAAAAGATACTCCCCCTATCTAAAATTAAGAATTACGATTTGAAAGCTAATTTTATCAAGAAAATACCAACTTTAATGCAATAAGTCAAGATCGAAACATATTCAACTGTAGGGGAATTTCATACTATTTTTAATTTGAAACTTCCTATAATAGAGTACCCAAGTATATATTCAGAGTCTTCTCAAAGAAGAAAGGAACATAGTTAGATAAGGATGTGATTAGCGACATGTATATGAAGCACTAACTAGTTTATTAATTAAAGATACATAAATTCAAGTTGCATTTGAACGTGAAGTAAGGATGATATTCATTATTTCATGGGTCTTCAGTTTAACAAGTAAAATGAAGTATAGAGGTTGTTAACAATCCTATTGGAAATACTTTCTAGAAAATCATTCAAATAATTTTGTTTATATCATAATAATATATGTGTGTGTGTGTGTACGTGTGTACCCTCCCCCCACCCCCACCCCCACCCCACACACACACAATTTCTTAATTTTTAGGTTCCAAAGAAATTGATTGGTGGAAAGGACAATATTTTGACATTCTAATCACAATTTTGTATGAAAAAAACGTTCAAATGAAGATTTTTTTTTTCAACTCCATAGAAACGACCAAGATTAATCCATTAAACTAATGACAAATCAGTTTATACTAGTGGGAACCCCGCATCGTTTGATTCTCCTTTGATACAGATATGACTTTATTATTGATCACTAGGCCATCAAGTGAGGCTCAACAAAAAAAAACAGATGAAAATCAAACAAGAATATGAAAAAAAGAGCTCAACACAAGGAGCCAATCCATCCTCTCATTTGTTGATGCTTAAACTACTTTTTTGATGTATTAGAGGCAAAAAAGGAGTTCAGAAATTACAAGGACTGCTTGTAATTAATCATACTAATATAATGCTTACATAATTAACTAAATGCAATAAATCATCGCAGTAAATGGTCTTGTAAGACCAGCTCCTTGCCTATTGCAGATATAAATTTCAACGGAAAACTATTACCAGATTCAATTAGCTGTTGAACTTCAATATCATATTGAACATATTTTTCAGATATAAGGAAGTACAAGTGTATAAAAAAGAATTGCCCCACATAGGAAGATGTACAGTTCAACATGTACTTAAAGTAACGAGCATTGAAGTTGATGTATATTGGTGACACGTGGCGGGTGGTTGTGCTCCCGGGAGAAGACTATCTTTTTTTTTTTTTTTTAGTTTAGAATATTATTGTCATTTTCTTTTATTTTTAGTTTCCAAATATGTTTGGGACTAATTAGTCAATTTTAATTATTAGTTGCCCTTTTTAGTTTTTTTGGATCTTAGCTGTTAGCAAGCTAATCTCTCCTACCTTGGCCTTCATTTGTAATCAGACTTAAATATTGAAAAAAGAATATAGATAGACAAATAAACTCTTTTTTTTAGTTGGTGTATTGTAGTTAGTATTTGGTGTGTAGTGTAATAGTAACGCTTCCGCATTCTTGATTCACATCAAATTGGTATAAGAGCTACGTTTGTTCTTGGTGTTGAGTTGCGTTTGTTCTTAGTGTTCGTCGTGGTGCGTGAAGTGGGTATCGAGTTGAGATTCTAACTCGGGCAACCCTTCAATCAGGTGGATTGATAAATGTCCAAATGGGAATCGGGTGGATGGAAACCCTAAATTCCATCACCGCTAAAAGGGGGGATACCAACCCTTTTAGCCTCCTCCACCATCACCTTCCTCCACCTCCATCTCCTACCGCCACACAACCACCACCATCAGAGCCCCATAACCATCGTCTCTTCCCCCACTCAAAACCCTCGCACCCCTCCCCCCTACTACCCCGCCCAAAGAACCCTAATTCTAGTTGTCCAAACACCACCCCACTGCCCTAAAACCACTGCCAAACAATCCCCCCCATTCTAACCTCTCCGGCCCAAAAGAAACAGCCCTACCCGCAACCGGATCTGCCCCAAAAGGGGCCGGAAACCCCTGCCGTGACCGCCAACTGCCGAACAGGGCTGACCGCACCTTTTCCCCTCCTCTAGACCTCCCCCACCCCTGTTTAACCCCACCGACCAGCCCTACTGTCCCTATACACCCCTGCCACTTCAAACCCAACCCGCTGCCCTCCTCCACCTCTTTAAACCCCACCGACAAGCCCTAACCCTAAACCCAACCCGCTTTTTTTATAAACGTTAAAAAATAGTTTATATAAACCACTATTTTTTTTAAAAACACTGCTTTTAAAAACGTTACAAAACACTGATTTTTTAATTGCTTTTTACAAACGGTCAAAAACATTTTATATAAAAACGCTTTTTTTTTTAAAACACTGTTTACTAAAAACATTAAAAACACTCTTTTTAATAAACTTAAAAAAATATTTTATATAAAAACACTTTTTTTTTAAAAACAGTTTATATAAAAATAATGTTTTAAATTTTTTTTTATAAACGTGAAATGGTTTTCTATAAAACTTTTTTAACGTTTTTTTATAAATCAATTTTTTTTATAAACATGTTAAAAAACAGTTTATATAATAACTTTGAAAAATACTGTTTTTTTAACGTTTTTAACATTATATATGAAAACTGTTCATATAAAAAGTTGTTTTTAATAGTTTATAAAAACTTTTTTTTTAAACATTTTTGATGTCTTTTTATAAAAAAAAAAAATTGATTTTATAAAAAACAGTTAAAAAGAGTTTATTAGAAAACCTTTTGATGTTTATAACTGTTTAAAAAAATGGGGTTTTGTATAAGCAGTTTTTTAACGTATATAAAAAACGGTAAAAAAAATAGTGTTTTTTTAACCTTTTTAAAAAGCAGTGTTTTTATATAAACTCTAAGAGCTTTTCTCTCTCTTATCTCTCTTATTCTTACTTTCTCTCTTTTTTGGATTATTTTTTTAACACTTTTTTTAAACGTTAAAAAAACACTGTTTTTTATAAACATCAAAAAACAATTTATATAAATCAATGTTTTAAAAAAAAAATCAGTTTATAATCGTTAAACGGTTTTTTTATAAACAATTTTTTTAACTTTTTTAATAAAATTATTTTTTACGTAAAACATTCAAAAACAGTTGATATAAAAATGTTAAAAACACTATTTTTTTATAAATGTTAAAAAACTGTTTATATAAACCACTATTTTTTTAAGGAAAAAACACTGTTTTAAAAAACGTTACAAAACACTGAATTTTTAACTGTTTTTTATAAACATTCAAAAACAGTTTTATAATTCTATTTAAAAATATGTTGTTTTTATATAAACCATTTTTTAATATTTTTTTAAAAGAGTTCTTTTTTTTAAGAACAGTGTTTTTACATAATTTTTTTTAACGTTTATACAAAAAACTGTTAAAAAAACAGTGTTTTTAATGTTTTTATATTAAGTGTTTTTTACGTTTTTAATTTATTCATATAAAGAATTGGTTTTATGAAAAAAGTTGAAAACAATTTACAAAAAAACTTTTGACATTCATAAACTGTTTTTTTATAAGATTGTTTTTATATAAAGTTTTTTCAACGTTTATAAAAACAGTTAAAAACAATATTTTTTAATGTTTGTAAAAAAAAGTGCTAAAAAAAGTTTATAAAAAAACCTTTTGATTTTGTAAAACTTTTTGATTTAAAAAAAAAATACTTAATAAAAAAAGTGTATAAAACTTTTTCATTTTATAAAACTTTCTCATTTTATAAAAAAGTGTTAGTAAAAAAAGTTTTACTATTTAAAACAATAAGATATAATGTAAAATTTGTTTTAATACACTAATAAATACTTATACTAATGGGTAAAATAGTCTTTTTGATTGGAAATGAGTCAACTGACCATCAAACTAGCTAACTAACGTTTTTTGTCGATTTTGAATTCCAAACGAGTAGAATGTAAACAAATGGAATAAAACTCTAAATAACTATTGGACCCCAAATAGTAAAAGCTCCTTACATAATTGACAAGGAGCCATAGAATAGACTGTGATTTTGTTTAAGTAGAATGTGTTATGTGAAGATTGAAATAGTGTTTTTCTTAAGATAATTTCGGTTGAATCTTTATATAGAAATGTGAGTTTAATTAGTTAGAAGCATATGATGTGAATTTAGTTAGTTAGAAGCATATTGTGTATGTTGCTCTATTTTAAAGGAAGTGAGGTATGCTTCCATGTTTAATAACATTATTTTTTAAATAAAATATATAATATTCCTTTTTGGATTTTTCTCTTTTTATATTGTGATTGCACAATTATTTTTGTGCTTTGTTATAAGGTTTGATATTTTTATTTTGACTCATTTTCACATTTTTTTATACAAATTATACCCTTTATGCTTTATTTTCTTAACACACAAGTTCTAAATGTTTGTCATTTCTATCTATCATGTCCATGATACTATTCATTATATTTTTCAAAAATTAGGGGATAAAGTATAATTTATGTAAAGTTGATTAAGTGCCTAAGTAAAATATTTTGAAATATATATATATATATATATATATATATATGATAGTAATTATCGTGATTATATATGAGTGTCCATTTTCTCTCCATCTATTATTAATTAATACTTATATAATGTGTCAAATAGACATAAAAATATAATTATGTCTTAAATAAAAAAAGTATCTCGGTATTTAGTGTATACTAATCATAGAACTACCATCTCTACTAAAAAATATAAATATGTAGTTGATTTGTAATTTTAAAATAGATGCATGTTCATATGTCCCAAATTTTTTATTCATTTTTTCATCTCATATTAACATTAGTTTAAATGTAATGATAATATTATTTATATGGCATATATTTTACGAATAAAACTATACCATGCTCGCGCATCGCGCGGGGTTTAAATCTAGTTTTTACCCTATTTTTCCCTTTTTCCCACTCATTAATGTCCAACCATGATCAAACCCAACAAAAATGGGCTTCCTTACTCCGATCTGATCCCCCACCCTTTATTTTACCTCAAATCCGGTCAAAATTGGTCTTATGACCTATTTCTGACACAAAAATTGCATCCCACTTGGGGTCCATTTTCGACAATTTGCCATTTTGGGTCCGGCTTTCCGGAATCTCGTAGTCTTCAGTCCGCTCGTTTCACCATCGTACTCGCAAAGGTGCAACCGTCGGAATTACTGCCCGGTCAGATTCAAGGGTCCACCACACCAAGTAGCAACCATGTACTTGTGGTGTCGAGAAGGTGGATATGGTCGTCAGTTTTTGGTTGCTCGGATTTCGTAAAGGGACATTGCCGGGATTTGGGTTTTTTAGACTCATTATTGGTGAGGTTCATACACATGGGACTAATTCCAGTTGGGTTGCTCACTTTTGATTTAGTTTGATTGAGGTCCAAAGCTTTTCTTGGTTCATATCATGTGGCAATGATGAGTCACCCTACACGCTCGAGGACGAGCTTTTTCGAAGACGGGGAGAATGATATTTATTGGTGACACGTGGAGCGTAATTGTGCTCCCCGGAGAAGACTATCTTTTTTTCTATTTTTAGTTTAGGATATCATTGTCATTTTCTTTTATTTTTAGTGTTTAATAAGTTTCCAAATATGTTTGGGGCTATTAGTCAATTTTAATTATTAGTTACCCTTTTTAGTCTTTTTGGATCTTAGCTTGGTTGGCAAGCTAATCTCTCCTATAAATAGGCCATTGGCCTTCATTTGTAATCAGACTTGAATATTGAAAAAAGAATATAACGAGAGAAATACTCTTTTTCTTAGTTTAGTTTTATTTGGTGTATTTAGTTGGTGTATTGTAGTTAGTATTTGGTGTATAGTGTAATAGTAACGCTTTCGCATTCTTGATTCACGTCAGAAGCCCTTTGGGTTGGAATCCTTCACTTGGGCCTAGACAAGGTGGTTAAGTTGGGGACAATATTAGTCATGGATCTGGGGCCTAACAATAGTATTAAAGCCGATGTTTCGATCGGGACGGAACTTGGGCTTTATCGATGGGTGCGCCAAGTAGTCAACCCAAGGTGGAGTTGGCACTAGGCCGGAGCTATCAAACTCAAGATTGAGTCGCAGTGCGCATCATGGTGAAGCTCAAAATTGAATGATTACAATCATGCGGTAACGTTGGACTGTTAAAGATAATTAGATTTGATCCAAGGTGTGAGTTAGACATCATGTGTATCAAAAATAAGTGTCCCACGGAGGAAGATAGAGTCTACATGCCTATCTAGTTTGGATGGACCCTCTAACTACCACAAAGGCCTTTTGAGTTAAAATCTCACATTTGGCCTAGCGAAGGTGATTAAGCAAGAGACAATATATGTGGCTTGTTGTGGGTCTAGCACCTAACAATTCGTGGTGGTAAAGTATGTTTTCTTTAACTTTTTAGTAATATTTTCCAATTTGGACGGGTATGCAAATGTCATATATGTTTAATCCGTCATTTCATAAATGAATATTTGCAATTACATAGATTTATATTGAAATTTTCTCATTATTAAAAATCATTCAAATACTATTTCATTTTCCATTCTGATTTTTTAATCTTATGAATGGTGCCACAACAAAGTGAAAACCCACAGTTCTGAATGCAAATTTACCAATTTTCCATATAAAAGATCCTTTACACTTCTAAAAAAAAGTAAAACTCAAGCTTAAATGGTAACTGTACCCATCTTCCTGCAGTAGTTCTTCAATTATTGTTTCAAGCCCTGAAAGTGGTTCAATGTCATATGTACTGCTTCCGCTAACAGAATCATTACCAGCCAAGGCATCCTGTGAGTGCAGTAATAAACAATAACTGAAATGTCTTATAAAGATGACTGTGCTATAAACATGAGCATAAAGAAAAGGAAGTGCGAAAAAACCAGCTCAACCATGGTTCAAAGTCAAGGCCGATACCGCGACGATATGGCCGAGTTGACTAGGTATCGGTGCCCTCCGATTCCGAGTTACGAGTTGAGTTTTCAATTATTGATGTGAATCGACCCTATATCGGTAATTTCTCGGTAGTATCGGTGATATAGCGGTATAATCGGCCCATATCGACGATGTCGCAGTAGAATCGGCCCATATCGACGATGTCGCAGTAGAATCGGCCCATATTGGAGATATCACAATAGTATCGACCCATATCGGTGATATATCGGCCGAGATGGTATAAGTTATTAAGAATCAATCTCTCTCTCTCTCTCTCCAGTATTGTATTGGTAAGCGTGGTTTTTTGGGGGGGTTACGAAATGCTAATTGTTTTTTTAATTTAGTGTGTTGTTTGTGTGGGTTATTTGGTCATCATGTGGGTTTAATTTAGTGCGTTATATATGTGCCAGTTTTTTTTTTAAATGCAAATGATCCAAATCTTATTTGTTATTATTTTTTATAATAATGTTCCCAATGTTATATTTTAATATGTTATTATTTATAAAAAAAAAACGTAAATGTTATTCTTTTACAAACAAATATACAACTGCAATTATTGTAAAAATAATATTTGTATCCTCTAAACATTTGTAAAAATAATATTTGCATCCTTTATGTAGAAATAACATTTGCAACACAGAGTAAAACAAAATATTTGCATCCTCTTTGTAAAAAACTAACATTTCCATCAATTTTAAAAAAAAACATTTGCAACCCAACAACAAAAAAAAAATAACATTTACATTCCTTTTATAAAAAAATAACATTTGCATCATTTTTTGTAAGAAAATAACATTTGCATCCTTTTTTGTAAAAAACGATTGTAAAAAAATGTAGTGTTTTGTCAAAATCACTATTTGTATCATCTTTGTAAAAAAATAACAATACTAAAAAAGAAACATTTCTATCCTTTTTAGAAAAATATAACATACTTAAAAAACACATTTGTATCCTCTTACTAAAAATAATACTAAGAATATAATAGTTGTATCCTCTTTGTAAATAAAAAATATCCTCTTACTAAAAAAGTAACATTTGTTTTTCTTTGTAAAAATATGATATTTGTATCCTCCGTGAAAAAAAACATTGATTTATTATGGAACATTGAATCTGCAAGTTCGCAGCACGTCAATGTGATCAATTGTACAATGTTATGCATATTAAAGGATAGTTTTAAACTTATTTGATTGGTCCACATTGTTAATCGTATTTTTTTAAAATTTTCTAGATTTTTTTCGGAATTTTTTGCGCTCTCTAAATGGTGTATCTTTGCGTATCGCCCGATACCGTGACCGATACCGCGACCGAGTTGAAAATCGAGTGGCCGATACCGAGACTTTGAACCATGAGCTCAACAATGCAGTTTTTTTGTAACCCCCACCCCACCCCCCACCCCAAACAGTTTTTAATGCTAATAACCCTCCTGAAGTACGCATTTTGTTGCAAAGCCCCCTTCCGAGGTCTTTTTAATGACATTTCTATAGACAAATATGTGAGTCTTTTCAACAAAATATGTAGCTTAGAGAGATTTTCGCAATTAAAACATTCAGGGGAATTTCTTAAAAAGTCTGCATAGTTCAATTTATGTTTTTCATGTTAACATGAAGAAAAATATACAACTCATTCATACCTGAGGAATAACTTTGTCCAAAGTTTCTAGAAGTGGGTCTTCCTCCAATTGTTTTATTGACAATGTAATTCTCGACTTTTCCCTGCAACATGTTAAGATTTTAAGGCCCAAATGGCTGATGTTTACAGCATACCATTCACATAGTTTGAAGAAAACACATAACTTGCAAGGGAAACAATCAACTGATATCAAGTTTCTACAATTCTGCTAATTCCAAACATTTTATCCGAAGAATAGACAATCAAAATGATGCTGGCATATTTCCAAATCGAAAGGTGTTCCATCATCATTATGAAATATGATGAGAAGCTCTTACTTGCTTTGACAATCGAAACATATATGTAGTTCTATAAAGTAAGCAGCATATATTAACAAGTACACTTCTTGTTCTTGTTGGACACTTTTAATTTATTCTACTTTTTAGACCTTGTGTGAATCTAAAAACATGTAGAACTTAAGCCTTGACTCATTAACAAATAAAGATGTTATTTCCATCCATTTTCTCCATCATAAATTGAATACGGATGTATTCTGTTTAATGTCATTGCAAAAAAAAAATCTAATAATATCCAATACCTTATCATCAACTATCATCTCCAATACCATAATATCATTGTGAAAATGGCATTCCTGGAATCTCTAAGGTTGGTAAATTCACTTATAAATTTGGAACTAAGGGCCTTTTTGATAGCATAGAGTGGAAAAAATTTCCAAAGCAAATTTTTCCTTGGAATTTTGTTCTTACCCACCCCCCAAAGAAAATTTTTCCACGGCAAATCATCAAAATGTGCATTGACCATACCTTAGTGTAAGCTGGAAAAAAATTCAAAGGACAATAAATGCTATCAAAACACCTAAAAGCTAGAAAATGAGAAAGACTCCACTATCAAACAAGCACTAAAGGAAAGGAATAGAAGTCTCGTGACTCAAACTTCTAACATGAATTGTGAGGCTTTATATGTGAATTTACCAAGCTAGGGTTCCGGGAAAGCACAAAAACTCGAACCAACCAGTACTTAGCATAAATAAAATTGACGAGGCAAACAATATGGAAGGAAGGGGTAGAAAAGAAGAACAATGACTTGAAACAAGTTTAACATGGTTCAACTACCACAGAGTCTCATAGTTTTCTAAGGGGCAGGGCGAGATGAATTTGAGTGTGAGATATTAATATGATGAGACCCTAGCTAATCAACAAACAGATAATAGATGAAATGTGAAGACATAGAGCGATTGTGAGTGCTACGAACCATAAAGCAGAGTAAGAGGGAGAAAAAACAAGAGAGTACTAGGGATTTACGCGGTTCTAAGCAAATTGGAAGCCTACGTCCACACGAGAGCAGTCTTCCACTATAGCTGAGCTCCAAGCTCGATTGTCGTTCAGTTTGAGGTCACTCAAGCTCAAAACTCAAGAAGCTTTATATTTCTCTCTTTCTACTCTCAGTTTGGCAGCATAACAGTACAATAGCACACATTTGCCCCATTAGAGATAACTAACTAGGCTATTTTTAAGGAAAGAATGAGGTGAGAGTGTGTGGTCCAGCCCACACACGTCCCTTTGCTGTTAGTGAGGGAGAGGCAAGCTCCTTGTGAGCTAGAAGTGAGATAATAATGAGTTAAATAATACACGTGGAACAATATCCCCGTATCTTTCCAAATATATTCCTTGAGGGAACGCGTTACACCTTTTGTGCCACGTGATGCACATTAACGGAGCTGGTTAGACTGATGCTTAGACAATCAGGACCGAAATTAAGGTAGACATCTGGCACCTCTGAGGTAGACAAGCTCTTATAGCGACTGTCCCTATCATGCTGGCGTGATCGTCTCTCTCTACTCTTCCTAATGTAAAAGGGGTGGCCACATGTCCTCTTCTAATATAGGATACATCATCGATCATCAAAATAAACAAAAGCAAAAATATCGAGATATTGAAAAAAGTCAAAAGTGTCGAAAAAATTTAAAGCTAACAACTTTATTCGTCCAGTAATGCTATCTCATCACAGATTTTCCTATCACATTTGTCTCTCTCTAATAGTGAGCGAGAGGAAGGTTGTATTGTTTTATGGTTAAAAATGAAAATTTCAATAGAGGCTAGCAAGGTCAGCTTTGGTGCAGAGTGACTAGGTATTGTACACACCATTGATAAATAACTATATTCAACATATCAACTAGTTTGGGATTGCTATTGTTTTTTGCTTAAACATTCACTTAAGAGCGTCTACATCCTGATTTGGGCCTAGCGCCTAGGCGCACAAGTCGTGCTCATTATTGAAGGTGCCTCACACAAGTTGTGGCAAGGCGTAAAGTTGAGAGCCTTCTTCATCCTGAGATTGCTATTGGCCCGAGATTGCTATTGTTTTTATAACAGTCAGTTAAGCATTCCTAAGTCCTGCCTTGATCCTAGCGCCTAGCACACAAGGTCTATCCTTGTTGAAGGCGTCTCACATGAATTGAGGCGAGGCTTTGTGAGCCGAGGCCTAAGCGCGCCTTTGACATCAATGATTGGACTACAACCACTAATAACAATTATCAACAAAGGATACAAAAAAAAAAGAGCTCAACAAAAAACAGTTGAACAGATTATAATGAAAATTCATAACCAACAAATGAGAAGTATCTTTTGTATATTCTAGAAGTTATATTAATGAGGAAAAATGGTCGGTGATGAACTTCCTTTTTTAATGAAGGGGAAAGGGCATGACCCTCATAATATGGAGCCAACCTCCGGCAAGAATAGCGTTGTAGGGTGACTCAATGCCATCCACGTGAAACACAACCTCTTTCTTTACAAGTCCGGCCTTAATAGGGATCATGATCTTTGCAAGAGGAGACTTCACTTCCCATTAAAACGAATCAAGGGCCCGACCTTAGTGTCAAGGTCCTTGATCGAACATCCCAACTTATGCAGCAAATCAATATACAATTCAACCACTTATTTGTGACTACTATAAATGTAAACCCCCAACCCGGGGCAAAGGGGATGTAATTTCGATTACTTGAGAGAAACTAATAAAGGACAGTGGACGTCCGTGGATGTAAGTATGTTGCCGAACCACGTACATCTGGTGTTGTGTGTGATCATCTTTACTTTCTGCATTTACCGACTTTCTGTGATTGTTTATTATGATAATTTTGCACTCACAATTGGCGTCGTCTGTGGGAGTCGATTCTTTTTTCCTACGAAAGCAATCACAAAAGAAAGCACACGATGTCTCACCATAGCAGTAACTTACTACAAGTCGACGACGTACAGACCGACCCAGTTTCACCCAGGGTCAGGTATGAGATTTGTCAACAAAACGCCAGGTTCTGTGGCAAAGACAACCTTCTGAAGAAAGTTACGGACCTCTTAGGTCAACGCATATATCCAGGTTGGTCGACGCATATGAAGCCCGCCTTCAAGAGAAGGAGGAGGCAACACGCCTCCAAATGGAAGAGAATGCTCGCCTACAGAGGCGACTGGAAAGAATGGAGAGAGATCTCCATAGAGACAACAGAAAACGTCGCACAAGGTCTCCCAATCCTCAGTCGAGCAAAACTCACAGCCGACGGATGAGCTCCAGACGCGACCAGGATCGATCAGAGAGGTGCCACACAAATGATGATTACGAGAAGGAAGATATAAAGAGTTTGGTCCGTAGGTAGATGGATCAACACCCAACCCATCGAGGGGCTAGGTCCACTAAAGAGCTAGCCAGAAGAGCTCTTAACACCCAGATGAAAGCCCCTTTTTCAAGAGCGATTGAAAAAGAAGAGCCCTCAAAGAAGTTTGATGTTCCAAAGTTCCAGATCTATAATGGAGTTCCCACCCCAAGGGAGGAGACAAGTCTGACAATCCCAAGGAGGGGAACAAGAACGGAGGCAAGAATGATTCAAAGAATGGGAGCAGGGCAGATCCCTCAAAAACCTTCCAGGCTGTCAATACAGTCTTCAAAGAACCGATTTACAAGATCCTCGGAAAAATCAAAGACCAAACGTCTGTGAAGTGGCCCAAGAAGATGGGTGGTGACCCTATGAAGAGGAACAACGCATTGTGATGCGCATTCCACAGAGAAGGAGGACACAGAACAGAGAGCTGCAAAGCTTTGAATATCCATATGGAGGAGTTGGCCCAGGCTGGGCATCTGAACGAATACATAGACAAGAAGGCTGACAAGGTCGCAGCCAACGGTGACCAGAAACCGAACAACGTCCTTGATGACGACATGGGACATGAGTTCGCAGTAATCCATGAGGCCACCGACATCAAGCAGATCCAAAGGAATGTTGTTCGCATGGAGGCCTTCCAGATTGACCCCACAAAGAGCCAGGCCGAAAAGCACTGGCAACCAGAGGACGTCGACAACAAGCACAACGTCTTCACAGCAGAAGACCTGATTGGAAAAAGGACCCCTCATCACGTTGCCCTCGTAATCATCCTTAGAATTGCAAATTGGGACGTCGACAAGCTTCTAGTAGATGAAGGGAGCTCGTCCGAGATAATGTACTTGGAGCTCTTCCATAAGTTGAAACTCAACCTAAACGACCTCAAGGAAGCAACTGTTCCATTGGTCGGATTTGCGAAGAAGATCACAATGTCGTTGGAGAAGATAGTCCTGCCAATGAAGGCAGAAAATATTTCAATAAAGATTGAGTTCCTGGTGGTGGATATTGATTCTCCCTACCATGCCATTCTGGGCAGAGGTTGGCTTCATGCTATGAAGGTCGTGCCATCGACCAACCATCAAAAACTCAAATGTGTTACTGATCGAGGAGTGGTGGAGATTCGTGGCGACCACGCCACTGCCATAAAGTGCTTCATCGCCGCCATCCAGCCCCGAAAAGAAAATAAAAAGGTAAAATAAGTCGTCCCTGAGGGAGCCCAAGATGGGGCTACCCCTTTCAAAATAGCAACTACAATACAGTCGGCCAGGGGTGGAGGAGACCATGGTCCACCCCGTTGACAGGTCTTCGAAAGCCTGGAGGAGGTTAACATTAATGATAACCTGCCGCTGAGAAAGTTTTTGATCGGGACAACACTCGTCGATTACAAAAAGGAGTTGATCACCTTTCTGAAGAGCAACTTGGACGTATTCGCTTGGGAGCCATATGACGTGCCAGGGATTGATCCCAAAGTAGCTTGTCACCACCTTCACGTGGGCCCAACCTTTAAGACAATCCCTCAAAAGGCTCGCCAAATAGCCCAGAGAAGGCTAAAGCGGTGGAGAATGAAGTAGGGAAGCTCCTGGATGCTGAATCTATTGGGGAAGTTCAATTCCCTAAGTGGCTCTCAAATCCCGTAGTCGTACGAAAGAGCAATGGCAGTTGGAGAGTTTGCATCGAGTTCACCGACCTCAACAAAGCATGCACCAAAGATAGCTTCCCCTGCCGAAGATTGACCAGCTGGTGGACGCCACGGCAACACATGAACGAATGAGCTTCTTCGACGACTATTCTCCCTAACCAGGACAAGACATCATTCATCACCCCAGTGGGGCTATACTGTTACAAGGTCATGTCGTTCGGACTTAAGAACGCAGGGGCCACATATCAGAGGTTGGTCACCAAAATGTTCAAGCAGCTGATGGGAGATACTATGGAGGTCTATATCGATGACATGTTAGTCAAGAGAAAACACGAGGGCGACCACCTCAGAGACCTGGCCAACACCTTCGAACTCCTCAGAAAATTCCGGATGAAGCTCAATGCAAGCAAATGCTCATCCGGTGTCCAATCAGGAAAGTTTATGGGTTATATAGTTAGCAAGAGAGGAATTGAGGCCAATCCAGACCAAATTGCTATCAACAGGGTTCAGCCATCGAAGACGTTGCGAGATATTCAGAAGCTCATTGGGATGCTCGCAGCACTCATCGCTTCATCTCCAAGTCATCAGAGCGCTATCGACCATTCTTTCAGCTCCTCACGAAGGATAAGGACCTCACCTAGAACGACGACTGTTCGAAAGCCCTGGATGAGATCAAGTCTTACCTCAACAAATCACCCTTGCCGGAAATCCCCGATGATGAAGATCCCTTGTACCACTACCTCGCAGTATCAACTCACGCAGTCAGCTCAGCCTTAGTGTGCGAGAAAGAGGGAAGACAGTGCCCCGTTTATTACGCTAGCAAGACAATTCTGGATGTCGAGCAGCGCTACTTGCCATTAGAGAAGTTAGCTTACGCTCAGGTGATTATCTCAAGGAAGCTCAAGCACTATTTCGAAGCCCACTCAGTGATCGTTATCACCTCATTCCCCCTCAAAGATGTACTTCGAAAAGCAGACCTCTCTGGACGATTGTCAAAATGGTCAGTCGAACTCGAAAGATTCGATATTCACTTTCAATTAAGAATAGTGATTAAGGGGCAGATCTGAGCCTATTTCATCGCAGAATTCACGGAAGACGGGTCAACCGACCAACAGCTTGCAGAGCAGTCATCGAATAAGGAAACACAGTCCGAGGATTGGACCCTATACGTTAATGGAGCTTCCAATTCCAAGAGTGCAGAAGTGGGAATCGTTCTCATCACACCAGAGGACATTGTCATCGAACAAGGAATCACATTGGCTTTGAAGCCTCCAATAACGAAGTCGAGTACGAAGCGTTGATAGCTGGTGTAATACCCCGTATTTTTATGCTATATTGATTTGGAAATTTATAAAATTTAATGTGAATAAATTATTTAATAAAAATCCGGAAATTAATTATGTTATAATTATTAACGTGACGAGAGTTAGTAATTATGGGAAATTTGTTGAATATTACTAATGAGCAAAGTAATATGTAATATTGGTTATATTGAATGTCACGAGTGAATAAAATGACAATTTTGGAAATTTGAGTCGGGACGCACCCGTGTCGCGTCGGGACTAAATATTGATAAATAAAAGTGAATATTTTATAAGTTGTTCGTATGGTCGTTTTGAGTGCGCCAACGCGTCCGGAAGGGTCGAGATAGTCAGAAAAGTGGACCCGGGGGTTTAGTTTGGGTCTCGGGGCGTTTTTAGGCCTAATTAGTACCCCGGGAGGGCGTTTTGGACATTTCGCAATTATGGGTAATTAAACCCAAGAAATTTTAAGGGTTATATCAGATGTCTAGGGTTATCATCTAGGGTTAGAAAACTCAAAACACAAGAACGGCCATTGGAGAAGAGAGGAGAGAGCTCTCAAGGCATTCCAAGGCTCAAAACTCACCCGTTTGCACCGCCACCACCGCCAACGCGTAGATCGCGAGACGGGGAACGCAACCACACCAATTTCGGCACCAAACCAGACTTCTGAAAATCCCAGGCAAGTGTTTATCTTGCTTATTTCGTTGGTGCATCTTTCATATTAGTTTAGGAGTAATTAGAATGAGTTTTTATGGAAGAAAATCAAAGATATGAGATAGGAATCGCATATAGTTATGGTTTAAATGATAATGCTGGAAACCCTTGCCATGTAGAGGAATTACCCACGAAATTATGATGTTTATAAGAAGAAATTTCTGGAAATACTTGTTAGAACCATGTTTAAGAGAATTCTAGGGTACTTGATAATTATAATAATTTTTGGGCTGTTAATCCACGTATAATGATAGAAATCCTCATGCTTCACGTTAGAAATACCCAGTAGGATGATATAATGTTAATAGTACAATTTTTGAGACGTTTGGGATTGAAAAATATGGATTTGGTGAAGGTTAGAAGATGAAACCCGTAACTGCAATTCTGCAGATTTCGCAGACCTGCTTGATCGATCGATCGAGCCCAGAGCTTCGATCGATCGAAGGTTCGATCGATCGAGCACCAGACCTCGATCGATCGACCCCTCCTGGCAGACTCCTATTTCCCTTTTTAAATGAGTTAAATTCAATTTATCGTGAGATAATTCTTGGACATCCTAAATAAAATGTTTTGGGAGTTATGGAAGACCAGTAGGACATATGAATAATTTTGGGACCTCTAATATATGACGAGAATTGTAAGTGTGGGATAATTACAAAAGGAACGATGAAACTACGTATTTAAAGTGAGAGATTACGTCAAACAGTTATGATAGAGAATGGATGAATACCTACTGAATTTTATAATTGGGAGGATAAAGCCATGAGAATTATGTGGTAAGTTAGAATAATAACGAATTAGAGTTAGAAACGAACCATTATTACGTGATAAATAATAATGGGAAAATAAGGATAAATGTTGTGAACATGGGTTATGGGATAAACCTAAATTGATATAATAAAAGTGGTATATTTATATGATTGTGTATGCATATACTATATACTTGTGAAAATCATACCCACGCTACTTGCTATCCCGAGGTTACCGCGCTGGGACGATCTTATCCTGTGTTGCCTTCGGGGAGATATTGATTCGTACCCTAGGAGGTAGATATCCTTGGTACAGGCTATCGAATGGATAGTTCAGACGGTCCTAAGAGCCGCAGGTATGTGCCATCCTCTTAGAGACTTGGAATCTATGCTCCGCCTCAATATTGTTTGTGTATGTGTTAATACAATTCGAGAGTGATTCCAAATTTGTATTCCCCTTAATACGAGTGATACGGGGTTTGGATAGTAGAGTATGCCCGCACCATAGTTTATTTGGGGTGCTGTTGTAATATATATATTATACGAGTAGTAAATATATATATATATATGAAATTCTGGAATTTGGAACTGCCTACTGTGATTTGATATGTAGGACATGATTGATGACTCAAATTGTAATACTTGTTTTGAGAAAGTATAATATGACACTGGAAAACTTTATAAATTAATAAAGTTAACACGAGAATTTTGGATACTAATTGAAATCTCCTTTTCAAACAATTGTATTGTTCAGTTTTAAATCCTGCGAATAACCTAAGATAAGTTAAATCCTTGAGGAAAGATAGTGTGATATATGACGAGTTAGACCATTGGAAAGGTTAGTGCGATAGGTGTGCACATAGAAGAGAGGTGAGAATTTCTCAAGAGAGTGTCGCACTGATATGTTGTTGCATTGGCCTGTATCAATTTAAATACTTGCTAAACGAATTTTTAAATCATATACACTATCGGGCTCTGACCCGTTTCTATTTCTTTTTCCCTCTTGTATATATATGTATATATTACAGGTGCCCAGCCACAGGGGCGTCTTGCTTAGGATCCCTTGGAAGAAACGTGCTGCAGCTTAGGTGGGAGTTGCAGGCCACTTGCTTAGACGATTTCATTTACTTGATTCCACTTCTATCATTCTCAGTTATTGGGCATGTGTCGCCCTTTCCACTATTTATCTGTTTTATTGGGACATTTGTAATTCAGTTATTTCTAGTACTGTTACTTGGGATTTATTCAGCATGAATGTTTTACTTTAAGTTTATAGTGTTGGGATTTTGAATGTTGAATGTTTAAATTAATTGGATTGTGCTCCAGGATGTTTGTAGTATGATTCTTACTTATTAAAAATGTTGTTAACAAATAAATAAATAAGTTTTCTTTAAAAATAAAATTTGGAAAGTAATGTTAAAAATGGTTTTGACACTTAGCTTAATTAATTAGGGTGTTAATTTGGAAATATTTATTTTCACGACAGTGATGCTAAGAATGAACCAACTGTTCACCTTGATTTTAATTTAATAAAGGAGTGATCGCCCGGTATTTAATTAGGCGGGGTGTCACAGCTGGCCTACGCAAGGCCTTACTGCTGGGGCAAAGCGGCTCAACGTGTTCGGCGATTCCAAATTGATGTCCAATCAGGTCAGGGGTGATTTCAATGCAAAAGATGATAGGTTGGCAGCCTACCTTGCTGTGGTTTGCGGGGTCATAGCACAGTTCGAAGAAGTCCACATTGAGCATTTCTCCGGGGGACAAAATTGTCATGTTGACGCCTTAGCAGCCCTAAGCTCAGCAATGGACTCTGACCTCAAGCGGACAATTGAAGTGGAATTCCTCTCCAAGCCTAGTATTGACAAGACGATCGTCGTCAAGAAGGTCCTCACCATTGAAAAAGGTCCCAGGTGGATGGATCCAATCGTTACATACGTGCAGAAAGAGACACTGTCGGCTGACAAAAAATTCTCTCCCCCCAAGTGAGAGTGAAGGTTGCTCGCTCCGGTCTTGACCCTATAAGGAAACTCTACGGTTTCACAAGTCCTTATCTCCAGTGCGTCTACCCAAAAGACGTCGAGCAAGTTCTCTACGAGCTTCACGATGGGATTTATGGCAGTCACGCAGGAGGAAGATCTCTAGCAATTCGAGCAATCAAAGAGGGCTACTAGTGGCCATATATGCAGAAGAATGCAAGCATCTACGTTCGGAAGTGTGAAAAGCGCCAGAAGTTCTCGCCAATGGTTCATCAACCGGCTAATGATCTGAGGCCTTTAACTAGCCCATGGCCATTTGCACAATGGAGGTTAGATATCGTGGTATCACTACCTACCGAACCTGGGAATCGCAAGTATTTGCTAATCAGCACTGACTATTTCAACAAGTGGGTAGAGCAGAAGCATTGGCCATATCAGAGACGCCAACATGATGAGATTCATCTGGAAGAACGTCATTACACGCTTTAGGGTACTAAGAGCTATCATCACTGATAATGGCACACAATTTGAAAGTGGCCCTTTCCATAACTTCTGCGACGAGCATGGAATCAAACACCACTACAGTTCGGTAGCATATCCCCAAAGCAACGGCCAGGCAGAAGCTTCTAACAAGACAGTGCTCGACGGCCTTAAGAAGGGGTTGGAAAGAGCCAAAAGCTCTTGTGTGGACGATCTTCCCAATGTTCTCTGGACATATCGTACTATGCCCAGGAGACCGACTTGGGAAACATTCTTCGCACCCACCTACGGAATGGAGGTCATCATACCGCTGGAAGCTGGCCTCCCGACCATAAGAACCAGACTGACCGACCAAGGACTTAACAACGATGCTCTTCGCGCTAAACTTGACCTGGCGGGCGAACGAACGAAAAGAGCAAGCTATGATCAACCTGGCCTCACATCAGCAACAACTGGTAAGGCAGTACAACCGAAAGGTCAATCCAAGGAATTTTCAAGTAAGAGACAACGTCCTAAAGAAAGTTATCGGTAGCACTGTAAGACCGTCAAATGGCAAACTGGGCCAAACTCGGAGGGACCTTTCAAGGTGGTCAGAGATGACCTTCATTGAGCTTATCACTTGGAAACAATGGAGGGCAAGGAAATACTAAGGGCATGGAATGCAGCCACCTGGTACGTATACGACAGTTGAGATTCTTTACTCTTTGAGCACTTTAAAAGCTTTCAGCCACCCATGCTTGTACGCAACTTCATGTGCCTCTTGCAATCTCATAGGTGCATCCTGCAGCCTTTATCATAGCCTGCCGACCATGCAGCCCAAGGACCCATCCTGAACAAAAACTTAGCCTCTTTATTTCTCTCTGCAACCCGAATATGATGACGTTCTTCGTCTGGAACCCTCCTCTAATTCAGAAAGTTTCTTCTTCAGGGCATCATTCTCCAACTGAACTAGCTCGCCGACCTTGCCTACATCCTTGCTCGCTGCAAGCTGGGACTTAAAGTCAGTTATCTCCTTCTGCGTCAAGGAGCTAATATACTCCAAGTCTTGGAGATTGTCCTTCAACTTGGTGACCAATTCAGACTAGTCCTTGTATGCTTCAGTCCTCGCCTTCAGTGCCTTACAGGCCTTTAAGAACATGGGATGAGCTTGCTCGCTCGCATCAGGACCATGCAATTTATCAAGATTTTTATTGGAGGAAACGATCACGGCAACAAGCTACGAGCAGTAAAGCAAACAAGAATAAAAAGGACTATTAGTAAAGAAGGAAAAGTTTTCTTTCATTGATAATTAAAGAGGTAGGCAGAAACCATTACAACAGAGGAAAAGGAAAGTACAACACTTGAGCAAAAATAAAAGAGAAAAGCCTAAATCTATAAAGCTTCACTCCTTCACCTACTCGAATGACTCCGGAGCCTTTCCCTTTGCAGCAGCCTTCTTTGTCTGGTCAGCAACCGTCTCGAACGGGTCTGATGCTTTCCCAGCTTGGTCGGCAGGCTGGCCAATAGAAGGCCCCTCTTCAATAATTGGAGAAGGACCTAGCGGACGCTTCTCGAACAACTCTGAGTCAAGAGGGACCCCGGCTCCCTTCAAAGCTTGGTCCCATCCCTTCTTAAAGGACAGCTTCCAAGCATACGCGATTTGGATCTCGACATCGTTGTACGCCGCAGTCCATCCCTCCACATAACTATCCTCTTTAATGACAAGGACCTCACCTTTCAGCTTCTTGACCTCCCCAGCAAGCTTGTCCCTCTCCAAGGCTATAAGACTGTTAGCCGTCTTTAACTCGGCCATCGCCTGCACAGTGGTTTGCTTCTCCAGCTCGAAGGCCTGCTGAGCATCCACCAAGTCTTGCATGGCCTTCTACAGAGCCTGAGATAGACTAGTCGGCATGACCATCCAGAAGAGTGGAGAAATCTGCTAGAAACTGGAAAATAGAAAAGGGAATGAAAATTGAGAAGCGAAACAGTTCAAACCGACTGAATGAACAAAGAAAAGAACACTTACCAAAGCAAGGGCTTGAGCAAATTTCAGAGACAGCTGGTCGAGGCCCAGCTTCATTGAGCGCTCGTGATCGGTGGCCAGCATTGGCCCCCTCAGCAAACCAGGGACAAGGGTTGGGTTGAGGGCCACGCTGTCACCCTGAGGAGTAATGGAGAGAGAAGAGAGAGTTTTCACAGGGGCCTCAATAGTCCTCTTCCTCTCTCCCCTTCCCTCCTCTCTCTTCCTCTTCTCTCCTTCTTTCTCCTTGGCTCCCGAGCTGGAGCCACCAATTTTGGGGGAATCCCCCTCTGATTTCTTCAGGGCCTAGACCCTGGTGGAAAGCAGGACTTAATCGTCATCGACATCATTGCCCAGGAGAGATCTCCACTTTGGGGGAGCCATTTAATCTTCTTCTTTTTCTCCTTGCGAGTAAGTATTTATGTACAGTGGCCAGACGAACTAGAAGTCTCCTCGTCCGAAAGAGTGATCTCAGGGATCTCGTCTACCGGTCGAGCAACAAAACTAGAAGTGGTGTTGGTGTATTCAAGGAGATATGCAGTCGACTGAGGATGTTCACCGTTAGGCAATCTGTCCTTGATTTTCCAGACCTTCACGAGGTCAGCAACCTTTATGTGGAGGAGTGAGGGCTCCTTGTTTTTAGCGCGAGCTGCACAAAAATAGAGAGAGCATGCATCAGCGAACAGAGCAAATAGTAGAAACAAAAAGGCAGCAATTTAAAGAAGAGACGAGCAGCGACCTATATGATCTCCCCCCCCCCCCCCCCCCCCCCACAGTCAAGGCATAAGGGCCCTTTGTACCTTTAGCCCTCGGGCAGGGGAGGATGTTGCCAATTCTTGGCAATGAAGCCCTGATCCCATTCTTTACTGAAGTTAGGTAGGTTCATAACCCGAATTTTGTTGGCCCTCCTCGCTTTCAGGTACAAAAAACCATCGGAAGTATGCGACCAGGCGTAGCAGAATTGGATTTCTGGGACCCCCAAGTTAATCCCATAAAGTTCGTTGATCCTATATACCCCATTCACTATCTTCCAGGTATTGGGGGCACACTGAGCAGGAATGACCTCAAAATAATTGAAAATTTCTAAAAATAAACGATTTTGGGGGAAGGTCAACCCTCCTGGACCACAGTAAGGGTGTGAATCCAGTGCCCTTCATCCATGTCCCGACATCTCTGGGCATAGGGGCACAGTCGATCTCCACCCAGTCAGGAATGGAGTACGTCTCTCTAAATCTTTTAACAATTTTACCATGAAAAGTGGCCAGTGAAGAAAGATTTCAAACAATGAAGACTACAGAAGAAAATGATAAAGAGGAAGCAAGAGAGGAGGACTTATAATAAGAAAATAGTGCGAAGAAGCTCTATAGATTTGAAGAACAAGAAGAGAAGTTCTCACTGAGTTTGCAAAGAAGAAAGCTTGGGATGCGAAGTGACGGTTTGGAAGCAGCTGAACTTTGTTTGAACCTTGTGCAAAATGATGAGGAATAGTTTCCAAGGGAGATTTTGGCGCTTCAGACCAGCGCACCCCCATCATTTCGAGGTTATTACAAGTTTGCCATGCTAGTTATCTCCAATTCTGCTCGGACGAGCGTACCCTCAACAGTTCACAACAAATATGCCATGCCGGTTTTCAACAGTTTAGGTCATGGGCCTACAACCAACTTAAAATCTATTGGCCCAACAAGTCTCAGCCCAGAGATTTTAGAGGCAATTGTGGTGACTGAATTTATTCATTAGGCCAACTTAGTTAGCCGACCGGCCCAATGCAAAGCAAGGACTTCCCAGCCTAATCTAAATATCAAATTTTTAGACGTGTATTTAGCATGTGCTTAAATACATATTGATAGGCTCAAATCGGTTACCAACAATCTTGGAGAGATATTCAGGGACACCTTACGAGGTATCCACAAGCTGGATGAATTACTTGCATAATTAAACCACTTATTTGTGACTACTATAAATGTAAACCCCCACCCCGGGGCAAAGGGGATGTAATTTCAATTACTTAACAGAAACTAATAAAAAACAATGACCTCTCCGTGGACGTAGGCACAATGCCGAACCACGTACATTTGGTGTTGTGTGTGATCATCTTTACTTTCTGCATTTACATACTTTCTGTGATTGTTTATTGTGATAATTATGTATTCACATTAACAATTGACAATTATCGGTCTTGTGGACGTGATCCTTATGAAAGGTACATAGGTACTTCTTGTCTCACTTTTCAAATCTCATCTTATCTTCAAGGGCCTCTTGAAGAAAGGAGTATCCTTGATTTATGAGGATATTTGTATATGGGCTCTTTGAAGACAATGTTTACCACGAAGTCTTTCTTGGGGGCCCTTTTCTTTTCCTTTTGCATTATCATTTTTGCCAATATCACCCCCTTTAGCATGTCACCGTCACAATCGGCTTCTTCCCATTCTTCCCAAGCCTTGTTTTTATAGGCTTTGAACCAGCATTAGAAGACGAAACGGCCAACTGCTCATTATAGTTATCGATCTCGTTATATGTCTTCCAATATCATTCTAAGCACACCTTTTAAAGGTCTGAAGGTTTCCCCTTGCCTCTTTCTTAGTGAAATCAAGATATTGACATCATTGATAGTGTGACCACTTGTTACGAATTTAGTGGACAATTCCCAAAAATGTGGAGATCGACTTCGGGGTTAGATTCTCAAGCCAATTTAAGGCGATTTCTACAAGAATGGAAAGGTACACTCGATTTGAAGTATTGTTGGTGTTTCGGAGTGCTATAGATTGGCAATAGTGTCAGATGTGATTTGTGTGTTCTCTCATAGATGTTCATCTTTGGTTCGGTGAACTTTTGATGGCTTCACTTGCTCCATCAAAACAAAAGAAGACGCCATCACCACTTTCGAAGATTTCCGTGCAAGGTCTTCCGGATTGCGGCACTTGGAGATCTGGATGCGACCCATGAGCTCTTTACAAACCAAAGAACGAAGGTCTTCGTTGGCTGACTTGTTTGCAAGGTCGTTCATCCTAAAACCTTTGTGAATAACACTAAGGCGGCTACCATGAGAATATGCGTTTATTCAATCGATTCTCGAAGTAACATGACGAGGTAGCACATGTCTTTGACAGTTAACTCCATTGTGACATAAGTACCTCTATCGAGGACTATGAGATCGTGGAATCTAATCATGGTAGGGGTAAGGGTGACCTTGGTGAACAGTTCGCCTAATCCAATGCCGACAGTAGGATCTAATTGATCCTTAGGCTTCATGTCGCTCGCTTATATGCCGCAAATCATTCACATTGAAGCCCCGTTGGATCTCGCATTCCTAGTGTTGCAAACATGCCTCGTACATATTGATAAACGGCCTTAGGATCTCGCGCGGGTAACTGGGCATTGCAGTGTCCACCATCCGAATGATGGAACCTTCAAGGTTCAAAGATCTTCCTCGAGATTGGAGACTCGACAATAAGGAAGGGTCCAACAATTTGTGCATTTAGCATGAATCTTAGATTTTTAGCCTTCTCCTACCTTCATCTTGCTGCTTGGAGAGACGTTCGACAGACAGGAGAGCGCTAATGATGTTTTTGGGCAATACAAGTGGTTCAGCTAAAAAGATATCTCACAGCGGTTCACCCAATCGGTTAATGCCAAAAAAATCGACAAGTGGTTATAAGAATATAAAAAGACACAAGATTTAACATTGTTCAATAAGGGAGACATTGCCTACATCCACAAGGGACGAGTGTGAGCACAAGGAATTCTTGGGTGCTAGAGAATGCTCATTCAGAGCGACCATTGCCCTCCCATAATGATGGTGGCATATATATTTATATGCATAAAGTAGAGTTATAATACAATTCCTAGCTAGAGTCCTAAACAATCTAAAAGATGGCTTATGATTATAGTAGGACTTGTCATTATTACCAGAGTGTTTGCTTGTATTCTTAAATTGTACTCATCCTTATTCACTCACCTAATTTGGAGTCATTATATGGGTGAGGTTGGCCGTGACCGACATTACAGGGGACATTCCCGACCTAGTATTTCAGCTCGAAGGTCATCCTTGTACACGTGTTTCATATGCTCGGCTCTTTGAATTTACTCCCTTCATCAAGGTAGGGACCTTTAAAAGTAAGGAGTTTGCTTCTTATGGATGTAAGAAACCCTGATTTGACCTCAATTACATTCAGAAATTCAAGAATTCATACATAAAAATTCATACCACCAAAGAATTACGATTGCACTCCTACCCTTATCTCAAAATTATATATTGAGATCCACACTATTAGATGTTAATTAATCTCTCCATGTTAAGATTACATATATACATTGATTAAATTAAACTCCCAACAATTATAAATAATTGACATCTTTAAATTTCCATGAGACCTACCACTTAACTTATTTGAAATGGTCGATACAAAATCCACCTGCAGAGTTTTTAACATATTCAAAACTAATAGTCTTCCTCAATGGGTATCATCAATCCCTATATCGCTATGTGGTATCGATTAATATGCACCATATACGTAATGTAATCACTCAATTCACCGAGTTTATTAACCCATAAAAGAATCTCATTCTTTACAAATAAAAGTGACAAACACTTGACGCACGCATATGCCTATTAATTATTAGGAATCAAGTGAATAATCACTCATAAAAACCATGATGCATTAACTATCTTATATAGTCAATATAAAGACAATTACCCCAATACAGGTGTGTTCATTACACACACAAAGTATACTATCACAATATTGTCTCATGTATTCAAGACAGAGCCACCAAAA
The DNA here is from genome assembly GCA_949130495.1 of Sambucus nigra. Taxonomy (NCBI): domain Eukaryota; kingdom Viridiplantae; phylum Streptophyta; class Magnoliopsida; order Dipsacales; family Adoxaceae; genus Sambucus; species Sambucus nigra. Next base: position 672,793,910 of record OX422209.1, read on the forward strand.
AGTTATGTTAGATTCAATTCCATCCAGAACTGTAAACACAATGCTTACATTCTACAAGAAACAATAATCTCTGAACTCTATACATCACATAGATGCATACACAACAACAAATAAATCATATAACGCAAACATCGGCCACAACTTCTCATTAAAACTGGAATAACTCAATTTATTAATTAAATAATAAATCTTTTTACAAAAGCATAACTTCTAGTACACATCTTCAATACATGTAGCTGTAGGAACTCCAAGGACTTGGTTTTAAAAATTCAGCCTAGCAAAATAGAAATGTTACAAACAAGGACAAATAACCAACCCCACCCACGATGGGGTAGACTCACTTGATACAATGACATATGTTATTTTATAGATTCGAAACATTTCTTACACTAAAATAAACGTAAGATCAAAAGAAAATTGTCCAACTGAAATTAACAACCCATTTATCACCTAATAATTGAATTTCCCAATAATCAACTGATATATTGAATACAATTGACTACTCTGAAACAATAGTGATCACCCAAAAAAACTGGTGGACGTCTATTCAAAAAACTACTGTTAATCCATCAAAACAACTTTTTTTCCTCTGTTATATTTCGTTGGAGCTTTTACTAGAGCATTTTTTTTATTCGAGCTTTACACAACCTTTTTTTTCTGTAGCTCCTCAAAGTATTTGAAGATTCATTGGCTTTGGTGCAGTATCTATATCCGCTTCGTGAAAAAGACGAGGAACAAAAACAAATACATCAACCACATGAACAAACTCAAAATATATAAAGTACCCATAGAAACAGCTTTTTGAATCAATATTATGAAATCCAACATTAGGTAAATAAGTTAGAGACAGATTCCAATGGAAAAGAACACAGACTGGTAAAAACAAGCTACAAGTTACAGTATTTAACACCAACTAACAGCGTCATGGAATTGTAGAAACAGGCAGATAACCTTCCTCATTCAGTTATGACATGTTCAGGTATCAATAAAACAAAGTTGTTGCATTGATCTTTTAGTATTGGAAATATTAAACGAGAAAAAATATCCACATCATTATTGATATTAATGCAGAAATTGCAGGTTGATCTAACAGCTGTAACCGCTATAAGCGCACAAGTAAAACAAAATCATGCATTAATCTTCAAGGATTTGGGGGGATTGAGATAATGAACCTTATCATGTGGCATAAAATAAGCATTAGCGGAAAGTACTTAAAGATATGAGTGGCAAAATTACCTATCGATTTTAGTAATTTTGGCCTTCACTGCATCACCCTCGTTTAGAATGTCTCTTACGTCTTGAACTAAATCCCACGACACCTCTGAGACGTGCACAAGTCCAGTGAGATGATAGTAACCTGCATCATAGTCTCATCATGACACCAAAAACAACAAAGGATCTCAGACGGGCGTCCGCTTTTCTTTTTTTTTTTTTGGCTAAAAGATATACGGGCCTTGATTTGTACTGGAAAAAAATATTACAAATCATTTGCAACGTTTTCATATCTATCATAAATGATATGTAATGGTTTTTCCCGTTACAAAGAAAGGACCAAATTTTGTATATATAATGGCGTTCATTTTTAATATGCGCCATATGTATAAATGTATATATATCCAAACTAGTAATGATGTTTCAAAAATGTTAAGTACCATCTGGGAAGCGTAAATGAAGAAAGGCACCATAATCCTCAACGGAACCCACCCTTGCTTCGCAAATATCCCCTACATTAATTTGATGAGAAAATTTTGACCAGGAGGCTTCTTTTTCAGAGAAAATCAGTTTCCTGTTCTCCTCGTCGGCGTGGATTACCTAAGAAAATTGTTCATCTTTAACTAATTGACATTCAATGATATTTCGGAGTATCACGAATATATATATATATATATATACACCTTCTATGTTTTATGATGGTTGTTAAAGGCACCAAACAAATCATGTTTGAACAATACTGCACAATTCTTTATGCACAATATACAATCAATTTAAGCAGATTGTGGTGCTAAATAGTAAATTTTGGTGCCCTTGCCAACCATCAGTTGTATAGACGAAAGGAAAAAAATACTGATTGATAATTCAATAGAGATAAACAAAGAACTACGATTTCCAGTAGTCAACCCAAATATGGGAAGAATTTCCGATTATGATATTAACAGATATACTAGAAGATGAATTGTTTATATACAATGTTTTCTTAACTAGCAGGTGCATAAATGATGCCACAGAGGTTCTGGAAATAGTGCGGTTCAGATGCCAAGGGGTGAAGTTGCGTCTTTCTTAGATTCCTAAATATTTGACCGTTTCTCATGCTTCTATGATATCTATAACCACAATACAGTCACACGACTAAAGATGAAAGTTTGGGCTTAAATTATCACTTTGGGGAGCTTTGATAGAGCCATCCAAATTGTCTGGTGGAGCCATCTAAATTGTCAGGTGGAGCCATCCATCTCAGATCTGCCAAGTCTTTTAAGTGAGGAATTTTTGTGTCTTTTTCACGTGTGAAGCTTTGGGTATAAATCAAATGTTGTAGATCATTTGCCATAACTGTCTATTGACATTGAGAGAGCTAACTCATTGAGAGAGGCAAGAAGAGAGGAAGGTTTAGGGTCCTCTAAACTCGTTTCCAAGGAGTGAAGTTTAGGTGTATCCATTCAATTATGTCCGAAAATATAATTTCACAACGGAAGATGGATTATTTTGGCAACGGAAGATGGATTGTTTTGATACAAGTTATAGCTTCACTTTACGATAACATAGATAAAAGGATATCCTTGTTCAACAAGGGTTAGCACGAGCGTTGAAAGGGAAGAGTGGGATGCAGGAAAAGACGACGGATGATGATTGGGATATAAATTCAAGGCGCTTGAGTACAATCAAGCTTTCTCTCGATGATAATATTATTAACAATGTCAATGATGAGGACTCGGTGCCAAAGTTGTGAGAAAAGCTAGATAAGCACTATCTAGCGAAGAGCCTCACAACAAAGCTTAATCTCAAGTGAGAGGTTTTGACTATTTGAAGATGAAGGCGGGAACCTCATGATACACATGAGTGTACTTCATGGAATTATGGATCTCTAAATGTGAGAATATAGGAAAAGCACAGAGGAAGAGGAAGAAGATAAGGCCTTGTTGCTGCTTACCTTGATTTCAGATTCATATGACAACATAATCAAACCATCTTGTATGGAAAAAATATGGTGAAGATGGATGAGGTGGGGTCAACTCTATTGCTCGATGAGAAGAGAAATCTTTGAGGGAGGAGAGTTCGAGCTCCACAATGTATGTTTATCGTGAAAATCAGGGAAGGAATACAAAGCAGGGATCTAATGAAGATAGTAGGTCTCGATCAATGGGTAGTGGGAAATGCCAACAATGTTACAAGTGCAATGAGCAGTGGCATAAAGCGGGATTGTCCTTTCAAGAAAGATGGAGGTGGCTCCGATTGACAAATGAAGAAGATTTTAAAAAAGGCTCTCAGACTTTTCAATGGTTAAGTCGCTTGGTTCTCACATAGCAGATATTTAAAACTTTCAAGTAGGGCAAGCTTACTAGGCCGCGGCCTTTAAGAGGCCTCGGTCTCACTATCAGCGTTAGTAACATACCCATTCACCATAATTTAAAAAGAATCATTCTTCAAACATCAATTCATCTAAGATAGCAGCTAAAATCTCTAAAACATGCATTAAATAATCTCTTGATTCCATACAAGCCTCTTTACAATTTAATAGAAACTAAACAAGGTAATAATCACAACTAAGTATGAGATCTCTATATCTATGTATGCTCTAGCTAAAAAATTATATTCTAGCTCTCAAAATCATCATATCCTCCGCGAATTTAAATACCCTCCGCGACATCTAAACCTGTCCACAGCCACTCATCCAGAGGAAAATAAGAAGTATAAAGGGATGAGCTCAAATAACCCAGTAAGGGCTAAATCAAATGTCCTCAGCCCATCTGCCAGTGTTAGTATTCACAAAAACATATATACTAATAAAGTTATATAAACAGTTTGCAGATTAAGACAAATAAGAATAAATAGGAAGGAAAAGAAATGTTTTATTCCCAATCCCACAGAGTGCTCTGATGTCCCAAGGGCCAATCTCCCACCACTCCCCAACTTCCCTCAAGGCTCAATCTCCCTTGGTTACCCCAGTAGTCCGCGGCCTTAATTTATAGCATTAAGACTTCTCGATCTCCACGGCCTTATTATAGGTTTTAATTGACCCAGTCAAGCCACAGGCCGCAGCCTCCTCTCCTGGCCAATTCCAAGATAAGGGACCCAAGGTCTGTTGTTTAACTCCACAGTCCTGGTCGAGTTCTGCCAAGGTGCAAGCCCCATAACTAGTCTACGCTCAATTTTCCTAAAACTAGCCTTTTTGGCCCCAAGCACAAGGCATGAAGCCAACTCCGACCGAACCCCATCCCAATCATACACAAGTAGGCACAATTTTATATTGTCTATGCTCCGCGGCTTCAACGAAGGAGTTAGAACTCTTGATCTTCAAACCTCAAGAGTAATTTAGTAAAATGAAGATTTCAAACCCAAATCAGCTCATAACCTAGATTTCCAAAGATCTTAGTAAAAACACTAATAAATCCTCAAAAACCATTTTTACCTCAAGACACTCGATCTCAAAATAAATCCATAGAATAAATCTCAATAGTAACGATATAGCATTGATAGTAAGACTAGACCATCAAGCCCAGAAACCTAAGAAATCGTGATGAATGGTAAAAATCCATGGCCTCAAAACCCAGAAAACTTAGATAACAATGAACAGTATAACTCCATGGACTCTAAATCCAGAACTCAAAAATCACAAAAGGGCTCAAACTAGGGTTTAATCAAGGAAAAGGGGAAGAGGATGGATCCCTTACCGAAAGGACCTAGTTCGATGAATAATAGAAGTCCGCCACCTTTAACCGCCTCTTCTTTGCCATTGAATAGTACACCTCCTCGGCCTTTTTCCGGCAAAATGTTAGGGAACCTAGGGTTTCCACTTACGTAGTTACTTTTCTGCAAATACCCCTTCCAAAAAGGCTTCTAAAAATTTTAAAACTTGGTTTGCAAGAAATGCCATAATTGGGCTATGTCATAACCCACGTGCTGGACCTTCCCCAAACTCCGCGGCCATTTATTCTGGCATTGCCTCACGTATCTTCTTTATCTTCCGCAGACGTCAAGGATGCCCACGGACCAGAGACTAAGGTCGTGGCTCCTACTAAGGTCGCGGCCTTCTAAAGTTCTAGGGTCGTTACAACCTCCCAACTTAGGAAATTACGTCCTCGGAATTTAATAGAGTATGGAAATAATAGTTCAATTCAACCTTGGAATAAATGTGGGTATTTCTCTCTGATGGCTGACTCCAGCTCCCAAGCGGCTTCTTCTGCAGCTTGGTGTCTCCATTATACTTTAACAAAAGAAATTTTCATCGTCCTTGACACTTTTTCTTTTTTATCCAAAATTGCCATCGGGGCCTCCTCATAACTCAAATCTCCTCAGATCTCACTGGGCTCATGGTTGATGACATGGCCGCAGTCTCTAACATAATTCCGCAGCATTGAAATGTGAAAGACATTGTGCACATGGGACAAATTTGGGGCAGGGCAAGTCTATAGGATGACTTCTCAATCTTCTCAAGCACTTCAAATGGTCCCACATACCGCGGACTTAGCTTCCCTTTCTTTCCAAATCTCATAATTTCCTTCCGGGGGAAGACTTTAAGAAACGCATGGTCTCCGGCCTTCAAGTCCACATCCCTTCTTTTGATATCTGCCTAGCTCTTTTGTCTACTTTGTGCACTCCACAGCCTTTCCTAGATTAGCTTTACCTTTGCTGCGGCTTATGTTGTTCCCGACGCCCAGTTTGTTGGGGCACCCTTCAATCAACCACGAACCTGGATATAATCAAGATAAAATGGTAATAATGACAAGCACATAAAGATGTAAACGAGAGAGACAACACCAAAATATACGTGGTTCACCAACTTGGCTACATCTACAGAGAGGCTTGATTCCACTATATTTGAAGAAATTACAAGTACAATATAGAATATACAAGGATAAATCATATACCCTCTACTCTCCTACCCAAATCACGGATAGCCATTATACACCAACTCTCCACCCAAGTGAATCCAAGTTCCAAGCCAAGAACCCTCTCAATCTCTTGCTCTCAAGTGTTTTCCAAGTGTTTCCTATGTACCCAATCCGGTGTATCCCGCTCCCATGCAAACCGGTGACAAATCCCCCACACATTACATCTTAAGCACTCACACTCACACCCTTATTCCACCTTTGAGCAATACCCATGGGTGAGAGGGAAAATCCCTCACCTCTCACCCCAAACCCTCACCTTTGGAAGAAGACTCTATCACTATGTGTTATTGTTGGCGTGTTTTGAACCATGGTTGAAACCCTCCTTAAATAGGGAGAAAAACTGAATAGTACCCCGCGTATGAAGAGTAAACCGCGTACGAACAGTACCCCTGCGTATGAACAATACCTGCACAAAATTCAAGACAAACTCTACAAATCTCCACCTTGGCGAGAAATACCGCAAACCACTACCGAGACTTCACCTAATGAGAATTCCCCTAATCCGAATCTCTCCCTTTGCCGCGTGAACCACTATTGAGCTTCATTGTACCAGCTACACATATCCGTATATCGTTCAATGCCTCTTCAAATATCCAAAATTAATCCCCGAAAATTTCCCTCGAAGTATGCTCCTCCTCTTGCAAATATTTCCATTGCACCTTGCAATTTTCAACTTCTCTTCTTGGACTTCTTCTGAAGTCGAACACACAGGTCAATGCCTAAATATAACTGCAACCGGTCGAATATACCCATCGACTCCAACGAGGGACCTCGACTCCACCTTTCACTAGCAAGATTACTCTCACCATCATCTGTCGGATCATACATCCCGCTCATCGGTTGTAAACGGGAGCATTTGGAAGGCCTTCCTCACTTATGCACCTTGTTCCCAAAAATATACCATCGAGACCAATCCAGACACCTTAACTAAATACAAACCCCTAACCTCTTGAGCGCATTAGTAGATTGGAGGAATGTGGAGAAGAAGAGGAGTGAAGGACCAGAACTTTGGGGTCTTGGGATTGCTAGAAGAAGACACCATCGCAAACCAATTAAGGCAAGAAATTTTGTCTACTTTTCCCCTTTGATTCGAATAATTTATAATGAATTTCATGTAATTGAATCTAATTTATAAAGAATATAAATATTAAATTGAGAATCATGAATTAAATTTGGTGATTTAATCCTTTAAATTGTTGGGAGCTTTACAATTTGAAATCGTGATTAAATAAATTGTGCAATTAGGTAAAATTAATTGAGATTTAAGTAATCAAATCATAGATTGATTGTTTAACCATGTTAGAATCTACAAATCTGATGTTAACTCGCGTCAACGAGAATAGTTGAGGATTGGGCATAAAATCCATGAATTAATTATTCTAGGGTTCTAATGGAGGGTTTATGTAAATTAGGTTTAAATTATGATTGTAGACCCGTTAGAACTGAAATTGTAGACCTTGTTGATGTACTTTTACAACTCTTAACGTATATAAGATTGTTTGGCACTGCTTTGAGTAGATTGAGTTGGGCTTTTGATGACTTCAGGAATTGGAAATTTATAGCTACGATTTTGAGTTCGGGTTGGCCGTCCCCAGGGATCAAATCAATTCAACTGAGGATCAAAACGATTCGATTCGATCCATCATGTTTTGCCAAAGATGGCTTTTGAGGTGTAGCTTGGTGTATATTGGTAATGATTTGATTTTGGGGAACTTATACTTTTAAACAAGTAGGTGTCCTTGGTAGGGTACTAGGGTTCGTAGCTTGTGTTATTTATGAGTTATGGTTGTTAACTAAGAGCCTAGAGGTAGGTTAAGGGTTAGATGATGATTTAGGACCAATGTGAAAGTATTGTTCTATGGATAGGCAACACAAGTAATGTTAAGCCTAAGATACGTTGAAATAGTGCTAAAGGGGTACTATGTTTCGGCATCGCGAGTAGCAATGCTCTTGGGACGATGGCCACGCAAGACTTATTATTTTGGAGATTTTGGTTGACATAGTAAAGACACTACGTGTATGTATCTAGAGCGGAAATACATTCGTATTGGGCTTCATGGATGTGTTAGCATCATAACTATGTTGTTGTAAAGGTACTATAAGGTTGTATCTAGGATCGGGATACATTGGGAACAACGTCAATTGTCAATTTTAGTTTCTAGTGCGCAGGTATTATGTGCGATTACTTTCATCATTTGCGTGTATAAGTAGGGTAGTGTTTTCCCTCGTGTGGGTTTTGGAACTTTATGAGTGGAATATCCTTTAGTCAAAACTAGTATGTATATGAGAGATTCCCATAGGTACTTAGGCCTTTGTGGAACTTGTTCAATGTGATGGGTTGTGCGGATGCTCTTTCGAAAATTATGATGGATTGTGTGGATGCCTTACAATGACTTGTGATGGCCCCGTTATGATTGGTGATGGGCGGTATTATGCCCATTTGTATATGTGCTTATTTCTGGTACTCCAGAGATCATATGTGTACTCATTTAAAGGTATCACATAAGGAATACGTGCACCATACACGGTATATATATTATGTGCTTAGGAGGTGCTCTCACTAGTCGTGACGGTGAGACCCTTAGTTATTTGTTATGATAGGGAATTGGGGTTGGACTTCATCTGGAATAAATGGGTGAGTTAGCTATGAACATCTCAGTTGAAATTGATAGTTAGGTGTTAGGGGGAATACCTTGTGTGATGTGCTAGTATGTTTGTGGTTTGGTAGTCGCTAGATCCTGGGGACCAGTAATCCAGAGGTGAATCGGGGGTTTTTGTCTAGATTTTACGTCCCACGCATGGGGTGCTGTGATGTTTTAAAATTTGAGGTTGGGGTTGGATAATGTAGCCTCCGGCTAAGCGTAGATTAATGGAGATGAGTCGAGGAATAGTGAATAGTTGTTAAAATGAGGGATATGAGGTAATATTCCTAGTAGCTTTAGATTAAGAGTTGAATATCAGGTTGAGATTTCTTAAAAATCATCATTAAGGGTAGATCTTACAAACAATATTGAGGTAGCATATGGGAGATTGGTGGTTATTGTTTGTCCATTAGTGAGATTTGGGATTTTATCAGCAAGTTATTGTTATGTTTTATTTGGGGACTGATATTTGTTATACATCTGGAGGACATCTTGGTTTTCATATAATCTATTCTTATCTCTATTGGGAATATGTAAAGGATTTCTTATAGTGGGCTTGACCCACATTTCGTTGCTTAATATTTTTCAGGTTTGATATTTGTGTAACAAAGGAGTAACATAGCAATGTGGATCTTATCGAGTTGGTTTGTAGCTAAGGATTCATAGTGTAGGTTTCATTCAGTTGCAGGCTTTGTATTCAGAGCATTTTGATATTCGAGTTGTATCAGTTTACTTTTACTTAGCTTACATTTTTTAGAGTTAGGGACATTATGAATGTTAGTTATTATCATATTTGTATGGTTTGAGATTATTCGTATTCATTTGGTTGTTGGTATTCCACAAGTTTAGAATGATTATTAGTTGTTGAGCTCACGTAAATGGTGTATTTTGGGACTGATGACCCTAATTATAAAATTTACAAGGTGTCACAATCAGCCAGAGAAGGTGATATGTGCGGGGTCATCTTAAAGTTCAGAGCATAGAGGAAAGCTAATGTCATTCCACCAACATCACCTTAAGACTTTCACGTGGAGCCATACGGACATGCCAGGCATAGATGCCTCAGTAGACACTCGTTGGTTGAATATTGACTAAGCTTCCGAGTTGGTCAAGCTGAAGAAGAGAGCATTCGCACCAAAACGCAACCAAGCATCACAAGTTGAAGTTGGCAAGTTGGTGGACGCTCTTGGAATTAACATCTTGAATGGCTTTCTAAGGTTGTCATGATCGGGAATATGAGCGGAAGATGGTGACTTTACGTAGACTACTTAGACCTGAACAAGGCATGCCCAAAGGACTATTATCCACTCTGCGGATAGATGCCTTTGTGGACACTTCAATGAGGCACGAGCTCCTCTCATTCATGGGATACTCAAGGTACAACTAGATACGCATGCATCTGGGAGATGAAGAAAGATTTCGTTTGTCACAAATAGAGGGACAAATTGCTATAAAGTCATGTCGTTCGAGCTGAAAAATGCAAGTGCTACTTTTTATAGGCTAGTAAATTTTCATGTTCACCGAACCGAATCATGAAAGTGTACGTATACCATGTGCTAGTGAAAAATCTTGAGACAGATGGATCACATAGCAGACCTTAAGAAGACATTCAGCACGCTGAACAACTATGGAATGAAGCTAAATCCGCCCAAGTGTGACTTCAGGGTTTAATCAGGCAAGTTCTGGGGCTTTTTGGTAACGAGCCGAGGGACTAAGGCCAACTATAAAGGATCCAAGTTGTATTAGACATGAGGAGTCCGGAGACGATTAAGGAGGTGCAGAGTCTCATAGGCAGGATAACAAAACTTAATCCGATCGTCCCTCGGGGGAGAAACATATGCCTTCCCTTCTTCAAGACAATAAAGAAGTCGTTCGTTTGGACGGAAGAATGTGAGCTAGCGTTTGAGAAACTTAAAAGGTACCTAGCCGCAGTCCCACACTTGTCGAAACCCATTTCGGATGAGGAATTATACCTCTACTCGGGAGTCTCCTCTCCTCAACGGTAAGCTCGAACCTGATATGGGACGTCTTTGGGATCCAAAGATCGGTGTACTACATCAGCAAGGAATTCCAGAGGCAGAGATATCTCCGCATCAAAAAGTTAGCGTTTTAGCCCAAAAACTGAGCCCATATTTCCATGTGGAATTTGGCACATTCATCACTAACAAACCGTAGGTAGATTGGTTGCTCCGAGCTCGCGCCATGACTCGTAAATCTTACCAACACCAAACCACCAAGAGTGATGCAAAGGAAACACAACGGAAAAATACCAAAATAAAACTCCCAATCAACAAAGAAGAAACTCTTAATATCATTCAATAACTATCTTCAAATTAGAGGTAACAAGACAATATACAAAGCCGCGAGATTTGGTGCCCGAGGTAACCTAAATGTAGCAACTACTAAAACAACCCTAACTAATTGGAGAATATTCTTAAGGAGTATTATAGTGCTCTACCATTGCTAAAACACTAATATAAATAAAAATACAATTTATTTCTTGGACCCTATCGCACATGTTGATGCTTTATCATTTACATCACATGTGCTCCTTGAAGTTTTATAACATTCTTGCCTTTTTTGCCTGTAGTTTTTAAGCACATTTCTATATGAAAAACATTATTTGTCGATCAAAATTGTCAACTAAACCTTTAAAACATGGGCATAATTCATAATCATGCATTCAGAGCCAACTCGCACAGTCATTTAGGATTATATGGCGGTAGTTCAAATAACGAGAAGTGCAAAGACATGAAGGTATGCATAGAAATTAACACATAACTTAGTGAATCGTTAATTTAATATTGCACACGGTGTGGAACTCTACTAGATGATGGAAACTCAAAGAAAGCATGTGTCAAATATGAAATGTAATACCTTTACAGAAATTGGAGAACCAATTAGAGCTCTTGCAATCTCTTGGATGGTCTTGTGTGGTTCTTCATTATATAGCATCGTAGAAAAATGAAAATAGGTTAGCATCTATAACCCGCAGTGTCATGAGGATATTTTGGATGTTTATCAATAAAGCACGAATTGTCTACTATATAGGTAGTGATTGTGTGAAGTGATAAGCAGCTTTTTCACAATATTAAACTTTAAAAAGTTACAGGCATATTAAGCCTATGTTTTCTATTTCCAAATTAAATAGCATAATTGGCTATATGATATAATGCAGTGAAATATTTAAACAAAAACATACGAACATAAGCTACAGTTTGGGTTTCAATCACGTTCTCTCTCTATTCTTTCATATCATCCTCAAAATAATAATCTTAAATAATGAGTACATAGGGTAGAGAAACCCTTAAATACTAAAAGGGTAAAAAAGATGTCAAGGTACATAAAAATAAATAAAATAACTATTGTGCCATTGTATGTGCCCACTTGTCACTACATTAGTTGATTTGAATTGTGAAAATCTACCATCTTGTATGGATCTGTTTTAGACACTCCCTATAGGTTCCCTTCTGATGAACTCTGTCTATGCTTCTTCAAACTTTAGTTTGGCTAGTGGGCCTATAGACTCCTGAATATTTCTGCTAATCATTACTATAATTATCAATAAAATTATTATTGCTATTAACATTACTATCATCATCAATATAACAAGGGTCCGTTTGGTTGGTGCGTGGCAAAAGTGGTAGTATGGTAAAATTTGTCTTGGCAAATATTGCCTAGGTAAATTTTGTCATGGCAAAGGTGATTTCATATTGTTTGATAGGCTTTATTTGCATGCTGGCAAAACCTGTATTTGTCCTCTTTTTTTGTTTAATAGGCACACTTCACCTACTGCAATTCACTTATCTTCCTACTAACGTTGTTTGATAGCTAAAATTTGTCATGGTAAATGAAAGCATTGCCAATATAAATTTGACCCTTTTGTAGTTTGCCCACTTATGCGTTATAAATTCTAAAATTACAAATTTTGAAGCTCCAAAAATATCATTAAGAATATGAAAAATATTTAGCTTTTTTTAATAAATTTAAATTTTATTATGGTTAGTTAAAATTTATTCCCTAAAAACATAATATTGGGAATATAACTTATTTAAAAAACAGTATTATTTATATTTTTATAATAAAAGAATATTTGTTTAGTAAATAAGAAACTGACTTTTTAATAAAATAGTTTTTTTTCTAAATTTCCTGCATATTAATTTTTTTAATGTTTCAGAATATTACTTATTTTTAGTTTTATGAGATAATATCTATTTTGCAAGGTCTAAATGAACTTTTTTTCTTCAAGTGTTGAGTTTTGATAACAAGAATGGGCAAACATTTCCAACCCAAATAGGTAAGCAACCTTCAAAAATGGGCAAATATGGGTCACGTGACCCTATATTGGCAAAGTTTGTCATCTTCAAATTTGGCTATTAAACAATACAAAACTAGGCGAAACTATGGGCAAAACCCATTTGCCATGGCAAATAACACCAATCAAACTAACCCTAATAGTTTTTTTGGCTTCAAACCATTTCCAAAGTTTTATTAGGTTCCCATCCCATGCATTTTTTAAATTGTAGCAAGTCCCATAACAGCTCAAACTGCTCTGTAATCGCCCGTCTTACTTTTCTCAGAGAATGACATTTGTCCAATAGTTGTTATAACGGGACCAATAACTAAAAAAACGACATATGAGTGGCTCCAAATGAATTTTTAAAAATGGGACTAAATGCTTAAGATCCAATATAATCATTTTTTTTTGTTGTTAATCCTCCATCATGTCGGGTACTTTAGAATGGGAACAAAATCACCAATAGAGTTTTTGTAATACCCCGTATTTTTATGACTTTTAAATTTGGGGATTTATTAAATTTAATTTGAGATATTAATTTAATATTAATCCAAAAATTATTTTAAATATTTACTAGCACGATGAGAGTTGGTAATTATTGGGATTCTGTTGAATATTACTTAACGGATAAAGTAATATGTATAATCGAAATTATTAAAATTATCACGATTATATAATTTGATAATTTTGGGAAATTAAATCGGGACGCGCCGGTGTCGTATCGGGATTAAATTAGTATTATTAAAAGTGAATAAATTATAAGTCACTCGTATGGTCGTTTTGAGTGCACCAATGTATCCGAAAGGATCGAGATAGTCAAAATAATGTACCCGGGGGTTTAGTTTGGCTCTCGAGACATTTTTAGGCCTAATTAGCATCCCGGGAAGGCGTTTTGGACATTTCATATTTTTGGGTAATTAAACCCACGAATTTACCAAGGATATATCAGATGTTAGGGGTTGACATTTAGGGTTAACATAAGCAAAACCAAAGAACGGCCGTTGGAGAAGAAGTGGAGAAGCTTTCCAAGGAGTTCTAGGCCAAAAACTCCGCCGTTTGCACCGCCGTCACCGCCAAATTGTAGATCGCGCGACGAGAAACACAACCACACCACCTTCTTCCACAAACAAAATTTTCCAGGCAAGTATCTATCTTGCTTTATTTAGTTAATGCTTCAATTATGTTAGTCTAAGGTTGATTAGAACTAGTTTCATGAAAGAAAGTATATATTGGAGACTAGAATTCGCATTTTGTAGAGGTAATAATCATATTCTGGAAATCTAATTCACATATAGAGGGTACATCACGAATTTTCATTGAGTTAGAAGTAGAAAATCTGGGAAAGAATTAGAAGAATTTAAATTTAAAGAAAAGATTAGGGTTCTTGAAGTTTATGTAGATTTTACCCAATTAAATCGTTATCCTTGATGAAAACCCACATGTTTTACGTAGAAAATTATGTATTTGGGTATATAACACTTGTAGTATCATTTGTTGGGAGTTTGGGGTTTAATATGATGATTTGGTTGAGTTTGGAGAAGGATTTCCGTAACTGGGATTTCTGAAGTTTCGCCATAACTGCTTGATCGATCGATTGACCAAAGAGCATCGATCGATCGAGCCCCTTCCATTGATCGATCGACCCCTCCTGGAAAACTCATATTCCTCTTTTAAATAGTTTATTTCGATTAAAATGAGTAGTAACCCTTGAGCATTATTGTTAGAACAATTTGGGACATAAAGAGGACCAGTAGGACTTAGTAAAAAGGGAGCATTTAATGTAAGACGAATTTAGGGTTAACGGGGAGTAATTTACACATAAGAAATTATGGGAACGGGTAACTAAAGGAGTGAGACTTGTAAGGAAGTTACGTTAGAAAAGAATAGAGTACCTACTGAAATTATATTTAGGGAGATAGGATACAACGAGTGATAAGAAGTAAGTATGGAATAACTTATAAATAAGATTAAAAGAGACGAGCCGTTATACGGGATAATCGAGTAATGTGTACTAAGAACGAATATCATAAGTATGGGTCGTGGGTGTACCGAATTTAAAAATGGGAATAGTAGTGTATATATATATATATATATATATATATATATATATATATATATGACTGTGTTTGTGCATATACTATATATGTGTAAAAATCATGCCCGCGCTACTTGTTATCACTGAGGTTACCGCGCCGGGACAGTCTTATCTCGATGGGACCTTTATGGGGGATATTGACTTGTACCCTAGAACATAGGACTCCTTGGTACAGGCTATCTGATTGATAGTCAGACGGTCCTAAGAGACGTGAGGGTATGTGCTGACCTCTTAGTGACTTGGAATTATGCTTCGCCTCAATTTGTATGTGTTTGTTGTTAATACAGTTCGAGAGTGATTCCGAACTAGTATTTCCCTTAGTACAAGTGATACGGGGACTTGATAGCAGAGTATGCCAGCACCATAAATTTTATGTGGGGTGCCGATAGTATATATATTATATGAGTGATTAATATATATAGACATGAAACTGGGAACTTTCTACTGTGAATAAAAGTAATTAAGAAATGAATAAATACTCCGACTTTATTATAAGTGTTTGAAATGTTTGAGACAATACTGGAATATTTTATAATGAAATGAGATTCATGTGAAAACTTTGCCTTAAGAAATTAATTATCTTAGCCCTAATAATTGTCGGCATGAAACCTTACGAGGAATTTAAGTTAGGCTAAACTTTTGGGGTTAATAGTGCGGTAGGTGTGCACACTAGATGAGAGGTGATAATTTCTCAAGAGAGTGGCGCATACTAATATGATTGTTGCATTAGCTGGCAAGCATTTTAAATACTTGCTAAACTAAATTTTAATCTGTTTTACAATCAGGCTCTGACCCGTTTCCTGTTATCTCTTCTTTCTTGTATATATATGTATATAATACAGGTGCCCAGCCACAGGGGCGTCATGCTTAGATGCTTTGGACTGGACGTGCTGCAGCTTACGTGGGAGTTGCAGGCCATTTGCTTAGATGACATCCTTGTTGATTCCATTCTTAATTCAGTTTTAAATTAGTTGGGCATGTGTCGCCCGTTTCCTTATTCAGTTGGATTTATATGAGATTATGTTCATTTATCTTTACTATTTTACTCGTTGGGATTTATTTACTGTCAGGATGGTTTTCCTTTATGGTTTTAAAGTTGGTATTAGTTGTCTGAATGGTTAAATTATTGAGTGTTCATTTCCAGTCTTTATAATTGTGTGATTCTTAAACTGTTAATTATTAAAGGTTTTATAATTGGATTTAATGAAATGGAAATAATGTTTTAATTGGTTTTGACACTTAGCTTAATTATTTAGGGTGTTTAAATTGGAATTTATTTTGCGACAGTGATGCTAAGAATGAACCAACCGTTCACCTTGGTTATAATTTAATAAAGGACTGATCACCCGGTATTTAATTAGGCGGGATGTCACAGGTGGTATCAGAGCATCAGGTTCTAGTGTCCTTTAGGATCTGTACAGCTTATTTTCACTTCCAGCTTAGTGTTCTTGATATAGATCCCTATTTTTAGGAATGTTTTATTCTTGCATTTACGCTTACGTCTTTAGCTGTTTGAGATTTGTTAATAACTGTAGACTAATAAACTTCCTTCTCGTTTCAGATGCCTCCGAGACGCGCACCCAAGGACAGACGTGCCCAGGCCGAGCAGCCAGCAACTCCGGCTCAGGGAATGATGAACGCAACTGAGGTAGCCGCTATTGTTGCTCAGGCAGTGAATGCCGCATTAGCGGTAGTGCAGCAGGCTCCACCCCAGATTCAGGCAGTGGCGCCAGTACCAGCACAGCTTCCATCTGCATGGGAGCGGGTTAGGGATGCCTTTCAGAAGGCGCATCCCCCGGAGTTCTCGGGTAGTTCGGATATCATAGTTGCCAGCCAATGGAAGAAAAATATCCAGAGGCATCTACGCATGTACGAGTGCACGGACGTGCAGAAATAGCTGTTGGCTTCCTTCAAGCTAGTGGGGGCCGCTTTGCAGTGGTGGGAATCCACCACCACCTTGGAGGAGAGGGACACCATCACGATTCAGTCATTCTGGGCGCGGTTTGACCGCAAATACTTCCCATCCGCCGTGCAGATCGAGATGAGGCGAAAGTTGCTGAATCTGAAACAGGTGAATATTACTGTTGCTGAGTACGAGGAGGAGTTCACTAGACTTCTCACTATAGTGCCAGATGAGGCACCCACGGAGGGGAAGAAGATACTGCTGTTTGTGGACGGATTACCCTGAAGGATCCGCCAGCATCTCATAGGCAATCTATCACTGAGTACCTACACGGATGTACTCAACGTTGCGTTGTTACACTGTCAGGATCACCGCTTCCATCTGCAAGGAAGCAAACGAGAAGGGGAGTCCAGCCAGCAGAGCAGGACAGGGGGCAGTAGTACTGGTGGGGCACCGGTAGCCCAGGGGCAGACTCGTCATAATGAGCAGAGTTCCCATCAGGGGGACCCTGCCAAGCGATTTCGATCAGGTGACTCCAGACAGGGATTCGGGGGATTTAGGCAGGGCCAGTCTAATCAGCAGGGCCAGCACCGTCAGCAGCAGGGACAGCAGCAGGGCCAACAGCGTTTCCAGCAAGGCCAGTGGCGGGGTGGTAACGGCCAATAGGGCCGTGGTCAGCAGGGACAGAGGGGAGGAAATTTCAGGGGCCGATGTTTCGGGTGTGGCAAGAATGGCCATAGGCGACAGGATTGTCCAGAGGGAGATAGGGCCCCACAGCAGCAGGGTGCCCGTAATGAGCCACAGAGGTCACTCTTTCTATCCGCTCTCTCAGCACCAGCTCAGGTACCAGCCTACCAGCCATCCCAGCAGCTCTAGTACAGCAGGGGCAGTTGCAGTACGGACGTGTCTATAACGTCCACCAGGCAGCAACTCCTCAGGCACCACCCGCGATTGAGGGTACGTTTCCGATCCATGGCACTATGGGTCGGGTTTTATTTTATACTGGGGAGACACAGTTTTATAGCTACTCATTTTGCAAAGGTCTTAGGATTATTAGCCACAGCAGATAGCACTGTGACATGCGTAGACTCACCACTGGGGAATGGATCGTTGATTTTCTTTATATGCCAGGGCGTGGGAGTAGAGATTAGTAGCTTGATTTTACCAGCAGACATGTTAGTCTTAGAGATGCATGAGCACGATGTTATTATTGGCATGGACTGGCTCGCCACATAGAGAGCCATGATAGATTGTTTTGGTGGGAGTATTATCTTTGCCATTCCGGGGCAAGAGATGTTTTTAGTGGCGATGCCTCGCCCAAAGGGAGGCTCTTCCGCTCATTTGTACTACATAGAGGAGGATACCTCTAAGGAGGTCGTGATTCCCTTAGATTCGATCCCAGTCGTTCATGAGTATTCTGATGTATTTCAGGAAATACCGGGCTTATCTCCCAGTCGAGAGATAGATTTCGTTATAGACTTGATGTCGGATACCCGACCGATAGCACGTGCTTCGTACCGTATGGCTCCAGCGGAAATAAGGGAGTTACGGGATCAGATAGAGCAACTATTAGGTCAGGGCTTCATTCGTAAGAGCACCTCACCTTGGGCGCTCCAGTTTTGTTTGTAAAGAAGAGAGATGGTACACTGAGGTTATGCGTGGATTACCGGGAGCTGAACAAGGTCACGATACGGAACAAATATCTGTTGCCTCGAATCGATGACCTGTTCAACCAGCTGAGAGGAGCAACCTTCTTTTCGAAGATAGATTTGAGATCGGGATACCATCAGCTATGGATTAAGGAGCAGGATGTGTCGAAGACTGCTTTCTTGACGAGATATGGGTCCTATGAGTTCAGAGTCATGCCGTTTGGGCTGACAAATGCTCCAGTCGTATTCTAGACTTGATGAACCGAGTATTCAGAGAGTTCTTGGATCAGCTTGTCATCGTTTTCATAGATGACATTCTGATATATTCACACACTGAGTAGGAGTATGCTGAGCACTTGAGGCAGGTTCTTCAGACTCTACGAGAGCATCAGCTGTATGCTAAGTACGAGAAGTGCGGATTCTGGTTACGGGAAGTGCAGTTTTTGGGACATGTTGTGTCCGAATTGGGGATAGCGGTTGACCCGAGTAAAGTGTCAGCAGTGAGGGAGTGGGGACAGCCCACGACACTGACGGAAGTGCGTAGTTTCTTGGGGTTAGCCGGGTACTACAGGAGATTCATCCGAGGTTTCTCAAAGATTGCGAGTCCATTGACGAATCTAACTCGCAAGGGGGTACAATATGTTTGGGACGATGCTTGTCAATTGGCTTTCGATGAACTGAAAGATAAGCTAACCTCGACACCAGTTCTTGCTTTACCCAAGCCGGGAGTGGAGTATTTGGTTTACACCGGTGCCTCTTTACGGGGACTCGGGGGAGTACTTTAGCAGGAAGAGAAGGCTATAGCTTTTGCCTCCCACAAGCTTAAGCCGCACGAAAGAAATTACCCCACTCACGACCTAGAGCTAGCAGCGGTCGTTTTTGCATTGAGGATATGGAGACATTATTTGTTGGGGGAGAAGTTTTGCTTGTTCACAGACCACAAGTCACTACAGTACCTGTTCACTCAGCGAGAGCTGAATATGCGTCAGCGCAGATGGTTAGAGTTTGTGAAAGACTATCAGTTCGAAATACAGTACCATCCGGGGAGGGCCAACGTGGTTGCTGATGCGTTGAGTCGTAGACCGGTAGACGACGTAGCGGACGTCTAGAAAGCGAAGTGGTAAGAGTTGGGTCACCAGGACGCGGTAGCCCGTTCCTTTGTATTTGTCATGACAGTCACCCCCGAGATTGTTACGAGGGTAATACAGGCACAGACAACGGATACATTTTGCCAGGAGCTGATTGTACGACTTTTAGCTGAGGGCGCTGAGTCCTATTCAGTAGGTTCCGATGGAGGTTTGAGGTTTAATGGGAGATTGGTGGTCCCAGAAGGAGAAGACTTACGTCATGCAGTGATGACACAGTCTCACGGGCCAGACTTGCGGTACATCCCGGAGGAGATAAGATGTACCAGGATATGAGGCGGCAGTACTGGTGGAGTGGGATGAAGGACATTGCTGAGTTTGTGTCCAAGTGTTCTACTTGCCAGATAGTAAAGGTAGACCACCAGAGACCGTCAGGGTTGCTTCAGCCATTGGAGATACCTACGTGGAAGTGGGAGAGTATTTCCATGGACTTCATTACTGGGCCGCCTACATCACAGCGGGGTCAAGACTCCATCTGGGTGATCGTGGACCGTTTGACCAAGGTGGCTCATTTTCTGCCGGTACGGACAGACTATACCACGGGCCAGTATGCACAGTTGTTCATTGTCGATTGTTAGGCTGCATGGGGTGCCTCTGGACATTGTGTCGAATAGAGACAAGATTTTCGTATCGCGTTTCTGGAAGAGTTTTCAGGAGGCCATGGGTACAGAGTTGAGATTGAGTTCAGCTTATCACCCACAG
Source organism: Sambucus nigra (assembly GCA_949130495.1). Lineage (NCBI taxonomy): Eukaryota > Viridiplantae > Streptophyta > Magnoliopsida > Dipsacales > Adoxaceae > Sambucus > Sambucus nigra. Next base: position 672,814,450 of record OX422209.1, read on the forward strand.
ACGGATGGACAAACAGAGCGTACCAATCAGATGTTGGAAGATATGCTACGCATGTGTGTCCTTGATTTTGGAGGAGGATGGGAGCCGCATCTTCCACTGGTGGAGTTTGCTTACAATAACTCCTATCAGTTCACGATCGGCATGGCTCCATTTGAGGCATTATATGGCAGGCCTTGTCGTTTCCAACTTGTTGGCTAGAGGTGGGGGACAACAAGTTGCTCGGACCAGAGGTAATTCAGGAAACCTCAGCTAGGATCGAACTTATCAGGAGTCGCATTCGGGTAGACCAGGACAGGCAGAAAAGCTACGCCGATGCAAACAGGTCTTTCCGAGAATTTAATGTGGGGGGCCAAGTATTACTGCGCGTGTCTCCTATGAGAGGAGTGATGAGGTTTGGGAAGAAGGGGAAGTTGGCCCCAAGGTACGTGGGACCATTTCCCATTATCGAGAGGATTGGGCCGGTGGCATACAGATTGGGGCTGCCAGAACACTTGCACCGCATTCACGATGTATTCCACATTTCGTCGTTGAGACGATACCTTCGAGATGATATGGCCCACACTCACATCGTGATAGAGGAGATTCACTTACAGCCCTACAGCTCTTACGAGGAAAGGTCAGTGGCTATCCTAGACCATAACGAAAGGAGATTGAGGTCAAAGGTAGTTCCACTTGTACGGGTCTAGTGGGAACATCATTATGTGGAGGAATCCACTTGGGAGCGTGAGGCGGACATGCGCGAGAAATACCCAGAGTTATTTTTACCAGGTATACCTTATTTTTCGAATTTCGGGACGAAATTCCGTTATTAGGGGAGAAGTATGTAATACCCCGTATTTTTATGACTTTTAAATTTAGGGATTTATTAAATTTAATTTGAGATATTAATTTAATATTAATCCGGAAATTATTTTAAATATTTACTAGCACGATGAGTTAGTAATTATTGGGATTTTGTTGAATATTACTTAACGGATAAAGTAATATGTATAATCGAAATTATTAAAATTATCACGATTATATAATTTGATAATTTTGGGAAATTAAATCGGGACGCGCCGATGTCGTGTCGAGATTAAATTAGTATTATTGAAAGTGAATAAATTATAAGTCACTCGTATGGTCGTTTTGAGTGCGCCAATGTGTCCGGAAGGGTCGAGATAGTCAAAATAATGTACCCGAGAGTTTAGTTTGGGTCTCGGGACGTTTTTAGGCCTAATGAGCATCCCGGGAGGGCGTTTTGGACATTTCATATTTTTGGGTAATTAAACCCACGAATTTACCAAGGATATATCAGATGTTAGGGGTTGTCATCTAGGGTTAACATAAGCAAAACCAAAGAACGGCCATTGGAGAAGAAGTGGAGAAGCTTTCCAAGGAGTTCTAGGCCAAAAACTCCACCGTTTGCACCGCCGTCACCGCCAAATTGTAGATCGCGCGACGAGAAACACAACCACACCACCTTCTTCCACAAATCAGAAACAAAATTTTTCAGGCCAGTATCTATCTTGCTTTATTTAGTTAATGCTTCAATTATGTTAGTCTAGTGTTGATTAGAACTAGTTTTATGAAAGAAAGTATATATTGGAGACTAGAAGTCGCATGTTGTAGAGGTAATAATCATATTCTGGAAATCTAATTCACATGTAGAGGGTACATCACGAATTTTCAATGGGTTAGAAGTAGAAAATCTGGGAAAGAATTAGAAGAATTTAAATTTAAAGAAACGATTAGGGTTCTTGAAGTTTATGTAGATTTTACCCAATTAAATCGTTATCCTTGATTCAAACCCACATGTTTTACATAGAAAATTATGTATTTGGGTATATAACACTTGTAGTATCATTTGTTGGGAGTTTGGGATTTAAATATGATGATTTGGTTGAGTTTGGAGAAGGATTTCCGTAACTGGGATTTCTGCAGTTTCGCCATAACTGCTTGATCGATCGATCAACCAAAGAGCATCGATCGATTGATCGAGCCCCTTCCATCGATCGATCGACCTCTCCTGGAAAACTCATATTCCTCTTTTAAATAGTTTATTTCGATTAAAATGAGTAGTAACCCTTGAGCATTATTGTTAGAACATTTTAGGACATAAAGAGGACCAGTAGGACTTAGTAAAAAGGGAGCATTTAATGTAAGACGAATTTAGGGTTAACGGGGAGTAATTTACACATAAGAAATTATGGGAACGGGTAACTAAAGGAGTGAGACTTGTAAGGAAGTTACGTTAGAAAAGAATAGAGCACCTACTGAAATTATATTTAGGGAGATAGGATACTACGAGTGATAAGAAGTAAGTATGGAATAACTTATAAATAAGATTAAAAGAGACGAGCCGTTATACGGGATAATCGAGTAATGTGTACTAAGAACGAATATCATAAGTATGGGTCGTGGGTGTACCGAATTTAGAAATGGGAATAGTAGTATATATATATATATATATATATGACTGTGTTTGTGCATATACTATATGTGTAAAAATCATGCCCGCGCTACTTGCTATCACTGAGGTTACCGCGCCGGGACAGTCTTATCTCGATGGGCCTTTATAGGGGATATTGACTTGTACCCTAGAACATAGGACTCCTTGGTACAGGCTAATTGATTGATAGTCAGACGGTCCTAAGAGACGTGAGGGTATGTGCTGACCTCTTAGTGACTTGGAATTATGCTTCGCCTCAATTTGTATGTGTTTGTTGTTAATACAGTTCGAGAGTGATTCCGAACTAGTATTTCTCTTAGTACAAGTGATACGGGGACTTGATAGCAGAGTATGCCAGCACCATAAATTTTATGTGGGGTGCCGATAGTATATATATTATATGAGTGATTAATATATATAGACATGAAACTGGGAACTTTCTACTATGAATAAAAGTAATTAAGAAATGAATAAATACTCCGACTTTATTATAAGTGTTTGAAAAGTTTGAGACAATACTGGAATATTTTATAATGAAATGAGATTCATGTGAAAACTTTGCCTTAAGAAATTAATTATCTTAGCCCTAATAATTGTCGGCATGAAACCTTACGAGAAATTTAAGTTAGGCTAAACTTTTGGGGTTAATAGTGCGGTAGGTGTGCACACTAGATGAGAGGTGATAATTTCTCAAGAGAGTGGCGCATACTAATATGATTGTTGCATTAGCTGGTAAGCATTTTAAATACTTGCTAAACTAAATTTTAATCTGTTTTACAATCGGGCTCTGACCCGTTTCCTGTTATCTCTTCTTTCTTGTATATATATGTATATAATACAGGTGCCCAGCCATAGGGGCGTCATGCTTAGATGCTTTGGACTGGACGTGCTACAGCTTACGTGGGAGTTGCAGGCCATTTGCTTAGATGACATCCTTGTTGATTCCATTCTTAATTCAATTTTAAATTAGTTGGGCATGTGTCGCCCGTTTCCTTATTCAGTTGGATTTGTCAGAGATTATGTTCATTTATCTTTAGTATTTTACTCGTTGGGATTTATTTACTTTCAGGATGGTTTTCCTTTATGGTTTTAAAGTTGGTATTAGTTGTCTGAATGGTTAAATTATTGAGTGTTCATTTCTAGTCTTTATAATTTTGTGATTCTTAAACTGTTAATTATTAAAGGTTTTATAATTGGATTTAATGAAATGGAAATAATGTTTTAATTGGTTTTGACACTTAGCTTAATTATTTAGGGTGTTTAAATTGGAAAGTTTATTTTGCGACAGTGATGCTAAGAATGAACCAACCGTTCACCTTGGTTATAATTTAATAAAGGACTGATCACCCGGTATTTAATTAGGCGGGGTGTCACAGTTTTCTACCCCATCATAATGAGTTTCATGGACCACATCCTAGCCAGAGTGTGTCCCACCAATGCGGGGCTATGGGAGGAATATACACCATTTCATAATATTTGCACAATTACTTCCTGTCAAACTCAGTCGCAATCGCCACATAGAATTTTTATTTATGTATCCTTCAATTTATATTCAATCACATACAAGCAATGGAATGTGTTGTGAATATCTTTAGTTTATACTTCAAATAATGCGTTGTTCCTCGCAATTCATCTATGAGGAAATTCATACTCAATCATATAACCCATGCTCAAGATTAGCAAACTATCTGAGGACACAGTTAAATAGGCTTTGCATAACTTGTCTTTTTAAGTTTGAGAAAAATTTTAACCTCGTACATCTTGGATCAATAATAAGCCCAAGTAACCCCAAATATACTTAGTTTGCTTGCACCCTTAATATTTTGATGAGGATCATTAGCACAATATTTAAACCTAATGTAAGTGTAGCAGCAACCCCATTCCCAATAGGTGGTTGACAATTTTGACATATATATGTATATATAAGGCTTAGTTTATGTATGCTTGAGATTTTTTTGACTTTGCTCTTTCTGTCTTATAAACATGATGTAATGATTGATTAACTCAGATGATAAATTATTGGTATGTGTTGAAATTCCTCTAGGCTGAATTCCCTGATTCTTGCCCTTTCATCTATATCTTCCGTTCTTATCCTTGTGTTCTACCCCACCTTTGGACGCGCTAGCCATCGCATGATTAGAAAAGTCAACGTTTACAATTGTTGTTTTTGTTATTAAAAATAAGTATTGTAAATAGAAGAGACAAGAGAAAGATGTGGGGAAAAAGAGGTGTTCCAACAAGCAAGATGAAAATAAATCGAGGAGATCAGCTCTCCAAAACCCCAAATTAAACCAAGGCCTTGGTTCAACCAATACATTTTTCCTTCTTTCTTGTGCGCCAACATTTATTATTACTTCTGGTATATCATCAATTAGATGTTTATCATGGATTGTTGAGCATAAAGATGTTGTTATAGTGTCAATGAGTTAATTATGGTTATTTATAAATGAAGGTTTAGGATTGATCAGGAAATTAAGTTTCAAGCTTTTCCTTCGCTATTTTCCGAATAGGTACATTATTATGTACGTGGTCGATGACACAAAGGTAGCTTTTCGTAATAACAAAAAAAAAACTATATATATGATTTAAAATAAAAAGAAAATTAGTACCTCTACATGAATGAGATGGGCTCAACTGCGGAAATGGAAGAAAACCCACAAGAGAATTGAACCGAACTAGCAAACCTCCACCATTGGAACCTTCAATCACGCCGTCGTAGATAAGACCCTTTTCATTATAAGCTTTAGCTTCCTTCCAATCAGCAGATATCTACTTCTTCTCAAAAACAATGTATTAGATAACATAAAGTAATAATGACAGTCAACCGCAATTAAAGGAAAGGATAAAAACAATAATTCAGTAGAAGCAAAAAGAGTGCAAAGTATGGTGGACAAGCAGGTTCATTTGTACAGGGACTTAACACACAATGCCACCCTATGTTTTACCATAATGCTTGATATACTCTGAAGAATCTTCCCATAAGGAAGACAATTACTTTATTCTCACCCAAACCAGACTCTCCTCTTCCATTTTCTCCTAAAAATGCTCTTATTCCTCTAGCACCACAATTCCCAAGCCATAGCAAAAATCAAACATCTCCAAAGACATGGGTTTCTTGATATTAATTAAGTTAATCTGATCAGCCACAAAAACCTCCCTCCAAGAGAGTGGAAGCAAACTAACAACACATGCCAGACACAATTGGGTAATGCAAAAGTGCTCCAACCTTTTCCTCGTCTTTCCTACACAAGATTTGCCACAAGAGTGCGAAAACAAACTAAACCACATGCCATAGCTTTTGTGACGGACCAAAAGATACCAAAGGAAGAATAGAAGAATTGTTATTAAAGGACAATCAATAGATCATATAATATGATAAGGATGACGCACAGTCCAAAAATAAATAGCACTCGAACCCATAACAAATGAAACAGCTCTAAGGTAAGAAGGTATACATTGTGAAATTAACTTCGAAGAGTTCTGTAAGAATCCCCTTTTCCCCCGTGTTGAAATCTCAACAATCTTCATGAACAGCATATTTATTCCTAATAGCCGCATGCCGCAATGAGCATTGTTAAGGGAAAAACCTTCATTACGACCTACCAGGAGTGCTATATATCTTTTAATCAAATTGTTGATACCTAAGCCCCCCTGATCTTAGACCTAGACAACACTTTCCCTAAACAAACTGTATTTTCTCCCTTTATTTTCAAAACTCTAGATTAGCTCCATGTCAATGGACCTTGCTAGGGATTGATCTCCACATGGCCCACATTGTCGTATGTTCATCAGGAGTTGTGGTTTGGGGGGTCAGTCTTGGAACTGCAAAAGTTTACTATTCTGCGAAACCCCTCGCAACACACATATCCTATATTTTCTCGGAATATTGTTCCTCGCACCATAAGGATTCCTCTGTAGAATGTGGTATGTCGTATCGCGCACTCGCACCTTTTAATGAAACCAACACGTGTTTCACAAGGATAAAGAGAGGAGCATCAACTTTGTAACATGCTAACACGTGTGTGTAGATATTTTTGCTCAAAACATGCATCAACAACCACCAGTAGACTAGTTGTAATCGACTAGCCAATTGGTCTCGGTTGCTAATATTTAAAGTAGGCCACTATAAGGCCTTTTACAAAAGATTGTACATTCCTGGACTTAAAAAGGGTATTTGGAGTCATATCATATGGATCCTTATGGATGTAAAATGAATCTTAAGGTTTCATTAGTCAATTAGATTTCAGGGCATCGACAGAGACGGCAAGAAAGAGAGGAGTGTTTAGGGATTTTTAAACTTGGTTTCAAGGTGAAATGTGGGTAATTGGGTTTGGGTTGAGAGTATGTACAACTCTTGTATGATTGTATCAATGTAATCGGGCTTTTCAAATAGTGGAATCGTTCTCTCCCCTATCGATGTAAGCAAATGTAAAATTGTGATTTTGTCAAAACAAATAGTGGAATCATGTGTTTATCTTCATTTGTGTCTTTTTCCCATATTTATTATATGTTTTGTTTATTTGATCTGGTGCCATTGGTGGGGACCATTGATTTCACAACCTTGGTGCAATGTGTTTGAGAAAAGCTCAAAATGGAATTTTAGTGCCAAAGCACTAGTATTAGGAAGTCTTAGGTGTTTGCATTTAAGATGGCCAAATATATATAGTTTTACAATTTAAAGTAAATACGTTTGGTGGAATTGGTAGCTTTACTCAATAAAAAGGTAAAACAAAGGACATTATTAGTCGACAAGGTCAAGCATGTGCATTGAAGGGAAATAATAAAAGCTGAAAAAGATAACGGGAGATGATGGGGGGATGGGAGTTGGTATACGTGGTAACAATGCCACAATATCAGTGATCAGGATAGGGTAACATCAAACAAAGTTGTAAGAGAATTGTAAGAGAAGCTAGTGAAGCTCTCGTACTATCAAAGAGTTTCACAATAAAGCTAAATCGCAAGTGGGAGTTTTACCATTTAAAGATGGAGGAGGGCGAAAAGTGTCTTTCATGACATTGTGAATCAACTCAAGAAGGCTAATGTAAAACAATAGAATGAAGATGGATTTGTTGCATTTCACATCTCGTCGAAATTCTTATGGCAACATCATCACAATTAGACTGTGTGGAAAAGATATAATGAATATGAATGAGGTGGAATCAACTCTAGTGTGCAACGAACAAGGAAATTAACAGTGGCGGAGGTTTGTTATGTATGCTCATGGTCAGAATAGGTGAAGTGACATCGGACCTAAAGATAGTAGATTTAGATCAAGTGGTGGTTGAAAAGGCAAACAATGTAATGTGTGCAAGGAGTGAAGTCACATAAAACAAGATCAGACTTTGAAGAAGTATGGGCATGACCCTTATAGTGCATAAATGAAATATAGTGATGAAATTGATTTTGAAAATAATTCTTACAATTTCTAAATCTCTCTCTCTATCTATCTATCTATCTATATATATATACTAGCGGATGTCCGTGCCCGAGAGCACGGCGATAAATTTGCCCCCGTGATAAAACTCAACCCATAATAACCCGTATTTTTTAAACAAAAACACCTAAAAAAATTTAAAAATCTAAAAAAAATAATATTTAAAAATATATATATTTTTTTAATATTTAATTTTTTTTTAATAAAAATAATAATAAAATAATAATGTATATATGCATCCATGGATGCAACACATAAGATGTCATGCATGTTTATCATGCATGACAAATCCCACTAAGGCACTATTTATAACACCATTGTCCCATATTATATAGATATATATATATAAAGAGAGAGAGAGAGAGAGAGAGAGAGAGAGAGAGAGAGATGTAAATTGATATTGGATTTGAGATGTTCAAAGCATGTTTCCTCTAAGAGATAATATATTGAAACGTTACAAGAAAGAAAAAGGAAGGTTCTTTAACTTTTCCTAACGGGAACGAATGTTTCGTTAGGGAGTAGAAACAATAATGCTCAAAATGTTTAATGTGGCGGAGAGTACTTTGGGTGGTGTGATGTATGTTCTAATGTAGCCTAGGGAAATTGAAATCTATAAGCTTACTGGATCAAGGGTTGTTGGGTGTTGCTAGCAGGTGGAGTCTTGAAAATCACACGAGGTTGCATGATCATAGTAAAAGAAGAGGAGAGTGAAGGGTTGTAACATTTAAAACAAACTATGAGAGCGATGGGGAAGTGGTGCTCACAAGTTATCATTCATTGAGGCATGTATCATTCGTAATAGAGTAAAATACATCGGTAACATGTTCCCCGAACGTTAGAGGGGTCATCCTTATCATCGCTAATTCGAGGCTTGGGAGGAAGGTCATATTGAAAAAAAAATTATTGTAGGGATGATGGTGAGTCGGTGGACAGCATTTGTCTTCATTGTGCATTTGTGAGGAGGTTGTGGGAGGTGTTTCTTGCACTTTTTGGTGTACATTAGGGTGATGCCGAGCTTAGTGACTATAATGTTAGTATCCTGGAGGGGGTCCTGGTAAGGAAGGCCAAGCGGGAGGCCAATGTGACGTCTCTGTCTTATGTGGACGGTGTGGTGTGGAGAGAGCGGAATTGTAGATGCTTCGAGGATACAAAATTGACAACGCAAAAGATTCAAGATGCGATGTTCTCTCTTTTATTTTTGTAGATTGTTGTTACTTTGTATATCTCCTATATACAAATTCCACTCTCTTGGCGGTCTTTAATGATATATGTATTTGTAAAAAAATAAAAATAAAACATGTTTTCGGCAGTAGAGAATGGTAAGGCGAAAAGTCCTATTAGGGGAGGGGATGACTCGAAGATGTCCCCATCCAAAGCCAAAAATGAGTGGACTCATATTGGTAGCACAAACACATTGACCTTTTGAACCTAAGGGTGCAAGTAACGTGTTTGATTCTGAATGTGAGTCATTAGTACAAGAAAAGCATTGGTCAATTGAGTATTTACAAGAGGGAGAATCTTGGTATTAAGGAGCTTCAGAGTTTCTCGCAAAGGTGGAGACTTTTGAAGATCTTAGCTCAAAACAAACATCTGCAACCACAAGTTGATTGGTGGTACAGACGAGTCGATTGGTCTTAGTCCAGTCCTGGAATATTTTAGCGTTTTGCCACCTATAAAGCCTTTTATAGGCAATTGTATGTTTACATAGGAAGCATATGGTTTCATTTGTTATTGATATTATAGATTAATGAGAGAGCAATCACCAAAAAAAGTTAAGATATAAAAAAGTGTGTATGGATTTTGTAATTTGATTTCAAGGTGTTGACGTCGGAATAGGCCAGGTAATAATTAAGATTCAATTGGAAGTGTGCATAACTCTTTATCATCGTAACCTGACGCAAATGACGCCAAATGGGTAATAATAAGAAGATATCACACGTCTCAACTCTCAATCAATAAACTCTCCAAAATATTGAATACCTCAAATGAGGCTACAAATGGGTATTTATAGGTGGGAGGTAGCTCGGGCTCTAAGCTACTAATGATCTAATTGCAAATATACCCCTATGAGTCTTTGCTACTTCCTTCCCTAAATACCAAGCATCTATTTACTAAAAGGAAATACAACCAAATAAAGAAAATAACAAAAACACTATAAAATTCTAAAAATGATGAAAATATCGTCAAGATTCTTGATTCACATCATTCTCCCCCAATTCGAAAAAGTTCATTCTCGAGCTTTCAAAATTGGAGTCGGGTGAAAAATTCCCAAAATATGTGTTCGAAGAGGCAACGAAAAATATTAAGGTCCCAAAATAATTTTGGCAAAAGTTAGGGAGGGCCTGAAATTTTATCATCCAAAAAGTTCCCTCAAAATTTTATCACAGCACATCCATTCCAGCCCCATGGTAGAGATTTTCTGATCGTTGCTCAGTCTGACTTGGCGAACTCCGTCGCTTTGTATTGTGCACCAACAAGCCATTCATATTGCAGCATTGGACCATGAACAAGTTTAAGCTCACAACCTTAGCTGGTGAAATCCCCAAACATAATATTCGTCCCTTTGTGTACCTTCTAATCTCAACTCCTTGATCTTTTCTGATAGCGGCATAACAGGCTCAATGAGAACATAGATGGCAACCTTTTTAGAAGAATCATCAAAGGTTTCAACCTCGCTACTGTGAGGGAATGATAAAATGTTTGGATGTCTGACCGTCCGAAGACGCTTGACACCATTACGACCAGCAGCTAAATGTCCATCATTGGCATTACTTCCTAAAAGAGAAAATATTGACACGAGAGATCCCTCGTCTCTTTTCATGATCAGAATCTCACTTTTGACAGTAATCTTGAATTTCTTGACAGTAATCTTGGAACCTCCTGGATCAAAAATTAGGGTTTCTAGGGTAAAAATTTTGGTTGAAGATGAAATTGGAATGGAATCAGAGGGTTGGTCGGAGACTCTATGGTTTCTTGCATGACGGCATGGGTAAGGGTCTTAGGTGGCAGTCATAATAGTTGTACGACCCTTTTTTGAGTGTGGCGGTGGTATTCCGGTGGTTTTGGGGTTTTCTGGTGGTTCCTCCGGCGAGTAGGTCCGGTTCGACTCGGGTGGTGGGGGTTTTTTGGGTTTTTGTAGTGGTCACGGGTGGTGGTGATGTTTTTGGGGAGGGTTAATGGCGGAAGCCTGGGTATAGGTGTTTTGGTGGATAGGGTTAGGGTTAGGATTTGGGGTGGTGCTGGAAGGGCGGCGAGTCTCAAGATCGTCAAGTCGAGTCAAGAGGTGGTTCAAGACCCTCTCAAATCGATCGTAATGAGCTTCCACGGAAGCATATCTCCTCTTAAAACTCATTTGTCGTTGTTTACGATTTTTTGTGTTTTTTTACAATACCAATTGACGTAAATAGCGTCAAATGGGTAAAAAGAATAAGATATCACACGTCTCAACTCTCAATCAACAAACTCTCCAAAATATAGAATACCTCAAATGAGGCTACAAATGGGTATTTATAGGTGGGAGGTAGCTTGGGCTTCAGGCTACTAATGATCTAATTACAAATATACCCCTATTAGCCTTTATTACTTCCTTCCCTAAATATCAAACAACTATTTACTAAAAGGAAATAAAACCAAATAGAGAAAATAACAAAAATATTATAAAATCCTAAAAATGACGAAAATAAATCATATAATATGAAAAGGATGACGCACAGTCCAAAAATAAATAGAAGCACTCGAACCCACAACAAATGAAACAACTCTAAGGTAAGAAGGTATACATTGTGAAATTAAATTCGAAGAGTTCCGTAAGAATCCCCTTTTCCCCCGTGTTGAAATCTCAACAATCTTCATGAACAGCATATTTACTCCTAATAGCTGCTAGCCGCAATGAGCATTGTTAAGGGAAAAACCTTCATTACGAATTACCAGGAGTGCTATATATCTTTTAATCATATTGTTGATACCTAAGCCCCCCCTGATCTTAGACCTAGACAACACTTTCCCTAAACAAACTGTATTTTCTCCCTTTATTTTCAAAACTCTAGATTAGCTCCATGTCAATGGACCTTGCTAGGGATTGATCTCCACATGGCCCACATTGTCATATGTTCATCAGGAGTTGTTGTGGTTAGGGGGGTCAGTCTTGGAACTACAAAAGTTTACTATTCCGCGAAACCCCTCGCAACACACATATCCTATATTTTCTCGGAATATTGTTCCTCGCGCCGTAAGGAGTCCTCTGTAAAATGTGATATGTCGTATCGCGCACTCGCACCTTTCGATGAAACAAACACATGCTTCACAAGGATAAAAAGCGGAGCATCAATTTTGTAACATGCTAACACGTGTGTGTAGATATTTTTGCTCAAAACATGCATCAACAACCACCAGTAGATTAGTTGTAATCGACTAGCCAAATGGTCTCGGTTGCTAATATTTAAAGTAGGCCACTATAAGGCCTTTTACAAAAGATTGTACGTTCCTGGTCTTAAAAATGGTATTTGGAGTCATACTTATGGATCCTTATGGATGTAAAATGAATCTTAAGGTTTCATTAGTCAATTAGATTTTAGGGCATCGACAGAGACGGCAAGAAAGAGAGGAGTGTTTAGGGATTTTTAAACTTGGTTTCAAGGTGAAATGTGGTTGTATTTGGGTTTGGGTTGAGAGTATAAACAACTCTTGTATGATCCTATCAATGTAATCGGGTTTTTCAAATAGAGGAATCGTTCTCTCCCCTATCGATGTAAGCAAATGTAAAATTGTGATTTTGTCAAAACCAATAGTGGAATCATGTGTTTATCTTCATTTGTGTCTTTTTCCCATATTTATTATATGTTTTGTTTATTTGATGTGGTGCCATTGGTGGAAACCATTGATATCACAACTTTGGTGCAATGTGTTTGAGAAAAGCTCGAAATGGGATTTTAGTGCCAAAACACTAGTATTAGGAAGTCTTAGGTGTTTGCGTTTAAGATGGACAAATATATATAGTTTTACAATTTAAGGTGGATACGTTTGGTGGAATTGGCAGCTTTGCTCAATAAAAAGGTAAAATAAAGGACATTATTATTCGACAAGGTCAAGCATGTGCATTGAAGGGAAATAATAAAAGCTGAAAAAGATGACAGGAGATGATGAGGGGATGGGAGTTGGTATACGTGGTAACAATGCCACAATATCAGTGATCAGGATCAGGATCTCACTTTTGACAGTAATCTTGAATTTCTTTGAATTTCTTGACAGCAATCTTGGAACCTCCTGGATCAAAAATTAGGGTTTCTTGGTAAAAATTTTGGTTGGAGATGAAATTGGAATGGAATCAGAGGGTTGGTCGGAGAAACTAGGGTTTCTTGCGTGGCGGCAAAGGTAGGGGTCTTAGGCGGCAGTCGTAATGGCTGTCCGACCCTTTTTTGAGTGAGGCGGTGGTATTCCGGTGGTTCCTCAGGCGGGTAGGTCCAGTCCGGCTCGGGTGGTGGGAGTTTTTTGGGGTTTTGTGGTGGTCACGAGTGGTGGTGATGTTTTTGGGGTAGGGATAATGGCGAAAGCGTGGGTAGAGGTGTTTTGGTGGCTAGGGTTAGGGTTTTGGGTGGTGGTGGAAGGGAGGCGAGCCTCAAGATCGTTAAGTCGCGTCAAGAGGTGGCTCAAGACCCTCTCAAATCGATTATAACGAGCTTCCACGGGAGCATATCTCCTCTTAAAACTCATTTGTCGTTGTTTACATTTTTTTGTGCTTTTTTACAATACCAATTGACGTAAATGACGCCAAGTGAGTAAAAAGAATAAGATATCACACATCTCAACTCTCAATCAATAAATTGTCCAAAATATAGAATACCTCAAATAAGGCCACAAATGGGTATTTGTAGGTGGGAGGTAGCTTGAGCTCTAGGCTACTAAGGATCTAATTAGAAATATACCCCTATTAGCCTTTTTTACTTCCTTCTCTAAAAACCAAATAACTATTTACTAAAAGGAAACAAAACCAGATAAAAAAAAATAACAAAAACATTATAAAATCCTAAAAATGATGAAAATATCCTCAAGATTCTTGATTCACATTATAACCAATATCTCAAATAAAGGAATTGTTCTCAGGGTGGATGTAAGCAAGGGTAACTTTTTTCTTAATTATGTTAAATCTCTTTGTATTCATGTTTACTTGTGATTTGTGTATGTTTTTTGTCGTTATATTTTTTTTTAGGATCAAATACCAAAAAGTCCCTCAAACATTTTTTAATACACATTTAGTCCAAGCCTTTTATTTTATACCAAAAAGTCCCTCAAACACCCATTTAACTAATATTCTCTTATTTTTAAAGGTCCGCGTCAGCGACATGACGAGGGACTTTTTGGAGCAAAATAAAAAAACTTGGACTAAACATGTATTAAAAAATATTCGAAGAACTATTTGGTATATACCCCTTTTTTTAATTTGGTTGGATGTGGTGCACAAAAGTGTGGTCATATGAATAGCGAAGGTACTAGGGGCAGTTATGGTCAATTTTTTGGTTAGAGAGACGAGTTTCCAGTTGGAGTCCTCGAATGCATTGGAAATATGGTGCAAGTAGTTGATTGAAATACAAAAGAGCATCACAGTGTTGTGTGTTGAGGATTAAGGAATATAAAAAAGTATAGTAATAGTTAAACAGTTAGTAGTAGGGGCGTTTCCAAAGATAAAATTTGTAGTTGTTGGAATGGAAGGCAAACATAAGGAAAAAAGGAAACACACCCGGGGCGGTCGAATATCGTCGGGGGAGGGAGAGGGAGGGGGTTCAGTATTATGGGATAGGGAAACTCTGGGAATGCATAATGAGGAAGAGGAGGAGGAGGATGACCTTTTGGTTGGAAACTTGGGCGAGTTGAAACAACAACAAGAGGTGGTGGAATTGCTGCTGATAAGAGTGGGCGTCACTGTTGCTGCGCTCAAAATTCGCATATTTGATTGTCGAATGAGCAAGGAAAGGACGATCGCTTGCGGGTTGGATTTCCGACTAATTCAGATCATCCATATGTTATCTTTCTCCCAACACCTTCACTCAATTCTGTCACTATTTTAAATGCTCACTGTCCGTCCAATATTTTACTCCCACTGCCTACCCAAAAATTACTCATTAATTCCACCAATATAATAAACTCATTTCACACCCCAACTACTTCAAATTCAAATTTTTCATTTATAAATTTTCTCTCATTCTCTCTAAACATCTAAACCTCAAAACCTTCAAAAATCAACCTCAAATCATCATCAATACCAGGTTGGTACTCACCCAATCAACTATTGCTAAAGTGTATTATTCATTATACAAAACGTATATGTGCATGTAATAGACATGCTAAACCTTCCAAATATATGGTTATTGGATTGTTAAACCTTTGGACTATTAAATTAATAGTATATTAGACATGTTAAACTTAATTAATGGTATATTATACATTTTATCAATGTTAAAAAACTTTCACAGGTTGAGAAAATAATCCAAAATCGACCCATGCACGTTTGAAAAAACCCCAGTTACGTACACTGTGATTCGGTATCCCGGACCCAAATGAAGAATAAAAAATCGTCACTAGTGCCCCGATCAAGATAGGTTATTTGAAAAGTACATAGGGTTTCATTTGAGGCATAACCCCCGAGTTTGAATTCCAAATTCGTCACCTTCGGTGTTATGTCTACTATTTATAAATAACAATTGTACAGAATTATGAACAATTAATATAATGACAGAATTGAAACAGAATTATAGAAATGAAATACTTACTAGAATTTGCAGAAATAATATTAGAATAGAAGAAGTAATCCGAGCCCTGTTTAGAACAGTGTCCTTAAGACAAATTTATTTCCTCCACAAAGTGCCAAAGGTAATGAATAATTGTCTCCCAAGATAGAACGGATTTCCAAATTAATCAAGTAGCACAACAATGATTAATTTCCTCGAACACAATTCTGTGTTTATACTCAACCAGACCAAAGAGATGATATGCAGGAATGTATGCAGTAGCAATAGAAAAAGGATTTATTTTTCTGAAAAAAGTGGCAGCATAAATTCGGAATTATGGGAGGGCAAATTTTCAGTAGTCAATTCTGTAGGGGAAATGTTTAATGTATAGCTTTTGTGTTGACTGTTGGAACAGTCAACCGAAATTAACTGTCAAAAACAGTTAATCAGTTAAACGAAATTAACTGTTGACTGTTGGCAATAACTGCCAACAGTTTATTAATTAATTAATTAATTTCGTAATTAATTAATAATTAAAGCCCAGAAAGTTAAATAAATTCGGCCCAAAAATGTAGGAGATTTTTATAAGCCCAAGCCCGAACCGAGCCGAGCCGGCCGGACGCGCGCAAGCGCGCGTGTGGACTTTTGACCGAAAGTCAACCCGTGCATAGCTTAGGTCATCTCCCCTTTAAAGAGTTGGGATACCCCCAAGGCATCAAAGCCTTAGTCCATACTTGGGGTGTTATTAACTCATCAAAATTCCACTACTCTTCCAATGTGAGACAAGAGTTAAAACACACCCAGTTCATTAACTTTCATTGCTTTGTGAGTCACTTTGGGGACATAATTATCATTCATAACTTATTGAAATTGGACATATGAATATACTACGTTAATCTCCTTGCGGAGGTGAACGCGTTCGTATATGGTTCCACAATTTCCGTAGTGTGGGTCCCACCTAAATTTGAGCTCAAAGTTGCTCAAAAATCTGTCCAGAAAAATCTGGACAGCTTTATAATACCCATTTAAGTCCAATTTTCCAACAATCCCCCACATGAATGATATATCGCTATAAATAAAACAAAACAGATGCTGATTCAGATGCAGACACAAGTTGAGTAAAACTGAAGACTTATTGCATCGGGAGAAGTAGCCTGGTGGCCTTGAACTTTCCTTAGTGATATACTATCGGATTTACTTGGTTAATCAGTAGACTTCACGTCCTTGAACCGTCAACCGTTTTTGTAAACCTAGACAACAGTATTCACACAACAATTCTTCAACACAGTTGGTTCTCACGTTTGTGTTCATTTTGGCCGTGAACACCACTTGGTTCCGCAAGTATTTTAGAGAATATGCCTTTCATTATTCTCATAGAAGTGGCCCCCTTCTTACTTACGTAGGTGACTTCCATAAAGAGTATTCTGCAATACCCCCACTTAGACGTACTAAGATATAGATGTCATTAAAAGCATAACTTATCCTAATTTCGCGGCAGATATGCACTGTCTCATCTTTGGAATGGATAGGATGATGTATCCTCCAGTGCTTACTGAATACAACGTAGTTCGGTTTGCCCATTGAACCTAGATCTTGGGATCTCCAGTCAGCTAGGTTGGGTTGCCACTATATTGATTCTTATTTATTTATAGGCTTTAGACCCATTCCTCTCGATTATTTTTCAACTTGCTCTCGGTTTAAACATTTCGTTAGTGGATCCGATATATTATCTTTTGACTTTACATAGTCAATTGAGATAATTCCGTTTGAGAGAAGTTGTCTAACGGTATTGTGTCTACGACGAATATGTCGTGACTTTCCGTTATACATGTGATTTTGTGCCCTTCCAATCGCTGATTGGCTATCGCAATGTATACATATTGCGGGCACAGGTTTAGACCAATTTGGAACATCCTCTAAGAAATTTCGAAGCCATTTGGCTTCTTCTCCAGCTTTGTCTAGTGCAATGAATTCAGATTCCATTGTCGATCTAGCAATGCACGTTTGTTTTGAGGATTTCCAAGATACGGTTGCACCTCCGAGGGTAAACACATACCCACTCGTAGACTTAGAGTCTTTTGTATCAGATATCCAATTTGCATCGCAATGTCCTTCAAGAACAGCTGGATATTTTGAGTAATGCAATCCATAGTTTTGAGTATATTTTAAATAACCCAAAACTCTCAATATTGCTTTCCAGTGATCTCTTCCTGGATTACTCGTAAATCGACTTAGCTTACTTATTGAGTATGCTATGTCCGGTCGCGTACAGTTCATGATATACATTAAACTGCCGATAATACGAGAATATTCTAGTTGAGATATGCTTTCACCATTATTTCTTGCTAGATGTAAATTTACATCTACAGGTGTCTTGGTAGGACTAATATCATACTTCTTGAATTTTTCAAGTACTTTCTCAATGTAATGAGATTGAGATAATATAAGTCCATCCGATGTTCTAGAAATTTTAATCCCTCATATAACATCGGCGATTCCCATATCTTTCATGTCAAATCTACTACTCAACATTTGTTTTGTAGTTTTGACAATTTTCAAGTTACTACCCATGATAAGCATATCATCAACATAGAGGCATACAATGACATATCCATTATGAATATATTTAAAGTAAACACATTTATCGCATTCATTAATTTTGAAACCATTTGATAACATTGCATTATCAAATTTTTCATGCCATTGTTTAGGTGCTTGTTTTAATCCATATAGTGATTTAACAAGCTTACATACTTGTCCTTCTTGTCCGGGAGCTTTGAACCCTTCAGGTTGCTCCATATAAATTTCCTCGTCTAGTTCACCGTTTAAGAATGCAGTTTTTACATCCATTTGATGTATTTCAAGTCCATTAATAGCAGCTATTGCTATTAACATCCGAATGGACGTTATTCTTGTTACCGGTGAATATGTGTCGAAGTAATCCAACCCTTCCTTTTGCCTATAGCCTTTAGCTACAAGTCTAGCTTTATATTTATCAATTGATCCATCGCCCTTCAATTTCTTTTTGAAGATCCATTTATAACCTAATGGTTTTGAACCTGGTGGAAGATCCACTAGTTCCCATGTATGATTTTGTAATATGGATTCAATTTCACTATTAATTGCTTCTTTCCAATTGGAAGCATCGGGTAAGGATATAGCTTCTTTATACGATTGAGGTTCATTTTCTAACAAATATGTTAGAAAATCTGGACCGAAAGAAGTCGAGGTTTTTGCTCTTTTACTACGTCTTGGTTCATCCTCTATTGATTCAATAGGTTGATGAGTACCACTTGTAGTAGCTTGGTTTGTCCTTTTAGAAGGACCAGATTCTCGGGTCATGTTATACGAAAATTCATTTTCAAAAAATGAAGCATCCCTCGATTCAATAACCGTATTTACATGAATGTCCGAAATCTCAGATTTACAAACTAGAAATCAATATGCACTGCTATTAGTAGCATAACCGATGAATACACAATCCACGGTTTTTGGCCCTATTATTACCTTTTTAAGTTTAGGAACCATCACTTTGGCTAAGCACCCCCACACTCGTAAATATTTATAGGAAGGTCTTCGACCTTTCCATAATTCATAAGGTGACTTGTGAGTCTTTTGTGAGGTACTTTATTTAGAATGTAATTAGCAGAAAGTAAGGCTTCCCCCCCCACAAATTTTGTGGAGTTCCTGAACTTAATAACATTGAGTTCATCATTTCTTTCAAAGTACGATTTTTGCGTTCAGCAACACCATTCGATTGAGGAGAATAAGGAGCGGTTGTTTGATGAATAATCCCATTTTCAGAACAAAATTCCTCAAATGGATATTCATATTCACCTCCTCTATCACTTCTAATAGCCTTTATCGTTTTGCTTAATTGATTCTCAACTTCATTTTTATATTGTTTAAATGCATTAATAGCCTCATCTTTACTATGTAACAAATATACATAGCAATATTTTGTGCAATCGTCAATAAAAGTAATAAAATACTTTTTCCCACCTCTAGTTTGAACAAATTTTAAATCACAAATATCGGTGTGAATTAAATCTAAAGGTTCAGTTATCCTTTCAATAGAATGGAAAGGTAATCTAGCTAATTTAGATTCCACACAAATTTCACATTTATGATTTTTATCAATATTGAATTTTGGCAAAAATTCCAAGTTAATTAATCTACGCAATGTATCAAAATTAACATGTCCCAATCTAGCATGCCAAATATAAGATGACTCAATCAAGTAAGAAGAACTAGCAACTTCATTCATTGAAATAGATGTTTTTGGGGTTACAGTAAGAACATTGAGTTTAAAGAGCCCCTCATTTAGGTAGCCCTTTCCTACATACATGTCATTTTTAGACAACACAAAGCGATCAGACACAAACACAAGCTTAAAACCATTCTTAGTAAGGAGAGATCCAGAAATCAGATTCTTTCGGATATCAGGCACGTGAAGAACATTGTTGAGAGTAAGTTCCTTTCCAGAAGTCATTTTCAAAGCAATCTTTCCTTGTCCCACCACTTTAGAAGTGGAAGAATTTCCAATAAAAAGGTTCTCCTCATTTTCCAAAGGCTTATAGGTGGAGAACATCCATTTGTTTGCACAAATGTGTCGTGTGGCTCCAGTGTCCACCCACCATCCCTTGGTATTTCCAACCAAGTTACATTTAGAGACAACGACAGAAAGATTCATATCCGCCAAATCATTGGTGATATTCTCACCCTCAGTCACATTTGCTTGAGAGTTATTTTTATTTTGCTTCTTAGGCTTACGACACTCACTTGAGCGGTGTCCCGGTTTACCACAATTGTAGCATTTGCCTTTGAACTTTTTCTTGTTATGTTTGGAAGTGCCTTCCCCATCATACTTTCGTTTGTTCTTTTTAGGACCTTCAACGACATGGACCTTTGTTTTCATCGGATTCTTCCCACTTTTCTTTTGAGACTCACGGTTGTCTTCTTTGATTCTTAGCCGAACCACCAACTCCTCCACATTCATCTCCTTACGCTTGTGCTTGAGATAGTTTTTGAACAAAGTCCAAGAGGGTGGCAACCTTTCAACAATTGCAGCAACTTGGAAAGTTTCACTAATTGACATTCCTTCAGCATGAATGTCGTGGAGGATCACTTGGAATTCTTGCACTTGCGAGATCACAGATTTAGAATCAACCATTTTGAAGTCCAGAAAACGCCCAAGATAAATTTCTTCATCCCAGCATCTTCAGTTTTATACTTCTTTTCCAAAGAATTCCATAATTCCTTGGAAGTTTTGATAGTGCAATAGACATGGTACAAAGTCTTGTCCAAGTAGGCCAAAATATAATTTCGGCATAGGTAGTCCGAGTGCTTCCAAGCATCGACAGCAGCAACCTTTTCAGCGTCATCTCCCTCTTGAATAGAGGGGCAATCTTCATATACAAACCTGCCCAGTTGGCAGGTAGTGAGATAGAAGTACATTTGTCCTTGCCAACGTTTGAAGTCATCCCCAATGAACTTTTCTGGTTTCTCCCCGTGTGGCATAGATACGGGTGCAGTCACATTTGTGTTGGTGACAATCAGTTTCGTAGGAGTAGTGTTCGTACTTTGTGATTCCATTTCTGTTATAAAAACAGAATTTTTATCAATGATAAAATTCATATATAATGAATTAATCAAAACATAATACAAAATTATGTGCACCAATTTCCTCCAAATATAATTCACAATAAATGAATTCCAAAAGAATTCAAATAATAATTCAGAATTAAAGTATAATATAAACAGAATTCCGTACAAAACAGAATTAAATTTTTAAAATCTGTGTCACACTAATTTTTAATAATAAAAAGAATTCCGTACAAAACAGAATTAAATTTAAGATTAAAAAAAATTTAGCTAAACAGATTTTAACAAGAGTACACAAATAAAATTTTATTTTCTAAAACAGAATATAAAAACAATATAGAAATTAATTTCTATATCAAAACTGTTTTACTAATTTCTACAATAAAGCAGTAAATTAATTCATTTTATTCTGTCAAAACAGATTTATTTCCAACAAATAAATTTCTGTAATAAAAAAAATTATGTACACTAAAAACAGTAGAACTTAATAAATCTGTCTTAAGATTGTTATGTCTACTATTTATAAATAACAATTGTACAGAATTATGAACAATTAATATAATGACAGAATTGAAACAGAATTATAGAAATGAAATACTTACTAGAATTTGCAGAAAAAATATTAGAATATAAGAAATAATCCGAGCCCTGTTTAGAACAGTGTCCTTAAGACAAATTTATTCCCTCCACAAAGTGCCAAAGGTAATGAATAATTGTCTCCCAAGATAGAACGGATTTCCAAATTAATCAAGTAGCACAACAATGATTAATTTCCTCGAACACAATTCTGTGTTTATACTCAACCAGACCAAAGAGATGATATGCATGAATGTATGCAGTAGCAATAGAAAAATGATTTATTTTTCTGGAAAAAGTGGCAGCATAAATTCGGAATTATGGGAGGGCAAATTTTCAGTAGTCAATTTTGTAGGGGGGATGTTTAATTTATAGCTTTTGTGTTGACTGTTGGAACAGTCAACCGAAATTAACTGTCAAAAACAGTTAATCAGTTAAACGAAATTAACTGTTGACTGTTGGCAATAACTGCCAACAGTTTATTAATTAATTAATTAATTTTGTAATTAATTAATAATTAAAGCCCATAAAGTTAAATAAATTCGGCCCAAAAATGTAGGAGATTTTTATAAGCCCAAGCCCAAGCCCGAACCGAGCCGGCCGGACGCGCGCAAGCGCGCGTGTGGACTTTTGACCGAAAGTCAACCCGTGCATAGCTTAGGTCATCTCCCCTTCAAAGAGTTGGGATACCCCCAAGGCATCAAAGCCTTAGTCCATACTTGGGGTGTTATTAACTCATCAAAATTCCACTACTCTTCCAATGTGGGACAAGAGTTAAAACACACCCAATTCATTAACTTTCCTTTCTTTGTGAGTCACTTTGGGGACATAATTATCATTCATAACTTATTGAAATTGGACATATGAATATACTACGTTAATCTCCTTGCGGAGGTGAACGCGTTCGTATATGGTCCCACAATTTCCGTAGTGTGGGTCCCACCTAAATTTGAGCTCAAAGTTGCTCAAAAATCTGTCCAGAAAAATCTGGACAGCTTTATAATACCCATTTAAGTCCAATTTTCCAACATTCGGTACGATTCATTATTACATACTCGTAACCTTTGCCCCGAACAAGGTAAGATATTATGTTTGTCATATTTGTTACCTTTGTCCCAAGTATGCTTTACTGGTTAGTTATGTTTCACCCGATTTAACTTCATTTACTTAGCACCCATGCCTCGAATGTGTGTTAATGTGTATACGTGTGTGTGTGTGTGTGTGTGTGAGAGAGAGAGAGAGAGAGAGAGAGAGATTATATAACTGCCTTCATTTATAATATAATTATTTGTATTTATGAAAATTAGTTACTTAAATTATATATTTTGTTTTAATGCAAGTTAAAACATGGAAAATATGAAAATGCTATTCACGTTCGAAGAGGAAGCCACTTATTGTTTTCGAGAGGAAGCTCCGGAGAGAGTTACATGGTCTAGTGATTCAGATGTTGGCCCGTCGAATATTCCAGCATCTAGTTAAAACGAAGTCAGTTGCGGTGACGACGAGTGTTGATTATGGGGGACCAAGAGAACTTATACTCCTCAAGCACTTTAAGGATCATATTGCATTTAGGATATGGATTGGTTCAATGGTAAATTACCTTTGAGGCACTGTAAGTTGAACTTTTCAAAATTTATCATATTTGTTTATTTAGTAATTATATTTGTGGCATTGTAGGTTGAGCGAGGGTCTCTACTATGTGTAAATCACTCGACGAAGATAAATAAGTGGTCGTTGAAAAATCTCAGTAAAGGAGTGCTTGAGAGGGTAGGAGATAAAAAAAAATCACATACAATTTGGGAAAAGTCACACGCTGGATGATGTTGCCCAGATATTGCAAGTCCCGTTAGTTGGTGATTCAATATGTGGAGAAGACGGTGGGAACGAAGTAGTGAAATTGACCGATTTATTGATTGAGTGTTTGGGAGTTAGCAAGGAAGATGATGAAGAGGAATGTAGGGACGCATAAGTTGCCAATGCCCCCTAGTGAGTAGAAATACCAATGTGCAAGGGAATACTTTACATACTTGAATGTACCATATTCCCTGATAAGACAAAAATAAGATTTTTGTATATTACCTGCAAGTGATAGAGGATTTGAATAAGGTAGGTAGACTTACGTGGGACATGGGAATCCTTGCTTGCCTATACAGACAGTTTAACCTTTCATCAAGGTCATGAGTTGGGCAAATGAGCGGTTATTTATCCCTACTGCAGGTAAAAATAATAAATATTATTCTTAATATCACAGGTAGTATAATTTTAATTTGTATCTCAATCCATTATACTAAACATTATTTTTTTTAAACTATTTTTGTCCTGGATTTATGAGCACCTCAGCGAGCTGGGAGGATGCCGCACCATGGAGTTTAACAACGCCATGCCTATAACTATGCGTTGGGCCTTGCAATCGCTTTTTAAAAAAAAATGCATCCCACGGCTCATTAAATTCGAGAGCATTTTGACAACTTGGTGGCAAATAATGTAAGTTCCTTGTACTTAATTATGCATTGCTATAGAACGTAACTATATAAGTACCTATGTTTCAACCTCCGATTTATTTTGTGTGTTTGTGTGTAAGTAATTTGGGATCCTTATAAGGATGAGAGGGATGAGCCATTCTAAGAGGTTGCCTTATATAACGGGATTATCATTTGCTTTGATGTTATTAAGCCTTGTTATCCAACACGAGTGTTTAGGCAACTAGGACGTCTGCAAATCATCCATCGGGACCCAATTACCCCAATAAGAGACAAAAGGGGCAATAAAATTGCAAGATACAAAGTGAAGTTCGATATTTAAAAATGATATAAAGAGAATTGGCAAGACCATTATCATATGAGTCCCGTTCAGTATCGGTCGCATGCCCGTGGGAATGTAACGAGGATTACATGCATTAGTTCTTGACATATTCGCATCTGATAGTCCAAAACACCGCCAATCGTCAATCAGGTGTACAAAAAAACCTCATTTGTAAGAATAATTATTTCCAACAATATACAATACATCACTTATGATAATTTCTCACGCTTAAATGTTTTTTAATTGGATGATAAAGTTCGCAGAGCAACGGAGTTACTTATGAAGAACATTAAATAAGGCAATACAATAGACGTCGCTACATTTCTTGGATGAAATATTGATGCATACCAAATACTTACAGCAATAACCAGAGCGGATCATGAACAAGACACTAATAAGGACAGTGGGAAGAAGAAGAAGAAGAAATGAGGGGCCTAAGAAACAGGCAGGGAAAGGAAAGAGAAAAAGTCATTGACATTACGGATGAAGTCATTATTTTTGTAACACTAACATGATATTTTGGATTTGGAAGATTATGTGCTTGGAACATTGTCATGATATTTTGGATATAGAACATCGTCATGATATTTTGGATTTTTAATTCATGTATTTGATGTTACATTATGTTAACTTGTTGAATGTTGAATTTGTTAACTTGTTTCAATGGATTTGGAAAATTAAACTTCCTAAATGTTGATATTAAAGTCATTAACTTGTTAAATGTTAAAGTCGAAGTTGAAGTTGGTAACGTCTTTTAATTCCAACTTGTTATAATATATTTTGGTTGCATTTGAACTTGTGAATTTGTTTTGGTTGAATTTGAACTTATGAAAAAAATGGGGGAAATTGAATTGTAACAAAACTTCAGGCAAAATTATATTATTAGGGATGGCTATCCTGAATCGTAGACATTCATTGGTGCAACTCTAACGAACAAGATGCAATTTCGAAAGCCAACTTATAAATATCCATTTAGTATAAAGACAACGAGTAAAATACCCTTACTTGACATTATGGGTGCAAATGAACCAAGATGTTCGTGAACAACACGAGCTCGCTTGTTTGTTAAGCAAACAAAACGAGCTTGATCGCGATTTTGAGCTCGTTTAAAAAATTACAAAGGTTAGGCTCGACTCGAGCTCAATTTTTAAGGCATAAACAAGTTTGACTAGGCCCTTTAAAACAAAGATGCTCAAGCTTGACTCGATATCGGCTCATTTAAACTCATGCTCGGCCTGTTCATTTAGGAAATGAACCGAGCTCTAACAAGAAATCAAGGTCGTTTAATAAATAAGCTTAATTAAGCTCAGCTCAAGATCGGTACGGATCGGTTCATTTGCAGCCTTAATCGAAATTCTTGTGATGAATTGTTGATCTTCACTAGGCATAAGTATCTCAAATCAATTGCATTATCATATAACACTTACACTGCTAGGGATGAACATCCCAGTAATTAAACATTACTCGAAACCAATACCCCGATTAATGTTCAATTACTTGTTAGTGGACGCCCAAAGTAATTTTCCCTCTAACATTTACACTTTTAGGGATGAACATCCCAAGTAACTAACTATCATTCGGGATACATTCCCCGAATTAGCATACTTTTCATAATTTTAGTAGGCAAGTAAGTTCCAATGCAGAGTTAAAATAATCAATTACCATCATAATAATTTTTGTTGACTTCATAATACTGACAAGTGGTCACACCCAACTATTTAAAGTTTAAATTTCTCATTCTGCAATTTTTCTTCCTCCTCTCTTCATTTTTGTAAACCTTTAAACCACCAAACCTCTAAAGCATAAACATATAAATCACTAAACATCAACATAAAAAAATATCAAACCTAAATTTATCAGTGAACAACTCAAACCCTCTAAGGTACTCACTCATTGTACCTTTAATTTAGGGTTTCTCGTGTTGATTATTTTTTAACTTTTCTTTAAATATATTTGCAAAAAAATTTATAAAATGATTTTGATAGTACCTTCGGGGTCCCGAGATCGAAATAGAATATAAGGCCCAAGGGCATTATCCCAAGACAAAATCTTATAGAAAATTTATATTGGGTTGATTCAGGCTTAAGGCGCTAATTTTTCCCCGCATCAATAATCATCGAGCTAAAGAACCATATGTGACACCCCGCCTAATTAAATACCGGGTGATCAGTCATTTATTAAATTAAAATCAAGGTGAACGATTAGTTCATTCTTAGCATCACTGTCGCAAAATAAAATTTTCAATTTAAACACCCTAAATAATTAAGCTAAGTGTCAGAACAATTTTAAAACCTTATTTCCGTTTTATTAAATTCAAATATGAAAACCTTTTTAAATAACCAACAATTTAATAACTCTGACATACTAAAGATGGATAATAACACACAAGAATTAGATTCATCCAGATAAACCAAACCAGTTTAAACTATAAATAAAACCATCCTGATAGTAATTAAATCCCAAAGAGTACCAACTAATGGAAATATAAAGGAATGTAAATCTCTAACAAAAATCCAAAATGAATAGAGAAACGGGTGACACATGCCCTAACTAATAAGAACTAAATGTAGGATTAGAATCAACAACGAGGTCGTCTAAGCAATGGCCTTCAACTCCCACATAAGCTACAGCGCGTTCGGTTTAAAGAACCTAAGTATGACGCCCCTGTGGCTGGGCACCTGTATTATATACATATATATACAAGAGAGAAGAAATAACAGGAAACAAGTCAGAGCCCGAGTGTAAAACAGTTTAAAATTAGTTTAGCAAGTATTTAAAATGCTTACCGGCTAATGTAACAACCATGTTAGTATGCGACACTCTCTTGAGAAATTCTCACATCTCATCTAGTGTGCACACCTACCACACTATTAATCCCATAAGTTTATTTTAACTTGACTTCCTCCATAAGGTTTCATTCCGTCGTATACTATTGCTAATATAATTAATTTATGAAAATCAAGCTTTCTCATATACCCTAGGTTATTGGAAATAATTCAGTGATGCCACAAAATTTCCAAACACTTATAATAAAATTTGAGTAATTATTCATTACTTAACTACTTTTATGCACAGTAGAAAGTTCTCATACTTAAGTATATATACATATTACTCACTCATATAATATATATACTATGAGCACCCCACATAAAATTTATGGTGTTGGCATACTCTGCTATCAAGTTCCCATATCACTCGTACTAAGGGGAAATACTAGTTCGGAATCACTCTCGAACTGTATTAACACAAAACATAAACAAATGGAGGTGAAACATAGTTCCAAGTCACTAAGAGGTAAGCATATACCCTCACGTCTCTTAGGATCGTCTGACTATCAATCAGATAGCATGTACTAAGGAATCCTATGTTCTAGGGTACAAGTCGTTATCCCCCATAAAGGCCTAATCTAGATAAGACTGTCCCGGTATGGAATTCCCTCGTGATAGCAAGTAGCTCGAGTACGATTTTTTTACACACATACACGCACGCGCACACACACACACACACACACACACACACACACACACACACATATATATATATATATATATATATATATATATTCACATTTCTAAATTAGGTGCGCCCACGACCCATAATTATAATTATCCATTCTTAACACATTTTTACTCGATTATCTCGCACAACGGATTTGTCACTTTTATTCTCGTATATATAAATTACTCCATACCTACTTCTCGACTCTCGAAGTATTCTATCCCCCTAAGTATAATTTCAGTAGGCACTCTCACTTACTTTTTAGTCTAATTTCCTTACGAGTCTCGGTCTTTTATTAAGCGTACGCATGATTTCATATGTGTGAATAACTCCCCGTTAACCCTTAATTTCATCTTACATTAAATTCTCACTTAACGGAGTTTACCTAGACCCTACTGGTCCTATTTATATCCCATTATGCTCTAACAATAACAATCAAGGGTTACTACGCATTTTAATCGGACTAAACCAACATAAGGAAAATATGCAGTTTTCCAGGAGGGGTCGATCGATCGATGTTCTTAGGTCGATCGATCGATCAAGCAGTTATGACGAAAACTGCATTAACCTGCCTCTCTAACCTCAACCAAATCTCCATATATTATTCCCAAACTCCCAACCAACGTTACTACAAGTACTATATATCTAAACACATGATTTTCTACATAAAAATATATCTCAATTCATCAATTATAACAATTTAATGGGTAAAATTTACCTAAACTTCAAGAACCCTAATTTTTCTTTTTCTTTCAATTCTTCCAATTCTTTTCCAGATTTCCTACTTCTAAATCCATACAAATTCGTGGTTTATCCTCTACATGCGATTTAGATGTCCAGAATATGATTACTTATTGTACAACATGTGATTTTAAGTCTCAAAATTATACTTTCTTTCATGAAATAATTTCTAAACAACCCTAGACTAACATGATTGAGATATTAACTAAAAATAAAGCAAGATAGATACTTGCCTGGAATTTGAGTTTCTGATTTGAGGGCGAAAGAGGTATGGTTGCGTTCCTCGTCGTGTGATCTACGCTTTGGTGGTGGCGGCGGTGTAAACGGTTGAGTCCTTGGCCTTGAGTTGCTTGGAAAGCTCTCCAACTCCTTCTCTAATGGGCGTTCTTTGATTTTTTGATTTCTAACCCTAGAAGGCAACTCCTAAAGACTGATTTATTCTTAGGAAATTCGTGGCTTTAATTACCCAAAATGTCAAATGTCTATAATACCCTCCCGGGATGTTAATTAGGCCTAAAAACGCCCTGAGACCCAAACTAAACCCCCAGGTACATTATTTTGACTATCTCGATCCTTCCGGACACATTGGAGCACTCGAAATGACCATATGAGTGACTTATAATTCATTCGTTTTTAATAATAATAATTTAATCCCTACACGACACAGGCGCGTCCCGATTTAATTTCTATAATTATCAAATTATACACTCATGATAGTTTAATAAATTCGATTATACATATTACTTTATCCACTAAGTAATGTTCAACAAATTTCCAATAATTACTAACTCTCATCACGCCAGTAAATATTTAAAATAAATTTTCAAATTAATATTAAATTAATATCTCAATTTAAATTTAATAAATCCCCAAATTTAAAAGTCATAAAAATACTGGGTATTACACCATAAACTCGGACTCGGGCCTTAAGCCCCAAGTTTCCCCCCTTAATTCGTTATTGTACAGTGAATTATCACACTTTATTCGTTATATGTATATCGATTATATTCAAATGTTATGGTTTATAATTATATTATTTGTATATAATTTATGTTTTGTACCATTATAATTAATATATTTCATCTAATATCGGGTTAAAATATGAAATCGAAAAAAATGATTCATAAAGTAAGAGCAGGGTAGTTACCTTCCGAGAGGAAGCATCAAGAGCTACACACTATACCTCAAGGGAGAAGTTTCGAGATTTCCACTGTGTAGGAGGAGGCTATTATTAACAATGTTATTGAGGTTGTACTCGAGG
Organism: Sambucus nigra; assembly: GCA_949130495.1. NCBI lineage: Eukaryota > Viridiplantae > Streptophyta > Magnoliopsida > Dipsacales > Adoxaceae > Sambucus > Sambucus nigra. The sequence goes on from OX422209.1 coordinate 672,844,518, forward strand.
AGGCTTTCACATCTACTATTCATGCGAGTGATGATGCGAATTATGACGATGACCAGGGTGGGCCATCGAGCAAAGGAAAGTCCATTGCTATCACAACGGATGATTACGGGGGCTGAAAGAACTTCGTCATATCAAGCATTTCGATCACGATAATGCATATGCAATATGGGTTGGTTCAATAGTAAAATTCACTCATTTTGTATTTGTTATTAATATTTTGCCTACTTGAATGTTGAATAATTTCATTATTGGCAAAATAGGTTGAACGAGGGCCTTTGTTTACTTGAACCATTGAACGAAGATAAACGAATGGCCTTTTGAAATATCTTAGCAAATGAAATCTTGAGAAGGTTGAAAAGGCATAGGGTTGATCACATGTAAGCCATTGGTATATTGACTATGATTTGATCTTGAAATTTGTTGAGCGTTAACTGGCTAAGACAAATTCTTTTCACTTACCTTTTGGATAAATGAAGATCATGTTAAATGATGTTGCCCAAATATCGAATGCCATGATTCTATTTGCGGAGAGGATGATGGTCGTTGCCCCCCCCCCCCCCCCAAGATAATAGAATCGTTTATGGAATGTTGGGGAGTTAGTAAGGGGGATGTTGAACTGGAGAGCAAGGATTCATATACCGTTAGGTTGAACTCATTTACAAGTCAATTTAAGAAGAAGTCCAAAGCTACTGAAACCCCTAGCAATCAATTAGAAAATTATGTAAGGGTATACCAATTGTACATACTTGCATGTATCATCTTTCTCGATAAGACAAAAAATAAGATCTTAGTATATTACATTCAAATACTGTAAAGTTTTATAAGGTGGTCCAACATGATTGGGTCAAGGGAATCCTTATTCACCTATACAAATAATTTTCCCTTGAATCAAGGTTAAGGGTTAAGCAAGTGAGTGGTTGTCTATAAGATACTTTACCTTGTATTTTTAAGAGAATTTCTAATTAATTAACTAGAATAATTTCAATTAATTAAATGGAAACTCAAATTTGTCATGATTGGAATCGAAAATTTAAAATCATTTATGATGATTTAAAGTTAAAATGGGCTAATTTGAAAATTATGAGTTCATTTGATTAATTTGATAAAGTTTTAGGGGTTAAAGTTTAAGAACTAAAAATTTTAGGGCTAATTTGGTCAGTATATTAAACTATATGTTAATTTGGACTAAAGTGGAATTTTAGAAAAAAACCCTAGGAGTAAATAGGCTCGTGTGTTTTACTTTGGGATCAAGCAAGGGTTTAATGTATTAAGTTTTAGGGTTAACAAGGCACTGCCAAAGCCACGGGACCCCGCACCAAGGGCCGTGACTACAGCTGGAAGATCACGGCCACGTCGTGGGTCTCACTGCCTTTTTGTTTTATGTTTGAACTCTTATTCATTTTCAACCAAATCAAGCTTATCAACCTTAATTTTAAGTTGTCTCCTTCACCAGAAAATTATAATCCTCTCTAAAACCATTTTTCAATAAACCTTTCCCACTCAATCAAAACAATGATATTTATATCCCTTTAAATAAGGATTCAAAGGAGATTTTCAACGTCAATCAAATCAAGTTTCTCCATAATTTTTCTAAAGTATTTTTAAGAGGAATCCAAGGCTAGATTTTCAAGATTTCTTCTCTTTAAATTCAAATCAAGTTTTAGTTCATCTTTCGAGGCAAGTTGCTATTTACTCGTCTCCTTTTTTATATACTCATGTTAACTTCACCAAAATAATAATAATAGAATTAAAATATTTTAGAAACCCTTGGGAATTTGGGAATCATTATGATATTATCTTATTTAGATCAAATTAGTTATCCTCACGTGTTATATATGGAGTTTAGGCCCTCTTTAATGTGTGAGAAATTTAAATAATGAACCTTGATTAATAAATTAATATTTTAAGGTTTGAAGTTTCATCTTGGATTTATGAATAATTTAAATATATGATTAGTAATTTGGACTCATTTAAGGCTTAATTAAATTATGAAATGCATGTGCTTAAGAGGTTTGTACCTTTAGCAATGAGTGTAGTACCTTTGGTAATTAATGCCTAATTAATGAGATTTTAAGTATAAGTATTTGTATTTTTGGCTTATGTAATTATGAGGATTCATTATTGGTAAATGGACTATGTTGAAACTCTTGAAATATGAATATAAGCCTTTATGTTGCATTACATTCTTTGAATTTGACTTAATTTTGTAAGAATCCCGTGTGAGCCCTTTGCTGGTACTATTATGTTGTTGACAATGGATTAAATACGTATATGAATTAAAAGGACAACATGATAAACTTTTGTTGTCTTGTTGGGTTACAGTTATTTTTTCTTATTGAACGGATTATAGTTGGCTTTAAAAGTTGGATATTTAATTCACTTAATCTCTTAATTAAATTCAACCTAGTATATTTTTAACTAAGTATTTGTCTTAACGATTACCATATCTAAACGAAAATGTATCAGGGGGGGTCCTTGTTTGAATTTTATTTTTATGAGACGTCCCATGCACGGAGTTTGGAGAGGGGTGGGAGTGACGACTCTAAAACCTTAATAAATACATTTCTTTACCTTTATGTTCAATTTATGAGTAGTTCCACGATAGACTTATCATCCCTTAAGTCCTTAATGTATTCGCATAAAGCTTGATTAGTAATCTATTGAAAATGGCCTGGGGTGGGATAATCAGATAATTATGATGTAATGATATGGGATAAGTTATGATTTAAAATTGAAACGTTATTAATGAATGTGGATTTTTGGGTGAGTGTTGAGAGGGAACAATCTTATGTTGGTGTACTCATGGAATTTTCAGATTTAATAAATCTTGAATGACTAAACCAATGAATATTTAAATAAATGCAACCAAATAATTTAAACAAGTTAAAATGAAAATTTAACACCCAATCAATATTTAAATTAATTCTCGTATTAAATAAAAATTAATATTCTAAAATAAATTAATTAATTCAAAAATAATTATTTTATCCCAAAAATATATTTACCAATTTTCGGAATTAGTATATTTGCAATTTTAAGTCCTGAAAATATAAATTGAAGCAAGCACAAATAAATAAGCAAATAAAGTCCGGAAAAATAAATAACATTGAATTTAACGTGGTTCGACCTAAACCCGGCCTACATCCATGCGCCTAGAGCTTTCAACTCCCTTGCGCTTCATTAAACCTGATCCACTTGACGATAGGATCAAACTACCATATACAACCGTTTGCAAGCTAAAACCGAGATTCAAACATCGTGGTCCAATTTGCGGGTAGGAACCAATCATCGTTACAAATCGAAGCTTCAACAAAGCTCCAAACAAATCTGAATTTTTGGTACAATGTATAATATTGAAACTCCTTAAAATACAACTTGCAATCTGAGTTTCTTCTTCTTTAATGAGACTTTAATAAATAATGGTAGTGTAAGCTCGAGTCTTCTTATCCAATGATTGAGCAAAATGTAAAATTAATTGCTCTTTTGAATGATGTAGTAGCTGGCTAGTAAATTCAAATGCTCTTACTAAAAAATCTTTAGCTCTTGCTCATAGTCTCATTCTTGTGTCTTTAATGCAGCTCTCTAAATGCTTAAGCAACAACTTCAAAAACGAGTTGTTAGAGACAACCACTATGAGCATTAAATGCTCCTGTTTTTCTGAGATGAAGTATCTTGAAAAATGATATGAAAATCTCCATATTTATCTTCTCAATAAAAATATAGCTGTTGAAGTATGAAAATAGCATTCTGAAAATATGGGACTGAAAGTAGCTCTTTATAGATAACCTCATATAGGTTTTGCAAAAATGTTAGCCCAAGAGAGAGAGACAGAAAAACAATATTCTCATATGTATAAAATGATGTTAGTCATTTGGTGTAGACACAGATTAAGTGCTCTGTCAAGAGGTTTAAAAAATTGTGTAGAAAACTAACATAAAAAGAATTATAATAAATATATTATTGTAACACCCCCTAATTTTGAGGATTTAATATTTATTTATTTTTGGGAGATATAAAAATATTTAAATTGGAGAAACTTAAATTTATAATTTGGAGAATTTATTTGAGTGGGAAAAATTATTTATTTTTAGCGACTTTAAGTTTAATTGTTCGAAATTTTGTGTGTCGCATTTTGAGGCCAAAATTTGAAAATGTTATAAAGTATTTCGGACCACAATTCTGAGTACGCGGTTGAGTCCGGATGGGTCGAGATAGTCAAAAAGAGTACCCGGGGTAGTAATCGGGTCTCGGAACATTTTTTAGCATAGTCGGGGCCACGCGGGGTGATTTGGGCCATTTTAATTACGCCCGTATGGCTAAAAACGGGATTAGGGGTTTTAAACCTAATTGAGGGACTAGTTTAATGATAATTATCAAATTCTAAACCTAGGGTTTGAGAGAGAATCAGAGGAAGCTAATCAAGACCCAATTGGAGACTGTTTGGGGACAAATCGAGGGACAAACTGAGGATTCGTCTCTCTACACCAACGGATCAGACTCTACGAACAATTTCAGGCAAGTGGTTAACTGTTTTGATTCTTAAATTGATGATAATCAATTCATATTATTGGAGGTGTAAACCAAAATTCATTTTGGGGTGGGTATTCATGAAAATTTGGGTTTCCGGTAATTGTTATACTTTAATGGGATTAAGGGTGGAATTTATTATGTTTATGATTCTGGAATGTAGAGGTATGAATTGGATGTTAAAACCAGTAAGAATCGATGGTAAATTTCTGTTAATAGGAATGAAAATCTTATTGGAGATTCGAAACCCGGATAAAACCCAAATTGGGAAAACGTTGGAATTAATGGAAATTAGTTGTTGGATTAAGGTTTTTAGGAGGATAAGAACCTGTTTCCATGTGAAAATATCGTTGATTATGACCAGAGGATGTTAAGAGAGGAACTAGAAGCTTGGTTGGGTTAACAATGGATGAAACAGCAAGTCCGAGAAGAAGGGTATCTGTTCGATCGATCGATGGTCCCAAATTTTTGACAGTTCGCCCAGTTTTATGTATAAGGGGGAAATTATATTTTAATTTAATTTCTATGCTTTATTTAGTGATAAATAAATTGGAGGCACCTATTGCTAGCAATTATGGGAAAAAATAATTGGGATTAGGGAGGATTTATGTGGGGCACTTTATGGATAAATTTGAGAAATTGAATTCCAAAATAGTGAGATACGGATTGAGTGAGCGAGTCCCGGTATATTGGTTAAGCGACGCCACGGTAGTGAATTAATTATGGAGAGAAACCAATAAATTTAGAGTCGGGATATAGACTCGGGAAATATTAAGATATGGGCCAGGTGAGCGAGTCCGGGTATGTTAGTTGAGTGACACAAAGTGATAAATGAATTATTGTGTAAATTATTTATATTATAGTCGGACCATAGACTCGGGGGAAATATTATATTAATTGATGTGTGAATTAGATAAATTAGAGTCGGGCCAAAAACTCAAAAAATTTCAGGTTAGTGTTACGGGTTTTTGAGTACACGGTAAAGTTGGGATTTATATTATATATATACGGTGTAGTAATAGTATATATATGTGTGTATATATTGTGTGTGATATTCAATATCAGTGAGTAGATATTTATTTAATTTTATACTCTAATGCTATCAAGAGAGGTTTCACGTTGTGGGTAAATCCCTTAGCTTGAGGAGTAGGGTGAGTATATCCACAGGTCATAGCGTCCGGTATATGGGTGAGGGGCTTATCTCACTTTTAGGGAAGGAATATGACTGCCTCCACTACGTTTATATTTTTGGACCATGTTGGTGAGCGATTTCAACTTGGGTAACTAGGTTATGTGAGCACACCTAGTGAGATAGCACTTTAGAGGAAATCATCCAGCGAGGGTATACTCGGAGGGATGGATATACGTACGATATATGTGTGGATGTTCGTAGTAAAGGTGCGTATATAATGATAGTAAATTTTATATGCGGGTAATACTATAGTGTGTGATGTATTTATTGTATATAACTTGTGTCATGGTTGTAATACCCCGTATTTTTATGCTATATTAATTTGAGGATTTATTAAATTTAATGTGAATGATTATTTAATAAAAATCCGGAAATTAATTATGTTATAATTATTAACGTGACGAGAGTTAGTAATTATGGGAAACTTATTGAATATTACTAATGAGCATAGTAATATATTATATTGGTTATATTGAATGTCATGAGTGAATTAAATGACTATTTCGGAAATTTAAGTCGGGTCGTGCCCGTGTCACGTCAGGACTAATTTTGTTAAATAAAAAGTGAATATTTTATAAGTTGTTCGTATGGTCGTTTTGAGTGCGCCAACGCGTCCGGAAGGGCCGAGATAGTCAGAAAAGTGTACCCGGGGGTTTAGTTTGGGTCTCGGGGCGTTTTTAGGCCTAATTGGTACCCCGGGAGGGCAATTTAGTCATTTCACCTTTTTGGGTAATTAAACCCATGAAATTTAGCAACCTATATCAGTCATCTAGGTTAGTCCTTTAGGGTTAGAATATCCAAAAATCAAGTGACGGCCATTGAAGAAGAGAGGAGAGAGCTCCAAGGCAATTCAAGGCCAAAAAGTCACCGGTTTACACCGCCGCCACCACCAACGCGTAGATCTCCAGATTCATCTGCAAACCGGACTTCTGAAAATCCCAGGCAAGTATTTAACTTGCGTATTTTCGTTAATGCAATCTTCATATTAGTTTAGGATTGATTAGAGATGAAAATTATGGAAGAAAACCCAATTTGTGTTAGGAAAATGCATGTAGTTTTGATTATATGGAAATTCTGGAACCCTTGCCATGTAGAGGAATATAACCCACGAAATTTTGATGATATATTAGAAGGAATTTCTGGTAAAAACATATTAGAACCTTGATTAAGAAAAACTCTAGGGTTCTTGATGATTAGATGGGATTTTGGGTTAATTATCCATGTTTAATGTTAGATATACACATGCTTTACGTTATAAACATCTGGTATATTGTTATAATGATAGTAGTAGGATTTTTGGGACGATTAGAATGGAAAAACATGGTTTTGGATGAAGAAATTTAGTAGAACCCGTAACTGCATTCTGTAGAATTTTTCGCAGACCTGCTTGATCGATCGATCGAGCCTAGAGCTTCGATCGATCGACCCCTCCTGGCAGACTCCTAATTCCATCTTTAAATGAATTAAATTCAAATTGTCGTGATATAATTCTTGGGCATTCTTGATAAAATGATTTGGGAGACATTGAGGACCAGTAGGGTATATGAATAAATGTTGGGACCTTTAATCTTCAACGAGAATGGTATTTATGGGATATTTACTTTAGGTTGGTAAATTTATGAATTTAAAGGGTGAGGTGCGTAAGAGAGTTACGTTGGAACCCAATAAAGACACTTATTGAATTTCAGATTTGTGAGGATAGAGTTCACGAGTGTCACGAAATGAGTTGGAAAGACCCTTCAAGTTAAGGTTAGTAACGGAACCTTATATAAAATACTTAATGTGAATATTAAGGATAAACATCGTAATTATGGGTGATGAGAGAAACCTATGTTAATATAATGATAAGTGGTATGTTTATATGGTTGTGTATACATATATTATATACGTGTGAAAAACGTACCCGCGCTACTTGCTATCCCTGAGGTTACCGCGCTGGAACAGTCTTATCTCGATGGGACCTTTATGGGGGATATTGACTTGTACCCTAGAAGATAGATATCCTTGGTACAGGCTATCGGACCGATAGTTCAGACGGTCCTAAGAGACGTGAGGGTATGTACTGACCTCTTAGAGACTTGGAATCTATGCTTCGCCTCAATCTTGTTTTGTGTATATATGTTATTACAGTTCGAGAGTTATTCCGAACTTGTATACCCCTTAGTATGAGCGATACGGGGCTTGGATAGCAGAGTATGCCTGCACCATAGTTTGTATGTTGGTGCTGTTAAGATATATATATATATATATATATATATATATATATATATATATATATTATACGAGTGCTTAATATATATATCTGAATTGGGGAATTTAAACTGTTGCTGTAATGTAGTAAGTGAGAAATAATTCTGGACTATAAATTATGAATACTTGGTAGAGAAAGTATATTATGTCACTGGAAAACTTTATTGATTTTATAAAGTTAAAAAAAATGGAGAACTTTGGTTACTGATTGGAACATCCTTTTTAAAAATGGAAATCGTGAATTGTAAATCTTACGAGTAATCTAAGATAAGTTAAATCTTTTAGAAAGACTAGTGCGATAAATGATAAAACAAACCGTTGGGAAGGTTAGTGCGATAGGTGTGCACATTAGAAGAGAGGTGAGATTTTCTCAAGAGAGCGTCGCACTAATATGTTGTTGCATTGGCCTGTATCAATTTAAATACTTGCTAAACGTATTTTAAATAAAATACACTTTCGGGCTCTCACCCGTTTCTTTCTCTCTCTCTCTCTTGTATATATATATGTATGTATTACAGGTGCCCAGCCACAGGGGTGACTTGCTTAGGATCTCTTGGCAGGAACGCGCTGCAGCTTAGGTGGGAGTTGCAGGTCACTTGCGTAGACGGCTTCCTTTATTGACTCCATTTCTAGCATTCTCATTTATTGGGCATGTGTCTCCCTTTCCATTATTTCATTTGTTATTGGGACATTTATATTGCAATTGTTTCCAGTATTGTTCTATGGGATTTGTCCAGTTTGGATTTGTGACTTTAGTTTTCATATGCTGACATTTGATTGACGAATGTATTATATTATTTGGTTTATTGTGATGTGATTCTTAATTGTAGAAATGTTTTTTTTTAAATAAATAAAAAAATTTCTTTAATTAAAATTTGGAAAGTATGTATGAAAATGGTTTTTGACACTTAGCTTAATTATTTAGGGTGTTAAATTGAAAAATGTATTTTTATTGACAGTGATGCTGAGAATGAACCAACTGTTTACCTTGATTTAATTTAATAAAGGAGTGATCGCCCGGTATTTAATTAGGCGGGGTGTCACAATGGTTATATGATATTATTTAAAAGGAATTAATTAAGTTAATTGGTGAGATAACTTATAACCCATTAATAATAATACTCGATTTAGAGTAGAATGGCAAGGGGAGATTATACCAGGAGTAATTGGATGGGGTAGTACAACTAGGTGGGATTACAGTAGGCATTAGGTGTGCACATTAGTGGAGGGGTGAGTATGCCCTCAATGGAGTGCGACTCTAACTAAAATATGAAGCGCATTCATATATTTTTTAATTACTGCAGTTAATTCACTTGCTAAATATTTTCAAAATGTTTTGGGTTCTAACCCTTGCTATAAAATTATTTTCAAAACCTTTTAGGTGTCCAGCCACAGGGACGCCAGGATTGATATTCTATTCCAGGGATGCGGAGCTGCGGCACGTGTGGATACTAGCAGGAGTTTGGTTTAGACGCATCGTTCATTCCTTCCTAGAGTAGGAATCAGTTGTCAGTTTTAGTTTTACTTAGGGCTTGCCGCCCAGACTTTTCAGTACAGTTTTCAGATTTATTTATTCAGGTGTTGAATATTTGTATTGGACTAATTACTTTGGTGACCGATGGTTTATTCGGCATGTAGTTTATTATTTATTCAGTTGATTTAATTCTGTCGTTGTGTATGACTCATATTATCTTTCCGCATGTTATTGGTTGTTTAATTAAAAAGATAAAATTTGGCACGACCTTTTTAGAATTCTAGGTGGGTAGTAAGTTTTAAAAAGGTTTCGACAGTGATGCTAAGGACAAACCAACTGGGATTCCTATTTTAATTTGGTATAAGACTGATCACCCGGTATTTTATTAGGCAGGGTGTCACAGATGGTATCAGAGCATCACGTTCTAGTGTCCTTAGGATCTGTGCGGCTTTTCATAATTCAGCTTAGCGTCCTTTGATGTAGAGCCCTATCATATGATTGTTGTATTCTTATACTTACGCGTATTTACGTTCTTCTACAAATTACTTTATACTTGATGGTGAACTCATACAATTTGATTCTCATTTGAGATACCACCCAGAAGAGAGAGAGCATCTAGGGCAGTAGGGAGAGATGAGACTAGGGAGGCTCATCAGGAGCTAGAGTTACCGCAGCAACTGCCAGAGATGATTTCGGCTGCACAGGTAACTGAATTAGTGGCACAGGCAGTTCAAGCGACGATGATCGCAATGGCAAGGTACTTTCCACGAGATCAGCCACAGGAATTAGCGGTACCGGATGTTCAAGCTCACCCCGGGCCGTCAGAATGGCAGTAAGTATGATAGGTTTTTCAAAAAGGCCATCCACCAGGATTTCAAGGGGGTTCGATTGTGGTGCTAACGTGTCATTGGAAGAGAGATATTCAGCGTCACCTACGCATGGTAGATTTCAATGAGGTGCAAAAGCAAATGCTAGCCACTTTTAGGTTAGTGGGAGCAGCGCTACAGTGCTGGGAGTCGATCACTATAGTTGAGGAAAGGGATACATTAACTATTATAGAATTTTGGGTTCGATTCGACCGCCAGTATTTACCGCCAACAGTCAAGGCTGAAATGAGGAGAAAATTCAGTGAGGTGACTCAGGGGGACCGTTCAGTGGTCGATAACGAGGAATAATTCACTCGTTTGACAAATTTTATACCGGATGAGGTAAGCAACGAAGAAATAAAGAAGTCGAGGTTTATGGATGGGTTAGTCTGGAGGATCAGACAACATTTGATTGGTAATCCCGCATTAGTAGCTTATATGGACGTCGTAAATGCAGCACTCGTGCACTGCCAGGAATATCGTTTCCATATGAAAGGAAGCAAGATGGGAGTGGAACCCAGTCAGTCGGATAAAGCGGGAGGGAACAGTACCAGTGGGGTATCCCAGCAGCAGACAGGGGGACATCAGGGGCAGGATTTCCGACAGGGGAATCAGGCCAAGCGATTTAGATCTTGGGGCTATCGACAGGATGGCCAGGACTTTCGACAAGGCTAGCAAGGAAGGGATCAGTGGGAGGGTGAATTTATTAGGAGGTGTTTCGTTTATGGGGAAGCGGGACACGTGAAAAGAGATTGTCTTAAGCGAGGCAGGGGCTAACTACAGGACGAGATCCTGGATGTACATTCGCTACAAGTCATGGGTGCGTTCGGGTAGGGGGAAGCTGCTCAGGAACCCGATGATCAGCCATTGCAGCTAGAGTACGGAGGTAATTACCTTTTTATCCTATGGGCTTGGGGTATGTTTTGGGTGACAGTGAGGGTGTCACAATATAAGAATTATTTTCACTAGAGTTCGCGGGTAAGTCGAATTTAGTGGGTGCGCTGGCTATGGCAGCCATATTACATATATATATTTCTGCGGGGTAGTGGATTTCTTTACTGTTAATCACCAGAGAGTGGGGTGTACATAGAGAGGGGATTAATATTATGCGAGGAGATTGCTACTTTCAAGGATTATGGGAGTAGGGTAGATGATATTTTCAAATATCGGCTGAATAGCCACGGATTTGAACTATTGTGAATAGTGAGGGTAAGTTTTGGTGTTCGCGACACCAGGATATTAATGATTTTTACTAGGTATCATCTGGGAGGGCGTTTAGCCTATATATATTTGAATATATGTTGTATTGTGTGGTGCGATATACACATATTGAGGTCTTATGTTCTCACATTTTATCCCGAAAAGTAGGGGTGTTTACTGAAGTGAATCATGATGGTTAGATTTATTTTCGAGCGAGGAGAGATGGCTCGGGATTTATTTTTCGCAAGGACTAGTGATAGTAAGGGCGCGGTATTTTATGTTGTATTTTGTAGTACGAGAGCAGGCGTTTATGCTTTTGTGTTAAAAGACAAGTATTTGGGGGTAGGTACTATAGATTGAGGGTCTAACATATCTCAACGACCGACAATATTCGGTAGTAGTGTATTGGGGGGTTCCTTGTTTGGATTTCGCTTGTGAGACGTTCCACACATGAAACTTAGCGCAACGTTGGAAGTGGGGAGATGTTTGTTCGTTAGTACATGGGTTGGGTACCCCGGGTATTATTATTCATATATGTGATATGACTACGGGTTGAAAGTTATATTACGGGTTATGGCTAGCATAGTCGGGTAACTTTCGCGCGGTTAAGCACGGGGACAGGGTGTATGGGCACCCTGGTTAAGTAAGACAACTTTAGTGCGGTTAAGCACGTGTACAGGGTGTATGGGCGCCCTGGTTAGTAAAATGCATATTTACGTAACTCTTAGTTAGAAGCGGGAGAGATAGATGTAGCGAGCTTAGAGGCACGGGTATAGGGAGTGATATTCGAGACTTGGAGCACTAGGCTTATCTTAATTTCGAGGACGAAATTCCTTTGTAAGGGGGGGAGTATGTAACACCCTGTAATTTTGAGGATTTAATATTTAATTATTTTGGAGAGATATAAAAATATTTAAATTGGAGAAACTTAAATTTATAATTTGGAGAATTATTTGAGTGGGAAGAATTATTTATTTTGGCGACTTTAAGTTTAATTGTTCGAAATTTCGTGTGTCGCATTTTGAGATCAAAATTTGAGAATGTTATAGAGTATGTTGGATGACAATTCTGAGTGTGCGGTTGAGTCTGGATGGGTCGAGATAGTCAGAAAAGAGTACCCGGGGGTAGTAATCGGGTCTCGGGATATTTTTTAACATAACCGGGCCCACATGGGGTGATTTGGGCCATTTTAATTAGGCCCATATGACTAAAAACGGGATTAAGGATTTTAAACCTAATTGAGGGACTAGTTGAATGGCAGTTAGCAAATTCTAAACCTAGGGTTTGAGAGAGAAACAGAGGAAGCTAATCAAGACCCAATTGGAGACTGTTTGGGGACAAATCGAGGGACAAAGTGAGGGTTCGTCACTCTACACCAACGGATCAGACTCTACAAACGATTCCAGGCAAGTGGTTAACTGTTATAATTTTTAAATTGATGATAATCAATTCATATTATGGGAGGTGTAAACCAAAATTCGTTTTGGGGTGGGTATTAATGAAAAATTGGGTTTTCAGTAATTGTTATACTTTAATGGGATTAAGGGTGGAATTTATTATGTTTATGATTCTGGAATGTAGAGGTATGAATCAGATGTTAAAAAAGTAAGAATCGATGGTAAATTTCTGTTAATAGTAATGGAAATTTATTGGAGATTCGAAATCCGGGTAAAACCCAAATCGAAAAAAGTTTGGAATTAATGGAAATTAGTTGTTGGATTAAGGTTTTTAGGACGATTAGAACCTGTTTCCATGTGAAAATATCATTGATTATGACCAAAGGATGTTAAGAGAGGAACTAGAAGCTTGGTTGGGTTAACAATGGCTGAAACAACAAGTCCGTGAAGAAGGGTATTTGTTCGATGGATGGATGGATGGAGGGAGGGGATCGATCGATCGATGGTCCCAGATTTTTTACAGTTCGCCCAGTTTTATTTATAAGGGGGAAATTATATTTTAATTTAATTTCTATGCTTTATTTAGTGATAAATAAATTGGAGGCACTTATTCCTAGCAATTATGGGGAAAAGTAATTGAGATTGGGGAGGATTTATGTGGGGCACTTTATGGATAAATTTGAGAAATTGGATTCCAAAATAGTGAGATACGGATCGAGTGAGCGAGTCCGGGTATATTTATTAAGCGACGCCACGGTAGTGAATTAATTATGGAGAGAAACCAATAAATTTAGAATCGGGATATAGACTCGGAAAATATTAAGATATGGGTCAGGTGAGCGAGTCCGGGTATGCTGGTTGAGTGATGCAAGGTGATAAGTGAATTAATGTGTAAATTATTTATATTAGAGTCGGACCATAGACTCGGGGGAAATATTATATTAATTGATGTGTGAATTAGATAAATTAGAGTCGGGCCAAAGACTCGGAAAATTTCAAGCTAGTGTTACAGGTTTTTGAGTACACGGTAAAGCCGGGGTTTATATTATATATATACGGTGTAGTGATAGTATATATATATATATATATATATATATATATATATATATATATATATATATGTATATATTGTGTGTGATATTCAATATCAGTGACTAGATATTTATTTAATTTGTACACTCTAGTGCTATCAAGGGAGGTTGCACGTTGTGGGTAAATCCCCTAGCTTGATGAGTAGGGTGAGTATATCCCCAGGTCATAGCATCCGGTATATGGGTGAGGGGCTTATCTCACTTTCAGATAAGGAATATGACCTCCTCCACTACGTTTATATATTTGGACCAGGTTGGTGAGCGATTTCAACTTGGGTAACTAGGCTATGTGAGCACACCTAGTGAGATAGCGCTTTAGAGGAAATCATCCAGCGAGGGTATACTCGGAGGGATGAATAAACGTACGATATATGTGTGGATGTTCGTAGTAAAGGTGCGTATATAATGGTACTAAACATTATATGCGGGTAATAATACAGTGTGTGGTGTATTTATTTTATATAACTTGTGTCACGGTTATATGATATTATTTAAAAGGAATTAATTAAGTTAATTGGTGAGATAACTTATAACCCATTAATAATAATACTCGGTTTAGAGTAGAATGGCGAGGGGAGATTTTACCAGGACTAATTGGATGAGGTAGTATAACTAGGTGGGGTTATAGTAGCCGTTAGGTGTGCACATTAGTGGAGGGGTGAGTATGCGCTCAAGGTAGTGCGGTACTAATTAAAATATGAAGCGCATTCATATATTTTTTAATTACTGCAGTTAATTCACTTGCTAAATATTTTCAAAATGTTTTAGGTTCTAACCCTTGCTATAAAATTATTTTCAAAACCTTTTAGGTGTCCAGCCACAGGGACGCCAGGATTGATATTCTATTCCAGGGACGCGGAGTTGCGGCACATGTGGATGCTAGAAGGAGTTTGGTTTAGACGCATCGTTCATTCATTCCTAGAGTAAGAATCAATTATCAGTTTCAGTTTTACTTAGCGCTTGTCGCCCAGACTTATCAGTACAGTTTTCAGATTTATTTATTCAGGTATTGAATATTTGTATTGGACTAATTACTTTAGTGACCGATGGTTTATTCGTCATGTAGTTTATTATATATTCTGTTGATTTAATTATGTCGTTGTGTATGACTCATATTATCGTTCTTCATATTAGTTGTTTAATTAAAAAGATAAAATTTGGCACCATCGTTTTGGAATACTAGGTAGTTAGTAAGTTTTAAAAATATTTTCGACAGTGATGCTAATGAGGAACCAACTGGGATGCCTGTTTTAATTTGGTATAGGACTAATCACCCGATATTTTATTAGACGGAGTGTCACAATTATTAACATTGTCCAAAACTTGTAAAAATGAGATGCGAGTTTCAAATAAAAACAAGGTGACTGACATAGGCATTGTTCATGTAAAGCTTATATTAAAAACGTTTTTGTCAACTTAAAAAATGTGTCTGAGTGGATTAAGATATAACAACACATTATATATATTATAACAAATCGGTAGAACCAAAGGCATTCAGGAGTAACCCATAATGAGGGCATTTTGGCCAATTAAAATAAATAGGTAGAAGAAAAAAGGAAATGTTAACAAGATTTAAGTGGGTTATCTTATCATACGGATGTAAGTAAGGATGAGATAAGAAGCTTACCGATAAATAGATATTGAGAAATAGTTTATTTCCTTCTACCAACCCAAGGCAATGATAGAGCTCTCATAGTGACAGCGTGTGGCTCAAAGCAATAAAATAAGTCAGTCAAACTGACTTGATGGGAAACAAGGCATTTGAAATGCGAAGGCTTTTATCACTACAATTAAGGACTTTATAAAGAATAGCAGGTACTGTTGGAAAATTGGACTTGAATGGGTTTAAGAAAGTTGTCCAGAATTTTCTGGACAGAATTTTGAGCAACTTTGAGCTCAAATTTAGGTGGGACCCACACTACGAAAATCGTGGGACCATATACGAACGCGTTCACCTCCGCAAGGAGATTAACGTAGTATATTCAAACGTCCAATTTTAATAAGTTATGAATGATAAATATGTCCCCAAAGTGAGTCACAAAGCAATGAAAGTTAATGAATTGGGTGTGTTTTAACTCTTGTCCCACATTGGAAGAGTAGTGGAAATTTGATGAGTCCCCAAGTATGGACTAAGGCTTGGATGCCTTGGGGTATCCCAACTCTTTGAAGGGGAGATGACCTAAGCTATGCACGGGTTGACTTTCGGTCAAAAGTCCACACACGCGCGTCCGTCCGTCCGGCCGGCTCGGCTCGGACTCGGGCTTATAAAAATCTCCTACATTTTTTATTAACAGTTAATTCGTTTAACTGTTTTGACAGTTATTTACCAACCGTCACCTACTTTGCTATAAATACAGATGCCTCCCTCCGTTTTTAAAAGAATAAAAAAATTTCCCTCCTCTAGAATTGCTGTCATTTTATTCCTGTCTTATCTGTTCCAAAAATTCTTTTTTCTGCATAACATATCTTTCATCGTTGTTGAGTAAAAGCCACAGAATTTGAGTTCGTTGAAATTAATTATTGTTGTGCTACATAATTAATTGGAAAAATCCGTTCTATCTTGGGAGACAATATTCATCAACCTCGGAGCACATTGGAGGGAATAAATTGTCTTAAGGAGACTGTTCATAACAGGGCTCGGATTTATCTTTAATTCTTTTATTATTTTTGCAAATTCAAGTAAGTGTTTCATTTCTGTAATTCTGTTTTAATTCTGTAATTAATTAATAATTCATAATTCTGTACAATTGTTATTTATAAATAATAGACATAACAGGTACCACCTTCTATGCGTGGTTCAAAGACTTTAAGTTTATACAGATAAATATAATTTGAGAAAGAAAAAAATATATATAATAAAAAATAAATCAAAGCAGGTATGTATAAACATTAAAACTGCACATCCGTAAATAGTAGCAGGTGTGAAATACAAACTATCCCAAGATAAGATACATAAAAAAAATTTACGTAGGTCGACAGACATATAGCCTTATGAAGGACCGAATTTTAACTGTCCAAGAAAAAAAAATGGCGGCTAAGCTTGTTAGGGATATATATTTCGTCCATTTAAAAGATAACTATTATAATGAGAGGACAATATATATAATATGGACAATCTATCTATCTATATATATATATATATATAAACATATGTATCTATATAAAGAAAGATATGCCAAAAAAAATTGGTCGTGGTAAATTGAAGATGCGGGGGGCCCAAAGAGAAAATATATCACAACATTTATTAGTTTATAATAAAATGCTTAATAAGACTTGCTCACCAATATTCTGAATAAAGATAGGGAAAAGTATTCCATGTTTAAATCTAATTAGATAACTAAATAAAAAAAATGCAATTTCACCATCCTTTCTCGTGCACATCATTATATTACCGTCTGGCATTGGAACACTACATAGGTTGAGTAAGAAAGATGTGGTAGGTCGAGACATGGGATTGATTGAAGCAGTGTCTCTCGAGTGTTGTGTGTGTCAGGATAATATGGTTAATAGAATTTATAATATAATTAAATAATGCATAACATGCATAAAGACAACACAAGATTTTGTGGCAACTGCATGAGAGATTTACTCTGACTTATTCAAAAGTCATGGTGAGAGGAAATAGTTGTTACAACAGTCGGTGTAGTTCAGAGTATAAGGAGAGGTGTCCGTAAATTCAGCACATGGAGTTATAGTGTGTAGTCCCCACTGTATCATCTATATTATATGAGAGGGGGGTGTTTTACTGTTCCAAAAAATTAACGGTTGAGATCGCATTTTTTGGGGCGATCTAATGGTGTGGGATTGTGCCTCGTAGGATTGTATCCATTGTGACATGGCAAAATCTATAATGTGTTTTACAGTTCACACACTACTAAGACTGCGACCCACATCTCAATTGTCTAACATCAATCTGATTTGAAATTTCATACGCGTGGCTCGAGGAGCCTCTGATAGAGTTACTTTAATTTGAAATCCATTCCACTTTACAACACAGTTACCAAATTATCAACCCCTTTCTCTTTCATAACCCACCATTTATATTTTTTCTCCTTCTTTGAAGCTCTGCCCATTTCATGACTTTGAAGATACTCCTTTATAATCTGCAAATGCTCCTTCATCGCGAGTTGTTAAGCTTATATGTGAGTTCTGCTAATTTTTTTTGTTTAACCAAATGACCATAGCTGCTTTTGTATAAATACATATTTATAGATATGATTACTAATATTTTAATGCTTCTTTTTACGCTGGCCAACAAACTTTGACCCTTACACTACAAATGTTGAGAACAACGCTTACACGCATAGCCGGAGCATCTCAACCCTGGCGCACGATAGCCTCCTACCGCTCCTCCGCCGTTTCCATCGCAGTCAACTCCATCTTACCCTACTCCCTCAATGAACATTGTAAAGGGTGAGTCCTCTAGCTCCATCTTACCCCGCTCTATCTTATCCCATTCAACAATTCTCCCTCTCCCATAAAATCTTCTCTCTTACGCTTCTCTCTGGCTCTTGAGGACTTTCTGAGTTCATAACGGGTAGTAAAATTAGAGTTCAAGAAGGTATGGTTTTATAAATCAAGGTTTTCTAAAATGGAATTTTTAGATTTTTTGTGGGATTTATACTTTTTTTGGTTCTCCTCTTCTACTTTCATTATCCAGCGTTAATTTTTATAATTTTAGTTTAGTTTTGGCATTTTTATTATGTTAATGTCTATTTGAAGGTAGGTAATTTAATATGATTTTTTAAGATTTAGATTTTTTTTAGAATATGGTTTTCCATATATTTTTCAAACTACCACAATTGCTGAAGATGATGTTTTGAGGCTTGAAAAAATGTCTGAGAATGGCCCAAGTGATTGTAAATTGGCTCTTTATGCGGATTTATGGTGTGTTTTGTTCCAGATCTATGGTGAGTTTTCCAGATTTATCGGGCGTTTAATTTGGGTTTCAGATATGTGGTGCGTTTTTTTTTTCTCCAGATTTATGGTGAGAAAACGATGTGTTGATTACTTTTTTTATATATATGTTAACTGTATGAGTATTTGTAGTTGTGTATGTTTTGCAGTATTTTTTGCCAACCTCATCATACGCATTTTGTGGATTAGACATTAGTATTCAAAAGTGGACTTCCATTACAGAGTAGATGTTTTTTTGTCCAAATGTTCCAGGCAGTGCAGATCTCATCACAGGATGCCTGGGAAAATTAATCTTTTAATGGAATTGTTTGTTCCCCCACTACGCATTTGCAGAGGAAAAACTTTCTTTTGCCTAAAATAAATCAAGAAATGGGTATATAACACCCCCACATGACACTCCAGTTATAATCAGAACCCAGTGGACTGTGTACAGGTGATAAAAAAATCCGAGTTTACAAAGTTCATTACAAAGATACCAATCACAACAACAAATATTGTAGCCATAAAGGTTCATTACCGTATGGATTTTGATGTTACTTATGTTATTTTGATGTTTAATTTTTTATGTTAAACATATCTAAATGAGAATTTTTTTTATGTTACTTTTGTTATTTTCTTTATCATTGGAGGAAAAATACCACTCATGCTTCCTAATTTGATCTGGGTTCTTAATTTGTTTGATCTGGGTACAAAGGTAATACAGTTTGGATAGTATTCCGTCATGTGTATTTTGGTATCGATATGAAATAACAAAAGGGGAAAGTTTGGATTGTATTCTGTGTATTTACTTTTGTGTATTTGGATAGTATTATCATTTGTTAATTTATTTTGTGTTATTTTCTTTTTGCTTTTTCATCTGATCTGTTACTTTGGTCTTTTTTATTTTTCCCAGCACTGTTAATGGAGATGGGATACATTTGTACATCCTTCCACGCATTTGATTTCTAAATGGAAAGGCCATAATGTTTATGTTAATGGAGATTTTACTCGCAAATGTTGGACTTTAATGATCTCATAGTTTTGATAGAATGATTTAGTGTTTTAGAGTTTGAAAGTAGCTTAGTTTTTCCTGTGTTGTTTTATAGTTTGTTATTAGCTTATTTACTTTTATCTTACTATGATTGAAAAAAATGCTTGATTTAGAGTTTGAAAATTTTATTGTTCCCGAAAAAAATGAAAATCATTTATTGTTTGCCCAAATTTAATTCGCCAACACTTCCCTTGAAGATAAGTTAACATAATGCTAACTAGACAACAACCATTTATGGTATTATTAGTTAGTCGTGTCGTGTCGTGTCCTCTCGCATTTTAATTGGATTGAGATCATGTTTTGCTAAAAAAATTGGGACGTGTTCCTCAATTAGGATTGTGTTAGTATTATGTATAAAAATTGATATTTATGTCGTGCTATGTTGCATTTTATGATATAAAAAATGATATTTGGTAGTTTTTTTTTAATTAAAAAAAGTAAGATTCCGTACCATGTGGTGTCATGTCGCGTTTTATTGGGTCATTGTCTTATAAATAAAAGACATTTTACCCAATTTTTTAAAAATGTTCACAACTATTGTAAAAAATAATTTCTAATTTAAATTTGATGGTATGATTCTATTTGTGCGAGATTCATGACACTATTAGTATTGTTGTTGATTATTTTTAATTCGTTCAATAAGGTGGATCGTACTATAAACAAAGGGTATTTTTAATTTGTCTACAAGTATTTGTTTTATATAATAGTTTACCATTATATGACGAAATGAAATAAGTATTGTTTACACTTATGTCGAGGTGGATCGCTCTATAAACAAAGTAAATTTTACCCAAAGAATTTAACTTCTTTACACTATTTTGTGTTATACGATAAACTTTATGACTTGATTATACAAGATTTGATACTTTGGGGAATGAATTTTTTACAGTTTTGTAATTACGTGCTTACGAAATTTTCGTCGTGCCTTCAGGCATGGGCATTCCGCTAGTTAATATATATGTCAAGAGAAAAGATATGTGTACCCCCAAAACGTACCCCCATCCATACCCTCTGCTTTAAATGCTTATACCTTATTGTTATGGGTCCCGTCAGGGCATAGAGTACGACTTGTTATTGCCTTGTCTTATTATAGGGTACAAAACGGGGGTACAAAATGGGGGTCACTGTAGTATTGCTCATATGTCAATCAATGTATATAATAATAAAAAATCCCTCTATTTCCACTTTAAACTAACATTCTCCCACTTTACTTTAATGTTAAAAGACTTTAATACCCTCAAAGTTCATTCACTTAATCAAAAACTCATAACTTTCTCTCTTTTGATCCAAAAAGAAGAAAAAAAAAACTTTTCATCTTTTTTTTTATTTGTCTAAAAACAGTTTTTTAATAAAATTGTATTTTTACAAAAAAAAGATAATTTTAAAAAAAATTCTATAGTTTTTTCTCTTTATAATAAATAGTTAAACAAAGTTTTTTTAATTATAAAAAAGAGTTGTATATATATTTGAAAAAAAACACAATTTTTTAAAGGTTAAACCAACATTCTGTTCATTTTAATTAAAAAATAACAATACATTTATATATATATATATATAATGTACAATTTATTTTTTCCATAAAATAATTGTTTTTGTAAAATACAATTAAAATAATGTAGAGTTTTTTTTCAATACACTAATATATACATATAGTATTGTGAATTAATGTCTTTAGGGATTAAAAAAAAGAAAATAGTTTTTTATTAAAAAAAACACGCTACAGTTTTTTCTTTTTATAAAAAACAGTTAATTTTTAAAAACACTCCAAACCGTTTTGAAAAGTTTATATAAAACACTCAAAACCATTTTGAATATAAAATATGTTTATTTAAATTTTTTTTTTTAAAAGTTGTATAAAAAATTGTTTCAACTTTATATAACCGTTTTAAAAAGTAAAAAATTATTTCCACTGTTATATAGGCGGTCAGACCACATATACATACCGCTGGTGTAAACCATTTTTTCATATATATTGGTCTGTGCCAGCGGCCTGACCGCCTATACATACCGCTGAAGTGAACCATTTTTTTTTATATAGGCAATGGTTCATTGTTTTTAACAGTGAAAATAATTTTTTTGCTTTTAAAAATGGTTATACAAAGTTGAAACAATTTTTATACAAAAGATTTTTTTAAAGATTTTTTTAAATAAACATTTTTTGTATTTAAAACTGTTTTGAATGTTTTTAAAAATTAACTGTTTTTTATAAAAAGAAAAAACTATAGCGTTTTTTTTTATAAAAAACTATTTTTTTTAACCCGTAAAGACATTAATGCACAATAGTATTTGTATATATTAGTGTATTGAACAAAAAATCTACATTATTTTTATTGTATTTTACAGAAACAATTGTTTTATGGAAAAAACAAATTGTACATTATATATATAAAAAACTTGTGTTTTTTTTTAAATGAACGGAATGCTGACTTTATCTTTAAAAAACTGTTTTTTTTTCAAATATATAAACAACCCTTTTTTATAATTTAAAAAAAAAAACTTTGTTTAACTGTTTTTATAAATAGAAAAAACTGTAGAGTTTTTTTTTAAATTGTCTTCTGTTTTTTGTAAAAATAAATTTTTTTTTTTATAAAAATGTAATTTTATTAAGAAACAGTTTTTTAGACAAATAAAAAAAAGTTGAAAAGGGTTTTTTTCCTCCTTTTTGGATCAAAAGAAAGAAAGTTATGAGTTTTGGATTAAGTGAATGAACTTTGAGGGTATTAAAGTCTTTTGACATTAAAGTGGAGTGGGGGAATGTTAGTTTGGAGTGGGAATAAAGGGACTCATAATAAACTGTCAACGATAATATAATTTGAAGGAAGTGCTATCGAGGTAATATCCGGACATATATTTGATTACTCAAAGAATGAGATTTTAAATATAAAAACACAATTGTAACAACAACCAAAAAAAGTAGTGGCACGCATGGCCCAAGAAATTATAAAACATGTTTTCGTCAAATATATATATATATATATATATATATATATATATATGCTCAAATGAGGTCCTTATATGAGGTCCATAATAAGACAAAAGTAAGACCTTTAGCAATATTCTATTTTAGACCCCAATACTCTTAGAAAATAATTTTACATTTTAAAGCTTTAAGACACCTTAGAAATAAAAAACCGCCAAATTCCAACCAAACCCCAATTCTGGTATTAGAGCCATAAGACGCTCCTTTTAGACTTTTAATAAAAAGACTTTAATGCCCTTGGGATTTATCCCTCGCATTTACAAAGATATTTTTGGAACCAACCCAGACTACCATCCCATACCCATAACTGATTTAGACTCAGTAGGTTGTTTAACCTCTCACATAGACGGTTGTTCACACACTGAACACATCCCATTCAAACACGCAGATAGTAGACAAGTTACTGCTAGTTCTATTAATAGCACAATAGACCAAAATAAGTGTATACTCCTTATATTAAGACAATTAATAAAAGATACTCAAACCCTAGAAACGGAGATAAAAAATATCTCTAAAAGACTACTAAAAATAGATAACCAAATCCCAATAGACCTAGTACATGTTTTACAAGAAATAAATATTAAGACTAATCATATAAAAGTCCTTAACAAAGACATTTTAGAAATTAAAACTTTAATTAAAAATCAAGACAGTGAGTTAATTAAACTTACTAAAGAACAAGCTAAGCTTATCCCTAGATTAAATAGTTATCTTCCTAATGGAGACAGTTAAATCAGACTGGAATGAGGTACCAAGAGACCTCTCTATTCAGACCTTACCCGACTTTTACCAAAGAATTTTAGAAAAGATAAACGATGATAGATTTTATTATAAGATAAATGAAAATGAGATTGCCAACGCTGCTAAAGCAACTAGACTTATATTAGAAAGATTAAATTTAATTTCTACATCCATAGCAGCTACCCAAGACTATAACAGTAGCTTTATTAAAGACTTGCATTTAGATTTAAAGGCTAAGACAGAAGGATTAACCACGTTCTACACAAACTTTGTTAAATTCCAACAAAATTTAGCAAATTATCTTAATAATATGGAATGCCATAACCTATCCAAAATGGATAGTATTATTAATGAACTTAGACTAGACGTGGCCAAAGTAGAAGAAAAATACGAAGAAATTATAAATGGAATTAAGGCTGTATATAATAAGCCTTCCCATGTAGAAATAGACTCACATTTTATTCTAACTCGTTTAGATAAAATAGAAAGGAATGTAGAATATATAGAAGCTAGATCTGTGCAATAACAAGAAAAAGATAATGAAGTAAAAGACTATATTACAAATGTTGCCAAATCCCTAGTTAATTCTCTAGCTAGACATAATGAAGAAATTTCTGATAAAACCAGAAAAGAGAATAAGATTTTTAAAGAAGAAATCCTTAGTCAGATAAAAAGACAAAAAGATTATTCAGACTTCTTAGAAATAATTGAAAAAAGACTTGAACAAAAACAGGTAACCACCTGTAAATTTAGAGAATCCCCTCCTATAGAAACTAGAGAAAGAAATACCATAGGTAGACGAGCTATAAATGACGGATTAGATAAGACTAGTAAGATAGTTAGCTCTATCCCAATTATTGGAGAGAGTAATGATATCCTCCAAAGACTTAAGGATTCATCCTCCAATGTTAGGACATGGTGGAAAGAAAGAAATTTCACCAATACTCTCCAATGGAAAGAATGAGGTGAAGTTGACTGGAAGATTATTGAAGATTTCATTCATAATGGACAACTTCGCGTCGTTAGATACATAGACTTATTTAAAAAGGGTGTCACTCCTAAGACTCCTAATTATAACATGACTTACCATTGTAGGAATCATGTGTTAGACAAATCTTATACTGAGCTCCAAGTATTTGACTCAGATTGGCTTAGATCTAGAGGAACTGATAGGAAGTTCCAATTCCTAACCTTTGGACTCTTTCAAGCAAGAATCCAAGGATTACATAGGCCTCAGAATAATATCAACATATTATGTTATTAAGTAGATAAAAGATGAAAAGACTTTGAGAAAAGCCTTATTGGGATAACCCAACTATAAATGTTAGATAACATAGGATACTTTAATGTCATTCTGTCATTTACAGTAACCGTAGACGCAACCAAACATTTTAAGTTAATCTTATATGCTAGTGGCTATGAAGACTATATTATCCCAGGCGCTAATATAAATATAGAATTCCAAAACTATGTGAAGTTCTCCCAATTTCCTTATAAAGGAATGGAATCGGGAATTCCTAGCGGTAGACTAATTGAAGAAATCTTAGTTAGAACCAATGTTTCAGACTACAATCATACTTACAGTATTAGGAATACTTGACCTATGAAAGAAAAAGCTAAAACCCTTTGGCAATTGCAAGAATTTCAAGAAACTAAGACTATACAGAATAAACCACTGTTTATTAATCAAGACGATGTCACTGGAAATGTTACTATCCAGTTTGGCCCCCCTAAGATTGTCAATAAGAATATCCAGACCGAAGAAATTAGATTTAGGAATATGTAATACCCCGTATTTTTATGACTTTTAAATTTAGGGATTTATTAAATTTAATTTGAGATATTCATTTAATATTAATCCGAAAATTATTTTAAATATTTACTAGCGTGATAAAAGTTAGTAATTATTGGGAATTTATTGAACATTACTTAGTGGATAAAGTAATATGTATAATCGAATTTACTAAATTATCATGAGTGTATAATTTGATAATTATGGAAGTTAAATCGGGACACGCCTGTGTCGTGTCGGGATTAAATTATTAGAATTAAAAGTGAATGAATTATAAGTCACTCGAATGGTCATTTCGAGTGCGTCAATGTGTCCGAAAGGGTCCGAAAGGGTCGAGATAGTCAAAATAATATACCGCAGGGTTTAGTTTGGGTCTCGGGGCATTTTTAAGCCTAATTGGCATCCCGGGAGGGTATTATGGACATTTCGTATTTTTGGGCAATTAAATCCACGAATTTCCCAAGTTTATATCAACCTTTAGGAGTTATCCTCTAGGGTTAACAAGATCAAAATCAAATGACGACCATTAGAGAAAAAGTGGGAAAGATTCCCAAGCAATTCAAGGCCGAAAACTCAACTGTTTGCACCACCACCACCACCGAGTCGTAGATCGCGCGACGGGGAACGCAACCATACCACTTTCTTCCACAAATTAGAAACTCAATTTCTGGGCAAGTATATATCTTGCTTTATTTTTAGTTTGTGTCTCAATCATGTTAGTCTAGGGTTGTTTAGAACTTGTTTCATGAAAGAAAGTATAGTTTTGAGACTTAAAATAACATGTTATAGAAGAAGTAATCATATTCTGGATATCCAAATCGCATGTAGAGGATAAACCATGAATTTGTATGGATTTAGAAGTAGGAATTCTGGAAAAGAATTGGAAGAATTGAAAAAAAAAGAAAAATTGGGGTTCTTAATGTTTAGGAGAATTTTACCCATTAAATTATTGTAATTGATGAATTGGGATATATTTTACGTAGAAAATTATGTGTTCTGGTATATAGTACTTGTAGTGATGTTTGTTGGCAGTTTTGGAATAATATATGGAGATTTGGTGGAGGTTGGAGAGGCAAACCCGTAACTGAGTTAATGCAGTTTTCGTCATAACTGCTTGATCGATCGATCGACCCAAGAACATCGATCGATCGATGATCGATTGACCCCCTTACATCAATCGATCGACCGCTCCTGGAAAATCGCATATTTTTCTTCTGTTGGTTTAAGCCGATTAAAATGCATAGTAACCCTTGATTATTATTATGGGAGCCTAATGGGATATAAATAGGACCAGTAAGGTCTAGGTAAACTCCGTTGAGTGAGAATGTAATGTAAGATGAAATTAAGGGTTAACGGGGAGTTATTCACACATATGAAATCATGCGTACGTTTAATAAAAGGTCGAGACTGGTAAGGAAGTGAGACTAGAAGGTAAGTGAGAGTGCCTACTGAAATTAAACTTAGGGAGTAGTAATACTTCGAGAGACGAGAAGTAGGTGTGGAGTAACTTATATATATATGAGAATAAAAGTGGCAAATCCGTTATGCGAGATAATAAAGTAAAAATGTGCTAAGAGCGGATAAATATAATTATGGGTCGTGAACGCACCTGATTTAGAAATGTGGATATATATCTCTATATGACTGTGTGATTGTGCATATACTATATATCTATAAAAATTATACTCGGGCTACTTGATATCACGGGGGTTTCCGCGTCAGGACGGTCTTATCTCGATTGGACCTTTATGGGGGATATTGACTCTACCCTAGAACATAGGATTCCTTGGTACAGACTATTTGATTGATAGTGAGACGGTCCTAAGAGACGTGAGGGTATGTGCTGACCTCTTAGTGACTTGGAACTATGCTTCGCCTCCATTTGTATGTGTTTTATGTTAATAGAGTTCGAGAGTGATCTCGAACTAGTATTTCCCTTAACATGTGAAATACGGAGACTTGATGGCAAAGTATGCCAGCACCATAGATTTTATATGGGGTGTCGAATGTATATATATATATACTTATGTATGGGGTGTCGAAAGTAGTTAAGTAATGGATAATTACTCCAATTTTATTATAAGTATTTGGAAATTTTGTGACCTCACTGAGTTATTTCAAATAAGTAAGATATATGAGAAGCTTAATTTTCAGAATTTATTTATATTATCCATAGTATATTACGGAATGAAACCTTATGGGGGCAATTAAGTTAAAATAAGCTTATGGGATTAAATAGTGCGGTAGGCGAGCACTCTAGATGAGAGGTGAGAATTTCTCAAGAGAGTGTCGCATACTAACATGGTTGTTACATTAGCCGGTAAGCATTTTAAATACTTGCTAAACTAATTTTAAACTGTTTTACACTTGGACTCTGACTCGTTTCCTATTATTTCTTCTCTATTGTATATATATACATGTGTATATATTACAGGTGCCCAGCCAGAGTGGTGTCATGCTTAGATTCTTTGGACCGGACGCACTGCAGCTGATGTGGGAGTTGCAGAATATTGCTTAGACGACCTCATTATTGATTCTACTATTTTTAGTTCTTATTAGTTAGGGCATGTGTCGCCCGTTTCTCTATTCAGATTGGATTGTTGTCAGAGATTTACATTCCTTTATATTTCCATTAGTTGGTACTCCTTGGGTTTTAATTACTGTCAGGATGGTTTTATTTATAGTTTAAACTGGTTTGGTTTATATGGATAAATCTAATTCTTGTGTGTTATTTTCCATCTTTAATATGTCAGAGTTCTTAAATTATTGGTTATTTGAAAAGGTTTTCATATTCGGATTTAATAAAATTGGAATAAGGTTTTAAAATTGTTTTGGCACTTAGCTTAATTATTTAGGGTGTTTAAATTGGAAATTTTACTTTGCAATAGTGATGCTAAGAATGAACCAATCGTTCACCTTGATTTTTAATTTAATAAAGGACTGATCATCCGGTGTTTAATTAGGCGGGGGTGTCACAGAATATGGGAGAAGTCATAATCAAGGATCCTTCAGAAGGAGAATGCAGTAGTAAGACTAGTGCTAGTTTACTAAGACAAGCCCCGGTAATTAGACCTAGAAGATCATTTGAACAGAAAGACTTAATTAAAGAGAAATATAGGATCCAAAACTTTGGACATGAACCCTCAGAATTGGATATGAAGACATTTAGAGATCACCTTAAGAAAAGTCATTCGGTTAGATTTCAAGAAAGAGAAAGATTTAATATGATAGCCCAAGACTGCATATTAAAATTAAAAGAATCTAAGAATACCAAGGAACTTCTTAAAAACTTAAGACTAATAAAAGAAGGATAAGAGAGACTTATGCCATCTACACAGGTAGAACCTAATAAACAAGAAATAGGAAAAAGTAGTAGGCTAGAAGATGCTCCTAGACTTTTTAGTAAACCAATAGGAATAAATATTCCAATATACTCTAGCACTATGGTTAAGACTAAACCAGTCTATATAAAAGACTTTCCAACTAGTGGCAAGAGTTTTACTCCTGTTAAGACCGTGGCAAGTCAAGCCATAAACCCAGTAGGTATATATACTTTAACCTAGACAATGTTCAATATAGGAAGAAGGCCTTACTTAAATGGTGTAATCAGATGAACATGTGTTTTGCATCTAATGACCAATGGGACGCAAGTTCATGTAAACAATACGCTGAGCAATCCATTAGAGGTATTACAAAAGATTATTCAAATAGTTTAAGAAAAGCTACTGATGAAGACTCCTTTGCTAAGGTTGAGAAGATAAAAAAAAACTTAGAAGAAAGATCAATTGAAGAATATATTCAATTGGAGTTGGACATCTAGCTCAAATCAATGAACAAGACCTAGCAAAAACTAAGTTAGCCTTCCTTAGAATTTGTAAATTAGATAAGATAAATGAATATAGCAATAATTATGAGCGGCTATATTACCAAATTAGAGAATTTTGAAAGACCTTAAAAGATGAATACTTTAGTAAGATACCAGCCATAGGACAAATCCTAATTAATGAATGTAAGAATTGGCCAGGAGTAGCTGTAGTAAAGAATAACTCCCTTGGTGAAAGAATTAATTTTGCTAAAGACTATATCATATCTAAGAGACGGGATATAACTCAAGGAAAATTGATAGAAGAAACTTTCAAACAGATCCTTCTAATTAGAGACGAAAGAGCCATTGCTCCAATCCAATGGGAATGTGGTAGTGAACTTAAGAAATTCAAAAAGAAATTAGAATGGAAACATAGGAAGTTTAAGACTAGACCTTTAGGATTTCAAAAGAAGTATTAATTTAGACAATCTACTACCTTTAGAGAACCCTAAGACTAAGAAAAATAGATTTAATCAAAGAAGATATTTTAAGAAGAATACTAGTAAATATAAGAAGGTTCCTAATTATAGGAAAGAAAAAGATGTAGCTCAATCTAAGACCTCTATCAAAGAATGTTGGACTTGCGGCAAAGAATGACACTTTGCTAAAGACTGCCCTAATAAGAAAGATAAAGAAGGTATTAAGATTATTAATACAGTGTTAGACTATGCAGATCAAGAAGAGTTAGATATCCCATATGCTATAGAAATATCAGACATAGAAGATGATGATAATACTTGTATCTATAGCGTATATACAGATAATGATTCGAAAGACTATAGTGATACTGATGAGTATGAAGACTCTCAGGATACTCTAGATTTGCATATGATGCAAACTAATCAAGACGATTTAGATAATGAATATATAGACTTTGAAGAAGCTTGGTATAAGTGTATATTAAGCCCTTTTTTAAAGAAAAAATGGATAGTTAGTAATCCGGAGTTACTAACATATATATCTAGATGTTACTTTGATGAAAAACATTATTGCACATTTCAAATGAAATGTTGCAAGAAAGACTTTATATGTGTAGAATGCTTTGAGACTATACAAACATAATTATTTATGGTTTGTGTTATTTGTCAACTACACTACCATGTAGACTGTTAGAGAACTAGATTTAGAGCAATTTATACTAGCCAGTATAACGCTCAAATAGACTTAGATGTTAAAACATATTATCAAGACATTAATAGAAGTATAGCCAAGAGATTGCAAGAAAATAAAGACTTCAAAGGAAAGGGAATTTCCTATGATTTAGAAGAATACCATTCTGATAGTAGTTCAGAAGACCAAATACCTTTAGATTTTATAAATAAACCTCAGAAAGGAATATCTATTTTAGAAAAGAACAATTTAGGAATTTTTACTAAACCACATGTAGGGGTGATAAATGGACGGATACAGATCGTATACCATGTTTTCCATATCCGTATTCGCTATCTGGATGCACTATCCATATTCGTATCTGTATCCGCCCGGATAGTTAAAACAACTATCCGTATCTGCTCGAATTCGAATAATATCCATATCTGTTTACATTATTTAGCCATCGTAAAAAATAACTATTAAAAAAGCTACAATATAAACTCTATAAAAAATTAGTAATAAATGAAGTACTAACCTTTAATAATTATTCAGGAAATAATTCAACAACAACTTACTGATCAGAATATCAAATTACTCTAATAGTTCTGTGTAACCTTATTGTTGTCTTTCTATTGGAATTTAACTTGTGCTTTTTCAATCAAAACAAAATTAGGAGCGAAAACTATCAACTCAGAGGACCTATTCCCTTGTTCTAAATTAAAAGTGAAAGGTCAGGAGATTCCATATAATAATAAACAAACGAAAATAGACTAGACTGGATTAACATATTAATAAACCACTACAGTAATCGTGTGTATCCAAAATAAAAATGCGATTTCAAATGAATACAAATCTATTTCTCATTTTTTAGTAAACGAATACAAACCAGACTGGCTAAACAAATATGTTTATATTAATAACAAGAGGAGAACAAACATCCAAAGTGACGGGAAAGAATCACCAATAAGAACACTAACAAAAAATATGAGCGACTGTTCAATCCAGTCTAGATAACACCAACAATTAACTCTAATAAATATGAGCCCTAGCGACTGTTGGGAAGGGTTTGAACAGAAAATCTATAAAAACATTACCTGTTAGGAAGGGTTTCTTCGTCGGCTGTTGGGAAGGGTTTCGTCGTCGGCGACTGGACAGGAGGGAGGGTTTGTGCGGGACAAGGGAGAGAGGATTTGAGCCGATTTGGGGTTTTGGCAAATGTGTGTTTTGGGCAAATGGGGAAAACGGTTTGTGTTTTTGATTTATTAGGTTGGATTTTAAAGTTTTCATAGTTAAACTTCTACCCCAACTTTTATTTTAAGTGTTAGTTTATACCTAAAATATTATATAAGTAATATTTTAAACTAATGTTAGACGGATACGGATATCCGGTAAAATGGATATTCAGTAAAATGGATACTCCGCATCGGATACGGATTATCCATGTCGGATACTAGTACTATCCGTATCCGTATCCGTTTTCTCGGATATTTTTATAGAGTATCCATATTCGTATCCATTTCCATTTTTTCAGATAAATATCCGCAAATTCGGATACGAATATCAGACGGATGCGGATTTTCAAATATCCGTTTACAGCCCTAACCACATGCTTGTTTTGTAGAATTATTTGTACAACACAAAGACTAGCCTAAAAGACTTTCAACTTTTATAGATACAGGATGCTCTCAGAGTATTTACAAGGCTAATGCCTTCCCTAAAGACTATTTTTTAGAAAGTACTCAAGAAATCTATGGTAAAGTGGCTAATGGAGACCCATTTACATTATATTTCCAGACTATTCCTATTTATTTTAAATTATGAAATCAGACTAACAAAACCGTTAATCATCAGTTTTGGATAATGGATCCTCGTCCTAGTTTCACAAGAAACATTATTTTAGGACAAGACTTTATTAGTAAATATCATCCTTATACTTAGTATAACGATAATATATTAATTAGTGATACAGAGGAATTAAATATTAAAGCCCCTCTAATAGATCACAAGACTGTCTTTGACCTTATGCAGGTCAAACCCAACTATAGACCCATAAAACATCAGAGTTCTTCAGCTGAGCATAGTGGACCTAGACCTACAACCCAACAAGAACTCCTAGATATTACTAAACCCTTACAAAAAGAATGTAAGTGTCCAGACCAAAAGTGTTATAAGCAAACATCGCTTATACAACAAGACATTTTAGATCAAGCTCAGCATACCTTATTACAGGTTCAAGCTATATCCAAACAGAAGAAAATGGATATAGAAGTAGAAAAAGAAAAGATTAGGCAACTAGAAGAGCCTACTTTAGGAGAAAATCCCATCGCTAAGTGGGATAAAGAATAAAGTTATTGTGAAATTATCCCTATTAACCCAGACGCCACTATTAATGGTGGAACCTATAAGAAAGGATACTCACAAGAAGACAAAGAAGAATTCAAAAAAGACATAGATGAAATGCTTAAGTTAGGTATTATTAGAGAAAGTAAAAGTAGACATAATATCCTTGCCATCTATGTTCAAAATGAATCTGAACGTAAAAGAGGAAAAAGACGTATGGTTATAGATTATAGACAATTAAATAAGAATTGTGAATTTGATTCTTATAAGATACCAGAGTAGAATATTTGATCAATTTGATTGAAGATAGACTTATATTCAGTAAGTTTGATTGCAAATCAGGCTTTTGGCAATTTGAGATGCATCCAGACAGTATTACTTGGACAACCTTTAGTGTGCCCCAAGGAAAATACGAATGACAAGTAATGCCATTTGGATACTTGAATGCTTCTTAAGTATTCCAAAGAATAATGGATAATATATTTAGACCATATTCGGAATTTTGTCTTGTTTACATAGATGACATTTGTGACACCCCGCCTAATTAAATACCGGGTGATCTGTCATTTATTAAATTAAAATCAAGGTGACGGTTGGTTCATTCTTAGCATAACTGTCGTAAAAATAACTTTACCAATTTAACACCCTAAATAATTAAGCTAAGTGCCAAAACCATTTTAGACATTACTTTCCAAATTTTATTTATATAAACCAACATTTAAACTGGACATCATTCATAGATACAAAATCCCACAACAACTATCCTGGAATATATAAATCCAAATAACCAAACATTCAATTAATTGAATCCAACATTTAATACTTAAATGAAAAACATCCTGACAATACTAATCCCAAAGTGAAAATACTGGAAATAAATGGATTACAATATCCAATAAAACAACTGAATAATGGAAAGGGCGACACATGCCCAACTGAAATAATAGTGCTAGAAGAGGAATCAAGAAGTGAGGTCGTCTAAGCAAGAGGCCTGCAACTCCCACCTAAGCTGCAGCGCGTTCCTTCCAAAGGATCCTATGCAAGACGCCCCTGTGGCTGGACACCTGTAATATATACATATATATACAAGAGGGAAAAGAAAATGGAAACGGGTCAGAGCCCGATTGTAAAAACGATTTAAAATTTGTTTAGCAAGTATTTAAAATGTTTAGTGGCCAATGCAATAACATATTAGTGCGACACTCCCTTGAGAAATTCTCACCTCTCTTCTAATGTGCACACCTATCGCACTAACCTTACCAACGGTTAAACTTGTCTTATCTTAGGTTACTCGTAAGATTTAAACTGGCAATTCAACTGTTTAAGAAGTAAATTTCATTTAATAACAAAGCTATTAATTTAACGTTATTTTCTAATAAAGTTTTCCAATATCACATTATATTTTTCAAACAAGTATTTCCAAATTGAAATCATTTATCATCTCTTACTTACTATAAACACAGGAGGTAGTTCTCAAATTTCAGAATTTAAATATATATGTTAAATACTCATATAATATATATATTCTAACAGCACCCCACATAAAAATTATGGTGCGGGCATACTCTGCTATCCAGTCTCCGTATCACTAGTACTAAGGGAAATATAAGTTCGAAAGCACTCTCGAACTGTATTAACATAAACACAAACAACATTGAGGCGAAGCATTAAGGCCTGGTCTCTAAGAGGTCAGCACATGCCCCCACGTCTCTTAGGCCGTCTGACTATCGATCCGATTAGCCTGTACCAAAGGATCTCTATCTTCTAGGGTATAAGTCAATATCCCCCATAAAGGTCCCATTGAGATAAGACTGTCCCAGCGCGGTAACCTCAGGGATAGTATAGCGCGGGCATGGTTTTTACACATTTATAATATATGCCCAATCACATAGTCATATATACACAACACTTATTCACATTTCTCAATTTGGTGTACCCACAACCTATAATTATAACTTCTTGTTCTGAAGATATTTTACTCACTTATCCCGTATAACGGACTCATATCGTTTATTACGGTTATCTCCCTCTCGTGATCTTTAAAGTAACCTCACCGTCCCAAATACTTAAATCGTCACACCTACACAACCCCATTTTTTTTTTACTAATTTGAATTCCTCGAATACTGGTTTTCCTCACTCAAATTAACCGATTTCTAAAATACGGGTAAAAATAGGAATTTCCCTAAAAATTGAAAATCTCACTCGAACTAGAATGGTTCTCGCTCGAACGACTTCCACGTGTCGCTCGAACTACTTCGAGCGACTTTTCCATCTCTCTCGAACGACTTCGCGTGACATTGCCATCTTGATCGAACTACTTCGTGCGACATTGACATCTCGCTCGAACTACTTTGCGCGACATTGACATCTCGCTCGAACTACTTCGCGCGACATCGAGCGAACTGCACTCTTTCGTCTTCAACCTTTGGCAGATTCGTTTTTCACCATTTATAAGCCTAAAAACCTCTATAGTTTAATCCCAAACGTCTCCTGTTCAATCCCAATCAATAATATCATGATTATATAACATTAATAATTTCCTAGAATCATTAATTCATCAAAAATCATTTAGATTACATGAAATCCCCAAATTAATTCGTAAGAACCCTAATTCCCAAATTTTCAATTAAAGAACCTAATCAACATCAATTCGTTCATCCATATTAATTCCAAATTTCATAATACAACCTCTACATATGATCAAGGTTCAAGCTACACAGATTCTCCTTACAACACATGCGATTTCTTCTTCCAAAACATATAATTTTTCAATCAAAATACGAATTTTTTATTCCTAGACTAACATGAGAGGAATATTAACTAGAATTCAGCAAGATAAATACTTGCCTGTAGATTTTAGGGTTCTGATTTGTGGACAAATTTGGTGTGGTTGCGTTCCCCGTCGCGCGATCTACTCGTTGGTGGTGGTGGCAGTGCAACCGGATGAATTTTTGGCCTTGGATTGTATGGAAAGCTTTCTACCTTCCTCTCTAATGTCCGTTCTAAGGTTGTGAGCCTGATAACCCTAAAAGACCATTCCAAATGGCTGATATAACCTAATAAATTTCGTGGGTTTATTTACCCAAAAATGCAAAATGTCCAAAATTCCCTCCCGGGATGCTAAATAGGCCTAAAAACTCCCCGAGACCCAAACTAAACCCCCGGATACACTTTTCTGACTATCTCGACCCTTCCGGACACTTTAGCACACTCAAAACGACCATACGAGCGACTTATAATTTATTCACTTTTATTAATCAATATTTAGTCCCGACGCGACATGGGCGCGTCCCGACTTAAATTTCCAAAATTATCATTTTATTGACTCGTGACATTTAATAGTACCAATATTATATTACTTTACTCATTAGTAATATTCAATAAGTTTCCAATGATTACTAACTCTCGTCACGTTAGTAATTAAAAATATTTAATTTTCGGATTTATATTAAATTAATAACTCACATTAAATTTAATAAATCCCCAAATTTAGAAAGCATAAAAATACGGGGTATTACATACTTTCCCCCTAATAACGGAATTTCGTCCCAAAAT
This sequence comes from Sambucus nigra, assembly GCA_949130495.1. Classification (NCBI taxonomy): domain Eukaryota; kingdom Viridiplantae; phylum Streptophyta; class Magnoliopsida; order Dipsacales; family Adoxaceae; genus Sambucus; species Sambucus nigra. The sequence continues at coordinate 672,880,829 of OX422209.1, forward strand.
TCAAAAAATAAGGCATACCTGGTAAGAATAAATCTTGGTATTTCTCGCGCATATCTGCCTCGCGCTCCCAGGTGGATTCCTCCACATTATGATGCTCCCACTGGACCCGTACAAGTGGAACTACCTTCGACCTCAATCTCCTCTCGCTGTGGTCTAGGATAGCCACTGGTCTCTCCTCGTAAGAGCTGTCAGGCTGTAAGTCTATCTCATCTATCGCGATGTAGGTGTGAGCCATGTCATCCCGAAGGCATCGTCTTAATGACGAGATGTGGAATACATCGTGAATGCGATGTAAATGCTCTGGCAGTTCCAATCTGTATGCCACCGGCCCAATCCTCTCGATAATGGGAAATGGTCCCACGTACCTCGAGGCCAATTTCCCTTTCTTCCCGAACCTCATCACTCCCTTCATAGGAGATACACGAAGTAACACTTGGTCCCCCACGTTAAACTCTCGGAAGAATCGTTTCGCATCGGCGTAGCTTTTCTGCCTGTCCTGTGCAACTCGAATGGGACTCCTGATAATCTCAATCCTCGCGGAGGTTTACTGAATCACCTATGGTTCTAGCAACTTGTTATCCCCCACCTCTAGCCAACAAGTTGGGGAATGACAAGGCCTGACATACAAAACCTCAAATGGAGCCATGCCAATCGTGAACTGATAAGAGTGATTATAAGCGAACTCTACCAGTGGAAGATGTGGCTCCCAACCTCCTCCAAAATCAAGAACACACATGCGTAGCATATCCTCCAACATCTGATTAGTACGCTCTGTCTGTCCATCTGTCTGTGGGTGATAAGCTGAACTCAACCTCAACTCTGTACCCATAGCCTCCTGAAAACTCTCCCAGAAATGCGACATGAAAATCTTGTCTCTATCTGACATAATATTCAGGGGCACCCCATGCAATCTGACAATCTCAACAATGAACAACTCAGCATACTGACCCGTGGTATAGTCTGTTCGCACCGGCAGAAAGTGAGCCACCTTGGTCAAACGGTCCACAATCACCCAGATGGAGTCGTGGCCCCGCTGTGATGTAGGTAACGCTGTAATAAAATTCATGGAAATACTCTCCCACTTCCACGCGGGTATTTCCAATGGCTGAAGCAACCCTGACGGTTTCTGATGGTCCACCTTTACTAGCTGGCAGGTAGAACCCTTGGATACGAACTCAATAATATCCTTTTTTATCCCACTCCACCAGTATTGTCGCCTCATATCCTGGTACATCTTATCTCCCCCAGGATGTACTGTGAATCGGGACCCATGGGACTAGGTCATCACTGCATGACGTAAGTTTGCTCCTTTCGGAACCACTAATCTCCCATTGAACCTCAAACCCCCATCAGAACTAACAGAATAGGACTCAGCACCCTCGGCTAAAAGTCATACAATCTGCTCCTGGCAAAATGGTTCTGCGGTCTGTGCTTGTATCACCCTCGTAACAATCTCGGGTGTCACTGTCATGACAGATATGAAGGAACGGGCCACTGCGTCTTGGTAACCCAACTCTTTCCACTTTGCTTTCCAGACGTCTGCTACATCGTCTACCGGTCTACGGCTCAACGCATCAGCAACTACGTTGGCCTTCCCCGGATGGTAATGTATGTCGAACTGATAGTCCTTCACAAACTCTAACCACCTGCGCTGACGCATATTCAGTTCTCGCTGAGTGAACAGGTACTGCAGTGATTTGTGGTCTGTGAACAAGCGAAATTTCTCTCCCAATAAATAGTGCCTCCAAATCCTCAATGCAAAAACGGCCGCTGCCAACTCTAGGTCGTGAGTGGGGTAGTTCTTCTCGTGCGGCTTAAGCTTGCAAGAGGCAAAAGCTATAGCCTTCTCCTCTTGCTGAAGTACTCCCCCAAGTCCTCGTAAGAAAGCATCGGTGTAAACCAGGTACTCCACGCCCGTCTTAGGTAAAGCAAGGACCAGTGCTTAAGTAAGCTTGTCTTTCAGCTCGTCGAAAGCCAATTGGCAAGAATCATCCCAAACATATGGAACCCCTTTGCGAGTCAGGTTCGTCAATGGCCCTGCTATTTTGGAGAACCCCCGAATGAATCTCCTGTAGTATCCCGCTAATCCCAAGAAACTACGCACTTCCGTCGGTGTCGTGGGCCGCTGACACTTTACTCGGGTCAACTGCTATCCCTTGTTCAGAAACAACATGCCCCAAGAATTATACTTCCCACAACCAGAACCCGCATTTCTCATACTTAGCATACAGCTGATGCTCTCGTAGAGTCTGAAGAACCTGCCTCAAGTGCTCGGCATGCTCCTCCTCAGAGTGTGAATATATGAAAATGTCATCTATGAAGACGATGACAAACTGATCTAAGAACTCTCTGAACACTCGGTTCATTAAGTCCATGAATACGGCTGGAGCATTTGTGAGTCCAAATGGCATCACTCTAAACTCATTGGACCCATACCTCGTCAAGAAAGCAGTCTTTGAAACATCCTGCTCCCTAATACGTAGCTGATGGTACCCTGACCTCAGATCTATCTTCGAAAAGAAAGTTGCTCCCCTCAGCTGGTCGAACAGATTATCGATTCGAGGCAACGGATACTTATTCCGTATCGTGACCTTGTTCAGCTCCCGGTAGTCCACACATAGCCTCAGTGAACCATCTATCTTTTTCACAAACAAAACTGGAGCGCCCCGAGGTGAGGTACTCCTGCGAATGAAGCCCTGACCTAACAGCTGCTCTATCTGATCTCGTAACTCTCGCATCTCCGCCGAAGCCATACGGTATGGAGCGCGCGCTATAGGTCGAGTATCCGGTAATAAATCTATGACAAATTCTATCTCACGACTGAGGGGTAGGCCTAGTATCTCCTGAAATACATCGGAATACTCACGAACAACTGGGATCGAGTCTAAGGGAATCACAACCTCCTTATAGGTATCCTCCTCTATGTAATACAAATGAGTGGTCGAGCCTCCCTCTGGGCGAGGCATCACCACTACAAACATATCTTGCCCCGGGATGGCAAAGACAATACTCCCACCAAAACAATCTATCATGGATCTGTAAGCTGCGAGCCAATCCATACCGATAATAATGTCATGCTCATGCATATCTAAGACTAAAATGTCTGCTGATAATACCAAACTATCAATCTCTGCCCCCACACCCGGCATATAAAGAAAATAAGCGAACCATTTCCCAGTGGTGAGTCTACACACATCATAGTGCTCTCTGTTGTGGTTAATAACCCTAGGCCTTCGCAAAATGGGTAGCTATAAAACAGTGCGTCGCCCCAGTATCAAATAAAACCCGACCCATAGTACCATGGATAGGAAACATACCCTCAATCGAGGGTGGTGCCTGCGGAGCTGCTGCCTGGTGGACGTTATAGACACGTCCGTACTGTAACTGCCCCTGCTGCACTGGAGCGACTGGAATGGCCGGTAGGGCTGGTACCTGAGCTGGTGCTGGAAGGGCAGGTGGAAAAAGTGGCCTCTGGGCTCATTACGGGCACCTTGCTGCTGTGGGGCCCAATCACCCTCTAGACAATCCTGGCGCTTATGGCCATTTTTGCCGCACACAAAACATCGGCCTCTGAAATTTCATCCCCCCTGCCCCTGCTGACCACGGCCCTGTTGGCCATTACCGCCCCGCCACTGACCCTGATGAAAACGCTGTTGGCCCTGCTGCTGACCCTACTGCTGGCGGTGTTGGCCTTGCTGGCCCTGCTGATTAGGCTGGCCCTGCTGACCCTGCCTATATCCCCCAAACCCCTGCTGGGAATCACCTGATCGGAACCGCTTGGCAGGGTCCCCCTGATGGGAACTCTGCTCGTGCTGACGAGTCTGTCCCTGAGATGTCGGTTTTCCACTAGTGTCACTATCCCCTGTCCTGCCCTGCTGGCTAGACTCTCCTGCCCGTTTGCTTCCCTGCAGATGGAAGCGGTGATCCTGGTAGTGTAGCAAAGCAGCATTGAGTACATCAGTGAAAGTACTCAGAGACAGATTCCCTATAAGGTGCTGATGCATCCTCCATGCTAACCCGTCCACAAACAACAGTATCTTCTTACCCTCAGTGGGTGCCTCATATGGCACTATAGTGAGAAGTCTCGTGAACTCCTCCTCATGCTCAGCAACAGTAGAATTTTCCTGCTTCAAGTTCAGTAACTTCCGCCTCATCTCAGTTTGCACGGCGGGTGGAAAACACTTGCGGTCAAATCGCTCCCAAAATGACTGAATTGGAATAGTATCCCTCTCCTCCAAGGTGGTAGTGGACTCCCACCACTGCAAAGCGGCCCCCACTAGCTTAAAGGAAGCCAACAACTGTTTCTGCACGTTCGTGCACTCATACATACGCATATGCCTCTGGATATCTTTCTTCCATTGGCTGACGATAGTGATATCTGAACTACTCGAGAACTCAGGGGGATGCGCCTTCTGAAAGGCATCCCTAACCCGCTCCCATGCTGATGGAAGCTGTGCAGGTACTGGCGCCACTACCTGAATCTGGGGTGGAGCCTGCTGTACTATCGCTAACGCGGCATTCACCGCCTGAGCAACAATAGCGGCTACCTCATTAGCATTCATCGTTCCCTGAGCCAGAGCTGCTGGCTGCTCGGCTTGGGCATGCATATCCTTTGGTGCACGTCTCGAAATCATCTGAAACGTGAAAAAAAATTTTAGACTACAATTATTATCAAATCTTAAATAGCTGAAGACGTAATCGTAAAAGCAAGAATATAAAAATCCTAAAATAGGGCTCTATAACAAAAATGCTAAGCGGAAAGGGAAATAAGCCGTACAGATCCTAAGGACACTAGAACCTGATGCTCTGATACCACCTGTGACACCCCGCCTAATTAAATATTGGGTGATCAGTCCTTTATTAAATTAAAATCAAGGTGACGGTTGGTTCATTCTTAGCATCACTGTCGTAAAAATAACTTTACCAATTTAACACCCTAAATAATTAAGCTAAGTGCCAAAACCATTTTAGACATTACTTTCCAAATTTTATTTATATAAACCAACATTTAAACTGGACATCATTCATAGATACGGAATCACACAACAACTATCCCGGAATATATAAATCCAAATAACCAAACATTCAATTAATTGAATCCAACATTTAATACTTAAATGAAAAACATCCCGACAATACTAATCCCAAAGTGAAAATACTGGAAATAAATGGATTACAATATCCAATAAAACAACTGAATAATGGAAAGGGCGACACATGCGCAACTGAAATAATAGTGCTAAAAGAGGAATCAAGAAGTGAGGTCGTCTAAGCAAGAGGCCTGCAACTCCCACCTAAGCTGCAACGCGTTCCTTCCAAAGGATCCTATGCAAGACGCCCCTGTGGCTAGACACCTGTAATATATACATATATATACAAGAGGGAAAAGAAAATGGAAACGGGTCAGAGCCCGATTGTAAAAACGATTTAAAATTTGTTTAGCAAGTATTTAAAATGTTTAGTGGCCAATGCAATAACATATTAGTGCGACACTCCCTTAAGAAATTATCACCTCTCTTCTAATGTGCACACCTATCGCACTAACCTTCCCAACGGTTAAACTTGTCTTATCTTAGGTTACTTGTAAGATTTAAATTGGCAATTCAACTGTTTAAGAAGTAAATTTCATTTAATAACAAAGCTCTTTATTTAACGTTATTTTCTAATAAAGTTTTCCAATATCACATTATATTTTTCAAACAAGTATTTCCAAATTGAAATCATTTATCATCTCTTACTTACTATAAACACAGGAGGTAGTTCTCAAATTTCAGAACTTAAATATATATGTTAAATACTCATATAATATATATATTCTAACAGCACCCCACATAAAAATTATGGTGCGGGCATACTCTGCTATCCAGTCCCCGTATCACAGGTACTAAGGGGGATATAAGTTCGGAAGCACTCTCGAACTGTATTAACATAAACACAAACAACATTGAGGCGAAGCATAGAGTCCCGGTCTCTAAGAGGTCAGCACATGCCCCCACGTCTCTTAGGCCGTCTGACTATCGATCCGATTAGCCTGTACCAAAGGATCTCTATCTTCTAGGGTACAAGCCAATATCCCCCATAAAGGTCCCATCGAGATAAGACTGTCCCAGCGCGGTAACCTCAGGGATAGCAAGTAGCGCGGGCATGGTTTTTAGATATTTATAATATATGCACAATCACATAGTCATATATATACAACACTTATTCACATTTCTCAATTTGGTGTACCCACAACCTATAATTATAAATTCTTGTTCTGAAGACATTTTACTCACTTATCCCGTATAACGGACTCATATCGTTTATCACGATTATCTCCCTCTCGTGATCTTTAAAGTAACCTCACCGTCCCAAATACTTAAATCGTCACATCTACACAACCCCAAATTTTTTGTACTAATCTGAATTCCTCGAATACTGGTTTTCCTCACTCAAATTAACCGATTTTTAAAATACGGGTAAAAATAGGAATTTCCCTAAAAATTGAAAATCTCGCTCGAACCAGAATGGTTCTCGCTCGAACGACTTCCACGTGTCGCTCGAACGACTTCCACGTGTCGCTCGAACTACTTCGAGCGACTTGTCCATCTCGCTCGAACGACTTCGCGCGACATTGACATCTCGCTCGAAATACTTCGCGCGACATCGCGCGAACTGCACTGTTTCGTCTTCAACCTTTGGCAGATTCATTTTTCACCATTTTTAAGCCTAAAAACCTCTATAGTTTAATCCCAAACGTCTCCTGTTCAATCCCAATCAATAATATCATGATTATATAACATTAATAACTTCCTATAATCATTAATTCATCAAAAATCATTTAGATTACATGAAATCCCCAAATTAATTCGTAAGAACCCTAATTCCCAAATTTTCAATTAAAGAACCTAATCAACATCAATTCGTTCATCCATATTAATTCCAAATTTCGTAATACAACCTCTACATATGATCAAGGTTCAAGCTACACGGATTCTCCTTACAACACATGCGATTTCTTCTTCCAAAACATATAATTTTTCAATCAAAATACGAATTTTTTATTCCTAGACTAACATGAGAGGAACATTAACTAGAATTCAGCAAGATAAATACTTGCCTGTAGATTTTAGGGTTCTGATTTGTGGACGAATTTGGTGTGGTTGCGTTCCCCGTCGCGCGATCTACTCGTTGGTGGTAGTGGCAGTGCAACCGGATGAATTTTTGGCCTTGGATTGCTTGGAAAGCTTTCTACCTTCCTCTCTAATGTCCGTTCTAAGGTTGTGAGCCTGCTAACCCTAAAAGACCATTCCAAATGGCTGATATAACCTAATAAATTTTGTGGGTTTAATTACCCAAAAATGCAAAATGTCCAAAATTCCCTCTCGGGATGCTAAATAGGCCTAAAAACACCCCGAGACCCAAACTAAACCCCCGGGTACACTTTTCTGACTATCTCGACCCTTCCGGACACTTTGGCGCTCTCAAACGACCATACGAGCAACTTATAATTTATTCACTTTTATTAATTAATATTTAGTCCCGACGCGACACGGGCGCGTCCCGACTTAAATTTCCAAAATTATCATTTTATTCACTCGTGACATTTAATAGTACCAATATTATATTACCTTACTCATTAGTAATATTCAACAAGTTTCCAATGATTACTAACTCTCGTCACGTTAGTAATTAAAAATATTTAATTTCCAGATTTATATTAAATTAATAACTCACATTAAATTTAATAAATCCCCAAATTTAGAAAGCATAAAAATACGGGGTATTACATACTTCCCCCCTAATAACGGAATTTCGTCCCAAAATTCGAAAAATAAGGCATACCTGGTAAGAATAAATCGGGGTATTTCTCGCGCATATCTTCCTCGCGCTCCCAGGTGGATTCCTCCACATTATGATGCTCCCACTGGACCCGTACAAGTGGAACTACCTTCGACCTCAATCTCCTCTCGCTATGGTCTAGGATAACCACTGGTCTCTCCTCGTAAGAGCTGTCAGGCTGTAAGTCTATCTCATCTATCGCGATGTGGGTGTGAGCCATGTCATCCCGAAGGTATCGTCTTAACGACGAGATGTGGAATACATCGTGAATGCGATGTAAATGCTCTGGCAGTCCCAATCTGTATGCCACCGGCCCAATCCTCTCGATAATGGGAAATGGTCCCACGTACCTCGGGGCCAATTTCCCTTTCTTCTCGAACCTCATCATTCCCTTCACAGGAGATACACGTAGTGACACTTGGTCCCCCACGTTAAACTCTCGGAAGAATCGTTTCGCATCGGCGTAGCTTTTCTGCATGTCCTGTGCTACTCGAATGCGACTCCTGATAATCTCAATCCTCGCGGAGGTTTCCTGAATCACCTCTGGTCCTAGCAACTTGTTATCCCCCACCTCTGGTCCTAGCAACTTGTTTTCCAGTCATCTGTAAGCCTCCTTATGCTATAAAATGAGAGGTAGGGAGTAGGAATAGATATCGAAGTTTAGAAGTGAGAAAGAGTGTGTAAGCTTGCAGAGAGTAATATGTATAGGAGTGAGTAATTCCCATATAATTAGGGGAATGGTGAGAGTTGTAATTACTAATGCAATGCAATAAAAATATTTTCCTTTCCAGAAATCTCTTATGTTGAGTTGTTATTATTTTTCAAATTGTCTCCAACTTTTTGTTCATAGGGACTATTGTGTGGAACCTCTGGTGTAGCACACAAGGTGTTATACTGCTGAACCGCCGTCAGGTGCCGATTAGCCGTGTGCCGTTAGCCAGGTGGGAATTAGGCGTGAAGGGGTACAGGCAAGAAACGGGTACAATGCCCAAATAGTGGATTGAGGTGCGACACATAAAGAGAGAGTTGTAGGAGGCCGAGACTGGAGAAGAATAGTAACAAAGCTGAAGAGAAGAAGGAAAGAAGATAAAGATATTATTAACCAGAAGGAAGGTATAACTCAAATCAAACCCTTAACTATTTTACATATTATTGTTTTAAAAGAATCTTGCATGAGCCTACAAATCACTACAGACTTTTTAGAATTTGTTAATCAAACAAATTTAAACTTATCTAGAGAAATCCAATAGTGGACCCTTACAGACCCTAAAGATAAAAATCTTATAGAAGCTGCTTTAACATACGCAGGTGGTACATTCAAATATATAGACCAGGTAATTGAGTGGTTAGCTCGTGAAGTACCCATAATAGAAATAATTAGAACAGGAATCCGAGATCTCTTTAGACAAAAGTTAAGAACGAAAGAATTCGCTGAAGAACTTTCAAGACCAGAAAAAATATCAAGAATACACTAGAATACTTGAAGATAGTATAGACGTATTAAAATATATTAGATGTAAAAGGTTTTCTAAAGCAAAAGCTATTTTAATTAGAGCCGGAGGAATCCGTCATCTCCTTAAAAACGTAGAAACAGCTGCCCCTAGAACATATCAAAGATTTTTGTGATCTTACGGAGGTAACAAATTAGACAAATTTATAGAAAATGATATAATTGATATTGTTAATCAGATATATAAAGAAAATAGACTGTTAAAACCACAATACCGTATAAGGTATTTAACACTAGAATATTTCCATGCAAAATCGCTTGCAATTTCTAGACTCCCTGAAGAAGCCATTTATATAGACCATCCTCGCTATTCAGAATCTTAGTATGATAGTGACGGAAGAAGCTTGAGAAGTAGAAGTATCCCTGAAACTTCTACAGTTAGACTCCCAGCTTAATTAGGCCTTTGAATAAGCTTAAAAGACTTTAGAAATCATTGTGGTTGAAATTTATATTCCCTAAAAACTTTAGAAAAAGACAAAGGCACATAAAAACAAGGTGGTCCCTAGGGAAGTTTTGGACTGTAGCTAGTCCGCATACTTAGTCCGCAAACTAGGTCCGCACTAGATCCATTCTCTCTCTCTCTCTCTCTCTCTCTCTCTATATATATATATATATATATATATATATATATATATATATATGTGTGTGTGTGTGTGTGTGTGTAGTACAACTAAATGAATATTATAAAAGTATGTTCGGAATCATCAAAATTAATATATAACACTAAACTAAAATGTATACTAATTATAATTAAACTAATGTAATATTAATTAAAGGGTTAATTACATTTTCGTTTAGCAATCTCCCCCTTTTTTATGATGACAAACAATGATTCACACTAATCCATAAAATGAACAATTAAACACAATTTGTGAATCATACATATTTCTCTCCCTTTTAACATTGTCAAAAAGATTTTTCAATTTAAATCGAGTGTCAAGGGTAAAATATAAAGCTCCCCCTATCAAAAATAATTCATGCATGGGTTTCAACCATAAATCGCAAGGGGCATATAAATAACATGAAATTTTCAATAAGCACAAACTCTTCATAAATTTTCTTGAAGCATGTATTTGATTCATGAGATAGACAAGAATAACATCAAATAATGCATAAGTCACCAAGATGATAAAATATCAACTTTTCAAGCGTATATGTGATAAATGATACCAATTATACCGAGCTGAACACTAACCGTGCGTGACATGCAATGGTACCTAAGGACAACATTTTTCGCATAAATGGAAATCATAACTCAGTGTTGTCAAATAATTTGAATTAAGCACAACAATAGCGATTATATGGAGGCATAAATATAGCGATACGGAGTTTTCATTTTTTCATTATTCGCCATTTTGAGATACGAGCATAAAATTTTCGAATTATCAACAATATTTATAATAACGCGTCAAAAATCATGATCAAGCATTTTTCTATGAATAATTTTCAATAACCATCTTATCTCCCCCTAAGGATGCCAATGAAGGTATATATGCATATAATCAATGGGGTGCATCTTTTTTCTTCAATAAAAATATTTTCAACAAGTCTAAAAAAATATTCACAAATCATAACAATTTCAATAATCATACGATGTTTTAATTTAATGATATGATCATATTAATCTTTATGACTTAGTTTTATTGCATGCTATATGATTAGTAGCACATATGACTAGCAAATTTTCAAATGACATTTTCGTTTCAAATTAATATATAATAAAGTCATGAATTAATCCAATACTATTATTCACAAAAATATGTCAAGATGTAAAACACAAAAAAAATATGAATTTTCATCACAAAAAAATATTTTATTACCAAAATCAAATGTATGTCTTATAACATAAAATCATCAACAATAATAAATATACATATTTACATGTGAAGACTAATTTATCAACATCAAATATATACTTTGACAAATAATATAAGCATGGAATAATATCAATTAAGATCATACTTCAAATCATCAATAAATATATGATATTAAATTCAAGAATGGTGTTTCGTACCACCTTACAAATCCTAAAGATATATTTTCTTGAAGTGTGTCATCATCTCTTTTGGCAATGATACATATTCAATTTTTCTTCCTTACCACATCATATATTCTTTGAGAGTCCAAAACTCATCTTAAAATGCAACATACCCAACTTTCAAGATTCTCTATTTTGATACCAAGAAAGTGTTAGGTCCATAATGCAATATTAAAGCATATATTTTTTAAAATGCATTATCTTATCAATTAAAATATCAAACATAGGCATAATAAATTATGAACATCAAAATCAATAATAACTAGCAACATATGACATACTAACATATAGTAATAATAATAATCAATTTTATCAAAAAGAAAATGAATTTATCATCCTAAGTTTGCATTAACTTATACAATACATTTATTCACATTTTCAAGAATTTAATATATATGAGATTAGTATGAGATAAATCAAATCATACGCCATTAATCACAAAAATATTTTCAAGTAATGAATGGTGTCTAATTCAAATAAGCATATAGACATGACACTAAAAAGTACATTAATTATATCAAATAATAAACAAAAAAAATAATTAAACAATACTAGTTCTAATATGATTTTTTTGTTCAAGTTCCAACACTTGTCTTGCACCTAAAAATTTTATCTCTTGGAACCCAATATGTGTGTAGTTAATAAGGGTTAGCAAACATAATTGTTTCTTTAGGAATCCAAGCTAATTTAGTATTTTTATACCTAATTTTTCTAAAATGACGAATTTAGAATAGTGTGTATGTCTATCACAATGTGTGCATAAAGGTTTAGAGTGACCACATGAGGCATCACTTTTAAATTGATTTGAATAATTATTTTTCTCATTTTCTTTATCATATCCTATACCATTATTATTAAACCAAATTCTTTGATTCTCCACAATCTTATACAAATATTCATTTCCTTTAGTAAATGCATCTATAGATTTCTTTAAATAATCAATCTCACTTTTTAATTAACTATTTTCAATTTCAAGAGAGTGAGTAAAATTTACAAATTTTTCCTCTTTCCAAGTTTTAATTTCATTATTTAAAGATTCATTTTCTAATTTCAAATTATCAAAATCATTTGACATAGAATCATATTTAGTCGAAAGTAATGAATGATACTTTTTAAGATCAATATATTTATTTTTAAGTTCATCAAAACTATCACATAATTCATCAAAAATATTTTGCAATTCCTCATAATCATTAGTAATATCATCATCACCATCACTAGAGTTAGGGTTAGAATGTACCTCCTCATTACCATTTGCCATGAGACAATGAGTATTACTCTCTTCATTACTGGATTCATCAATATTAATATTTAGGCAAGGATTCAATTCTTCCTTTAAAATAAAGCATGAAATGCATGGTTGACTATGTAACCATTTTTTTTCACAAAATAAAACAATGAGTAGCTACAAGAGATCAAACATTTTTGCATACAAATAATAAAAATGTATAATGCAGCTTGTAAGATAAACAAATAAAAGTTTGACACGATCTTTAACTCTATGATTGTTAAATCTAAAAAAATAAGAAGTGCACTTGCTCTGATACCAATTATTGCCCAGAATATACTCAACAGGAGGGGGGGGTGAGTTTTTGCAAACTTTTCGGGTCAAAATATTATTTTAGAAAATATTTAATTTACAACACTTAATCAATTTTCAGATTTAATAAATCTATAATGACTAAACCAATGAATATTTAAATAAATGCAATCAAATAATTTAAACAAGTTAAAATGCAAATTTTAACACCAATCAATATTTAAATTAATTTTCGTAGTTAATAAAAATTAATATTCCGAAATAAACTAATTAATTCGAAAATAATTATTTTATCCTTAAAATATATTCATCAATTTTCGAAATTAATATATTTGCAATTTTAATTTCTGAAAAATATAGATTAAAGAAAGCACAAATAAATAAGCAAATAAAGTGCTAAAAAATAAATAACATCGAATTTAACGTGGTTCGGCCAAAATCCGACCTACGTCCATGCGCCTAGAGCTTTCGACTCCCTTGCGCTTCACTAAACCTGATCCACTTGACGGTAGGATCAAAACACCATATACAATCGTTTGCAAGCTAAAATCGAGCTTCAAACACCGTGGTCCAATTTGCGGGTAGGAACCAATCACCGTTATAAACTGAAGCTTCAACAAAGCTTCAAACAAATCTGAATTTTTGGTACAATGTAGAATAATAAAAATCCTTAAAATACAATTTGAAATACAAGTTTCTTTTTCTTTAATGCAACTTTAATAAATGATGGTAGTGTAGGCTCAAGTCTTCTTCTTCAATGATTGAGCAGAATGTAAAATTAATTGCTCTCTTGAATGATGTAGTAGTTGAGAAGTAAATTCAAATGCTCTCAATAAAAAAACTCTAGCTATTGCTCATAGTCTCATTCTTGTGTCTTCAATGCAACTCTCTAAATGCTTAAGTAGCAACTTCAAAAACTAGCTGTTAGATCGGAACGCATTTTAGTGGAAAGGAATTATGGCTCGTTTTTCTTTAACGTTATGTATGAGTCCTTATCATTATTCACCATAAACCACTAGTCAACAGGTCTTTCGACCTTTTGGAGGTTGGTGATAAAATGTCTAGGGAGCTTACGGGTGATGAGACTGCTACATGTGGGTCTGCTTTAATAGTAGCTCTGAAAGAAAATAGGCAGGTTCATCCTCAAAAACCCATGGTCAATAAATATGATATAGAAAGGGCTTCCCACAACGCCATGATTAACATATCTTTTAATGGAAAAGAGAGTGATAAAACAAATGTAATAGTAGACCATTATTCCATTGTAGCTTCCAAATTCTAAAACGTGGATCTGATATCAAAGTAGGTAGGTCTGGCATGGCTATTAACAATGATACACCTGTTATGATTAGGGATAATTGCTCGGCTACAGTCACGATCACAACAACTATTGATGGTAAATCAGTTGGATCAGGAAAAACATGGCCCACTAACTTGTCTAACAAATGTTTACCCCAAACTTATCTTAAACATTTTTTCAAAATTTCAAAATAATCAGATTTAAAACCACCCAAGTCTACCCCTTCGTTTAATTGTACCAACCAAGAAAAATGATTTAAAAAAAATTACAAATACAAAAAGCAAAAGGAACATTTCGCTACAATTAAGGTGTCATACATTCTATCAAATACATATAAAATTTTCATAAATGAATGAGGAATAAAATATCTTCTTAAAGATGTTCAAATTTGAAATTAGAAATCCAATTTCATGTTGATGTATATTCCACTTTTCAAAATGGGGGATGAACAATGTACTATAGGAAATATATAAGTATGCTTACATACATGTTTCGTATCAAACAGAGATAATCGACATTGAGTGTTCCGAATGTCGACAATAAACTCATCTATAAACAAAGTTTAGATAAAAAAAACTCAAATTAATAATTTTCCTTCCCACAACACGCCTCATGGACACCGCACTGCCACTGACCGTTCTTTCTACCCAAAAAACTCCAAACTGTACGGTGGGTACCCAATAAATTATGAACTCGATTTATAAACCAACAAAATAAATTGATTAACCCAAAATTTTAGACCCAAAAACTCTTAAAAGTTGAAGCCTAAACAGACCCTATTGAACATTAAAACTGAAAATAAAGAATCCTATAACAACATGATACCATTAAAATACATAAGCAAAAAGAGAGAAATGTAGAGTCTTATTTTCAAAATAAAATACAAATACCAAATAATATTCATGGAAAATTAAATATACACTATAAATAAAAACACCAGATAATGGAGGTCTAGTTAAATCCCAAATTTGAAACACACAAAGTTTGTAGCCAAAATTAGAAGTATGAAAATATTTTTCATGATCTACAATAAAGTATTCACATGGCACTCAAAATCTCGAGTTGAACAAACCCAATTATATAGCACAAATAATTTACCCAATAGGATGGCAGCCATGGAAGCTATCATATCCAAGACTAGAGGATGGCGGCACCAACTCCACAGCCTGCAGATAAAATGCATTAGATAGTTTGGAAATGAATTATATGTCAAATTCCCATCTTTGTAGTCATATTTGCATATTAATTTTAAAACCACGCATATATACACATGAAAGCAACAAAAAAACCCAAATCGAAAAAATGCCCTAGTTTTGAAACACATATATACACATGCGTATGACATCACCCGTGTCTTGATATGTATTCTTACATATAATTATTTACTCGTATATGAATCCATAAATTATAGTTCAAACACCAAATAGAAACATAATAAATTTGAAATCTTGTCATTCAAAAATTTAAATAGAAATAAAATAAGAGAGAATAGTTATTGTCATTCAAAATGAAGACCTCAAAATATAAATCTAAAAGCACAGAGAGAGTGTATACCTAATCTAAGTACCACATATAATAAATACCAATAAGAGAGAGCAGTTATTGTATTTAGATCTACAAATAAAGAACATGTTAGATCATAAAATAAAAATAATTCACAAAATATGAAACTAAAAATAAAAACACCAAATTATAAGTCAAAATTTGAAAGCCCTAGCAGAAGAACTTGAGAGTGCAGAACTTGAGCGAGAAGCTTAAAACGGCAGTGGGGAAAAGAGAGAAGGGCGGAAGCGTGGAGAAGTGAGAAGTCCGGGGTTGAAGAAGGTGGATTCGTGAGAGTGGGATGAGAATGAGTGACGGTTAGTGTTGAAAGAAAGAGAAGTGGGAGAGAATGAGAATGACGGCTAGGGTTTAGTGGAGTGTAAGAGAGAGAACGGGGGAAATGATATCCACCCTTAATTTCTTGCCTTGTTGGCACAATCTAGACCCCTACTTAGCTTATCAACTTATGAAATAGTGAAAAAATTATATTCTTTATTATATATATAGTACAACTAAATGAATATTATAAAAGTATGTTTGGAATCATCAAAATTTATATATTACACTAAACTGAAATGTATGTTAATTAGAATTAAACTAATTTAATATTAATTAAAGGGTTAATTACATTTTCATTTAACAAGGGTCATGCCGTTTGGATTTACTAAAACCCCCACCATATTCATGGACTTGATATGGGTATTTTGGGTGTAATTGGATCAATTTATCATCATCTTCATTAATGGCATATTAATTTATTCGCGAACTGAGGAGGAGCATGCTAAGTATTTTAGGGTTGTGCTTTAGATGTTATGGGATCATAAACTGTATGCCAATTTCCAAAAGCGCCAATTTTGGAGGTGTGAAGTGCATCCTTTGAGCCATGTAGTCTCTGAGTAAAAAACTGGACCCAAATAAGGTGTTTGATTGGGGACAACCCACATAACCTATAGAGGTTCGTAACTTAATGGGACTGGTCAAATATTATATGAGGTTCATTTGGGGATTTTTTTTAAATAATGGAACCATTGATCTATTTAACTCTAAAAGGTATTTAGTTTGTTTAAACTGAGAGGCGTTGGCATGCCTTCGACACACTCAAGGAGAAGTTGACTTTGGCTCCAATTTTTGATATGTCTTGGAGTGGGGTTGAGTATTTGGTATACGCCGATTCTTCTCCACAGAGGTAGGATGAGGTGTTGATATAGGAGTATTATCCATTGCCCATGCTTCGCAAGGTTAACTGTCCGGCACTTGATTTTGTGTTAGCAGTGATGGTGTTTGCACTACATATTTGGAGGCATTGTTTGCATGGTGAGAACTTAAATCTCTTTAGTGATCATAAGAGGCGTTAGCATTTGTTCACGCATATTGATTGAATATGAGTGAGCGATAGTGGTTCGATTTCATCAACGACTACCAGTTTATGATTCTGTATCACTCGGGTAACGCCAATGTAGTGGCAGATCCTTTTAGTCGGCGATCGAGTGATAATTTGTCTTCTTTTCAATTGACTGATGTAGGGTTCGTTCAGATGATTAGTAAGTTGAATTATTCTTTTATATTAATTCTCATCATGACTCCCGATATCATTAT
Source organism: Sambucus nigra (assembly GCA_949130495.1). NCBI lineage: Eukaryota > Viridiplantae > Streptophyta > Magnoliopsida > Dipsacales > Adoxaceae > Sambucus > Sambucus nigra. The sequence continues at coordinate 672,898,176 of OX422209.1, forward strand.
GTAGGTGGTTCGATCATAAGTGGATGAGCTTTTCACCATCAGTGTACCTCTTTACACTGTTGGTTCTAATGGTGGATTGCGGTACAAGGGGACGTTAGTTATACCTTTATGCGAGGATTTACATATGTTCGTTCTACAATAGGTCCATGGATCGCATTTTTCTATGCATTCGGGCGGGGATAAGATGTACCAGGACATAAGGAGACAATAATGGTGGGTTGACATAAAGGGGGACATTATTATGCTTGTGTCCCAATGTAATACTATGACACTCCATAAAATTCATAAATAGATTAACCAGTTCTAATATAAAAATTACAAGAGTAAAAAATAATTAGTGGGATTCAAAGCATTTAAATTGTAACAATAAATAAATAAAAATCTAAATAATAAATAGTTGAATAAATTAAAACTTCTCTGATATCATCTAAGTAACAATAGAATAAAACTCCACCTCTAGAATGTAAAGAATATCAATAGTCCAATACCATACTCTGAATAATAATAAAAATCTCAATTAAATATATCACTACACCATTTTGGCTGAATTGTCATGGTCCTTTACCGTGATAACAAAGAATTATTACGGTCAAAGTCCGTAAAAGTCTAGATGTGACAACTCCCCACGTCACGTTCCTTGACCGTGACAACACCTTGCGATACTTTCTACATTTAGGATATCGGGCATGAAGTGGGGTGACCAAAACTTGTAACGGTCATGTCACGATCCTTGACCGTGATAATAATGTATTTTATCACGGGAAAGGAACGTGACAAGACCAAAATTAGTTATGCATAAGGTTGAATTTTGTTGTACACACGATTGTATGCAGTGCTGAAATGTAAGCCCAGCCATGCACTAGGTCCAAAATAAGGTTGTGCGCTCGGCCCTTATTTTTTTCATAATTTTGTCACAATCTCTGACCTTGACAACTTTGAATTGTCACGATTAAGGACCATGACAACGATATAGAACTTGAGCTAGTTCTCAGTAGTAAACCCGTTGAAAAAGTCATGTTTTTTTCAAACCAACATTAACACAATCAATAATATAATACGACATAACAATGAAATCAAAACCAAAATACACCAATTCCATATATCAAACCAAATTAATGTTTCAAGTTTATCATATCGAAACATCACGAGTTTAATTACATCAACCAAGTGTTATCAAATATAACATCCTTCAAAAACTTAATAAGGCTTAATGAGAAAAGTCGACCAAATGATGTACGCCCCCAACGGATGATCAATGTCGTGAGGGAGGTTTGGGGTAGAATTTGGAGGGCCAATAGGGCCACGAATAAGGAGTTCAGGTCAGACAAGGTCATGATCACCAGGTGCGACTCCAGGGCCAGAGACAGTAGGGTTGTCGCTTCAAAGGTGAATGTTTAACATGTGGCGAGTGAGGCCACCCTTTTAGGAGGTGCCATAGGGGGATCCAGGCTGGAAAGGACCATTTTCCACACGAGCAGCAACAGGCTTTACCAGCCCCACCTTAGTTTCGAGTATTGTTGCCACCACCACTGTAATATTCGACACTACTACCATCGTTTAGAGACCTAGTGTAGGGTCGCTCGTAATGGCAATATGGAGGTGTCTTCAATGTTTATCACTAGGACCATCAGGACCCTTCACAAGCCATAAAGGGTATGTACTACATTTATAATAATTATACACGAGTATTATTAGACACGGGAGTATCATACTCTTTTGTTAGTAGCATTTTTGTTGCGACTTCAAGGTTGTTAAATATTTCTAAGTAGATACCCGAGTGGGTAGGGTATTGCCTTATCTCAGGTTTGTAGGGATGTGGCATTAAAGATTAACGGGTTGTGATTCTCATCCGACCTTTTAATTTTTACATTTGCGGACGTATGACATCATTTTGGGGATCGACTAGTTAACGCATTATCGTGCACAAATCGACTGTAGCGGGAAGGCTATCATGTTTGCCATTCCTGGGTGGGAGAAGTTCCTTAAAAATATGCCTAGGTTCGAGGGAAGATCTAGTACTCACTTATATTATATCAATACAAGTACATCAGAGGAGGTCACTATATTTTTGGAGTCGTACCAGTAGTTCAGAATTTTACGAACATAGTTGACTTGGCTATTAAATACTCACAAGATAATTTTTTTTATAGGCTTAGCATCGGGCACCAGGACCATAGCGAGGGAACTGTATTAAATGGCTCTATTGGAGATGAGGGAGTTACGAAAGAAGATTCAGTAGCTTTTTAGTCAAGGCTTTATACGGAGGAGTACGTATCCGTGGGGAGCATCAATTTTATTTGTGAAGAATAATGATGGTTCACCGAGGCTTTGTGTAAACTGTAACAACCCCCATTTTCTCACGTAAAGGCTGGATAGGCTCAATACACCGAAGATGGGGTATGTCAATAATTTATACTATTCTCAACACTGAAGAAATAAAAAATTTCTTTATTTTAATTATATCAAAATCCATAATGAATAAAAATATCTGAATAAATTTGATTTAACACATGAATAATAAGAGCTGAATCATCATACAATTTCCATAATGTAAATCTAAGTACAAATGATATAAATAAATTCTTGAGCTTATGACCGTACAAATCCCAATGTGAAATAAAATGATAAAATACTGAAGTACAACCTATACTATAATCAATAGAGTGAAATCCACTATGTCCAATGAAATTACAAGTCTGATCCATCATCAATCTTGCTATCCCTGTCATTAAGAATACCTGGGGGAAAAACATTTATAATTTGAGTCAGAGCCCTAGAGTTGCAAGCATTCTTCACCAGTAAATATCCAGATTGTTACTAACTCATATTTCAAGTCTCTCCATCGACGCTCATATGTAACGAGTACCCCACATATCATATAGAAATGTTCCTACTTATATCCTTGAACAAAATGCTAATTGTAATTTCCATTATTTAATCTGACATGTAAAGAATAAGCCATTTATCTATGCATTAAGTAAAAGTGGGCACATATGTCTAACAACCCTAATCCCCGAATGGAATTTAAAATGTTGACTACACAAGGTATATAAACTCAAAGCATATCCTCATGTCATATAATATTCCACAATCCTTGTCTATCTCTTTAGACTATTTAATAATTTAATTCATAATCCTTATCATCTACCCCATTAGACTCTAAGTTTCATTCTTTTAGATTACCAAATTGTTATTCTCATTAATAATTGGTTACCCTATTATTCATTCTCTTTAATTATTGTTTACTTTCTTAGACTACTCAGTTATTATTCACATTGATAATTGTCTTCCACATTAATCATTAGGACTCATCTTCACCCTTAATTATTCACATCATTTTATTAACCCAACGTTATTATTATTAAGCATTATCTACATCTTTAGACTAAGAGGGCACATTTTCATATAAGGTAAACCACAATGTGTAAATAGATAAATATACATATGTCCGTATATATATGCGACACACAAAGGCATATACCATCGGTGTTTCATTTGTGGTCTATCGGCAAGTCCGGAGGAATCCCTTATCCTAAGCGGACATCACAAAACACACATAAGTTGGGGGTCGTCCCTATGCAGGATACATGTTCATGGCCCATACCCAGTAGTGACACATGTTGGGTTACTGTCAACACCTACCTCCTCGTAGATGGTGCCTCCATGTAGTACCTATATGACCTACACAATCGCCAAGCCCACCTGTGCCGGCGTGTGGAACCCGGTTCGAACGCACGACCCCCCAAGCTGATAGGACAGTCCACAAATATTGGTATGTCCATACAAAATAATATGACACGTATTATCATCCAATATATATAAGCATTTACTCTTTAACTACTTTAACCCATGGAAGTCTCAATCCATATAAAATGTAGCCTTCCTGGCTTGACTATAACATTTTAGTCAATTATTCCATAACTCATTTTAAGTCGTTATCCTATGACTATTTCCCGATTAAATATCAAGTCTCATGCAATTATTTTTGGACTTAAATCACATTTGCTTCATTATTTATTTCGCTTTAAATGTATATAGGTAATGTTATTCCCAGCTAGCTTCCAAAATATTATAAGTATAGTTATTCCCACACTAACCTAACCAACATAATTGTAGGTATAGTTATTCCCAAACTACTCTTACTAATACATTTAATAATCTTAGTATGTTGTCCTCTTGACTTATACTTAAATCATTCCAATTATTGATAATTGTTTGCTTCTTGTTCTCGTTCCAATAAGATTTATATGTACATATATAAGGAGTCAACTAACGTGAATAAGGGTTATATGTACATATATAAGAAATCCTCTAATATAAATAAGTAGTCTCACCCAACCTACTATTACAACCGTTGTTAACCAATTAGTTATGACACCCCGCCTAATTAAATATCGGGTGATCAGTCCTTTATTAAAATTAAAACAGAATGTTCGGTGGGTTCATTCTTAGCATCACTGTCGATAATATTTAATATTATTAATCACTTAATAAATAATTAAGCTAAGTGTCAAAATATTTTTCCATTTAATCATAGCTAATTAATCCATTAATAAATTTCCACTTTTTAAGATATAAGCTACTCACATTCCACGAGAATATAATAAATACTCAACATGAATCAAATACTGAAATAAATCAGACAGGATAACACATTCAAGTTCCAAGTCTAAAACCAACAAACCATAAAATCCGTAAGTGTAACTGAAATAAACTGCTAAAGTAAACAGAGTACAATCTTTAACAAAACGACTGCGGATGGGCGAAACATGACCTAAGAGAAATGTCTAAAAAGGAACAAAAAGAACTGATAGGAGCGTCTAATGCAAGGACCTGCAACTCCCACAACCGCTGCATCTCGCAAAATTATCCACACGTCTAAGTCTCGTAACCCTATATATATCGCAAAGAGAGAAGAATATCAATAAACGGGTCAGAGCCCGAGTTGTACAAATATTTGTTTTAGCAAGTATTTAAAACTGCAACAATGTAATTATTATGTGCATGTTAGTTTCGAACTCTCACATGAGATTCTCACCTCTCCACTACTGTGCATGCCTAACTTACGTCTATTCTAACCTAATTACCCATAATGTTCCCAACTAGATCATAGATTTACACCCCTAAATATATCTCAAAGGAGTAACCCGTATCGCCCATACAATACGCTATTAAGATTATTTATTCCTTTAACCGTATATTACATTCACTGTTCTGATAGTAAATCTTTTACCCACTGAAATTACTTTGCTTACCAACATTTATAAGTTTGCTAATTTCATACATTAGAATCATTCACAAGTATGTATATACATAAAGAGAGTCACATTATCCATATATATATATATATACAAATCCTGCGCCCCTTGGTTAGGACCACATGGCGCAATGCATACTCTGCTATCATGTCCCGTCGCATCGCTCGCTGCATATGGACAATTGGCTTGGCGTCTCTCACGAACCATAATCTCATAACACAAATATTGGAGGCGAGCATACTCTCCAGACAAATGGGTCACGCACATACCCACGATCCCATTCGGCCGTCGAAAGTATCCTATGCCTCAGATACCACGTATCCAAGTTCATATGTCAGGGTACAAGTCATATATCCTCCCAATGGGTCGCACAGGATAAGACTATCCACTATGCGAAAACCTTCTCCTGATAACAAGCAACGTAGGTATGCTATACACACAATAATAATAATTATATAATAATAGGTATTCCCCACGTCCGACAAAAATCCAGGTATTCACCCAACCAAACATTTATTTTTCCACGTAGTATATTTCTCATTACTACTTATTATGTAATTAATTCGATTACTCACTCTCTCGAAATTTCCAAGGTTATCTCACCTATCCAAATATTAAAGTACTATGCTAGGAATTCTTCCCCAAATAATTCTGCACTGGGCTAAAATCATCAAGTGGTAGTTCTCCCTCACTCAAAGTAATCGTATAACTCAATTTGGTTCGAACGAGATTGAGCGTTTCTCTAGTTTGGCCAGACCTGCTATGTTTTCCTATTACTGCTTCGTCTGCCTCAGAATTTCAGTCCTAAAACCTTTAAATTTATCAACCCAAACACCAAAAGAGCAATCCTAATTGATGTTCTAACATGTATAAATGATTTCCCCTAACTAACAAGCATTAAATCATCTATAAAATCCAAAATCCCCAATTTAACAAATCAAAGTGCTAGTTCTTAAATCTCCAACCCAAGAACATGTAATTTACATATTAGTTCATAATTTAAACATAAAACATCATTGTTTTTCCTCTACACAAATGGATAAATCAATCTATCCTCAATTTCATACCAGATTAAGAATTTAACTTCATTAATTTCCCCAAAATTATGTATAAACCTGGTTTCTACAATCCTACACTAACATGAACATAAATGGTGCTAAAAGGAAGCAAGTAATAAACACCTACCTCAATTTTGAAGGTCTGATCCACTAGTGATATTGGTATCCGCTAGTGATATTGGTATAGGTGCGTTTCTCGTCTCCCGATCTATGCTTTGGTGAGATTTTTGGTGTGAGTTCTTGAGTTATGCACCAAGAACTCCAATGGCCCCTTCTTCCTTCCTCTGTGCCTATCTCTTTTCTTTCTCGTAAGTTTATAACTGATAACTCCCCTCTAACCCACGTACATCCATATTTAATTTCCTAATTTTCGTCCATAACATTTTCCCAAAATTTCAAAGGATAAAAATATCCCTTCGGGGTGCCGGTTAGGCCTAAAAACATCCCGGAGTCCAAATAAAATATTCGGGTAGAGTTTTCTGACTATCTCGACCCTTCTGGACTCAAAGGCGCACTCAAAATTACCATACAAGTTACTTAAAAATAATGTATTTCTTTAATCCTTTAAATTAGTCCCGACACGACTCACACGTGCGTCCTGACTTAATGTACCAAACTGTCGTATTTCCCAGTCTCGACAATTTATAAAATTTCTTAATTTCGTATTACGTATACACACAGTAATATTCCATAATTCTCAACAATAAGTATTAACCCTTGTCACGCTAGTTAATATTTATTCTTAACCCGGATTAATTAATAATTAATTTTCTCACATTTTTAATTTAATTAATCCAACAATAATAATAAATCCCATAATTATTTAATATAATAAAAATACGGGGTGTTACATACGTCTCCCCTAATAACGAAATTTTTCCCCAAAATTCGAAAAGTAAAGCATACCTCTTAAAAATAAGTCTGGATATTTCTTGCACATATCCTCCTTTCGCTCCCAAGTAGACTCCTTTATATTATGATGCTCCCACTGAACCCGCGCAAGTGGAACTACCTTTGACCTCAATTGCCTCTCACTACGGTCTAGGATAACCACAGGTCTCTGCTCATAAGAACTGCCGGACTGTAAGTCAATCACCTCGATCGCATTATGAGTGTGGGCCAACTCATCTCGAAGATATCGTCTCAACGATGAAATGTGGAACACATTGTGAGTACAGTACAAGTTTTTCGACAACCCAAGTCTGTATGCCACCGTCCCGATCCTCTCGATAATGGGAAATGGTCCCACGTACCTCGGAGCCAATTTCCCTTTCTTCCCGAACCTCATCATTCCTTTTATAGGAGACACTCGCAGTAAAACCTGGTCCACCACGTTGAACTCCCTGAAGGACCGCTTTGCTTCGGCGTAGCTTTTCTGCTTATCCCGGGCTACCCGAATGAGGCTCCTGATCAATTCAATCTTGGCTGACGTGTCCTAAATCACCTATGGTCCGAGTAACTTGTTGTCCCCCACTTCTAGCCAACAAGCTGGAGAACGACAAGGTCTGCGTACAGCGCCTCAAATGGGGGCATGTCGATCGTAAACTGATAGGAGTTGTTATAAGTGAACTCCGCGAGTTAGAGGTACGACTACCAATCCCCTCCAAAATCAAGGATACACATGCGTAACATATACTCCAACATCTGATTAGTACACTCAGTCTGCCCATCTTTCTACGAATGATAGGCTGTACTCAACCGCAACTCGGTACCAATAGCCTCCTAGAAGCTCTCCCACAAGCGTGACACAAAAATTTTGTCTCTGTCAGACACGATATTCAGGGGCACCCCATGCAACCTCACTATTTCACCAATAAATAATTGGGCGTACTGTCCCGTAGTATAACATGTCCGCACCGGTAGAAAATGAGCAACCTGGGTCAATCGATCCACCACTACCCATATAGAATCGTGACCCCTCTGTGAGGTAGGCAACCCAGTGATGAAATTCATGGAAATGCTCTCCCATTTTCACATAGGGACCTCTAGCGGCTGAAGTAACCCCGGTAGTCTCTGTTGGTCCACCTTTATCAGCTGACAAGTGGCACACTTGGACACGAACTCCGCAATGTCCTTCTTCATCCCACTCCATCAGTATTGTCTACTTATATCCTGGTACATCTTATCCCCTCCAGGATGTACCGCAAATCGGGATGCATGTGACTCTGTCATCACTATATGACGTAAGTCCTCCCCTTTTGGGACAACTAATCTCTTATTAAATTGCAAACCTCCATCTGAACTCACTGAGTAGGACTTTGCGCCCTCGGCTAGAAGTTGCACAATCTGGTCTTGGCAAAACGTATCATCTGCTTGGGCTTGGATCACCCTCGTAAAAATCTTTGTTGTTATTGTCATGACGGACATAAAGGATCAGGCCACTGTATCCTGATGTCCCAACTCTTTCCATTTCTCCTTACACACCTCCGCTACCTCACACATTGGCCTACGTTTCAATGCATCGGCAACTACGTTGGCCTTCCTTGGGTGGTACTGTATCTTGAATTGGTAATCTTTCACAAACTCCAGCCACATGCGCTGACGCATGTTCAACTCCCGTTGAGTGAACAAGTATTACAGTGACTTGTGATCTGTGAACAAGTAAAATTTCTCCCCTAACAAGTAGTGTCTCCGAATCCGTAGGGCAAACACGACTGCTACTAGCTCTAAGTCGTGGGTGGGGTAATTCCTCTCGTGAGGCTTAAGCTTACGGGAGGCATGAACTATAGCCTGCTCCTCCTGCTAGAGTACTCCACCAAGTCCCTGTAGAGAAGTGTCAGTATACCAGGTACTCCACCCCTGACCTGGGTAAAGTAAGAACTGGCGCCGAAGTCAATTAGTTATGACACCCCACCTGATTAAATACCAGGTGATCAGTCCTTTATTAAAATTATAACAGAATGTTCGGTGGGTTCATTCTTAGCATCACTATCAAAAATATTTAATATTATTAATCACTTAATAAATAATAAAGCTAAGTGTCAAAACATTTTCCCATATAATTATACCCAATTATTCCATTAATAAATTTCCGTTCTTTAAGATATAAGCTACTCACATTCCACAAGAATATAATAAATACTCGACATGAATCAAATACTGAAATAAATCAAACTGGATAAAACATTCCAGTTCCAATTCTAAAACCAACAAACCATAAAATCCGCAAGTGTAACTGAAATAAACTCCTAAAGTAAACTGAGTACAATCTCTAATAAAACGACTGCCGATGGGCGAAAGATGCCCTAAGAGAAATGTCTAAAAAAGAATAGAAAGAACCGATAGGGGCATCTAATGCAAGAACCTGCAACTCCCACAATCGCTGCAGCTCGCTAAATGATCCACGCGTGTAAGTCCGGTGGGCACCTGATAAATAATATGTATATAGCAAAAGAGAGAAGAATAGCAAGAAACGGGTCAGAGCCCGAGTTGTAAAAATATTTGTTTTAGCAAGTATTTAAAACTGCAATAATGGAATTATAATGTGCATATTAGTTTCGAACTCTCACATGAGATTCTCACCTCTCCACTATTGTGTATGCCTAACATACGTATATTCTAACCTAATTACCCATAATGTTCCCAACTAGATCATAGACTTATACCTCTAAATATATCTCAAATGAGTAACCCGTATCGCCCATACAATACATTATTAAGATCATTTATTCCAATTAACCGTATATTACATTCACTGTTCTGATAGTAAATCTTTTACCCACTGAAATTACTTTGCTTACCAACATTTATAAGTTTGCTAATTTCACAAATTATAATCATTCACAAGCGTGTGTGTGTGTGTGTGTGTGTGTGTGTATATATATATATATATAGTCACATCATCCATATACATATATATACAAATCCTGTGCCCCTTGGTTAGTACCACTTGGCGCAATGCGTACTCTGCTATCATGTCCCGGCGCATCGCTCACTGCATATGGACAATTGTCTTGGCGTCTCTCACGAACCATAATCTCATAACACAAATACTGGAGGCGAGCAAACTCACCAGCCAAATGGGTCATGCACATACCTACGCTCCCATTCAGCCGTAAAAACTATCCTATGTCTCAGATAACACGTATCCAAGTTCATCTGCTCAGGGTACAAGTCAAATATCCCCCCAATGGGTCACATAGGATAAAACTGTCCACTACGCGAAAACCTCCTCCTGATATCAAGCAGCGTAGGTATGCTATACACACAATAATAATAATTGTATAATAATAGGCATTCCCCACGTCCTACAAAAATCTAGGTATTCACCCAACCATACAGATATTTTTACACGTAGTATACTTCTCATTACTACTTATTATGTAATTAATTCGATTATTCACTCTCTCGAAATTTCCATGGTTATCTCACCTATCCAAATAATAAAGTACTACGCTAGGAATACTTCCCCAAATAATTCGGCATTGGTCTAAAATCACCAACTCGCAGTTCTCCCGCACTCAAAGTAATCGTATAACTCAATTTGGATTGAACTGTAAATTTTCCAGTTTTGGCGCTATCGTTCAAACCAAATCGGATGTCGTTTGTACGACATTGCACGAGACCTTGTCTCCTTCTAACCAGACTCAATCTCATTCGAATGAGATTGAGCATTTCTCTGGTTTGGCCAGACCTGCTACGTTTTCCTATTACTGCTTCGTCTACCTCAGAATTTCAGTCCTAAAGCCTCTAAATTTATCAACCCAAACACCAAAAGAGAAATCCTAATTGATGTTCTAACATGTATAAATGATTTTCCCTAACTAAGAAGCATTAATTCATCATAATTCATCTATAAAATCCAAAATCCCCAATTTAACAAATCAGAACCCTAGTTTTTAAATCTCTAACCCAAGAACATGTAATTTATAGATTAGTTCATCATTTAAAAATAAAACATCATGGTTTTTCCTCTAAATAGAAGGATAAATCAATCTGTCCTCAATTTCATACTAGATTAAGAATTTAACTTCCTTAATTTTCCCAAAATTATGTATAAAGCTGGTTTTTACAATCCTACACTAACATGAACATAAATGGTGCTAAAAAAAGCAAGTAATAAATACTTGCCTCAATTTCGAAGGTCTGATCCACTAGTGATATTAGTATAGATACGTTCCTCGTCTCCCGATCTATGCTTTGGTGAGATTTTTGGTGTGTGTTCTTGACTTATGAACCAATAACTCATATGGCTCCTTCTTCCTTCCTCTGTGCTTCTCTCTTTTCTCTCTCATAGGTTTAGAACCGATAACTACCCTCTAACCCATATACATCCATATTTAGTTTCCTAATTTTCGTCCATAACATTTCCCCAAAATTTTAAAGGACAAAAATACCGCTATGGGGTGCCGATTAGGCCTAAAAACATCCCGGAGTCCAAATAAAATATTCGGGTAGAGTTTTCAGACTATCTCGACCCTTCTGGACTGAAAGGCGCACTCGAAATTACCATATATAATCTAATTAGCACGATAACTACTTAACTCATATATATATACCCCGGGACCATTCCTAGGGGTCTAAAATGCCCAAACGAGCCCATAATACCTCTCAAAGTGTGTCCCAAATATTTTTATCTAAAAATATATTATAATTGTGACGAGACACGTGTAATTACTTTTTACTCAATATTTCTTTTTAGATTTATCCCAAATCATTTAAGTTCAACTCTAAAATTTATAAATAACATTGAGTTCAATTACTCACAACCTTGATTAATTAATTTCACCGAATTAAATTAATCTTTATTAGATTTTTTTAACTAAAAAAATACGTGGTATTACATTCTCCCCCCCCTATAACGAAATTCCGTCCTCGGAATTGAAAGTAGCATAAAGTCACATTTTATTTGCACCGTCAACTTATGTTTATACCCAACTAGTCCACACTCATATCACATGAGATAACTGAAAAGGCTCATCCATGCATATAATAATATCACAGCGGAGCTTATATATTATATATACATACATATCATTAACAAAGATGAATGGCACATATACACCTAATATGTACCATTAATACCAAGCATATCCATACAACAAGTATACCACCACATACGTACTTGTAAAAAGAAATAACCATCTTAATATCCGACTTCCCTCAACTCTCGACTTCTGCAAATTTAGTTCATGGGACGTCTCACAAGCGAAATCCCAATAAGGAACCCTCCCGATACACCACTACTCAACTTAGTCAGTCATTGAGATCCATCGGCCCAAGACAAAAATAAATAACAATAACCATTTACGTTAATCATATAAATTTCAATATTTGCTATTTTCTAAACCAACCACTTATCCCGTTATAAGAGTTATACCAAACTCCTTTAGAGTCAACCGACCCTACCATGTCCGATATCTCAATTACCACAATCTAAGTAGGACATTCTTCTCCCGTATTTAACATGCGGTAGAGGACGTGGTTGGAGTTTGTGAAAGAGTATCATTTCTCCATTCAATATCATTCTGAAAAGGGGAATGTGGTAAAAAATGCCTCAAGTCATCAACTGATTATGAGTATGGTAGCATTGTGTGCAGAGCGGGGAAATAATTTATCCACTTTGTGGGTAGAGCAGTGGAGTACTTTGCATATTACGGACGTGAATGAGGCATGCTTGGCACTTGTGGCTGTTACAACGGATATTATGTCACGGATTATCCAGACCCAGGCTTTAGACTATTTTTGTCAGGAGAAGTTGGGGTAATTTTTATCCGAAAGATTCTTTTCCATTCGATCGGCTCAAAAGGGTGGATTAAAATTTTAGGGGTGATTGGATGTTCCAGAGGAAACCAATCACTAAAAGGTAGTTTTGGTGGAGGCACGTGGTTCATGGTTCACTGTGCATCCTATGGGTTACAAGATCTATCGTGATACGAGAAGGCAGTAGCGGTAGCCCTTGATGAAGAAAGACATAGCAGAGTTAGTATCCAAGTATGCCACCTACCAGTTAGCAAAAGTGTATCACTAGAGTCCAGCTAGAGAGTTACAACAGTCATACATCCTAGTGTGGGTATAGAAGAGTATCTCAATGGCTTTTATTATCGGATTGCTTAGGTCCCAAAGGGGGCATAATTATGTTTGGGTCATTTTTTACAAATAGACCAAAGTGAATCATTTTTATCTAGTGCGTATAGACTACACCGCAGAGTAGTACGTACGATTATTTGTTTCAGAGACTGTGCATCATGGGTAATCGCTCAACACTGTGTTCGACAAGAACAATACTTCGCTCTTCTTGTTCTAGGCAAGTTTCAGGAGGCTATGTGGGTATAGTTAAATAAGAGCACCATATTTCATCCTTAGACAGATGGGCAGACAGATCGCATGAATTATATTTTAGAGGACGTGTTGTAAGCTTGTATTTTTTTATTTCAATGGGAGCTAGGATCAAAACTTGCCACTTGTGGAGTTCGCTTATAACAATAGTCACCAGTATACTATTAGTATGGAACCTTGGCTTTGTATGGACGATCATCCCATTATTTAAATTCTTTGATGGAGATAAGGAATAACAGACTATTCGATCCAAACAGTATTCGAGACGCCTCATAGAAAGTGGCGGTCAACAGATAGTGTATAAAAATTGCCCATAGTCGGTAAAAGAGTTACAGTGACATGAGGAAGCATAAGTTAGAAATCAGGTACTTCTGAAGGTCTCCCAAATGAAGGGAGTTATGATATTTGGGTCCAAGGAAAAGTTATCCCCCCAATACGTATGTTCCTTCGTGATCATGGATAAAGTGGGGCCGGTGGCGTATCGTTCGACCTTGCTTGACCATATTCAGTGGGTACACGATGTCTTCCATGTGTCTATACTGAGGAAGTTCTTAAAGGAAGAGTTAGCATATTAGCACATAGACCTCAATGGTATTGAGCTACAATCAGATGCGAGTTGAGATGAGTGACCCCAAGGCCGACTGTAATGATATGGTCAACATGGACACCGTATCGATGGTCTCTTCAAGGGAAATTGCTATACTTGTGGATAATATGGTCACTCATTCGGGAGATACCCTAAGGTAAACCATATCGTCAGGGCCATGTTCAGTAAGGGCAACCTCAAATGTTGACATCCCCACCCTATTACCAGGTTTTACCAATGTTCCCATGACCACCTAGATCCCCAACTCAAGATCACCCTCAGTTTTATTATGGTGTGTGGATAACATTTATCAGTGAGATCAGAAGGCCAATTTATAGGCCATTAATGGTGTGTTTCACGTTTACGATTCATACACACGAGTTTTATTCGATACCGGGGCATCTCATTCTTTTTTTAATAGTACTTTTATCATGACTTTGGGGCTTATAGATTTTGTCATTGAGGCGTCTTTGTATGTATATACCCCAGTGGGTAGAGGTATTACCTTACGTCATATTTGTAGACACATAGAAGTTGTGATTGGTCAGTTTTGCTTGTTAGTCGATATATTGACATTAGACATGAGCTCATATGATATTATTTGGGGCATGTATTTGTTAGCTCAGTATCATGAACAAATCGAATGCAATGAGACAAACATTACATTTAACACACACCTATACTATGTTGATGTGAGCACATTATAGGATATTGTGATTCTTTTAGAGTCTATTCAAATAGTCCAGGATATTCCAAATGTATTTGAGGAGGTATCAGGGTTGTTGCCTACCCATGAGATTGATTTTTGTTATAGACTTGGCACCGAGCACAAGGCCTATAGAAAGGGCAACTTATAGGATGGATCCTTTGAAATTAGGGAGTTATGGGAACATATATAACACCCTTTGATCCGGGGGATAATTCAGAGGTGTACATTATTGTGATGAGCTTTAGTACTCTTTATTAAAATAAGGACGGTTCATTTCGATTATGTGTGGATTTTTTAGAGATGAACAGTGTCATGATATGGAACAAGTATACGTTTTTGCAGATCGACGCATATTTGATTAGTTAAGGGGAGCGTCTTTATTTTTTTAAGATTGACTTATGTTTAATTTATCACCAATCGGGGTTATGCCATTTGGGTTGACTAATGCTCCAGTCGCATCCATGGGCATGACTAATAGAGTCTCCTGACGGCACCTGGACCAGTTTGTTATTATGTTTATTGACGACATATTAGATTATACACGGTCTGAGGACGAGAATGCACACTATTTGCGGATAGTTATTCATACACTTTGTGAACACAAGTTGTACGTTAAGTTCTCCAATGGTGAATATAATTACGGGAGGTGCAACTTTTGGGCATATTGTATAAGAGGTTGGGATTTTGTGCATCCTATCAAAGTATTTGTAAGGACACAAATTTCCAATTGAGTCCATATATTGTTTTGGCTCAATTCCGGACAAAAATATTTATTCATAGGATTGTATTTAATTGTAATATTCTCAAGCCTGTGAAAGGTTTGTTGAAGACGTAGCGGCAAAGAGTATAAGGCTTCATCATCATGCCGGTTTCGTGCCTCGTTTATACGTCATCAACCATAGTTCCATGCTCCCAAGGTATGAATGCAATTATATATATATATAGGAGCCTGGAACTTGTTTATTGGGTGTTAGGTTTAATTAAAACTGTGTTTTATTTTCAAAAAGAATTAATTAAAACTTTAAAATAAGTTTATAAAGTTTTCTGGGCTAAAAATCGAATATTCTAAAGTTTCTGGAAGCTCGTTCGATATGTCGTTCGAACGAGATTGTCGTTCGAACTAGATGTCGTTCGAACGAGATTGCCAACGACTTCCCATTAAGGCATACTGGAACTTCGTTCGAAATGTCGTTCGAACGAGATTATCGTTCGAACGAGATTTCCAACGAGTTTCTAACGAGTTTATACTGGAACTTCGTTAGAAGACTCGTTCGAACGAGAATGTCGTTCGAACGAAATGTCGTTCGAACGAGACGTCGGGCGGGAACAATTTTTGGCAGTTTTAAGCAGTTTTTCACCCACTTACCCACTTGTTTCTTAACCAACTTTTCACAGCATAACTATGTGCGGAAATCACTTTTGATCTAGAATCTTTTTCATATCTTACTAACTCCTAGAGAGTGTTTTGATTGTAAAAATCAAAGAGGGAAAAAGATCATGTTTTGAGTGAGTTTTTATCAAAGAGAAAAATATACACCACTCTAGTTTACACCCAAATTAGTTTCTTCCAAGTTCCCATATTCATATATCTGGCTTGGAGATTGGCACCGGGTTCATCTCTTCCGTTCAAAGAGAAGTTTCGGGTTTTCTTCTACATCCCATAAAGAAAGAAGAAGAGGTTGTTGCGGCATTACCCACTTGGAGAAAGGCTCCTTGCTCGGGTGACGGTGACCATATAAAGTCCGATCGGTGGATTCCGAGACCGCGGTGGAGCTCCAAGGTTATCCGTTAGGAAGAGGTATCTACAAGAAGAAGCGTCGGGGCTTGAGAGGGATCGAGTCGTGTGTTGTAAGCCTTTCCGTCTTATATTTGTAAATTCCGTACTTAGTGGATTTGTGGCTAGGGCCGTCCGAGGTTGTTTCCCATTGTGGGTTTTTCCTCGTACATCGCGGCGTAATGGATTGATTGTTTATTTTATCTTTTGCAAAATCACCTAGAACACATGCTTAGGTAAAAAGATAAAAATCTATTTAATTTAATATCTACGTGTTTAATTTGGGCAATGTGTAGTTAACATGGTTTAAGTGAAAATGATTTTAATGCGTTAATTTAATTTCACTCGGTTAAATTTTAATTTGTTTAAGAAAATTGAAATTTGGTAATTCGTTTGTTTGTGAATCATCACACTTCTTTACGCTTCCGCATCTTGATATATATATAAAAGGAAATAATATTTTAATTGAGAAAATTAAAAATCGGGGTCCTATCCTTCAAATTGGTATCAGAGCCAAAGCGATAAATTATTTCGTTAAAGATCCTTTAAATATTTTTTGGCTAAAATGGAATTTTCCCCATTTTCAAAATTTCCTATTTTCGATGGTTCTAACTACGCATATTGGAAAGCGCGAATGAAATCGGCACTAAAATCTATCGACGAGAGAGTTTGGATGTCTGTTGTTAACGGGTGGTCCCCACCAACTCACTTAGTTGAAAATGAACGTGTTACCAAACCGGCCGATAGATGGACTGAGAATGAGTTTAAACTTACTAATTTTAATTCCCGTGGTTTGAATGCCTTGTTTAGCGCTGTCGCACCGGATGAATTCCGACGTATTATGACGTGTGAAGACGCTAAAGAAGCTTGTGATATTTTACAACTAACTCATGAAGGAAGTAGTGTCGTTAAAGCTTCGAAACTCCAAAACCTCACCACTCAATTTGAAACTATCAAAATGAACGATAATGAAACTTTTGATGAATTTTATGCTAGACTTTCCGATATTGTCAATTCATCGTTTAATTTGGGAGAGAAAATACCTGACATTAAAGTTGTAAAGAAAATTTTAAGGTCCCTACCCGATAGATTTATTCCAAAAGTGACCGTTTTAAATTCTTTACCAACTTTAGACTCTACGAAATTAGAAGAGCTTATAGGTGATTTACAAACCTATGAACTAGATATGTTTCCCTCTAAAACTCAAAAGAAAATTGAAAAGGGCGTTGCTTTAAAAGCCCGAAAAGAGGTAAAACAAGTAGTAGAGAGCGAGAGTGATAGTGACTCGGAAGATATGGCTTTGTTTGCTCGTAAATTTAGAAAATTTCTTAAATTTAACAAAGATAAATTTAAAAATGATTTTAAAAAATTTGAAACTTCTAAGCATGACAAAATCGAGAAGATCCCTAAACCTATTAATGAAAATTTAAATAGGGACGAGTCTAATAGGTGTTTTGGTTGTGAGGGTTATGGCCATAGGGCTTCTGAGTGCCCCACTAAACTAAGGAAAGAGGGTAAACAACCCATTGCATATAATGCGACCCTTAGTGATAGTGATAATAAAGAGGGACCCGATTCCCCTACTAAGCCTAATTTTATGGCTTTTATGGCTAGTCATGTGAGTGATAGTGAGAACTCATCGATTGATGAAACGTTAACGCGTGACACTTCTAAGGTCATTGTTTATGATTCTCTTGTTTTTTATGATAGTGAGAGTGGAGAAGAAAGAGAGAGTGAAAATGAAGAAGAGGTTAATGTGAGTGAACTTCAAAATGCTTTTCAAGAATTTTATAAAGAATCTATTAAATCAAAAAGAGCTAATTTGAAGTTATAAGCTAGTTTAAAAGAGCGTGTCAAGGTCATTGATGATAGCATATTGGTATAAGACCATAAGACACATGAGAGGAATCTTCAAGAGAAGCTTGAATATGTAGAAGGCGAGAGAGATAGCCTTAGGGGTTTAATGGAATCCTTGAAAAATGAGCTTCTTGCTTTTGAAGAGCGAAATGTTTTATTAGAATCTAACATTTTAGAATTGCAAAATAAATTAAAAGACTGTAGTAATGTCAAATTTGATTTGGAGTGTCGTTCGAAAAAATTAGATAAAATATTAGGAACGGTCCAAATTAAAAATGACACTTGTGGTTTAGGCTTCAATACTTGTAATGAATCTACTCATAAAGCCAAAACTAACGTTTTTGGAGAATCTACTAGGAAAACTTTTAGAGATCACTCCGTAAGTAAATCTTTTCGACATGTCTTCACTTGTACACATTGTGGTCGAAAAGGTCATCTTAGGAAATTTTGTTTTGATCTTAAACGAATTCCTAGAAAATCCCAACGTAATGCAACCAATGTATTTCAAATTCCTACACCCCAGGATAGTCATTCTTCATTAATTTGGGTTAGGAAATTCGACTTGGTTGCCTTGCAAAATAGGGTTTTTGATTCTCATTTACTTTCACATGCTTCCTCCCTTACTAAATCTAAAGGATGAATGTGTTAGTGCTTGCATACTTTAGCTTTTGTACTTTATGCTATATTCACATGCTAAATATATGCTTGTTTAATCAATTTCTAGTCCTTACTTTATATCATATCACATGCTAGAATAATGATTTTTGTTTATCATTTGAAGTTTTTATCTCTTGATAATTTAAGCTTAAAGAAAAATTCAAATGATTTTGGTTTGTCTTTTGAGTATATATTTTTATTTTTGGTTATAAATGTCAAAAACTCAAAAAGATTTTATTTTGTGTGTATTTTGGTTTGACACACTTTATGTGGCATATACTTGTGTTTGAATCCCTCCTTTAACGCTCTCATGTGGCTAGAACTTTTGGTGTAGATTATCAATCCTTATTATGTTCTTTACCATGCTTACACGGAGTAGTTGGATTTTGTGTTGTTTTAAACGGATTCTATTTTTTATATACCTCTATTCACACATGCACGAGCTCTTTTGAAATTTTAACTTCAAATGTATATTTGAGCCATGTGAGGTGTTCTCCTTCCAATCTTGTCATCTACATATATGTGACTTAGGAGGACTAGTGCATGTCAAAATCCGTTGCACGTGAGATTTGTGTGAAAAATGAAAACATGATAAATATAAATGTGCACGGGGAAGGGATCCGAAAGGACTAAGTGATCCTTTGCGATTGTAAGCCACCGTTTTGAATGGACCTAAAAGAAATACGTGATCCAAAGGCCTAAAAACAGAAAATATGGCATTAAAAAGAGAAATAATTTACCAAGGCCTATGTTTGATTGATATATTCATTCAAAATTAATATAAATGCTTACTGAGGGAGATAAGATGGTATATCAACGGTTTGCACAATTCCCGTTTATCCTAGTTGCGTATTTCATGTCATGACTCTATTGGTTTGTAGAATCATCAATATGCTAGGCTTGTATGCATTGTGTATGTTTGTTCATTGAGTTCAATTTATATTGTCACGTGAGGTTATATTCAAATGTGATGAAGTTTTCAATCAATGGAGAACTCCGTGAACATGTTTTAAGTGATTGGGTCTAAATTTAATCGTTACTAGTTCACACCCCAACACTTCCGTTTCCATATGACACATTTTTACCATACGAGTGTGCAAACTTATTGTACTTTGTGTCATGTGTGTGTTTATATCTATATATATGTGCGTGTGTATTATTGATATATTTCTAGTACATATATATATGATATTTTGTTTTGCCTTTGCCTTGCTTTCTAGTCCTTCTATGCTTATACTTTCGTTTTGGTATCTATCTTGGATTAGTTATGCTTTTGTTGCCCATATGCTTTCATGTCTTATCACTTTAAGCTTCAACATGCTTTTATATTTGTTCTTTATCCTTTGCCAATCCCTGAACAAAAAGGGGGAGAATGTGATAGGGGGAGAAATGTGGTATCTTATCCTATTATAATCTTATCTACGTTTATGAGATTTAACTTAGGGGGAGTAGCTAACTTCTTGAGTTGATCATTTTGATAAAATGGGAGAATTAATTTTGGGGGAGTATTTATTTTCATTGCTTTAAATACTTTGATATTCCCTATGCATTTGATGAGTTTGCTTAAGTGTGCAGGAATTCTTCTAAAGCGGCATCTTTCAATGGAAAAGCGTTTGATCCTTGGGTTGAGTCAAGTTTGGGTGGGTTATGTTTTGAGTCTAGTGAGCTTGACGACCCTTTAGGATTTTTGTTTGGTTTTTGTCCCGGAATAGCCAAAGGGGGAGATTTGTAAGGACACAAATTTCCAATTGAGTCAATATATGCTGTGAAAACTTCGTTCGAAATATCGTTCGAACGAGATTGTCGTTCGAACGAGATTTCCAACGAGTTTCTAACGAGTTTATACTGGAACTTAGTTAGAAGACTCGTTCGAACGAGAATGTCGTTCGAACGAGACGCCGGGCGGGAACAGTTTTAAGCAGTTTTTCACCCACTTCCCCACTTGTTTCTTAACCAACTTTTCACAGCATAACTATGTGCGGAAATCACTTTTGATGTAGAATCTTTTTCATATCTTACTAACTCCTAGAGATTGTTTTGAGTGTAAAAATCAAAGAGGGAAAAAGATCATGTTTTGAGTGAGTTTTTATCAAAGAGAAAAATATACACCACTCTAGTTTACACCCAAATTAGTTTGTTCCAAGTTCCCATATTCATATATCTTGCTTGGAGATTGGCACCGGGTTCATCTCTTCCGTTCAAAGAGAAGTTTCGAGTTTTCTTCTACATCCCATAAAGAAAGAAGAAGAGGTTGTTGCGGCATTACCCACTTGGAGAAAGGCTCCTTGCTCGGGTGATGGTGACCATATAAAGTCCGATCGGTGGATTCTGAGACCGCGGTGGAGCTCCAAGGTTATCCGTTAGGAAGAGGTATCTACAAGAAGAAGCGTTGGGGCTTGAGAGGGATCGAGTCGTGTGTTGTAAGCCTTTCTGTCTTGTATTTGTAAATTTCGTACTTAGTGGATTTGTGGCTAGGGCCGTCCGAGGTTGTTTCCCGTTGTGGGTTTTTCCTCGTACATCGCGGCGTAATGGATTGATTGTTTATTTTATCTTTTGCAAAATCACCTAGAAAACATGCTTAGGTAAAAAGATAAAAATCTATTTAATTTAATCTCTACGTGTTTAATTTGGGCAATGTGTAGTTAACTTGGTTTAAGTGAAAATGATTTTAATGCGTTAATTTAATGTCACTCGGTTTAATTTTAATTTGTTTCAGTAAATTGAAATTTGGTAATTCGTTTGTTTGTGAACCATCACACTTCTTTACGCTTCCGCATCTTGATATATATATAAAAGGAAATAATATTTTAATTGAGAAAATTAAAAATCGGGGTCCTATCCTTCAAATTGGTATCAGAGCCAAAGAGAAAAATTATTTCGTTAAAGATCCTTTAAATATTTTTTGGCTAAAATGGAATTTTCCCCATTTTCAAAATTTCCAATTTTTGATGGTTCTAACTACGCATATTGGAAAGCACGAATGAAATCGACGAGAGAGTTTTGATGTTTGTTGTTAACGGGTGGTCCCCACCAACTCTCTTAGTTGAAAATGAATGTGTTCCCAAACCGGCCGATAGATGGACTGAGAATGAGTTTAAACTTTCTAATTTTAATTCCCGTGGTTTGAATGCCTTGTTTAGCGCTGTCGCACCGGATAATTTTGACGTATTATGACGTGTGAAACCGCTAAAGAAGCTTGGGATATTTTACAACTAACTCATGAAGGAACTAGTGTCGTTAAAGCTTCGAAACTCCAAAACCTCACCACTCAATTTGAAACTATCAAAATGAACGATAATGAAACTTTGGATGAATTTTATGTTAGACTTTCCGATATTATCAATTCATCGTTTAATTTGGGAGAGAAAATACCTGACAACCGAGTTGTAAAGAAAATTTTAAGGTCCCTACCCGATAGATTTATTCCAAAAGTGACCGTTTTAAATTCTTTACCAACTTTAGACTCTACGAAATTAGAAGAGCTTATAGGTGATTTACAAACCTATGAACTAGATATGTTTCCCTCTAAAACTGAAAAGAAAATTGAAAAGGGCGTTGCTTTAAAAGCCCGAAAAGAGGTCAAACAAGTAGTAGAGAGCGAGAGTGATAATGACTCGGAAGATATGGCTTTGTTTGCTCTTAAATTTAGAAAATTTCTTAAATTTAACAAAGATAAATTTAAAAATGATTTTAAGAAATTTGAAACTTCTAAGCATGACAAAACCGAGAAGATCCCTAAAGCCGAGAAGATCCCTAAACCTATTAATGAAAATTTAAATAGGGACGAGTCTAATAGGTGTTTTGGTTGTGAGGGTTATGGCCATAGGGCTTCTGAGTGCCCCACTAAACTAAGGAAAGAGGGTAAACGACCCATTGCATATAATGCGACCCTTAGTGATAGTGATAAGAAAGAGGGACCCGATTCCCCTACTAAGCCTAATTTTATGGCTTTTATGGCTAGTCATGTGAGTGATAGTGAGAACTCATCGATTGATGAAACGTTAACACGTGACACTTCTAAGGTCATTGTTTATGATTCTCTTATTTTTGATGATAGTGAGAGTGGAGAAGAAAGAGAGAGTGAAAATGAAGAAGAGGTTAATGTGAGTGAACTTCAAAATGCTTTTCAAGAACTTTATAAATAATCTATTAAATCGAAAAGAGCTAATTTGAAGTTAGAAGCTAGTTTAAAAGAGCGTGTCAAGGTCATTGATGATAGCATGTTGGTATAAGACCTTAAGACACATGAGAGGACTCTTCAAGAGAAGCTTGAATATGTAGAAGGCGAGAGAGATAGCCTTAGGGGTTTAATGGAATCCTTGAAAAAGGAGCTTCTTGCTTTTGAAGAGCGAAATGTTTTATTAGAATCTAACATTTTAGAATTGCAAAATAAATTAAAAGACTCAAGTAATGTCAAATTTTATTTGGAGTGTCGTTCGAAAAAATTAGATAAAATATTAGGAACGGTCCCAATTAAAAATGACACTTGTGGTTTAGGCTTCAATACTTGTAATGAATCTACTCATAAAGCCAAAACCAACGTTTTTGGAGAATCTACTAGGAAAACTTTTAGAGATCACTCCGTAAGTAAATCTTTTCGACATGTCTTCACTTGTACACATTGTGGTCGAAAGGGTCATCTTAGGAAATTTTGTTTTGATCTTAAACGAATTCCTAGAAAATCCCAATGTATTTCAAATTCCTACACCCCAGGATAGTCATTCTTCATTAATTTGGGTTAGGAAATTCGACTTGGTTGCCTTGCAAAATAGGGTTTTTGATTCTCATTTACTTTCACATGCTTCCTCCCTTACTAAATCTAAAGGATGAATGTGTTAGTGCTTGCATACTTTAGCTTTTGTACTTTATGCTATATTCACATGCTAAATGTATGCTTGTTTAATCAATTTCTAGTCCTTACTTTATATCATATTACATGCTAGAATAATGATTTTTGTTTATCATTTGAAGTTTTTATCTCTTGATAATTTAAGCTTAAAGAAAAATTCAAATGATTTTGGTTTGTCTTTTGAGTATATATTTTTATTTTTGGTTATAAATGTCAAAAACTCAAAAAGATTGTATTTTGTGTGTATTTTGGTTTGACACACTTTATGTGGCATATACTTGTGTTTGAATCCCTCCTTTAACGCTCTCATGTGTCTAGAACTTTTGGTGTAGATTATCAATCCTTATTATGTTCTTTACCATGCTTACATGGAGTAGTTGGATTTTGTGTTGTTTTAAACGGATTCTATTTTTTATACGCCTCTATTCACACATGCACGAGCTCTTTTGAAATTTTAACTTCAAATGTATATTTGAGCTATGTGAGGTGTTCTCCTTCTAATCTTGTCATCTACATATGTGTGACTTAGGAGGACTAGTGCATGTCAAAATCCGTTGCACGTGAGATTTGTGTGAAAAATGAAAACATGATAAATATAAATGTGCACGGGGAAGGGCTCCGAAAGGACTAAGTGATCCTTTGCGATTGTAAGCCACCGTTTTGAATGGACCTAAAAGAAATACGTGATCCAAAGGCCTAAAAACAGAAAATATGGCATTAAAAAGAGAAATAATTTACCAAGGCCTATGTTTGATTGATATATTCATTCAAAATTAATATAAATGCTTACTGAGGGAGATAAGATGGTATATCAACGGTTTGCACAATGCCCGTTTATCCTACTTGCGTATTTCATTTCATGACTCTATTGGTTTGTAGAATCATCAATATGCTAGGCTTGTATGCATTGTGTTTGTTTGTTCATTGAGTTCAATTTATATTGTCACGTGAGGTTATATTCAAATGTGATGAAGTTTTCAATCATTGGAGAACTCCGTGAACATGTTTTAAGTGATTGGGTCTAAATTTAATCGTTACTAGTTCACACCCCAACACTTTCGTTTCCATATGACACATTTTTACCATACGAGTGTGAAAACTTATTGTACTTTGTGTCATGTGTGTGTTTATATCTATATATATGTGCGTGTGTATTATTGATATATTTCTAGTACATATATATATGATAATTTGTTTTGCCTTTGCCTTGCTTTCTTGTCCTTTTATGCTTATACTTTCGTTTTGGTATCTATCTTGGATTAGTTATGCTTTGGTTGCCCATATGCTTTCATGTCTTATCACTTTAAGCTTCAACATGCTTTTATATTTGTTCTTTATCCTTTGCCAATCCCTGAACAAAAAGGGGGAGAATGTGATAGGGGGAGAAATGTGGTATCTTATCCTATTATAATCTTATCTACGTTTAGGAGATTTAACTTAGGGGGAGTAGCTAACTTCTTGAGTTGATCATTTTGATAAAATGGGAGAATTAAATTTGGGGGGGTATTTATTTTCATTGCTTTAAATACTTTGATATTCCCTATGCATTTGATGAGTTTGCTTAAGTGTGCAGGAATTCTTCTAAAGCGGCATCTTTCAATGGAAAAGCGTTTGATCCTTGGGTTGAGTCAAGTTTGGGTGGGTTATGTTTTGAGTCTAGTGAGCTTGACGACCCTTTAGGATTTTTGTTTGGTTTTTGTCCCGGAATAGCCAAAGGGGGAGATTTGTAAGGACACAAATTTCCAATTGAGTCCATATATGCTGTGTAAACTTCGTTCGAAATGTCGTTTGAACGAGATTGTCGTTCGAACGAGATTTCCAACGAGTTTCTAACGAGTTTATACTGGAACTTCGTTAGAAGACTCGTTCGAACGAGAATGTCGTTCGAACGAGACGCCGGGCGGGAACAGTTTTAAGCAGTTTTTCACCCACTTCCCCTCTTGTTTCTTAACCAACTTTTCACAGCATAACTATTTGCGGAAATCACTTTTGATGTAGAATCTTTTTCATATCTTACTAACT
Organism: Sambucus nigra; assembly: GCA_949130495.1. Taxonomy (NCBI): domain Eukaryota; kingdom Viridiplantae; phylum Streptophyta; class Magnoliopsida; order Dipsacales; family Adoxaceae; genus Sambucus; species Sambucus nigra. The sequence continues at coordinate 672,924,224 of OX422209.1, forward strand.
CCTAGAGATTGTTTTGAGTGTAAAAATCAAAGAGGGAAAAAGATTATGTTTTGAGTGAGTTTTTATCAAAGAGAAAAATATACACCACTCTAGTTTACACCCAAATTAGTTTGTTCCAAGTTCCCATATTCATATATCTTGCTTGGAGATTGGCACCGGGTTCATCTCTTCCGTTCAAAGAGAAGTTTCGGGTTTTCTTCTACATCCCATAAAGAAAGAAGAAGAGGTTGTTGCGGCATTACCCACTTGGAGAAAGGCTCCTTGCTCGGGTGACGGTGACCATATAAAGTCCGATCGGTGGATTCTGAGACCGCGGTGGAGCTCCAAGGTTATCCGTTAGGAAGAGGTATCTACAAGAAGAAGCGTCGGGGCATGAGAGGGATCGAGTCGTGTGTTGTAAGCCTTTCTGTCTTGTATTTGTAAATTCCGTACTTAGTGGATTTGTGGCTAGGGCCGTCCGAGGTTGTTTCCCGTTGTGGGTTTTTCCTCGTACATCGCGGCGTAATGGATTGATTGTTTATTTTATCTTTTGCAAAATCACCTAGAACACATGCTTAGGTAAAAAGATAAAAATTGGTTTAATTTAATCTCTACGTGTTTAATTTGGGCAATGTGTAGTTAACTTGGTTTAAGTGAAAATGATTTTAATGCGTTAATTTAATTTCACTCGGTTTAATTTTAATTTGTTTAAGAAAATTAAAATTTGGTAATTCGTTTGTTTATGAACCATCACACTTCTTTACGCTTCCGCATCTTGATATATATATAAAAGGAAATAATATTTTAATTGAGAAAATTAAAAATCGGGGTCCTATCCTTCAGTATCAGAACACTAAACCAAAACACGAAGAAAGTAATGGTATCTAAGAATTATAAAAATATTTACTAATGATAGCTTTTCATTAGAAAAAAAGGTGTGGGTGAAAAAATAGTAACATATATCTACCACTGGGAGTACTACAGTTACTGAAGGACTTTTACCATTGATAATTTTAACTTATGAATAGACTTTTCAGTTATTAATTTTGCCTTACTAATGAATTTGTATTTTTACTACTTATTTTGAAATGGATGCATGTTCTATTATAACATAAGTTTAGTAATAGTTTTGTCTGATTTTATAGCAGGAAAGGTTCGTTAGTAATATTAATACATATATATATATATATATATATATATATATATATATATATATATATATATATATATATATATATATATATATATATATTATAAGTGATAAAATAAATATTTGTTTAACGTGTTCCTGATATAGATAATACATGTAACACATGTCCATAATTTATACAAATTCAACTATGCTTACAAAATAATATTCAAACCTTAAGAGCATATATATAAATAATAAATATAGTCCACATAAGTGCGGGCACGATAATCAACACTGAACTTATTAATAACGTTAATCATTACAATACAAGTAAAACTAAGTTCATTTATTAAACATTTACTTATGAACAAACTTAGATAAATAATGTTGAACCAATCCTTTTATAACTTTCAGTGTACTTATTATTAGAGGTTTCTTCTTAAAACATGGGTAGCCCATGGAACTTCAAGGGAATTCCTGGAACATAAGAACTTTAATTAAGCAGGGTATTTAAAAGTATTTCCAACAAAAATTTGAAATTCTTCATTTTAATTAAGTGAACTAAAAATAAAGGCAAACGTGATTGAACATCATTAAAACGTATTTGGAAAAAAAAGAACAAAAAAAATTAATCGAAGTAGTTGTTTTTACTCACACCTTGTGGTAATGGTATGCACTAATGCTCATTATCCGACAACTTTAAGTCTAATTTAAATCTATATATAAAACAATGACCTTAAGGTTGAATAGATCAATCAAACAAGCGAAAATGCAATAAATATAGCAAAATATATGTGTTAAAGAGTGTTCTAATGTGCATTGTGTCAAATAGATATGAGTTACTCCTATGCTCTTGAATGTGGGTGGGATTGACAATTTGTATTTTCAAATGAAACCAAAGTTTATAATATTTTAAAGTACACCTAAACTATAAAAATACGACATGCAGAGGTGATACTTTTGAAATGATATTCCAAATACACTAGTAACATAGTTATTCGTGACATAATGATCCATGTTACCTATTTGTAATATTTAAAGCTCAATAGAAATATGAGTGTAATTGATTCCCATATACAAATTGGAACTGAGAATATCATATTAATAAGAAAAATAAGGAGGAAGGAATTCAAATTACTATTATCAAACGTAATATTTGGATTATAAGGAAAGTGAAATATAAACAACATTCATTCACCGTCGACAACTGCCTTTTTAACTAGAAGCTTAGGTTCACATAACTCAATACCATCCATTGGCATCTTTTGCATGCTATACAAAAAGAAACAATCACACTATGGTAAACAAGATGTCCATATTAGAAACAATAAATCATTTCCAACTAATAAAAAGAGAAAACACCTTCGTTATCCGTTACTTCAGTAATATAACATTCACAAAGCCATGACTATATATAAAGCATGATTCGATCAAATCTGGTGGAAGGAGATTATTCCATAGCGCCTAATAGTGAGAAAAGTAGTAAATACTGTATGATGGTATCAATTTTAAGACTAACCAAACAATCATATATTTGTGGGGGAATTATCGTGGGAATTTGAACAACTCGGATTGAATGACTCCTCCTATATGAATTTTTATAAAGGATCCCAGCTTGATATAATCACTAGGAGGAGTTCGATCAATGATAATCTCAGATCATGATCTATAAGATCACATCACAACTACTTTCGAGAGTCTCAGAGTCTTACACGATTCATTTTCTTCCTATCCCCCGTAAATGTAACCCTCACCCATGGGAAAAGTGGAACGTAGTTCCAATTGCCACATTACCAATCCACGTATACTTTGTCTTGTGTGACAATGTGATTTATTTTTCTTGTTCGACTCTATTTGTTTGGAACTACTCATAATAGGATTTTACCATCTATAACTGTCATCGTTCGTGGGAATCAGATTTTCCTTTTTTCATCCAATCAAATTAACAGGCAGATTTATCTCACCCTCATAGCGCACCTTTGCATTCAATGGAAAACGTTAAAATGGTCCTCCAATGCCTAGGGCTAGGTTTAAGGTCCATCCCAACAGGATTTATAAGACTTCTAACTTATGATATGATCCCTATAAGGGACGCTCAGAGCAAAGTAATGAACAACCCAGGTTTACCCAGGTCTTGTGACTTGTTGACGCTTACGAAAGGTGGATCTATCAAGAGAAGGAAGCCACACATCTCCAAGAGGAAGAGAACACATGGTTACAATGTCGTCTGGAGAGAATGTAGCAAGATATTAATGGGGATTAGCACAAGCATCACGCCAGAACCCCTAGTCCTCAGGAGTGTAAAACTCATAGTCGAGGAAGGTGTTCGCGATGTGACCAAGAGAGCTTCGTGCATAAGAGTCCTTCAACACAATGAGATCAGGAAGAGGGCATCACAGACATGATATTCATGGTACCATTCAAAAAGAGATGGAACATCATCCCACTCATTGTGAGGCGAGATCCACTAAAGAGCTACCCAGAAGGGCCTTCATCAATCAGATGAAATCCCTTTTTAAGGGCGATTAAAGAACCAAAACCTCCTAATTATCACTCTTAGGTTAAAGATATACAATAGAAAGACTGATACCATTGATTATGTCCATCAATATATGCAATAAATGACCCTATGGAATAATAGCAATGCTCTTAGGTGCCGCATGTTCCCTTTCATATTGGGGGATATCGTATAAAAGTGGCTCGAGAAGTTACCACATAGGTTAATCATTAATTTTAAGAAGCTCACAAAGGAATTTATGCACGATTCATTATCAATAATTCCCATCGAAAAAGGATGAATTCATTCTCACCATGAGGAAAAAGGCCCATAAAACTTTGTGAGAATATACAAGACAATACTTGGAAACTTACAATGACGTTGAAGATTGACCCAAATCGATTTAGCCACGTGTAAAATCGAATTTTCAAGTGACTCTATGATGTACCAGTCTCTCATTAAGAAGGAGTCCAACACCATTGATGATCTCATGTCGTGGATAAAAAAAATATGCAAAGGTGGAAAACGTGGTCTACGACACTCAAAATGACAACATTCATCCAAAAATGGCCAAGAGTGACGATAAGGAAAATGTCTCCAAGAAGAAAAAGGGTGGATCCAAGAATGGTGGCAATGAAGATCCTGCCAAGGCCTTCAAGGCGACAAGCACTGTTTTCAAATAACCAAATTATAAGATCTTATGCAAGATCAAAGATCAATAATTCCTCAAATGTACAAGAAAGATGATAGAAGACGAATAAAAAAGGAACACTCCCCTGAGATGTCCCTACCATATGGAGCATGGGAATAAAACAGAGAAATACAAGTCTCTCAAGTCTCATTTAGAATAGTTAGCCCAAGATGTGTACTTGAATGACTGTGTGGAGAAGAAGGGCACTAAAGGTGTCGGTGACATTGACCAAAAGCCTAACAATATCCTAAATGATGAGGAGATGGAACATGAGTTCATGGTCATTCACGGTGAATCAAGTCCAAAATAATTCTAATGCAATGAAATTCGAATAGAACTGAAGAAAGCCATTATAGCGATGGGGGATTTTCAGATCGATCACGCTAAAACTCTAATTGGCAAGCCCCGACATCTAAAAGACATTGACTATCACAAACATATAGTCTTTATCGAGGATGATCTGGTCGGAGTCAGAAGTCCACATCATGACGCACCACTAAACACTTTCATAATTTCCAAATGGTATGTGGATAAGATACTAATAGAACAACAAAGTTCCTTAGAGGTTATGTAACTAAAATTATTCAATGATATTAATATCAAGATGAAGGACTTTAAATAAGTGACCATCCCTTTGGTTGTCTTCATCGAAAAAATGACTATGCCATTGGGAAAAGAAGTTTTCCCTGTCCGAACTTAGAACATTTCAAAGTTGATCGAGTTCTTAGTCGTGGATATTGATTGTCCCTATAATTCAACCCTAGGACGTGGGTGGACTCATGCAATGAATGTTTTCCCCTCCACTTATCACTAGAAGCTCAAATGCATCATCGACTGGGAGATAATGGAGATGAGGGGGGATTAGGTTGTTGCTCAATAATGTTTTATCATTGTTATTAGACCTAAGTGGGAGAAAAAGGGAAACAGTGGTCGCCATTGAGCCGACCAAGGTTGGGTCGCACCAACCAAATTATAATTAAAGTATGGCAGACCGGAGTAGAAGAAATAAGGGTGCCCTCGTAAATAGGGCCATGGAACCATTACAAGAAGTGATGTTTAATGACTTACACCCTGAGAAAAAAATTCATAATCGGAGGCTCACTTACTGGGCCAAGAAAAGAAGAACCAATTTATCAGCTCAAAGAGAATTACAACAGTTTTTGCTTAGCAACCTTCGAACATGTATGGGATTGATCCCCAAGTCATATGACATTGACTTCACGTATACCCAGCATACCCGTCAATCACCCAAAAGGCTCACTGAACAACCCCTGAGAAGTCGAAGGCTGTGAAAAAAGTATAACATTAAAGAATTTCAATTCCCTAAATGTCTCTCCAACCCCGTGGTCATAAGGAATAATAATTCAAGTGTATAATCTACATAGACTTTACTTATCTCAAAAAGTGTGTTCCAGAGACAATTTTTCTATATTAATGATCGACCAATTGGTCGATGCCACATCCAGTCATAAACGGGTGAGTTTCATGGATGTATACTCACGATACCATCAAATTCTTTTGTTCGGACCCCATAAGTAGAAGGCCTCGTTCATCACCACTCTTGGCTTGTATTGCTACAAAGTCATGCCATTCGACCTCAAGAACGCAGGGGCTTCATACCAACTATTATTCACTGTGATGATTAAGAATTAATTAGGCAACACCATAGAGGTCCATATAAATGACATGCTCATAAAAAAAAAGCATAAGCCCGACCACCTCTAAGATTTATCGAAGATACTTGAGATCCTGAAATATTACAAGATGACGCCAAATGCTCCTTTGGAGTTTAGTCTAGGAGTTCTTTGGATATTTAATCTGCCAAATAAGGATCGAGGATGACCCCAATTAAATCGAAGCGATCAACAACATTCGACTGCCAAAGACACTTTTTGATATCCAAAACTTGGTTGGAAATTATAGTAGCACTCAATTATTTTATCTTTAAATCTTTGGGGAAATGCTAACCATTGTTTTAACTACTGAAGAATGAGACGATCCTCACCTGAAACGATAAGCGTTCAAAGGCACTTGATGAAATAATTTATATCTAAGCTAACCATCTACACTCGTGGTCCCAAATTTAGGAGATCCAGTTTATTTATATCTTTTGGTGTCCGACCATGCTCGACCATGATTTGTGAGAAAGAGGGGCACCAGGCCCCAAGATGCTCATAGATGCTGAGAAACCCTACATTCCACTGAAGAAGGTAACCTATTATATAGTAATTGTTTCACAAAAGTTGAAGAGTTAGTTTGAAGCCTGCTCAGTCATAGTCATCACCTCCTTTTCATTCAAGGTAGTTCTCTGAAAGGCTGACCTATTTAGACTGATGTCCAAATGTTCGGTAGAACTAGAGAGATTAATTATTCACTATTAGACAAGTATTTCAATAAAGGGGCACGTGCTGGCGGATTTCATCATTGAGTTTATAGGGGCAGTAGCCCGACGATAAGGAATTTATCAGTTTAATAGTTAACCAAGATTCTGACCAACTCAAAAAGTGGACTCCATATATCGATGGGGCCTCGAACTCAAAAGGGGCAAGAGTAGGAATTATCCTTATCCCTGGTGAAGACTATGATTGAAAAATGAATCATACTTGGCTTTAAAGTATCCAATAATGAGTCCCTCATCGCCGGATTAAGAAAATTTTGATCTCTTGGAGCACCTTGAAGTCTAATACGACTCAAGGTTAGTATATAATCAAGTATCAAGAGACCTGTAATGCCAGAGATGAACGAATGTCAGCATATTAATAGGCCATCCAAGACTTGGTCACCCAGTTTAGGAAAGTCATCATTTAGTAATTCCCTTGTGAAAATAATAGTCATGCTGATGCTTTGTCCACTATAGGCTCAGCCATTGATTCTGATCCCAGAAGAACTATTGAGGTAGAATAACTTTTCCAACTAAGAATTAAAAGATAAAAGGTCGCCAAATAATTCATCGTAGTATAAAAATCTCTGGTTGGATGGACCCGATCATAGCTTATTTGCAAGAGCATGTTATGTCAGTCGTCAAAAAGCAAGCTCATCAAGTCAGGGTAAAAGCCACTCATTTATACCTGTCAGCTGAAGGCAAACTCTACAAGCGATTATTCACAGGTCCATACCTAAAATGTGTACACTCAGGTGACATCGACCAAGTTATGTATGAAATTCATGACGGGATATGTGGGAGGTACATCGAGGGAAGATCATTGGCATTAAAAGCAATCAAAGGAGGCTATTGGTGGCCATACATGTAAAAATACGTAGTTTCATGTGTTATAAAGTATAAGAAGTGCTTAGAGTTGTCACATATGCTTCACAAACTAATCAGCGACCTAAAGCCACTAATTAGTTCGTGACCCTTTTCTCAATGGGGTTTAGACATTGTGACCCTTACATACAACACCACGAAATTGAAAGTACCACCTTATTAGCACGAACTATTTCACTATATGGATCAAAGCTGCCATTGGTAAATATCAGAGACACTATCATGATAAGATTTACTTGGAGAAACATTGTGATTCATTTTAGCATAATTGGGACAATCATCAACGACAATGGAATAAAATTTGAAATCGGGCCATGTAAGAGTATAGTATACTTGATGTGAGGTATAAAATAAATTGTCTGGATTTCTTAACCAAAATATGTTTGAGTATTCGTCCAAGTGGTCACCGAAAAGCTTCATCAATGAACTGGATTCTCAATATCAAACCTTAAGTACACCACTGAGGAATAGGTGTACAACTTAACACACTTTGTTCCACCTTAGTTAATCTATTTTTATAATTGAAAGATATTTTTAATTAACCTTGGTTTTGTAATTTTGTCAAATACATATGAAAATATACTTTTCGTATAGAAAAATCTACTTTATAAAGAATTGCATCTCTTTATGTAATCTAAGTATGTATGTTCGTGCGATAAATAAACATACTTGAAGTTTATCTCAAAACATATTTTTAAAAATCTTATAAGGCAAATTGGAAAAAAAATTGACACGTGCGCGACCCACCTAGCATCAGCTTCACCGCAATGATGGCTTGCCCCACTGCAGCAAAACTTGTCGCTGACTTGCTTCGCTTCAACAATGGTCTCCTCGCTATAGTGACACTGTCTTGCTGGTCATTTCTGTCCCCGTGCAAAATGTTCGAACTGATACGTGACCTGGATCGCTTCACGTTCATTACAACGATACAATAGCTTATTGCATAAACTCTGCGGTGACACATATCTGATAATGTCAAAAAATATATTTTTTAATATCTTCTTGGTTAGCGTGTCAAGTATAACTTTTTACGTGACTTAAACCCTAAGATAACTACTTGACACCTTAATAGAGTGACACATTGCTGATCAAAATATCTGATATATTTGAGGGCACATTTTTCACTCCTCTTCTTTGAGTTCTTTTAAGTCATTATTTTTAATAGAGTTATATTTACTCATCTTGTATTCAAATCCAATCTCCATTAGTGAGAAAATATTTTCTCTTCCTCGGCTTGGAAAAACTCGTGTTTGAGATTTAAACACTACACCCTTTGCAAACAAACCAACAAATAGATCTACAGGATTACTTCAAAGATCCTAGGTGTAACATTTTGGTTGCTTGAAGGTTATGTCGCATAGCAATAAAGTTTTTCTTCAAACTCTTAAATGAAGAAAGTTGCTTATAGTCTGAAGAGGAAATATTTATCCAGAGGATTTGAAAGCATTGGTTGCGGACCAAAAGTACTCGTAGTTATATAGTATAGTCCAGCTATTGACGCTCTATATGGAGAATATGATGGGACAAAGTGTTTAGTTGGTTGTAGCGTCGTGAGGATGCAAGTATATATCTTTTGGATATAAAACCCAACCACAATGCATTTTGTTCTTATTATCGGCCCAAGTTTTTTTCCAGTTAGGGGTTTTTCCTTTGTATATCTAGTCTTGTCATTATTTTACTCTTTTTGCATATTTCAAAATCGTTATCTTAATTAAAACGATAAAACTTAAGAGATTATAAAATTTAGTAATATATTTTGTCACATATACTTTTAAATTGTTAAATCCTTTTATAATATTAAATTAACAAACCTTATTCTTAAATTAGCGGAGCTAATTTTATATGGGTAGCTACCGTCTGGGGGCCCACTCTCAACTGGTATCAAATGATGACATGGACTGCAAGAACTTGCTCGCTATAGCGACAACATATGGGAGTAATAAAACGCCCAAATCGGAAATTTTTTTAGAACTTTTTCCATTTTTCTCTCAAAACCCCTTTCACCCTCAAGAGAAACCCCACCTGCCTTCCTCAAATTTTAACATATTGGAAGCCTTTTAGGTTGTCTTTACCTCATTTAAGTGGATTAATCATCATATTGGTAAGTTTTTGTTCCATTGATTTTTTATTTTACTCATTTTTAGAGTTAGGGCTCGGTGATAGTTTTTTTGATAGATTTTGATGTAATCTTCTCTACGATTGATGAATATCTACTTATCTTGAGTTTAGATTGAATCTGTTGAGTAGCTTTAGTTTGTATATCCTTTGCCTTAATTTTTTGGGGTTGGTATACTCATAATTTCGTATAGAATCCTTGGGTTTCATCACCATGTCTCATAGAATTTTTGTGCTTGTGTCTTGGGATGTGATTTCAGGCTATCTTATGGCTCCAAAGTCAAGCTCACGTTCCTCAACTTCCACTAAACACTCCATATTTGATGAACTCTTCGCCACATGTTTCATGCATTGGGAGAGGTCAATATACTTGTTATCTTTTTTGACACGCATATATTTGAGTTTTGGATCAAAGAGATCGATTTGTTATTTTCTCTCAAATCGGACCGTGTTACCCCAACATGGTGCGAGACTTTTATTACACTCTTGTAGATGGTAAGGATGACCATTGCTACATAATTCTTTGTGCCAAAGTAAGGGAAATTTAAGTGAAACTTTCTTCTAAGTGGATAAGTAATAAATTTGGTGTTCTAGGAGAAATGTATTCCTAATATCCTTACGAAAATTTTGAATGGACCAAGCGATCGGGATGCTATCACTCTTTTAAGCGATAACTATTGTTAGGAATGGAACAATACCACTTTTACCCATGTTTATGTTGCTAAAGACTTCTACATCCTAAATATGGTTGTTTGTTCTTGTATTTTTCCCACGTACCACCCTCATAATGTAACTTCCATATGTGCACGATTGATGTTCGCATTAATACGTGTGTTGGTATGTGTTTGTGTGACTTAATCTTGGACTAGATTTTTTATGACACTACGGACAATCTTAAAGTTGATGATTTGCCTTACAGTCTTTTGATTGTGTGTTTTCTTTTGGAGTGTGGAGTTCCTTTGCTTCCAAGTAAAGTTGAGGTAAAACCGATGTCTACATTGACTATTCATTCTTATTTTAATTCAATTGGTCAACTTAAAGACCTTGATGACCCCACTATACCATCATGAACATCTAGTTCTTGCTTTCTAACTAGAATTGAGTTGGATTCCACCCTCTCTCGGATATCTACTCAACCAGGTTCTAGTTTGTTATCATCGTTTAATCCGATGAAATCTTTGTTTATTAATAATAATTTGATACACATGCGTAAAATTTCAGGGATGCATTGCAAAATGCGAATATAAATCTTATTGATTTGTGTGTCTTTTGAATCTTAAATGGAAGAAGAAGTGATGTAATTTCTTTTGTTTGTTTTGGGTTTGGTTTAGAGTTATTTGGATTTTGATTCTTTCCTATGTCATTTTCTATTACAAAAAGGGGGAGATGTTTGTAGATAGGGGGAGTACAATTATTAAAGCATATTAGGTTCCTTAGAGATTTTTGTTTCTATATCATGTTGGTTGAGAGAAATTATATATCCGAGGGGGGTTATTTTAGATAAATATCATGTTTATGTTCACAATGTTATATTTACATGTTCATATCTATTAAATTTCTTCACATTGATTCCTTGGTGCATTTGTTAGCACGTAACAAGAAAGTTTGAACAAGACCTCCTTGAAGATGGATTGTATTTTTTGTAATGATTAGTTGCTTGGAATTGTTAATTTTGTATTTTCTCTTGGTCGGGCGAGTCGTAAAATGGTCGATTTCTTTCATTTGCTTGTAATTTTCCCTTTTTATGTTTTGTCTAAGAATTCGACAAAAGGGAGATTGTAAGAGTAGAGTATATTGGATGTGATCCATATAATAGATAATCTGCATCACTTGACCAAAACATGTTTATTTCTTCATCCAAGAGGTCACCGTAGAGCTTCATCAACGAACTGAATTCACTAAATATCGAACCTCAAATACACCACTTAGGAAAATGTATAAGACTTAGCGAACTTAGATTCACCTTGGTTAATATGTTTCCATGATTAAAAATATTTTTAATTAACCTTGATTTTGTAATTTTGCCAAATACACATGCAAATATACTTTTCATATAGAAAATTATATTTTATAAAGAATTTCATATGTTTACGTATTTTAAGTATGTATGTTCATGAGAGGAACATACATACTTAAAACTTACCTCAAAATGTATTTTGAAAAATCTTCCAAGGCGACTGGACAAAATTTGGACATATACGCGACCTGCCTCGCTTCAATTTCATCGCAGTGACGGCTTGCCTCGTTGTAGCGAAACTTTTCGCGGGGATTTTCTTGTCTATAATTCAAAATATTTGGATAAATACGTGAGTTCTTTGCCGCATTTTCTCCGCAGTGATGGTCATATCGCTGCAGCGATATTGTCTCGATGGCCTCTTGTGTCCACGTACAAAATGTTTGAATTAATGCACAACTTGGATCGCTTCAGGTTCATCAAAGTGATGCAATAGCTCATTGCAGCGACCTTGTGGTGACACGCTCTGATAACGCTGAAAGTCATTAGTTCACAAGATCATTCTTTAAGATCTTCTTGGTAAGTGTGTCAAGTACATATTTTTGGGTGACTTAGACCCCGATGTGACTACTTATAAGGACAAATTTCTAATTGAGTCAATTTGTAAGTGTTGGCTTAATTCCGGACAAAACTATTTGAGTCGTATGGTAGAAGTTATTTGTGACCTTTCAAGCCCATGGCATTGATGTTAAAGACGTAGCGACCAAGTCAAAGAAGATCACATCATATGTTGTATTTCGTGCCCTATGTTCGTTATCAACGGTCCAAGGATCTCTCGGGTATAAATGCCTATATTATGTTAAGACTGGAAATTTATTATCGGGTGTTATAAATTTTGTTAATTTTTTTATTGCATTCATATTATCTAAAGATTTTGTTCTCAGACACCTTTTAGTAAAAAATCAAAACTAATTAAAAAAAATGTGAAACTGGCAGCCACATGTTCGTATCGAAATGATCTAGAATCGTGGCCAAAAATCTTGTTCAAACAACCTCGTTCATACATGATACAAATGTCATTCGAATGATCCTTCAAACGAGACGTTTTTTCGCTATTTTCTCATTCGATTTATCGTTCGAACAACCTCCTTGAAACGAGATTCAAATGTTATTCGAATGACCCTTAAAACGATATGATGTTATCGTTGTTTTCTCGTTCGATTTGTCGTTCAAATGACCCCGGAATGTCGTTCGAATGACCGAACAGTTTTTTGTGCGAAAATAAGAGTGTTTCAGCAGTTTTTCTGTTGTAACTTCCCACTACTTTCCCACATATTTTATAGTGTGGGAGTTAACACTTTTGAGAGGATTTTTCCTACATTTTGAGAGCTTAAACACTTATCGAAAAGTCCCTTTTGTTTTATTAATATTTAATGTATTAACTTTCAAATAAAACACAAGTTTCTCACCCAAATGTTAATTTGATCCAAGTTTCAATATATACATGCTTTGACATCGTTTGTTTGGCGTCGAATATCTTTCTCCACCCTAAAAAGATAGTTTCTTACGGATGATTTCGTGTTTGTGGTTTGTGGTGTATATGCAGACTCCGTGTGTTGACTGTAGCTTTTTCCCCATCGGTGGACTCCGAGACAAAAGTTGATTCCGAAATTGTCAACTAGGCAGAGGTGGAAGAACGAAGAGCGTCAAGGCTTGTGTGGGCGTCGAGTCTTGTGTAAGTATTATGTCATGTCTTTTGTAATTTCGTACTTAGTGGACTTGTAGTTAGATCGTCCGAGATTTTTCCCATTGTAAGTTTTTCTCGCACATAAAGGCATTGTGGTTCTATTTATTTTTATCTTGTAATTTATCACCTAGATGCATGCTTAGGTTTAAAAGGATAAAAAGCGACTTTAAATTGGGTAATTTTCAGTGTAATTTAATTCCATCCGATTTCAATATTTTGGCCAAATTCATGTTTAGGTTATTTTGCATAATTTAGAACTTGAATTGAAGTTGTGGTTGTGCTTAAGTAGTGAAAATTTAATTCTTGAAAGAAATTATTAAAAATTGGAATATTTGGTAAACCATCTCTTTTGAATTTAAAATTTTGTATTTTTCATCCATTTCATATGGTATCTGAGCGGGAGCGCTATATAATTGCGTTAAGATAATTTTTTCTTTTGAATATGGAAAATATGCCTTTTTTCAAAATTTCATGTTTTTATGGTTCCAACTATGTATATTGGAAGCGCGTATGAGGTCGACACTTAAATCTTTAGATGGACGGGTTTGGCAATCGGTTGTTACAGGGTGGTCCCCATCAACATGTCTAGAATAAGAAGTTTGTGTTCCTAAACCCGTTGAAACGTGGAGTGATGATGAACTTAAACTAGAAAATTTTAATTATAGAGGTTTAAATGCTCTTTTTAGTGCAGTCACATCGGAGAAGTTCCCTTGAATTGTGACGTGTGAAATGTCTAAGGAGGCTTAGGACACACTCCAACTCACCTGTGAAGGTACTAGTGCCGTTAAACACCTTCTAAACTCTAAAATCTCACCCCTCAATTTGAAACCACTAAGATATTAGAATGTATACTTTTGATGAGTGTTATGTTAGATTGTCCGATATTGTGAATTCGTATTTTAATATGGTAGAAAAGATACAATGCAACCGTGTTATAAAAAAATATTTTGAGGTCAATACCCGAAAGGTTTAATTCAAAAGTGACCGTGTTAAATTCTTTAGGCACTTTAAACTCTATGAAACTTGAAGAGCTTGTAGGTAAAATACAAACCTAAGAACTTGACATGTTTTCCACCAAAGATGTGAAGAAGAAGGACAAGGGCCTAACTTTAAAAGCCCGAAATGAAGAAACGCTTATTTCGGATGATGAATTTTACATCGACTCCGATGATATGGTTATGTTTTCTTAGAAGTTTAGAAAATTTCGTAAGTTTAATAAAGAGAATCTTAAAAATGATTATAAGAAATTTGAAAAGTATAAGTATAACAAAGCCGAGAAACTCCCTAAAAATCCTAACGATGATATTAATAGGGACGAGTGGAATAGATGTTTTGGTTGTGAGGGTTTTGGCCATAGGGCAGACGAGTGTCCCACTAAATTAAGGAAGGAGGGTAAGAAACCAATTTCATATAATGGCACCCTTAGTGATAGTGAACCGAAAGAGGGACCCAATACCTCATTGAGCGTAACTTCACCGCGTTCATAACTAGTCATATGAGCCATAGTAAAATCTTCCGATGAAGATAATTTTATACATGACACTTTCGAGGCCATTATTGGTGAATCCCATGTGTTTGATGGTTGAGAGAATGGAGAAGAGAGTGAGAATGAAGAGGAGGAAGAGGATAGTGAAATGAAAGTTTCCTTTCATGAGTTGTATGTGGAATCCTTAAAATTGAAAAGGCAAAACTTGAAGTTGGAAGCTAGAATGAGAGAACGTGCTGCAGGTAGTGATGAAAGTGTTTTAATTGAAGATCTTAGGGCACGTGAGAGAACTTTTCGTGAGAAGATAGAGTATTTTAAGGTGAAAGAGATAGCCTTAGAGGTTTAATGGAGGCTATGAAAAAATATCTTCTTGAGTTTGAATAGTAGATAAGTTTACTTGAGTCGAGGATAGTGAAACTTGAAGAGAGATTGAGAGACTCGAGTCGGACCAAATTTGATTTGGAGTGCATGTCGGAGAAGTTGGATATAATTTTAGTCACTCTTCAAATCAAAGATATCAAATGTGGTATTGGCTTCGATACTCAAAATGCTTTCGCTAATAAAACTGAAACCGTAATTTCAAGAGAATAATCTAGGAATGGTAGAAAAGGTCAACCCTTAGGTAATACTTCTCAACATTTTTTACTTACACATATTGTGGCAGGAAGGATCACCTTGGGAGGTTTTGTTTTGATCTTAGAAATGGTCCTAGGAATCCAAGGGTAGAGCCACCAAGGTCACCAAAAATCTAGAGCGTCGCGTTATGACTATTTGGGTTAGAAGATTCGATTTGGAGGCTTTACATAATAGGCTGTATGATTCTCATTTGCTTACACATGATACTTCTCATGCTAAATCTAAAGATCGATTGTGTTAGCTTTGTGTACATACACTAAATGTCCTTCATGATACATTCTTGCTAGTTGTATGTTTATTTTTTATATTCTAGTTTATGCTTCATCATATAAGTTTTTCTAGAACTATGGCATGTATATCTTTTGTATTTTAATTTTTTGACTCTTATTAAAAAATAAAAAAAGATTTTATTTTTCATTTGAGTTGTTTTTATTTTTAAAATTTGTTTGAAAATTTTGAAAACTCAAAAATATTTTTTATTTATTTATTTTAGTTTTACACATTTTACGTGGCATATCATTGTGTTTGAATCCTCTATCTCTTTTCACTTCCATGTGGCTAGAACCTTTGGTTATGAATTTCAATTCTTAAATTGTTATTTATCATGCTTGCATGGAGTAATTTCATGTTGATTTGGTTAACAAATTCTCTTTGTATATGCCTCTACACACATATGCACGAGCTTTTTTTAACATTAACTTCACATGTATATCTGAGCATTGTGAGATGTTATCCTATCAATTTTGTCATCTACATGTTTTATGACTATGGAGGATATGTGCATATAAGAATCGTTGCTCGGATTGGGAAAAATAGATAATCATTTATCCAGTAAAGTTTTATTTAGTAATGGAATCGGGCTGCGAAAGTTAAGTTGACTTTGCGTGAAAAGCCACCATTGAAAAGGGGCCTAAAAAGTGAGGCAATTAAAAAATAGCCAAGGTCAACATAGTTTAGTTTGATATGGTCATTCTATAGAAAAAAGAATTATTATTTATAAGGGAGTTCGGATGGATATATCAACTGGTTTGTACGATGACAATGAATCCTAGTTACGCTATTTTCTCATGACGCTATTGATTTGTAGAATCATCAAAATTTTAGGCTTGTGTGCATTGTGCTCGTTTGTTCTTTGAGTTATATTTATCTTTTCACCTGAGGATAATACTAAGTTTGATAAAGTTTTGCAACCAAATAGAACTCCTTGAACATGTTTAAGTCATTGGATCATAATTCCTTTGTCTCTTGTTCACACCCCTTCACTCCATTTACCACATGTTTCTTTAGACACATTTATGCCATATGAATGTGGAAAACTTGTTGTGTTTAGTGTTGAGTGGTGTTTATGTCTATGTATATGTGCGCCTATGCTTTATAGATAATTTTTTCATATATATATCATTTGTTTTGAATCTTTGCTTTTACATCTAACCCTTGTATGCTATCTGTTCATATCAATATCTATCTTGTTTCGACTTTTCATTGATATCCCTTGGTTCTTTTAGTTCATTATAGTTGATATCATTTTGATATCACATGACTGCTGGTATATATTATTCCTTATATGGATTAGTTGTTCTTGTGTTGCCATGATTTTTTTTATTTTTTTTATCATTATACGCTATTGCATGATATACTTATTTTTCCATTATGCTTATCCCTTGTTTCATTTGGGGGAGAATTGAATTAACCGGGGAGAAATGGGTTATTTTATGCACCTTAATCTTTGTCCATTCCTGAAATAAAAGGGGGAGAAATGGTATATAAACCTTTCAAATTGGGGATATCTAATTCAGGGGGAGACGTCTTTCCTAGGTATATAATGTTAGATAAAGGGGGAGGACTTAATATTTCTATTTACCCTATGTGTTTAATGGTGTGTTTAAGTGTGCAGGTTTTTATCCATGCGGCAAAGTTTTTTAATGCAAAACTTCTCAACATATGTGTCGGTCAAGCGTCTGTATTTTTTTTTTTTGAGTGAGATTGTGTCTTTTAGATGACAGCCCATAGGGTTTTTATTTTGGCTTTGTCCCGGAATAGCCAAAGGGGGAGGTTTGTAAGGAAAAATTTCCATTTCAGTCAATTTGTAAGTATTGGCTTAATTCCGGACAAAACTATTTGAGTCGTAGGAAAAAAGTTATTTGTGACCTTTCAAGCCTATGGCATTGATGTTGAAGACGTAGTGTCCAAGTCAAAGAAGATCACATCATATACCATAATCTGTGCCTTGTGTTCGTCTTCAATAGTCCAAGGATCTCTCAGGTGTGAATGCCTATTTTATGTTGAGACTAGGAAATTTGTTATTGGGTGTTAGAATTTTTGTCAATTTTTTTTAATTCATACAATCTAAAGATTTTGTTCTCGGACACCTTTCAGTAAAAAAATCATAACTAATTAAAAAAAATAAAAAAAATGCGAAATTTACAGCCACGCGTTCGTATCGAAATTATCTTGATTCATAGCCTAAAAGCTCATTCGAACAACCTCGTTCACACGAGATTAAAATGTCATTTGAATGACCCTTCAAACGAGATGTTTTTTCGCTGTTTTCTCGTTCGATTTGTCGTTCGAACTACCTCGTTCAAACGAGATTCAAATATTGTTCGAATGACCCTTCAGACGAGATGATTTTTATCGTTGTTTTCTCATTCGATTTATCGTTCAAATGACCCTGGAATGTTGTTCGAACGACCGAATAGTTTTTTGTGCGAAAATAACAGTTTTTCAGCAGTTTTTCTTTTGTAACATCCCACCACTTTCCCAACCATTTATGTAGTGCGGGAGTTAACACTTTTGATAGGCTTTTTCATACATTTTGAGAGCATAAACACTTATCCAAAAATCCCTTTTGTTTTGTTAATCTTTAATGTATTAACTTTAAAACAAAACACAAGTTTCACACCCAAGTGTTTATTTGATCCAAGTTTCAATATTTGCATGCTTTGAGATCATTGGTTTGGCATCGAGTATCATTCTCAACCTTAAAGAGATAGTTTCTTGTGGAGGATTTCGTGTTCATGGTTCGTGGTGTACATGCGGTGGATTTCGTGTGTTGACGGTAGCTTTGTCCCATCGGTGGATTCCGAGATGAAGGTGGATTATGCAGTTGTCAACTAGGCAAAATGGAGGAAGGAACAGCGTCAAGGCTTGTGAGGGCCTCGAGTCTTGTGTTAGTATTTTATCATATCCTTTGTAATTTCGTATTTAGTGGACTTGTGGCTGGGTCGTCCAAGCTTTTTTCCAAAGTGATTTTTTCTCGTACATCGTGGCATTATGGTTCTATTTATTTTTATCTTGCAATTTATCACCTAGATGAATTCTTAGGTTTAAAAAGATAAAAATCGGTTTAATCGCAATGATTGTGTAATTTGGATCTAATTTAATTTGGGTAATTCTTAGTGTACTTTAATTCAAGTCGGTTTTAATATTTTGACCAAATTCATGTTTAGGTTGTTTTGTATCATTTAGAACTTGAATTGAAGCTGTGGTTATGCTTCAGAAGTGAAAATTTAATTCTTGAAAGAAATTATTAAAATTTGGTATATTTGGTGAACAATCGCTTTTGAATTTAAAAATTGGAATTTTCTGTCCGTTTCATGTGGTATCAGAGCGGGAGCGCTAAATTACAATGTTAAGAACATTTTTGGGTTTGAATATGGAAAATATGCCTTTTTCAAAATTCCATGTTTTGCATGGTTCCAACAATGCGTATTGAAAAATGCGTATGAGGTCGGCACTTAAATCTTTAGACAAGCGGGTTTGGCAATCGGTTGTTAGAGGGTGGTCCCTACCAACGTGTCTTAAATCTTATGTTCGTCATCAACAGTCCAAGGATCTCCAAGGTATGAAGGCTTATATTATGTTGAGACTTGGAAATTTACTATTGGGTGTTATAATTTTTGTCAACATTTTTTTGAATTAATAATATCTACAGATTTTATTCTCGGACACCTTAAATTAAAAAAACATAACTAATTCAAAAAAAAATGTGAAACTGGCAGTTACGCGTTCGTATTGAAAGTATCAAGATTCGTGGCCTGAAATCTCATTCGAATAACCTCGTTCAAATGAGATACAAATGTGACAAGAGTGTTGTCTTCTATTGTGACAAGAGTGCTTGCTCTTTCTCACTCCGACCAAGTTACCTACTGGTTCCACTTATTTATTGTGTTCAGAGTGCATTTTTTATATAAAAAGACCTCATTTATTACCATCTTGGGTGTTAAATATTATTATCTCTTACTCTCATGCATCGTCATTATTAAACACAATCTTGGACTTTAATCACGATATTGATTAGGGGTTCCGCCTTGTTTGATATTAATTATATTCCAAGAACCCCTGACTCTGACACCACCTGTGACACCCCGCCTAATTACATACGGGGTGATCAGTCCTTTTTAAATTTAAAACAGAATGTTCGGGGGATTCATTCTTAGCATCATTGTCGAAAAATAATTTTTCTTTATTTATCATCTAATAAATAATTAAGTGAAGTGTAAAAACATTTAATTTTAATTATACTCAAATAATCCATTAATAAATTTCCATTATTTAAGATATAAGGTATTTATATTCCACGTAAATGTAATAAATATTGGACATGAATTAACTACTGAAATAAATCAGACTGGATATAAAATTCCAGTTCAAAGTCTCAAACCAACAAACCATAAATTTTGCAAGTGTAACAGAAATAAACTACTAAAGTAAACTGATTACAATCTCTAATAAAAAGACTGAGAACAGGCGAAACATGCCCTAAGACAAAAGTCTGAGTGGAGCTGAAGAAAATGATAGAGGCGTCTAATGCAAGGACCTGCAACTCCCACAACCGCTGCAGCTCGCTAAATAATTCACGTGTCTAAGCCTGGTAACCCTGTGGCTAGGCACCTGATAAATAGTATATATATTGCAAAAGAGAGAAGAATAGAAAGAAACGGGTCAGAGCCCGAGTTGTAAAAATATTTGTTTTAGCAAGTATTTAAAACTACAATAATGTAAGTATTATGTGCATGTTTGTTTCGAACTCTCACATGAGATTCTCACTTCTCCACTGTTGTACACGCCAAATATACGTCTATCCTAACCTAATTACCCACAAGGTTCCCAACTAGGTCATACACTTATACTTCTAAATATATCTCAAAGGAGTAACCCTTATCGCCCATACAATATGCTATTTAAATCATTTATCCCCAAAACCACATTTCGTACCCACTATTCTAATACTTAACCTTTTACTCACCAGATTTTATTTATTTATCAACATTACTATATCTACTAATTTCACATAGTAGAATTTATCCACAAGTATATCTATATAATAAGGAGTAATGGTGTTTTTACTGTTCATAAGTTTTGGAGACATTTAACGGTTGAGATCGAAGCCACTTAGCAAAAAATTAAGGGTGGAGATTAACTTGTTATTTTCCCCCTCCTTTCCATGGTAAAATTGAATATACCTCTGAACCCGTCGAAAACAATCTGTATTCTGACAAAACCCTCTGACCCACACATTACATTATGACACCCATTACCTCGAACCCTTCCCCATATCGCCTTTACCCACACGTTACATTAACATTTTTTACAGCTCTTTCTTTGTCCATATCTCTATCACACTTGCTTCCTTTTACACCTCCACACAATATTGCTTTTACCCACACAATAGCTCTTTCTTCGTCCATATGTGTGGTCCGTTTCAGAACACTTCCTTGCTCCAATCTCAAAAGCAAAGGTTAAAAGCTTTTTTCTTTTCTGGGTTGACTTCTCTCTCTCTCCGTGTATTTATATGCTTCGTGGTTTGTATTTTTTATTTACATTTGTGTATTTTGCATTTAAGTTTGGGTATTCAAGTTTCAGATATCCGTGTATTCTTGAGTTAGAGCTAAAATGGGTATGTTATGGGAAAGGAGATGTGCAACTGGGTTTGGGTATGATGAGAGAGAGAATGAGGTTCCAGCCCCGGTGGTGCATATGCCATGTTCGTCGGTGAGCTGAACTCAGCTATCACATTCCTTAGCCCTACCGGATCTACCCATCAAGGTATCATTTCGGATTCGTGAACCTGTTGTCATTCCGACGAATATAAGTCCGACCAGTGACCCACCATTCAAGGTATAATTTTGGATCTCTCTAATAGGGTATGTCTCTGTCTCTGTCTCTCACTCACGGGGTTGAGTTTTTTGTTTAAGATCTCTTCAAACACGTGTTATGATTGCTGGATCTGAACCCGAGTTTTTTTTTGTTTGTGGATTTGAACCTAGATTTGGGGTTTTGACGATTTAGGGCTTTTGCATTTTTTATTTCACGTTGTGATTGCTGCTTTGTGGGACATTTTCTCCGGTTTTGGTATCATTATACAGGTCAAGTGATACTCAGAAAATTTATGTAGAAGCTGAGACTTTAACGGCACTGGTATATTTATTTTTGCTGGTTTTTAATGTTTTCACTGGTCAAGTGATACACAATATTGCTGGTTTTTAACGCAGCCTCGCTCAGGTATGGATTTTTTTTTAAGTTTTCATGTCGATGATGGGGGTGTACATAGAGGAGAAGCAACGAAGGACGGAAAAGTGAGTTCAAATGTCGTCGTGCCTACCTGAGATGATAACACAGGAAGGGAGAATTGAAGTTGGTGAGCCGGTGGGTAAACTCCCTAGCCGAGAAAGTCACATGTGGGTTTATTAAACAGATAGGAAGCTTGGGTGGGCAACAGGTGGATGAGTTGGAAATGTTGGAAATTAAATAAGTGATGGACAGTAAAATGAAATATAATATTGTATTTAGGTTTTGGTCGTGTTTGTACTCTCATTTTCGAGGTTGAAAGACTATTATGAAATTTGTAGGCCACCAGTTGCCATGGAGAAATTATTTTGACTCTCATATTTAATTCTTGACAAAAAATGTACGCTTCTTTGTACTTCTATGTATCTAAAGGTAGTCACTTCTTTATTATGTAGTGTTTATTGTTGCTGTAAAATTTTTTTAGAAACACGTAGTTTTTGTTTTCATCCCACCTTTTTTAGAAACCCAGTAGTTTTGTTTATTGTGTAGTCTTAATATGAGGATGTTGAGAAATTTGAAGTAAGAAGGAAATTAATTTGCATTTATTTTTTAAATATGATTTGTTAAATTGTGAATATGATTTGAAGTGAGGATGTTCAATTGTTCAATATGAGAAGTAAAAAGAAACATAAGGACAACCACGATGCATCTGTGGATATGGAGTTGGAGCATTGTGAAGATACCATGATTACTCAAAATATTATTGAGGCTACTGATTGTAATAGGGATGGATCTAGTGCTGCTATGATCTTGGACGAAAGCCTTACAACAGAACAAACCATAGTCCCCAGCTATGATGAAAATGATAAAACCAAAAAAACACTTTCTTATAAGGATGTGGTGCGTAAGAAACTAAACTCAGATATCCTTTTTGACGACACTAATTGCTCGTGGTCTGATGATGATATGGAGACCTCTTATGAGAGTAACTATCACTCCATGGACCTCAACTCAAATCCTGTTGAAGAGGAAGATGATCCACTGTGCCCAATCGTATCTATACCAAAAAAATATGTGGAAAAATTGAGAAAGAAATGGAGTGACAGCATCATCGTGAGTCTACTTGGTAAGAACATTGGCTACAAGTTACTTAGTACTAGAGTTCCCTACCTGTGGAACTTACAGGGTGACTACGAGGTCGTTGACTTGGAGGAGGGGCATTTCATATTCAAATTTATGATGAAAGAGGATTACTACAATGTCTTGACTGGAGGCCCATGGATATTCAACAACCATTATCTAATAGTTAGAAAATGGGTGCCAAACTTCAACCCTCTTGAGTCTAACCATGTCACTACAGCTTTATGGGCGAGACTACCCAGACTTCCTATTGAATGGTTTGATGAAAGAGCTCTGTTTCATATAGGTAGTAAACTAGGGAAACCAATCAAGATGGATTTTAACTCTGCATCATCAACTAGGGGAAAATATGCCAGAATCTGTATTGAGGTTGATCTTGCAAAACCATTGATCCCATGTTACAAATTGGATGGTCGTAAATATAGAATGGAATATGAATTCCTACCATATATATGTTTCAAATGTGGAAAAATTGGACACAAAATAGAGTACTGCCCACTTCATGCACCAAATCACGCTATAAATAAATCACCGGAGAAACCTCCTGCTACCATCATGGAAAATAATTCGGCGAGGGTTGCTGATAATGGTTAACTCCACAGCTCTACTAGTGGGAAGAATGACATTAATATGTGCGCTGATGTGGAAAAAAAGCAAGACCATTTTGGTCCATGGATGCTGGTTCAACGCAACAGGATAAATAGTAATAAGAAGGCAAAAACAAATCCAAATGGAACTAAGGATCTCTTAGTCAGGACAAATAATAAATACGCTATCCTAAACAGTGATGGAGGTGACAAGAGTCAAATACATCATGACACACAACATGGTAAAAGAGCATCGACAGCTTCCAGCTCACAGATGAAGGGACAAAATGGCAAGTTTTCAGAATGTTAGCCACGTGAATAATCTGAAAAATAGGGAATTAAGAAAAACCAAGGGCGTAAAAAGTGGAGGATATAAAGAATCAGTAGCAAAAAGGAAAATGGGGACGTGGAAAAATCTGCAGGATATTACCTTGCGTGTGATAGACCCACTGAAAAAAACAACACTGCCTAGACGGTACATAAAAATATGGGAAAAAATTCAGGTGTCAGCTCCACATGTCAAAACCCGGACACATCTAATAATTTGATAAGTGAAGTAGATAGCATTATTGTGGGGGACATTACTATTAATGGCCCAACAAACCGACATTTAGGTCCACAAAACGTCAACACTAACTCTATAAAGAACTATGAGAATCACCCCCAGGAGAAATACACTTCTGAAAGGATACCTGCTAACCAAATCGACAATGGACCTCCCATTTCCTCTGCCTCGTTAGGGGACGTTCAAATCCAAAACATGACTCTAAATTCGGGAGAAGTATTAACCAACTTAGTGGGGAATGTAGAGTAGGCTGTCATCTTTCGAGTGATTTGGAAGATCTCCAAAGCCAAGATCATAATCAGCACACTGGAACAGACGTGGGAACACGAAGAGATAATCACAGCAATTGTGGAAGAAAAAGTCAGGAACCTACGACTGCACCAGGAAATTGCTAAGAGGTGTATGTGGACGATATATGATTTGGAATCACTCATCCAACTCACACCCTCAATGGTTGCGATTATCTGGAATTATCGAGGGGCGGGAAAACCCCTATTCAAACCCATCATTGCTGAACTGAAAAGAATTTATAACCCGGATGTTGTGGTTATACTTGAAACGCATATCCCTATTGATAATCTGGTTAATTTTTTCGACAACCTGGATTTTACTAAGAGGGAGGTCTCTGAACCAATTGGTAGGTCCGGGGGTATTTGGGTTATCTGGAACCCAAATTCTATTAAGTTGGAAACCCTCTCTATTACTTGACAAGCTATCCATCTCATGGTTACCAAAAATAATTACGAAGATTGGATTTTTTTGCCATTTATGCAAGCCCACAACCACGACTACGCAGAATTTTATGGGAGAATCTGTATGACATTTCTGAAAATACTAACCGCCCTTGGCTGGTTGCGGGCGATTTCATAGACCATGTAGACGAGTCTGAAAAAAGAAGTTTTAGTAAGCAGATAAAATACAGTAACAAATCTACCTTCCTGGAAAATATCAACAAATGCAAGCTTATGGACCTGGGATGCTCGGGGCCAAAGCTGACCTGGACGAATTGCAGGAAGGGTATGGCAAATACCCTCATCAGACTGGACAGAGGGCCTGCGAATGCTGAGTGGAACCTGAAATTCCCTGAAGCTTGTGTTGAGAACATACCCCGCACAGCCTCTAACGACTGCCTTATCATGATCAGATTTGAAGGTATGTCTTCTAACCGTTCCATTCCTAGGCCATTTAGATTTTGACGTGCTGGTTTTACAGAGATGACTTTAATGATCTCATTAATATTAACTGGAATAATTCTGTTAGCCTTGATACTAATATTCATATCTGTACGGAAAATACAAAAATTTGGAATAATAACATCTTTGGTAATATTTTTAAAAATAAAAAACGCATTCTTATAAGACTTAGTGGCATCCAAAAAGCACAAGAAAGTTGTTATTCACATAACCTTTATATTCTTGAAAATAATCTCCGTTATGAATTTAACACATTACTTAGGCACGAAGAAAAATTATGGAAACAAAAGTCGAGGATTGCATGGCTTAACGAGGGTGATCAAAATACCAAATTCTTCCATACCTCGACTCTTATTAGACGTAGGAGATATAGTATAAAGAAACTTATCATTAATGGGGAATGGACTGAAAATGGTACTATCATCTCTAAACATATCAATGAATATTTCGAAAATGTGTTCAAAGCTGAATTAAAATATGACATAAGAAGTCAGATGCGTAATATTGAAACTATAAGTTTCTTGGATGATGACAATTTGTTCCTAACTACCCCACTTACATTGGGAGAGGTTAGGAAAGCGGTCTTTAGTATGAAAGGACTTAAAGCTCCTGGCCCGGATGGAATACAATCACTTTTTTATCAACATTTTTGGAAAACCATTGCTACAAATATTTTCACCTTTTGTCAAAAATGTTTCAGGGAGTATTCCTTTCCTAAAGATATCAATAACAGTTACAAAACACTTATTCCAAAAAATGATAATTCGGAGAACATATCCCAATTTAGACCTATAACTTTATGCAATGTCTTTTACAAAATTCTTGTTAAAATTATTGTGGACAAACTTAGACCCATCCTATGTCGTAACATTAGCCCCCACCAGGCAAGCTTCCTTCCTGGAAGACAAGCCTCAGATAATGTTATTGTCACCCAAGAGATTATTCACACCCTTATGAATCTAAAAGGTAAAAAGGGGGGTTTTATTCTAAAAATTAATCTTGAAAAAGCTTATGATAGAATTGACTGGGACTTTCTTGAGGGGGTCCTAAATTGGTTTAATATTGATAAAGATTTTTCCAACCTCATCATGAGTTGTGTGAGAAACACCACCACCTCTATTCTCTGGAATGGTACCCCCTCCCTAGTTTTAACCCTACTAGAGGTCTCCGCCAGGGAGATCCGTTATCTCCATATCTTTTTGTTATGTGCATGGAAAAAGTCAAATGCAAGAAGTGGAAAGGTATTAGGGCGTCTGATGTTGGACCACCCATCACCCATCTCTTCTTTGCGGACGACATTATACGTTTCACGGAGAATGATATCATCTCTTGTGACTCTATCATTGATACTCTTGAGGAATTTTTCCATATCTATGGTCAAAAAATAAATTACACTAAATCTAAAGTGTTTGCTTCCCCCAATATCCCCAAAAGGGAGGCCTCGAATGTTATCCACTTATTTGGTATGACCATTACCAATGACTTAGGCGTGTACCTTGGTAATAGACTCATACATGGTAGAATGAAAAGCTCCCACTTTAAAGACATCATTGAAAAAGTTCAAAAAAGACTAACGGGGTGGAAATCTAACCTTATCTCTCTCGCGGGTAGGAAAACTCTTATTCAGGCATTGACATCAACCATACCTAATTATAACATGCAAAACGTTATTCTCCCAGTTAAAATTTGCAATGAGATTGATAGACTGAATAGAAATTTTCTCTGGGGGGAGGATAACGAGAAGAAAAAAATCCACCTGATTAGCTGGGATAAAGTTTGCAAGCCAAAAATTAATGGAGGACTGGGTCTGAGGAAGAGTCAAATTAATAACCAGGCCTCTGTCGCTAAACTTGGTTGGAAACTTGTGAATAACGATAATTCCATTTGGGCTAAGGTTTTAAGAAATAAATACAAAATCAATCAAAACCCTAGACTATGGAAAAAAAGAAATGCCTCTTCACACATCTAGAGAAGTATCATTAAATGTCGTGAAACCCTGTCCAAGAATGTCAAATGGAATGTCGGGAATGGTAAAATCATCCACATTCTTAAAGATTGGTGGGTTGGGAACAAAGTCATCAATCCCGCTGAACAACCGAGAGACTTAGACAACCTCAATGTTGAAACGCTGATTGGGGAGAATGGGAATTGGGATGTTATAACTATTGATAATTCGTTCAATTCGACCACCAAATATGATATTATGAATATCCCCCTTTCCCCGTACTTGCACTCATGAGGATAATCCCTCCTGGTCATTGAGTAAAAATGGCAAATTCACCATAAGTTCGTGCTATAAATACCTTGTGGAGAAACATGAACAACACCATAATTGGGAGATTTGGAAAAAATTATGGAAACTAAATATCCCACCAAAAATCACCACTTTTTTATAGACCATTCTCCATGGGAAGCTCCTCACCAATGAACATAGACTACATAGAGGACTCACATCTATTGGAGACTGCCCACGGTGTGGATTACTGGAGGACACCATCCATCTTCTAAAGGAATGAAGGCATGCTAGGGAGATATGGAGCACACTCGGTTTCGATCAATCTCTCGACATCAATTTCGCGAGTAATGTAAATGATTGGATCATCCTAAATATTTAGGGTGATTCCAAAAATGAAAGGTATAAAATTTTTACTTTTACTTTATGGCACATTTGGAAATCGAGAAATAACCTCATCTTTAAGAATATTGATGACTCTCCATAAACAGTTGCTCGTTTGATTATGAATTATGCAAATTACGTGTTTGAAGCCCAAATTAATAAATGAGCAAAAGTTTGTGGAGAAAACACTGCTTTACTTGTTATTAATCCGACTTCTAATGCAGGTAAGTACATCATCCACACTGACGGTGGTTTTGACCATAGATGTGGCATCAGCTCGTTTGGAGGAGTTATTAGGAATGAAGATGGTGATTGGATTGTCGGATTTACTGGGAAACTCCAAGGCACCGCAAGCCCCCTTCGCGCAGAACTAGAAGGGATTTTTCATGGATTAAATTTGGCTTTCAAAAAGAAATGGAAGAGAATCTGCCTGAAAAATGACTGCCTTGAAGCCATCAATCTTATCCAACATGAGAACACTCTCAACCACCCATTGGCCAATATCATTGAAGACTGTAAGATCATTGTCAAAGACCTCAAGGTGAACATCGTGCATATTTCAAGAGCAAGCAACTTCATGGCGGATTTTATGGTGAAAGTTTCAAGAGAAGAGGAAAGTTTGTATAAGGAATACGACATTGCCCCTGAAGATCTTCTTCGGATGGTGGATGATAAGATGGAGGTAGAAGGATTTTCTTTCGTTTAAGTGTTTCTGTTGTCTCTTTTCTATTTCCTGTTTTCACCAAAAAAAATATATATCTACTGCCTTATGTATAAACCCTTGGGCAGTTGTCTTTCACAGGCTCCACATCTGCCTAGAGCAGTGATTTGTCTTTACATCACGTTAACTACTTTTTTTTATTTATACTTTTTTCATGTCTTAGATTCCGTTTCATATATATATATATATTTTATTTAGAGCCTCGCGTTCGGGCCGTAAAGATGCCTTAATTCTCTCTCTCTCTCTCTCTCTCTCTCTCTCTCTATATATATATATATATATATATATATATATATATATATATGTAGACGTACATCAACCTTTAGGTCACAAGTTGTTTGAAGACGAGTTGTTTGAACCACAATGTTTTATAGAAAGTAATATTAATTAATTTAAAAGATTAAACAATAACTTTTCTCAATCTCATATTAACCCCATGTGGCAACCTGACTAAAAATAATTAGTCTAAAAGTGGTTTGGCTCATTGAATTCTATGAAATATTATTGTTTACTTATCTCGAACACGACCAAAGTAAAAGTGGCAGAACACATTATTGTTTTAATCAAATACGGACTTGACTAAAATAAACACGATACTACATGATGTTTTTTTTTCCAATCACGAACACTACTACTATCGTTTTGTAGAATAGTCATATAAACAAAGGAAATAATGGCTATTTTTTTAAATTACACTTTGTTTTGTCGGGGAACATAATTTTCGACGTTTTGCGATTACGTATTTTGGAAAATTTTGCCACTTTGTTATTACGTATTTTGAAATTTTTGTCGTGCCTTTGGGCACGGGCATACCCTAGTGTGTATATATATATATATATATGTATATATATATATATATATATATCCTGCAGCCCTAGGTTAAGACCATTTGGCGCAATGCATACTCTGCTATCATGTCCCGGTGCATCAATCACTGCATAAAGGACAATTGGTTCAATCTCTCACGAACCATAAATTCAAAACACAAATATTGAAAGCGAGTATATTCCCCATCCAAATGAGTCACGCACATACCTACGCTCCCATTCATTGGGTTACCCGGGATAAGACTTTCCATGGCGCGAAAACCTCCTCCCGATAGCAAGCATCGTAGGTATTTTATACACACAATAAATATAATCTTATAATAGGCATTCCCACATCCCATTAAAATTCAAGGTATTCACCCAATCCTTACATGAATTTACCATCTGTAGTATTCTCTCATTACTACTTATAATATAGTTATTTTTGTTATTCCCTCTCTCGAAATTTCTAGGGTTAATTCACCTTTCTAAATATTTAAGGTATTACTCTACGAATATTCCCTAGCATTTTGCACTATGTTACAGTCACTAAATGAGAGTTCTCAAAACAATAGCATAAACCTAATTGGGTAAAAATTGCAATTTTCCAAGTTTTGGACCTGTCGTTCGAACCAGGTCAGATGTCGTTTGAACGACATCTTGCGAGATCATTTCTCGTTCGAACGAAGCCCAATCTCGTTCGAAGGAGATTGAGCAGTATTCTTCCCCACCAGACTTGTTACGTTATACACCCTTAACAGTTTCATTTTTCACCATTTTTAAGCCTAAAACCTCTAAAATAATCAACCCAAACACCAATCATTCAATTCCAATCAACTACCTAACATCTGTATATGATTTCCAATAATATATCATCATTAAATAATTACTAATCACCATCAAAATTCGAAATCCACAATTATAAATGTCGAGAAACCTAGTTATAAAATTTACATTCAAAACTCTAAATTAAACCCAAATTCAATCCGAAAATTTATCATAAATTCAAGGACATAAACCTATCTACATAAGGTAATCAAACTTTATTCAAATCAGACTCAATTTATGACTAATTCTCCCAAAATTTTCACCAAATTTAATCTTTATAACAAAGGGAATTCACCTAGTATAACATGAACACAATTATTTTTAAGGAAAGCAAGTAAGGTATGGGCTTGCTCCTCATCTTTCGATCTATGCAAATTTGGTTACGGTGGAGGAAGATGATGGGTTTTGTAACAATAATGCTTATGGGTTATCTCCTCTCTTCTTTGTGGTTCTTTCTTTCTCTCTCGTAGGTTTGGAACTAACAGACTCCCCTCTTACCCACGTACACTTTATTTTATTTTCCTAATTTTCGTCAATTTTATTTTTTCAAAAATCCAAGTGACAAAAATACCCTTATAGGGTGCCAGTTAGGCCTAAAAATATTCTAGAGTCCAAATAAAATACCCGAGTAGAGTTTTCTGACTATCTCGACACTTTAGGACTCAATGGTGCACTCAAAATAACCATACGAGTTACTTAAAAATTAATTATCTTTATATTCCATTTAATTAGTCATGATACAACTCGCACACACACGTTGAGAAGACGTGCAAATAAAGGAAAACGCTGAGTAGCTATTGACGTCTTGAATAATTGAGATAATAATGAAAAATAACAGTAGAAAGAACATTAAAATTGTGTGGTTCAACTCCCAATGTGACTTATCATTTAAAACAACACTCAAGATGACACACGCACGTCCCAACCTTTGGTCATTTCATGCACTTTTTCACTAGTGTACCATTGAGAAACTAGGCAAAATTACAATCACTCCATTTAAGTCTAATGGGGAGAACAAAATTGATACTTGATTTAGAACGTTTTGTAAGATGTACTCTACAGAATTACCTACAAATGGTGATCAAACATCACCACCGAATAACGGTAGAAGGTATTTGTGATCAAAATCTTCACCCCTACAAGGCTGCAAAGCTTTTGGGGCAATTATGGGTGAGGCCGATTGGCGCACGGGACGGACCGTTAGAAAGGGTATTCAGATCTCTTCAAGGATTCATTGAGCTTTGATCAAGTCATAGAGTTGACTGGAGTCAAATGGGGCCCAGGGGCGCCCGATGGCCTCCAGATCAGAGTCAGAGTATGACCTAGGATTTATGGTGAGTGGATGAGTGTTAGAGACCTAAGGAGATGCTTTGGAGGTCGTGTGATTGGGTGTCCACAGGCATAATAATAATGTGGATAAAACACCAGCCTTAATAGATAAAAAAAATAAAAATCAACCCACACTCTGCTCTTACATAAAATGATATTATGAGAAGAAGGATCTCATCGCACACCTAATGTTTATATATTGGATTACTTATGATTGAAAAATCAATATTTTATAAATTTATTATATTATTCAACAATTAGTTTATTAAACAACTAACTAACTAACTAACTATATTACTAAATGACAGCCAAATTATATTATTAAAATAATATTGTACAATTTTATTAAATTTCTAACTTGAAAATTTATTAAATTATTGAACTACCAGTTTGTAATATTTCTTAACTTAATTTTTATTAAACATCCAATGTAAAATTAGACGGATACAAAATATTAAACGATATGTGTACCTTATAATTTAATGCCTATAACCAATGAGTATCTGACGATGATGCAACGGGGGGAAACTACATAATATCACTAGCGCATGGAAAACCCAAATCCTCAACTACACATTGGCCGCACGTGAGGCCAACACAGCATGCAAATCGGTGTGTTGTCAGCATATAAACCTCGTAACTCCATCATGAAGTTTCGGTCAAATGGGGCGATAAGAAATGAGGGAAACGAGAAGTTTGGGCGACTCTTAAAATGCCGCCCAAACTCAATCAAAGGGTATTTATAAAGAAATTTCTTGTAACATATGACATGACATGCAAAGCTAATTAATGCTACATTTGGTGTGTAATGACAATGTAAAGTACAAATAATGTTTTAGAACAAATAACCATTTTGGGGGGAGTGTGTAATGATAAATTTTATCTATTATCTTAGTTTGTAATGTGTATTGTAAAATTTGAAATATTATCTTAATTATGTGTGGATAAAATTATTTAAGTCATAGGTTAGCGTTGCATCAGCTTATACCTTCAAGCCAATGAAATGACGACACTAAAAGGCCAAGTAAAGCTACATTAAATTCATGATGAAGTTTCGCCTTCGACCTTGGGATGTCGATAAAGGTATAATTGTTTTATTATATTGATCATCAGGTTTCTAGTTTTCTGTGGTTAAGTTTTTTAAGGCTATTTTTTGCAAGAGGTTTTTGAAGAAAAAATATTTTTTGGTTTCATAAGTTGTTCAAACAAACTTCAGTTTCGTTATAACGAGATCGTATGTTTTGTTCAAATGAGCTTCAAATGGGCATCAAATGAGACCATTTTGCTCAAGACAATAAGTTCTCGATTAAAACACGCGATATCCTTGTTCTAACGAGTTTGGGTTTCTTATTCGATTGACTTGGTTTTATCCGAGAAAGATGGCCTAACTCGTTCGAAAGAGATTTTATTTTCGTTTAAATGAGTTACCTCATTTTGCGTGTCATCATTTTTTCACATTTTTCTCATAAAAATAAGGCACGATAAGTTTATTTTATAACAAGGATTTCAAAAATAGTTTTTATCGAGAAAACACAAAGCCTCTTTAGCCCCATTTACACATTGATTTGTGAGATCCAAGTTTCAACATAATATGTTAGTTTGAGATCTCATGTTTCGAGCACCAAGATTGTTTACTCTATATCATTCGAGATTTGTTTGGCAACGTGAATTTCATGTGACTGCGATAACCGATTCTTATAAAAGATCAGTGGATATCGAGATGCATGAGGACTGAGTTGTGAAGCCATTGGTGGATTCCTGCAGTGTTCCTTAAAGATGGTTCAAGGAGTGAAGATTGCATCAAGATGGAATGCATCGAGTCTGTGAGTAAATTTATTGGTCATTATTATATAAATCATATATTATAGTAAAAATGCATAGGCTATGCCATTCGATTATTTTTTTATGAGTTTTTCTCGTACATCGCAGCATTGTGTCGTTGGTTTATTATATTCTTGCATGAGTACTTAAATGTATACTTAAGCAAGATAAAATTAGACTAAAATTTTTAACAACATATGTTTAATCAGTGCTTGAATTAAAATTGAATTAATTGCTAACTCGGTTCATTGAGTTCAATTAATAATTAAATTTCGGTAACCCTAACACTTACTGCGTTTTCAAAATTATATTAGAGCGGGTGTACTAAGTTATTATATCGATCTGCATTTTTGTTTTTTATAGGGTTTGATATGGATTTTAGCCGTGATAGTATCTCCATTACCCGACCTCCCATGTTTAACGATTCACACTATCTAAATTGGAAGCTACAAATGAGATTTTTTTCATAAATCTATTAATGAGAATGTTTGGAACTCCATGGAACAAGGGTGGTGTCCACCTATTGAATGTGATTTTACGAAATGGTATTACTTTTAGGCAAAGGCTGAAGAAGATGATTACACTTTCAATTCCAAGGGTGTGAACGTGATTTTTTGTGTTGTCACTGCTAAAGAGTTTATGAAAATTATAACTTGCGAGAGTGTAAAAGATGCTTGCAAATCTTAAAATATACACACGAGGGTACCGATACATTTAGGGCTTCTAAGTTTCTATATCTTACAACTAAGTTTGAAACGACTAAAATGGGAGATAATGAGTCATTTACTGAATTTTGTGCTAAATTGTTGAATATTGTTAACTCATCGTTTAATCTAAGTGAACTTATCCTTGAATCGAGAACTGTGAAAAAATCTTAAGGACGTTGCATGAAAGATTTAATGCCAAATTCACGATCCTAGATTCTCTTAGCGATGTTGATACTATGAGAGTCCAATAACTTAAAGTTGATATCCAAGCCTACTGTATGAACAAGTGTCCTCCTGAGAATAAATAAGAAAAGAAATAAAAAAGCTTTGCTTAAAGATCACTCAAGGATGATGTGTCGGATACCGAGAGCGAGACTAAGTTATAACCCAAAGAGATTGCTAGATTCGTGAAAAAAGTTCATTAAATTACTTAAGCTAAGAGAATAGAATAATTATAATAAAAAATCCAAGATCGTTAACAATGACGATAATAGTAAGAAGAGGGATAACTCTAAAAAGATGGATGAACGGGATGAATGTTATGAATGCCAAGGGTTTGGGCATCATGCTTTTAAATGCATTGTTTGTATAAGTGAATTTGTCTGTCACTATTATATAAATCCTATATCATAAAGAATTTATTTAGTTTAGGTCATTCGAGGTTTTTTTTCGTTGTGAGTTTTCTTATTACATCGCGATGTTGTTTTATTCTTTCATGGTCACCTAAATGTATGCTCTAGTAAGATAAAATTGTACTAAAAGTTTTCACAACGCATTTTTAATCGGTGCTTGAATTAAAATTGAATTAATTTCTCACTCACTTCATTTAATTGGATTAATAATTTGAATTTTGGTAACCCAGGCACTAATTGTATTTTCAGAGTGAAATAACATTGAAGCTTTTTGGTGGAACAAAATGGTCCGATGGTTTGGACAAGGTACAATAACACTCTAACTTTTAGGGTCCGTTCGATACAAAATATGGAAATGACTTGGCTCACAAAGTTTTCCATAATAACTTTTGCCACGCCAAAATTTACCCTATAAAATATCATTTGGGGTGGTTCAATTGCTCTATTATTTCCAAATAGAAAAATCCTTCATTTTTTATAATTTGATGTTTGATTGACACGTTTTGCAACTTGGAAAATATAAATTTCCAAATTTTGGTGTTCATAGCATATATTAGGCAAGGAAATTAAACAATTTGCCATACTCATTTCCCAACTTTACAACTTTAAAATATTTATAAATTTGTTATTTTTGATCCATTTTTATACTGCCTGCATAAAAACATCTCAATAATGCAATATGTACAAACCCTTAAAAACAATTTGTACAAACCATTCAAAGATCATACCATCTCAAAAAATTCAAACAACCATTCAAAAAAATAAGCATAATTTTATACTCATGGTTGCACAATCTGAATAAGATAAAAAAAAGTCTATCAATTGTTTTACATTATTACCGACCAATAGAGTATTGCCATGTGAAAGTATGAGTCGGTTGTTATAATAGAGAAATACATTAGGCTAGATTAATATAAATGGCTACATAATTAATTGATACTTGTCAAGACCTTGAACTGGGGTAACCACTAAACTATCCAATTTGGGGGCATGAGTGCACCTATATAGGAAAATTCAAATGGGTAGCCACCCAATAGTTTATAAAGGCATTTGCATGGCAAATGATTCCATAAATAAGGAACTCTATGATGAAGTAAATGAGGACTCCCTAAAAAAAACTAATTTTACTCATTTAAATCCTTTTATTTTCCTTTCCTTTCATTTCTTTATAGATTTTTTAGCAAAATTTAGCATTTATGCTTCTTCGAAATAGTTTTAAGTTAGATTTACTGTAACTCCCATTCTGTTTATGAAAAGTTTTTTTGCCTTTACATATAAATTGTCTTTACATTTCTTAATGTAACTTACTTTACATTCCTTAGTGTAAAAAATTTTACTTCTTTTAATTCTATTTTAGTTTAGTATTTAATCATTTTACTTCACTGTTTTAATCACTTTGAGTCCCCTTTTTATCTCTAATTTTGCAATTTTTATATGTTTCTTTAGATCGTAGTTAAGTTAGTTTATAAACTAATTTGATACTCAGTGTAAATTCTTCTTAATTTAAGTGTCGAACGGTACACAATCGACTGATCATCGTTGGTTAAGATAAGCACCTAGTTTGCAATACTATAATCTTGCCTGTGTAATACCCCGTATTTTTATGTTTTTTTTTTAAATTTAGGGATTTATTACATTTAATTGAGATAAATTAATTTAATTTTAATACTGAAAGTCAATTTAAATATTTACTAGAGTGACGAGAGTTAGTAATTATTGAAAGTTTGTGGATTCGTTAGATATTACTTATTGAGTAAAGTAATATGTAGAATTTAATTTTGTTAAAAAAATTGTCACGAGTGAATAAAATGACAATTATGAAAATTTAAGTCGGGACGCGCCTGTGTCGTGTCAGGACTAAATGATTATTATATTAAGTGAATAAATTATAAGTTGCCCGTATGGTCATTTCGAGTGCGTCAATATGTTCGGTAGGGTCGAGATAGTCAGAAAAGTGTACCCCGGGGTTTAGTTTGGGTCTCGGGACGTTTTTAGGCCTATTTGACATTCCGGGAGGGTATTATAGACATCTTGCATTTTTGGGTAATTAAACCCACGAATTTAATTAGGTTATATCAGCCATTTGGAGTTGTCTCATAGGGTTAGAAAACACAAAATCAAAGAACGGCCATTAGAGAATGATTTAGAGAGCTTTCCAAGCAATCCAAAACCAAGAACTCATTCGGTTGCACCGCCACCACCACCAAAACGTAGATCGCACGACGGGGAACACAACCATACCATTTCATCCACGAAATCAGAACCTTGAATTTCAGGCAAGTATCTATCTTGCTTTATTTTTGATTAA
This sequence comes from Sambucus nigra, assembly GCA_949130495.1. Classification (NCBI taxonomy): domain Eukaryota; kingdom Viridiplantae; phylum Streptophyta; class Magnoliopsida; order Dipsacales; family Adoxaceae; genus Sambucus; species Sambucus nigra. The sequence continues at coordinate 672,961,490 of OX422209.1, forward strand.
TGCCTCACCCATGTTAGTTTTGGATTGTCAAGATCATGTTTTATGAAAGAAATTGCAAATTTGGAGACTTTAAATCGCATGTTTAGAGAGATTCAATATATTTTGGATATACCCCTCACATGTAGAGGATTACCCACGAATTACTATGAGTTTAGAAACAAGAAATCTGGGAGATAATTAGAGGAATGGATAATTCTTTCAAAATTAGGGTTCTTGAGGATTATGTCAATTTTACCCCATTAATTCGATATCGTTGATATTTTTATACATGTTTCACGTAGGAAATCTTGTATATATGTATATAGAACTTGTAGTATCGTTATTTGATAATTTTAGACTTGTTAATGACGTTTTTGGAGAAATTAAAAGATGAAACCCGTAGGTTTAATTTGCAGTTTCTGGGCAAGAACTGCTTGATCGATCGATCGACCCAAGAGCATCGATCGATCGACTGATCGATCGATCGACTCCCTGCCATCGATCGATCGACTACTCCTGGAAAACTACATATTTCTCATCTGTTGATTTAATCTGATTAAGATATATGGGATCCCTTGATTGTTGTTTATTGGAGTATAATGGGATATAGAGAAGACCAGTAGGGCCTAGGTAGACCCCGTTGAATAACATTTTAGGGTAGGATAGGATTTTAGGATAACGAGGAATTATTCATGGGAATAAGAAATCATGCGTATATTTAATAAAAAGATCGGGACTCGTAAGGGAGTTAGACCAGAACGTAATTGAGTGATTGCGTATTGAAATTTTACTTAGAAGGCTTCGAAAGAGGAGAAGTGGGTATGAAGTGAATAATAAATGAGAATATAAATAACGAGTCTGTTATACGAAATAATCGAGTAAAAGGTGTAATAACGGATAATTATGATTATGGGTCGTGAGCGCACCTAATTTAGCAATGTGGATATATATATATATATATATATATATATATATGACTATGTGATTGTGCATATATTATATCTGTATAAAAATCATACTCGGGCAACTTTCTCTCACGGAGGTTTCCGCGCCGGGACGGTCTTATCTCGATTGAGCTTTTATGGGGGATATTGACTTGTACCCTAGAACATAGGATTACTTGATTACAGGCTATATGAGTGATAGTCAGATGGTCCTAAGAGACGTGAGGGTATGTGCTGACCTCTTAGGACCGGGAACTATGCTTCGCCTCCATTTGTATGTGTTTTATGTTAATACAGTTCGAGAGTGATTCCGAACTAGTATTTCCCTTAGTATGAGCGATACAGGGACTTGATAGCAGAGTATGCCAGCACCGTAGATTTTATGTGGGGTGCAGATAGTATATATATATATATTATATGAGTGATTGGTATATATATACTTATATATGGAAACCTTGCATCATAGATTTTATGTGGGGTGCCGTTAGTCTATATATTATACGTGTAACTAATAGATATACGTAAATCTATATGAGAACTTTTTACTGTGCGTAATAGAAGTTAAGTAATGAATAAATTCTTCAACTTCACTATAAGTATTCGAAAACTTTATAACGGTACGGAGTTATTCTAAATAACGTAATAAATCTTGAAAAGATTGATTTTCTAAAGTAAATATCATAACCTTATTTCCATGTGATAAAACCATATGGAGAATAAGTTAGAGAGACTTATGAGGTTCATTAGTATGATAGGCGTACACATTAGACGATAGGTGAGGATTCTCAAGAGAGTGTCGCATACTAACATGGTTATTGCATTAACAGGTAAGCATTTTAAATACTTGCTAAACTAATTTTAAAACTATATTACAATCAGGCTCTGACCCGTTTTCTGTTATCTCTTCTCTTTTGTATATATATGTATATATTACAGGTGCCCAGCCAAAGGGGCGTCATGCATAGGTTCTTTGGATTGGACGCGTTGTAGCTTATATGGGAGTTGCAGGTCCTTGTTGTAGACGACCTCTTCATTGATTCAATTCTTATTATAGTTCTTCATAGTTAGGGCATGTGTTGCCCATTTCCCCATTCAGTATAGATTTGTCAGAGATGTATGTTCATTTATTTTCAGTATCCGGTACTCTTTGAGTATTAACTCTTGTCAGGATGATTTCATTCGTAGTTTAAATTTGGTTTGGTTAATCTAGATGGATTAATTCTTTTGTGTTGATTGTTATCCATAGCACTTATGTGATTCTTAAACTGTTGGTTATTTAAAAGGTTTTCAAATTGGAATTTAATAAAAATGGAAATAAAGTTTTAAATTGTTTTAACACTTAGCTTAATTATTTAGTGTGTTTTAATTGGTAAATTTTATTTTGCGACAATGATGCTAAGAATGAACCAACTGTTCATCCTGATTTTAATTTAATAAATGATTGATCGCCCGGTACTTAATTAGGCGAGGTGTCACAGGTGGTATCAGAGCATCAGGTTCTAGTGTCCTTAAGATCTGTGCGGCTTATTATGCTTCTAGCGTTACTTTATTTGATATAGATCCCTATGTTAAGGATTGTTGTTTTTTTATGGTGAGATTCCGTTCTCCTGCTATAACGTATATACCTTAGTGAATCTTTATTGCGTTCGGACGTGTTCGAACAATTAAATATGGAAGGCAAGGGCCATTGGGCGGACAGCAGGAGGCAAGGCTTAGTTCAGGTTGTAAAGTATATTCGAGGATGATGACCGTAGTCGAGGTCACCCGTATTATGGCACGGGAAGCCAGGACTGTAAAGACGGCTAGGGCGCAACCTATGATTTCCAAGTGCTGCTATAGTCAAAAGAGGTGCAAGAGAAGACTTACCCAACGTGGCACGACGGAAAAGAGTCAGACGAAGCATTGTAGAGAACTGTGAGTGGAAATTATAGAAATGCGAAAATTGTGTGTGTTAGCCCAAGGAGGTAAAGTATCCAAAGGCTTGGACATAGGACGGTGTGTGGCTAACTGGAAGTGAAAATTTGGAAACAAATTTTCTTGACATGTCGGAACAAAGTTATCATGGAGAGAGTCAGCCACTATTTTTAGAAATAAAATGCTATGCCTATAGGGGAATCTTAGGTACAGTGTGACCGCATGTTCCTTCATCAGATGTTCAGGACAAGAAGTGAACATAGTTCTGAACTCATCACAGGAGGACCTGACAGAGGTCCATTTATGAATATAAATCTAAACCGTTAGCGAATTTTGTATTGGAAGATGTTGATACAAATGGAGGAAAGGACTCCAAGTGGGAGATCGAATCATAAATATAGTTAATAACACTTATAAGGGAATTCTGTCGGACGGTCGATTCAGAGGTTGACAATGTCGTGCTTTGACAATGGAGATGATAATGCTTCCTTGTGTGGGAATCTAAAAGAACTAAAGAAGTTAGTCAAGAATAAGACTGAATGCAACAATGGTAGTGTAGCACCATAAGGGAGTGGGGATACACATCAGGGGACCCATTTAAATGATTCGAATAGCTAAATTCTTACCAATGCGATGGCAAATTCAGTAAGTACTATTATAGCCAGTAGCCTATTCTTTAGGGATAGCAAGGCTAAGGGAACAACGGGGGGTAGCCAACATGAATTGAGCCTACCAAAGTCCGAGAGAAGGACAATCCTAATATGGTTGGTATGACAGGTGATAAGTGGATTATAGGTAGAGGTATTTTGTGGAGAGTGAAATCGCACGCTTTAATGTTTTCCCGAAGTGAGTAAAGGGATAAGAGTATGGTGCCTAGTAAAAGACAACGATTAAAGTAGTTTTTGTTTTGGTTTGGGCAGGCGTGTTACGTCCGGAGACTATTTGTGCAGTCAAGACGGTTGGCAAGGTAGACGTATAAGTTTTATCCTCAGAGGATGAGGTGTGTTTTTGTGACACGAGCGAGTCATTATATTTTGTTCATTGCTAGATTAGCATGTGAGACGAGTTTACTGCGTATAATTACAAATGATATTATTATGTGAATATTTTTTCCCTAGTGTAGCGGGATTTTCCTTAGTGCTATCCGCAGAGGATGAATGAGTATGTTAATAATGTTATATACTTAATTGAGGTCACTCGTTTCAGTGATGTGATATACGAGTATAATATGGTATTGATTACAAGTTTATAGAAATGGTCAGTACGATAGTAGGCAGTTATTGCAAGGCTATCAGAGTGGTTGCATTAGTGCAGCATGTTTTGTTCTCGCGAGGCCTCACCTACAAGAGGGTTGGACTCGCACTTATATTATCTATCCTAGAGACTTCGAAGGGGATAGTGGGCTCGATATATTCGATACTGGTGTGTGTAGGGACTTTGTTGATATGATTCAGCATGTATCGGGTTTACGGTTGAGCAAAAAAATTTAACTCAACATTATGTTTAGCGCTCAGGACTTGGTGATGGAAATAGTGCATTGTTATATCTATCCTTTAGAGATGTGGTAGTTAAGATTTATACCCCTCTGATTGGGTAAAGGGATTTCGAGAATCCCGATTATATGTATCCTAGGTTTATGGAATGCAATTACCACCAATACTGTACGATAGTGTAATTGGCGAAATGTTCTTTGTTAAGTGTAATTTCGGGAGGAGATGTAACTTTTTTGTCAAGAGACGAAGTAATGGGGTACATGTTGTGGACAGAGGTCCTGACAAATTTCGATAACCGACAATGCTAGGTAGTAGTGTATCGGGGGGGTTCCTTGTTTGGATTTCTCTTTGCGAGACATTCCACGCATGAAACTTAGCGTAAGGTTGGAAATAGGGAGATGTTCGGTCATTAGTCCATGAGTTTGATACCTCGGTCATAATAGGAGCAGTAATTATATCTGTAAGTTGGTAGTTGAATTTTGATTTAAGGCCAGTGGAGTCGGTTGCGTGGTAAGAAAGCATTGAAATTTTTGTCTTACCATTACGAGTTGAGGGGTGGAACGATGATAGGGAGGATTTAGAATTTCGATTTCTAGGGTGAGTGAGAGTTCCCAAGTGTTGCAATCACGTTGTGAGCACTAGGAAAATAAATAATTGGTTGTTAGGTGTGAAACGTATGTGATGCTTATGCTAGTATGCATGGTTTATAGGGTGTGTAGACATCCTGGTTAGTTGATGTTAAAAATCATCCCAGTTGAAGGGACGTGGGAATAGACGTTTGGAATATATGTTTGTGGGACTAACATAACGAAGTAAAAGTGGTAGAGTGAATTAAGCACCGTGTGAAAGATGATAAATCCATATATACGTATGCAATCAGAGTAGCACACCGAGTCTGGTTGGAAGACTGTGGGAAGCCGTTTATAAAGGGTATTCCTTGAGAAGGGTAGAATTTAACTATATGAAGAACACTCGGGATGGAGTTGTAATTAGTCAAATGTTGAGAGCGAGTTGTGCATACAAAGAGTGATAATGTTAGTATGGTATAAAAGAACCAGAAGTGCGCATCGTGGAGAAAAGTGCACGGGTCGAAACTTTCGATATACACCAAGGAAGGAAGGGGTGTATCAAGTGTCACTTAATGTGAGACATTTCAAAGAAAGTCAAGTTTGAGCGGTACATAGTGACTAGTCTCTGCATACACCACTCATAGATGGAGATCGGTTGGAATAAGGGGATCAACTAGAGAATTTGGTGGCTATCGACAACTCCCAAGATGAAGGAGGCCAGTAAAGTCGGTAAGGTCTCTTTGACGGGTTACTAACCTCAAGGAAAGATCAGGGGTTCATTCGAACATGTGTAACAAGTCGCCCAAGAAGGAAGTGATTGATATTCCTTTGGGGTGATTTATAATATTTACTAGTATGCCCCAGTCTTCCTTTGAAATGAAAAAATTGCGCCGGTATATGATCGAACTCCTTGGGATGAGACTATCGAATCCCACCTTCAATATGGAATTTTTGGAAGCAGCGGGGATAACACCTTGAGTGAGCAGGTTGTACCACCCATAATCCGGGGAGTAGGCATTTGGTGATTAACCATTAGTGGAGCAATGAAAGTAAATTTTGGATTCATTGTGATCGTGTCATTTTTCCACAACGGTTATAGCTAGCAAGTGGAGTAGTACGTAATTGGGGGAGGATATTACCTAATGGTAGAGTTCCGTGGAAGCACTCGTACCTGTTTGTCGTGAACGAGGTGCTTATTGAAGTTTTGGTGTGGAAAAACCTTAACTATTCTCCCTCTGCGTATGTTTAGAGGTGAGAGGATAATCCGGATTTTGGATCGATCGAGAATAATCCGATGACTATGATGGAATTCCATGACTATTTTAGGCGAACAAGAGTGGTCAGATGTTCGTATGGTTTCTCTCATAATGGGAGTTTTGTATTTAGATAAATCTGAGTAGTTGTCATGTAGTGAGGTGCGGCCTCCCAATGATATTGAAATAATGGGAATTAATAGTGTATATGCGTGTCTTATGCGAATGTTGTCGGATAGGAGCACAATGTGAAGTATCTTTAATGAAGAGTGTTAAACAAGCTTGTTGTGAGGCGGGGGCTATAGTGATTGAGCGCCTTACTATGTGGATAGGTTGCGTACTGTTAAGGTATCCAAAATTCGTTTTACCAGGTAGGCCTAATTTTCCGAATTTCGAGATGAAATTCCGTTATTAGGGGGAAGTATATAATACCCCGTATTTTTATGGGTTTTTTTAAAAAAATTTAGGGATTTATTAAATTTAATTGAGATAAATTAATTTAATTTTAATCCTGAAATTTGTTTTAAATATTTACTAGCGTGACGAGAGTTAGTAATTATTGAAAGTTTGTGGATTTGTTAGATATTACTTATTGAGTAAAGTAGTATGTAGAATTGATTTTTGTTATAAAAAAATTGTCACGAGTGAATAAAATGGCAATTACGAAAATTTAAGTCGGGACGCGCCTGTGTCGTGTCAGGACTAAATTATTATTATATTAAGTGAATAAATTATAAGTTGCCCATATGGTCATTCTGAGTGCGCCAATGTGTTCGGTAGAATCGAGATAGTCAGAAAAGTGTATCCGGGGGTTTAGTTTGGGTCTCAGGGCATTTTTAGGCCTATTTGACATCCCGGGAGGGTATTATAGACATCTTGCATTTTTGAGTAATTAAACCCACGAATTTAATTAGGTTATATCAGCCATTTGGAGTTGTCTCTTAGGGTTAGCAAACACAAAATCAAAGAACGGCCATTAGATAAGGAGTTGGAGAGCTTTCCAAGCAATCCAAGGCTAAGAACTCATCCGGTTGCACCGCCACCACCACCAAAACGTAGATCGCACGACGGGGAACGCAACCATACCATTTCATCCACGAAATCATAACCTTGAATTTCAGGCAAGTATCAATCTTTCTTTATTTTTGGTTAATGTATCACCCATGTTAGTTTAGGATTGTCAAGATCATGTTTTATGAAAGAAAATGTAAATTTGGAGACTTTAAATCGCATGTTTAGAGAGATTCAATATATTCTGGATATACCCATCACATGTAGAGGATTACCCACATGTGATAATTAAGGTTCTTGAAGATTATGTCAAACAAGAAATCTGGGAGATAATTAGAGGAATAGACAATTCCTTCAAAATTAGGGTTCTTGAAGATTATGTCAATTTTACCCCCATTAATTCGATATCGTTGATGTTTTCATACATGTTTCACGCAGGAAATCTTTTATATATGTATATAGAACTTGTAGTATCACTATTTGAGAATTTTAGACTTGTTAATGACGTATTTTGAGAAATTGGAAGATGAAACCCGTAGGTTTAATTTGCAGTTTCTGGGCAAGAACTTCTTGATCGATCGATCGACCCAAGAGCATCGATCGGTCGACTGATCGATCGATCAACCCCCTGCCATCGATCGATCGACTACTCCTGGAAAACTACATATTCCTCATCCGTTGATTTAATCCGATTAAGATGTTTGGGATCCCTTGATTGTTGTTCTTGGAGTATAATGGGATATAGAGAAGACCAGTAGGGACTAGGTAGACCCCGTTGAATAACATTTTAGGGTAGGATGGGATTTTGGGTTAACGAGGAATTATTCATGTGAATAAGAAATCATGAGTATATTTTATAAAAAGATCGGGACTCGTAAGGGAGTTAGACCAGAACGTAATTGAGTGAATGCGTACTGAAATTTTACTTAGAAGGCTTCGAGAGAGGAGAAGTGGGTATGAAGTGAATAATAAATGAGAATATAAATAACGAGTCTGTTATACGAAATAATCAAGTAAAAGGTGTAATAACGAATAACTATGATTATGGGTCGTGAGCGCACCTAATTTAGCAATGTGGATATATATATATGACTGTGTGATTGTGCATATATTATATCTGTATAAAAATCATACTCGGGCTACTTTCTATCACGGAGGTTTCCGCGCCGGGACGATCTTATCTCGATTGGGCTTTTATGGGAGATATTGACTTATACCCCAGAACATAGGATTCCTTGATTACAGGCTATCTGAGTGATAGTCAGATGGTCCTAAGAGACGTGAGGGTATGTGCTGACCTCTTAGGACCGGGAACTATGCTTCGCCTCCATTTGTATGTGTTTTATGTTAATACAGTTCGATAGTGATTCCGAACTAGTATTTCCCTTAGTATGAGCGATACGGGGACTTGATAGCAGAGTATGCCAGCACCATAGATTGTATGTGGGGTGCAGATAGTATATATATATTATATGAGTGATTGTTATATATATACTTATATATGGAAACCTTGCACCATAGATTTTATGTGGGGTGCCGTTAGTATATATATTATACGTGTAACTAATATATATACGTATATCTATATGATAACTTTATACTGTGCGTAATAGAAGTTAAGTAATGAATAAATTCTTCAACTTCACAATAAGTATTCGAAAACTTTATAACGGTACGGAGTTATTATAAATAACATAATAAATTTTGAAGAGATTGATTTTCTAAAGTAAATATCATAACCTTATTTCCAAGTGATAAAACCGTATGGAGAATAAGTTAGAGAGACTTATGAGGTTTATTAGTACGATAGGCGTGCACACTAGACGAGAGGTGAGAATTCTCAAGAGAGTGTCGCATACTAACATGGTTGTTGCATTAGCAGGTAAGCATTTTAAATACTTGCTAAACTAATTTTAAAATTGTTTTACAATCGGGCTCTGACCCGTTTTCTGTTATCTCTTCTCTTTTGTATATATATGTATATATTACAGGTGCCCAGCCACAGGGGAGTCATGCATAGGTTCTTTGGATTGGACTCACTGTAGCTTATGTGGGAGTTGTTGGTCCTTGTTGTAGACGACCTCTTCATTGATTCGGTTCTTATTATAGTTCTTCATAGTTAGGGCATGTGTCGCCCATTTCCCCATTCAGTATAGATTTATCAGAGATGTATGTTCATTTATTTTCAGTATTCGGTACTCTTTGAGTATTAACTCTTGTCAGGATGATTTCATTTGTAGTTTAAATTTGGTTTGGTTAATCTAGATGGATTAATTCTTTTGTGTTGATTGCTATCCGTAGCACTTATGTGATTCTTAAACTGTTGGTTATTTAAAAGGTTTTCAAATTGGAATTTAATAAAAATGAAAATAAAATTTTAAATTGTTTTGACACTTAGCTTAATTATTTAGGCTGTTTAAATTGGTAAATTTTATATTGCGACAATGATGTTAAGAATGAACCAACTGTTCATCCTGATTTTAATTTAATAAAGGATTGATCGCCCGGTATTTAATTAGGCGGGGTGTCACAGCCTGGCACGCTCGAACATAATCAACATACATAAACTAACCAAGCCATCGAAATAAGTTCAGAAAGGAAATCCTAAACAAAGGCATATACATTACTTGATTACAATATAAAAACATATGAATAATTTGAAACTCGAATCTCAAATTGTGAAAATGGTTTAAAATGAATACAAGATCCAAAAAAGTCAAGCATAATATTTTTTTACTATAAAAAATCCAACAAACATATCAAAGCGAAAATGAGAATGGAAATTGTTTAATTATTTAACATAACTTGAGAGGCTCATCAGTGTCTTTGGAATAATATCCCTTTAGTTGATTTGTGAAGAATAAAATAATCACTTTCGATAGGAGTGGACAAAAGTTAAGGGATGCTTGACTCTTCTCAAATCACCAATGGTGAATTTTCCAAAAATGTTGAAAAAACGACCTGAAATCTTTTTATTTGGTTTTTGACATGGCAAAATTTTCAAGAAAAATGTGGAAAATGCATGTGAAGTGATTAAAACTACGTAATTTTTTCTAAGCTTTAGAAAACCAATTTTTTAGCCCCTTGCAACGCTCGGACACTTTATAAACCTAGTTGTAGATTTGCAAAAGTACAATATTGTAAAGATTAATAAGTGTAGAGTTCTAATTTTTGCAATACTGATTCTTCCAGAAATGCAAATTTGACAACTAAATGGACGTAATAATAAGAATAATGTTAATTTTAAGAATAAAGTTTATGTTGTCCAAAGTTAGTCACAACCTTCCAAGGCTAAACCAATTTGTTGAGGAAATTAAATTTAAGTTTTTTGTAAATCCAAATGAGTATTGGTATGCACGTGTGGTGTATGCAGAAAAAGTTTCACATACTATTCAGGAATAAAATATAATTGCAAAATCTAATGATAATTGTGTATTATCCCATAAAGATTGAGATAACTAGTAGGTGTTGATCATCTCTTGAACTCATTTGTGGAGTTTTTTTCGACATGAATTGTCAGGTTTTAAGTATGGTAATTTTGGGGAATGAATTTTTGCTTGGGTATTTCCCATTGTTTAGTCCACCATAAATTATGGTTTTATTTGAAAAAGTGTGTATTTAAGAACATTATAGTGAAATATATTAATGGTTGCGAACTGAATTGGGTGAACTATGTATTATGTCTCAAATTCGGTAAGTTATTAAATATGACATACATGCAAAAAAAATAACCTCAAAAGGAACATAGCGTAAATAAAAAGTAAAAGAATGTCATATCAATAGTGAAACAAGAAGAGTTTAAATAAAGATTAAATAATGGGATATCACTAGTGAACTGAACTTTAAACCTATTTCCCGTGTATCCTACGATAAAAAAATTATGTGTCAAGTAATTTTCTAATTGTTAGCATATATGAAGGTAACGTGCAAACAATCCATGGGTATGATACTCTCATAGACTATATATGTTACAAAACAAAACCATAAACTAAAATTTTGTTATAAATCCCCTTGTTAATCGACGTAAGCTGTCTTCAAAAGTCCTTACTAATAGCATTTTGTTACAATTTGTATGGTTATTTGTATTAAAATTAGGTTATGGGTATTTTTCAACTTTCGTAAATTTTAAAAGTTTCATTGTTATCTAAATATAAATCTAGAATTAGACATTCAAGACTTGAAAAAGTGAGTTCAACTTACTTTGGTGATTCCAAACACATGTACGTTCATATGTATATATCAAAGATATCAAAATAATGTTCTAACAACCTTAAAGTTAAAATGACTCATCCAATAAGCTTAATATATAAGGAAGTAATCGTGAATAAACTAAGCTAATGCATATTAGGTATAACCTATATGTATTTTTTAAACTCCGTATAAAAAGTTGAACCAAGGCTAAAGAATTAGTTTTGATTCTTATAATGAAATGAAGACGAATATAGTAAAAAAAAAGTTGTTTGTAATTAACCAATAGATGATAGCAATATTAGCCCATTTTGATTACGAGGTCCTCCAAAACATTCCCACAATAGATCTGATGAAATTATGTGTTCGACATTGAAAACTTAGTGGTTATGTTCCACATGATTCATTACAGCCCTTTGCAAACTCTAATTAGTTTATAAAAGCTCAACAACTAAAATGTGTATACGACAATATGTCGGATCCAACAATGTTCAGCTATAAATAAACAATGTTGCAATTAAAGTGTACGATTATAGTTATGAACTTTATGTACATTAAAACAAATAATAATTGCAACCCAAGCCCAAGGACACACATAGTACACGACAACTCAACCCATACAAATTAAAAACCCTTTATAGCCCAAACAAAATTACCAACCCACAATATATACCAACACATAAGGAGTTCTTTATAGGTCATATCCATGTGTATGGATGTTTGTATAATAATAATCTTCACACATCCACTACCTTCACCCACGTATTTGGTGTGTGGAAAGTCTATGGGAATTAAAGAGGCGAAATAGAATTTCTTCAAGAGTGGTGAATTCTTTCAATAGTGAGCATCGTTATGAAAGTCTCATACATGTGTAAGGAAAGCACAAATTTGTAAATTTGGCAATTTTATGTATAGATGTGTGAAAATCAAAATAAAGAAGAATATACATGGGACCACGATTTATATGAAGTAAAATGGAACCCAATAAGGTGAACAAAGCTATGTAAAAATTACATTCGTTCAACTAATTACCATATCATATTTTAGGGACAACGCTTATAAATGGAACATGTTTTTTAACAACCAAATAAACTATCATTAAACCATGTATACTTTGATGAAGGCTTATAATCCTTGAAATTCCTGTTAATAATAAAGTAACATGACCTCTTAATACATAATAAACCTACATACAAAAAACATATGATATGGTATTGGTCATTAACCAAAATTTGCTTAATGACTAAGGCTCAGGTGGAGTGGGTTTCCTCCCTCCAGGTAGCCAACGTTAAGATCACAGTAGACCTTTTTTATTTGATGAAGAATGAAATCTCAATCTTATTAATGAAGAAAGTGATGTACGGAAGAGGGAGAGTCCAACGTAAAAAGACGTTTAGTTCTAATATTTCATGGGCTATTGAGATGCAACTTCTAATACAAGAGAGAAAATGTGTATTTATGGTGGGACTTTTGGAATTAGGTTAATTAAGAGGGTCTCTAAGTCTATAGTATAGCGTTTTATAAATTATTTAGTGTATTTTCTGTTGTGCACGTGGAGCAATATGCATAGTAGCCTCTGTTTTTAGATTATAAGAGCATCTCTAATGAAAATGTCTATATTTTATGTACGTGGAGGTGTAATAAGACAATGTGGTTCTTATGTGGACAAAAAAAATAGTTTACACATTGTTCATAAAAATCTTCTCCAATGCAAATGTCTAAAGCATAACTTGTATAAAATATTGACGAAAAGGCACACACTAATAGTTGCATCGGATAGATGATTTCAAATTTAATGAATGTGGATCTTATATAACAAACCTTTACAATGTGTTAGAGACCCTATACTCTATTCACATTGTGTATAATCATTATTACTGACTACTTTTACTTTCATTGTAGAGAGTTGCATTGTAGACAATTTTTTACTTTTATTGTGCATGAATTTCATGTGTCTATTTGCATTCGTGCATTACACGCTAGCATTGAAAATACTTTTATATATTAGGTGGCATGGAAAATCCATTTTCCATGGCAAATAGTACTTAGCAAATGGTCCTTAGTTTTTTAGGGTTATTTGCATTTTAGTTGCACTTTGTTCTTGTTTATTATTAGTTATGTGTCAAAGTTTTCACTATTAATGGTTTGGCGACATTTTTAACAGTTTTTGATATTATATACTCTTTAATATAAGTTAAAGTGCTATTTTTATATTATTGTATTACATAAAACTATTTTTTTATAAAAATAATTAAATGGAGAGAGACAAATAAATAACTAAATTCAATAGAATTTGTCAAAAAGGGTGTTGCTATTGACACTAAATAAACAATTTCATAATACCCACACTTGACAATAACTAACTAACTAACACCACACTATGACCCGTAAGTACTACCTTATACCATAAAAGGGAACCCACATATTTAAAGTTAAATTTTCTTCATTTTCGCTCCATCACTCTCTCTCTCTCTAGCTTTCGTGTTCTCTCAAGAACTCATAAACCCACTCTCAAGAACTCATAAATCCACACTCTCAAGAATAACTTTTGTCTTTCACGCAAAGGTATATACCTTTAACTCTTGTTATATATACTTCCAACACTTGTTATAAACAATGTATGAAACCATAAATGATTTGAACACCTCAAAACTAAACCCTAAACAAAGTTATATAATGTATACAACTCTTGAACACCGCAAAACTAAACTCTAAATGATTTCAACACCACTAAACATGTCAAATTGACCCCAAATCTTGTTATAGATAATATACGAAACCCTAAACAATTTGATCACTCACGTTTCTCTCCCTACAACATCGATATCCGATCCCGAAAGGCATTAGTATCACTCATTTTTCTGATGTCGAACCATAACTCCATTCCTAAAATTAACCATGTTTAATTCAGGATGAAATTGATGATTGGCTTCGAAAGAACTCAATATATTGATAACGATAATCATGTCTTTTATCGTCATTACTATACCGATAATAAAGACCTTATATTTTCAAAATTTCTCTATCGGCATGAAAATGTAGATTTTTTATATTGGCTATATCATGTGTCAAAACATTTGAGTTTATCAAATCACATTGACTTGATTCGTTATGAGTGTGGTGCAGTCTATTTTAGGTTAGATGAAGATTGAAGATCAATCCCCGACGCACATTGAAGCCTTCGGTTACTGCATATGACGACTAAATCCATTTACAGAAGTTTCTATTTGCAACACTCACGTGTTTTCCAAATTGAGAAATTTTTCATAAAATGTTTTAGAAAAATAATCTTTTGAGTCGTGTGTTCGTTTTGGTTTTAGGGATCAATGCTAGTTTTTAATAAAATATTTTTAAAGTGAATTTTTTTCGGATACAATCGCACGACTACAAAATAGGTAGGTTCGCACAACTTTGCCTCGATGCGCATACTGGACGTTATTACCGTGAGCATGGTCAGATCTAACCATTCGCAAGGCATTAGATTTTAAGTTTTTCTTTAATATATAAATAGCCTTGTTTTCCCACCATTTTAATTAGATCCTTTTTCCCTCATTCTAAAACATCTTATATGAGCTTTTAGCGTATGTGTGTGTGTGTGTGAGAGAGTGAGAGAGAGAGAGAGAGAGAGAGAGTTTTCTTCTCTCTCTAAATCAAAATTCAAAATCATTTGCGAGTTTTAAATATTTTTATATGTAGAACGAGATATACACTTTTGTGAGGATTTTTGGGTGAAATGAATTCACACATCTAGCCGTAGTCATATTTAGTTCTGGTTTTCTATGAATAAGTACTCCACGATCTAAATTGGAGGTACTTTTATTCATTGGAGGAATTGGAGCATGGGGTGATTCAAGGGAGAAGGTTAGAGTTATTTATTCTCTTTGTAGAGCTTGAATTGGATTTATATTCATCTACGGGGGAAAGTTCAAAGTTCATAGGTGACTACTCGTGAGTGCATGAGTGAGAGGTACTTTATTACTTTGTATAAAATTCTTTTCAAGTATAAATGGAAATTGGAGTGCGTATGAGATTTTTTACCCCTAAGTTGGGGGGTTTCCATGTAAAATATGTCTTATGGTTTATGTGTGTTTCCTTATATTCATATCTAACACACTTCACTTCAAATTACTTTGATCACTCATGTTTGTGTAAAAATTTGACTTAGGTGTGATTGTTTGTACATGATATCCTAGATCTAGTTGATTTACTTGCGCGTATGGTTTAACAAGACATTTGGATTAATTGTGTTCTATGGATTTGAAAATGTGGAAGAATTTTTTAGAAATCTTAAATTTTGGCACATTGTCTTAACAAACCTATTCACCCCCTCCATGTTGGTTTTAGACATTCTAACATTATTCTTAATTACTATGAATTTATTTTAGCATTAGCATTCTAGAGTTATATCCTTGTTTGTGTGTTTACTGGTTTAGGCTTAGTTGTTTGTTTTTTATGTTGCCAGGGATATTGCGGACATGTATCCATTTGGTGTGAGTTTAGATAATATGCATTCTAATTTGCATTCATCATCGTATTATTTATTACTAAAAACACTATACTTACATCAAGTGAGTCTGATTGTAAGATTGCACATAATGAGAATGATGAAAGTGGTGATGAGGAATTGAGTAAAATTAACCATGCGTGTAATAAGTTGTTTCATGGTTCGCTCAATTGAAAAGGTCTAATATCAAAATGCGAAACAAAATAAAAAAGTTTCAATAGGAAGGTGTGATTTGTTGAAATAAAAAAAAAAGGTTTTTATTTTAGGACTCAAGAGCGAGTTAAAGCGTGTAAATGTTCAAAATGCATCTTTTTAAAGTCAAATAGCATATTTACTTAAAATGAATAGTAAACTTAAATCGGAACAAAGGATGTTTGAACTCAAGGAATGTGAGTTTACAACGGAAATCATTTCTTTTAAGAGTGAATTGGAAAATTCTTTGAAAGTAAAACTTGCTTTAAAAATCGCTGGGATAAAATTAATAAAATGCATTTTCAGAAATCAATTATTACAAATGGTTCTAAGGGAATTGGTTTTCATTTTCTTGATCCTCCTTCAAATAATACTATGGAATATGCACGTGAAAAGAAAAATGGTTCACAAGAGACCTCATCTCAAGCTAATAACGAAAAATAGATTTCTAAAGAAAAAAATCTTGGGGAGAAAGTTTTATCCATTAAAAGTAACAATGTGGATAATATAAAGCTTGAGAAGAATAAAAAAATATTAAACCCAAAGTTGTTGAAAAGCCTCAAAAGCAACGTTTTAAAAGAAGAGTGTTTGAAAAACAAGTTCCTACTTTTCATCATCTTCTAAACTTTACAAATTTTTGAGTTCAATATTTTGATCCAATCAATGTGAAATTTGCTCCCAAACTTTTCTAAATGAACAAGTGCTCCTATTGCTACATGAAGGGTCACTTGAATCAATAGTGTTTCAAATTACAAAGAGATGCGCAATTTTCATTTTCAAAGTTTCAAAGGAAAAATTATTTTCAAGGAAAGAATTTGAGACTCGAGAATAAGCTTAGAAAAATGCAAAAGTAGGTGAGTGTTTTAGGAAAATAAAGTCAAATTTGATAGTGGTTGCTCACGTCACACGATGAGAGGGAAATCTTGTTTTACTTATTTTGATAGTTTTGATGGTGGTTTGGTTGGTTTTAGAAATGGAAAGAAATCGAGAGTGAGCGGAGAAGGAATCATAAGAATTTCGAACGAGATCACACTTGACAATGCGATTTTAGTTGAAGGACTTAAGGACAATCTCATCAGTATGAGTTAACTTTGTGAGGATAATCATTGTTTGAGTTTTTCTAAGAAATAATGTTTTGTTAAGAATGAAGAAAATGGTGTTTTGATGAAAGGTGTCAAAATTCTAAATATTGCTACGTGTAGGTGAACGAACAAAAGAGTGTATGCGAAAAGGATAAAATTGACATTTTGATCAATGGGTGAAAAATATAGATCTTCAAACTTAGGAAAGTATTGAGTCAAAGTATTGTGAATATAGCCCAATAAGCACATGGAGTATTTAAAAACAAGAACCAATAAGAATGGTTAAATATTTTATAAGTGAGAATGATAAAATTAAGTTTTGGAAGAAAAAGTGGTTGGTGAATAAATTGTTTTGAATTTGAAGGATAATGTGTTTGCTAAACGAAGTGCTTTGAATGTGAAAGAAAATGACAAAATTGTTTTCAAAGTTTTATGTGTTGAAAAAAGTCAAAAGGATTTGAAATGACCTTCACAATCTTACGTTTTCACATTTTGTCATAAAATGGGTCATTTGAAAGAGTTTCGCTGTAAACTTCAAAAAATTCAAAAGAAGTCAAAAGTTGTTCCTAAGATTCATTCTATGGTGGATTGCCATGATACACTTATGTTTACACCTATTATTATAAATTCGATCATCTTAAAGATTTTTATTTCATATTTAGGGATTTTCACGATAGCTCGCACTCACATGAAAATGATTTGCTTGATGATTTTAAAAAGGAATTGAATAAGCTTGTGAAGTATATTTATAAGTTTACATTTACAAGTGGAAATTATCATAAAAAGAACAAGGATTCTGAGAGAAACGTTGACTTCATATCACTTGTATATACGAACATCGTGAGGTATATGGAGTTTATTAAAAAAATGAATGTTTTGAAAAAAAAGTAATTTGAATTGAAAACCTCATAGCATGTCGAGGCTTTCTCCTAAGCCCGAGAATTATATATCAAGTAATGTTTTGAAAAAGAAAGATTTTTTTAAATTTTGGTTTGCATGTTTCCACCTTTAAAGGCGAGTCATCTTTTAGAGTTCCTCCATTTCTCATTGATGAGGGAGATATTCCCTACATTTGTTTTGCTTTGTGCTTGTCGTAGTTAGGATTTTCTTGTCTCATATTTCATATCTTGTCCTTGGCTATGCGTTGGTGTTTGTGTATCTTTTGTGTTACATTCTGTGCGCATACATGCTCGGTGTTCCTTTCAATTTTTATTTTTATTTCCCTTAAATAAAAATTCAAAAAGATTTTGAGTTTGTTTGTTTGTGTTTTATTATTCTCATATATTGTTTTGTTTATATATTCATGAAAAATCCAAAAACATGTTTATGTCTATGATTTTTGTGTGTGTCGTCCATGATATATTGGATGTTGGTGTTTGAGCTTAAGCATTTTGAGGCACATATTGTGATATATTGTATACATTCTTGTATAGATGTTGATTTTGATGTCCATACATGCTTATCTCATACCGTGTTTCTTGAATATTTGTGTTGAGATGTTTGATCTTCTTTTTTAGCACGTCCCCATACTCATGCTTTGGGATACTTCGTCATGATTCTCCTATTCTTATCATGTTTCATATGCTTTTGATTTATCGTGTTTCTTTGATAAGTATTTTAAGTTTTGATTTTGAGTTTGAATGAGTTTATTCCTTGAGAGTGTTGAGTGCATCTAGAATTCCACATTTGCTCATTTGAGCTTAATTTAATATTGTAAATATCTTAAATATGTGTCTTTTATAAAAAGTCAAAAATATTTTTCATCTATTTTGAATATTTTGGGTCAAATCCCACGCTAAACATATTGACAAATCTATATGATTGCATAATTTGGAGTTATATTTCTTAAGTGGTTGGTTTTGATAAAAATTTTGAATGGGTTTTGTCAAAGTAAACTATTTAAAATTATCATAGTAAACATTGACTTTAGTTTGACTT